>LR991001.1:10000000-10662855 GCA_905163435.1 Mamestra brassicae
ACCTTTTACTAGAAATAATTAGTTTGACGAAACACAGGTTTTTGAAAGTGACTTTTCGTCAATTGAATTGAGCAAATTATGAACAGGCGAAACCAAATGTTCGGGACCTTTTGTGTAGTACACAAAGAGTTTTCAGTTGACGAGTACGTTAATAAAAATGCCTCTTGAATCCGATGATTTGCCTTAATATTTCGTACAAAAGATCTTTTAATAGCTATACAGGTGGAGTAGGCATTTGTTTTTGCCCATAGTTTCTTGGTATGAAAGAATTATTTAGGTGAATAGGTATATGCACAGTGATTCTTATCACATCACATCACATCACACTAATATTATAAAGGCGAAAGTTTGTGAGTACGTGTATGTTTGTTACTTCTTCACGCGCAAACGGCTGGACCGATTTAGATGAAATTTGGAATAGAGATTGTTTGAGTCCCGAGAAAGGACATAGAATTTTTTGTCGAAAAGTTTTAATGTCGAAAGTATGTTCACTTGGGATAATTTTCGACAATCACTCGGGCGGAGCCGCGGGCGGCAACTAGTGTTGAATAAAAATTGCTTGCTTTACGCGTGAGTTGCACACATTTTAAATTTTACTTATCAGGATTCAATGGGACTTTATTTTGGGAACTAAACTCGTATATGAATATGAACGGATTGGATTTATGAACTTTATAGTAGTAACCAAGAGTCAGTTATTAGTCGGTTTACAGTTAGAGCCGGTTTAACAATTGAGAATTGGAGTTAAGAAACGTGTCAAATGTTACTTTAATGCAACGGATTAACAGGTTTTCAGGCTAAAATAGAGTTAGACTCTACTTTAAATTCTTAAACAAAAAATCGACGGTTACGAGATATTCACACTCCATTTAATATTATTACGTAAGTACCAAAGTATGTAAATGTTGATTAATTTCTTAGGCTACCTTGAGAACCCGAGACACAGGCGTAGTTAGGTAAGTAAATTATTTCGATACTTGAAACTTCCATTTAGTCGCTATTTAGGTACACTAATTTGGGTTAATAGCTGTTACGTAACACGTAACGTAATTTATTTTCACTTTACTATCTCTTAAACAAGATTTTATTTATTTTGTTACTATGTTTCTCCTGAATTCTCTCGTGTTTCTTTTCCACTGCCTACGTAAAGACATAATTAAAAACGAGACAAGTCAAAACTTGATTTAAATTTTAAAGAAACGCTTCATCCAATAAAATAAGACCAAAAAAGAGTCTCTGAGTACAAAATTTTAAATTACTTTTCATCCTACACAAGTATCATCTTAAAGATAATTAAAATAACACACTCCTGTTCCTCCTTCAAAAGAAAATTGACGAAATTAAAAATAATTGTTTATTTGGAGACTTCCTGTCTGTTTGCTTTGTCTCCCGATATTCAAATCTGGACAAAACAAGAGGGACACAAACTTTGGAGAAATTTCGTATCGACACTTCGTTATCATTCCTAAAGAAGCCCTCAACTCAAACGGACACTTGGGGATTTGGATAATAGATTTATAATTTACATTTCAAAACAAACTTGACATCCGAGTTTGCTTGTGTTTGGAAATTAGGGGACAATACGCAAATGAACAAGTTGATTTTGTTTTGAAACTTTTGATAACATTGATCCGTTGGATAAAAATAAAATAGCCTGAAGAGGTTCTTTGTACGCAAATACTTATTTTATTTGGGTAGTTAGTAGGTATTTTGCGTGAACACGAAAAAAGCACCTATTGATTAACAATTATTATCTTAACTGCTTAAACAGACACTATATTTTAAATTAAGCGCGCGAGCGTGAATGTTCAAAATTATAAAGGGGACATACTCCCGAGATAAAAATTCTATCGCTATGTGTTTTTTCCAGACTATTATCTACTTCTGTGCCATATTTCATCAAGGTCCGTTCAGCCGTTCTGACGTGATTGAGTAACAGACATCTATCCGTCCATCCAAACTTTCGCAATTATAATATTAGTATAGAAGTATAGATTATGTTGGATCGTAGGAAGAGTAATGAACTTACAAAATAACGCCGTTCAATATTGAAAATTATAAAAAAAACAAACCGAGCTGATGTTCCAATGATTTTTCCTCTCCTACTCTACAGAATTTTGCGTACCGAGAAAACAGCATGCAGTCAAGTTGAGAGCAAAATAGTCTCCACCAACATCCATTGTAACTGAAATTTCGGCCTCATAAATCTAACTGGGTGTACCAAAGTTCCCGTATGCAGTGGACACAAATCTTCTGTTGGGAGTCGACTCTGCAAAAAAGTACCAATAAAAAATTCTTAGAGCAAACTTGCGTCGCATATTTTTTGGGTACTTTTTAGACGAATACTCAACTGTGACGTGAATGAATGCTCTTTGAAGCGTCAGAAAATAAACTCTGTATTTATTTAACATATTTAATTTATATTTTTTTAAATCCTATTCCGTGTTTGTGACTCAATCATGCCTCAATCAACAGCCGTACGATTTGACACTCAGACTTTGACCTGAATTAGGATATTAATACTATTGGTCTTTGTCATATGTTCCCGTGGGATTATTTTCAACTTGTACGCAAGCAAATCCGCTGGTATAATGGTGGTGTATTATAATAATGAATCCATGTGTTCAGAATTCAGCGTTATTATACAAGAAAACTTGGCATTTTGTTCAGCATTTCTAAGAAAACATTTTCTCGCATCTTCCAAACGAAAGCGACTCAAAAAACCACGTCAAAATTACCAACAAGATTCACAAAAGCTGCTGACGAGCGTATATCTACCCATATACGGCCAAACGTGTACCTCGCGTCGCTCCGTGGTTAAAAAAGCTGCTTTAGAGCGTAATTTCCCGATGAAGCAACTTTGCGAATGTGCGGCCTTATATTCGCTGCCATTGGCTATAGAATGTCTTTCTAAACGCCACTCCACTCCGGTCTAATGAGGCCGTTCCATCCATTAAGCTATTTAGTAATTAGGTGCGAGCACGGCGTAGCAGTTGCGAATGGACCACAATGAGTGAAACAACTCGTTTATTCACTTTGCATGTTCTCTTGACGCATTTTTAATGTTTATTGGGTTAAGAGCAAATCTTGGCTTGGCTACTTTTTACATGACTCTGGCAAACGTTATTATAACAGACATTTAGATTAAGAACATTGATTTGAAACTTTCTTCTGCATATTTTTATTTTGTTTTCATTTTTCTCTGGCAGTTTCTAACCACGTCTGTCAACGTCCAATTACATTTAATTTTTATAGAAAACAAAATAATGATAAGTTATAAACCGATTACCGAAAGTAAACATTGGAACTGACAAATAAATCGATATTCCAGTCACATATAAGACTTTACCCTTAAAGTAAATTTAATAGGACGTCAGAAAAACTGTTGTAAAGATAAAGAAAAACCAATAAAATGTGCATGGGCAGTCGGCTACAGATGGCATCAAATCTCCATCAGAGGGGATACTTGATCTGAATTCAATGTGCGTGCGGTGGGTCTTGCTCGATACTCTACGAATATTTTATGCGCATAATACAATTAGACGCATGTGTGTATATGAGTACCTACAGGAAGGTACTTACAGGTTTGGAGAAAAAAAATGTTTGTAGCGGAAGAAAACATGATTGAGGCGAATTTTGATAAACAGCAAATGTGTAAAGGAATTCCCTAATAGAAATTTAAAGTCCCAATACTAGGTATCTAAAAACCTAGTTAGATTACTCTACATACTTGGGGGCTTGTCTGATTACAACGCTGTTAAGAAAGATAACAACTCGTCACGGTATCTCATAGAAACTCGCAAGCAAGTCCATGGAAATTAATGAACCGATTTGAGTGAAACTTCATAGACAATAGACAAGATATTTGTCTGAAAAGTTGGTTGAGAAAATGTTCTTAAAAGAGTTTAGAAAAGAGTAAAGACTTTTAACAGAGAAAGCACTGTCATAAAAGAAAGAAAGAAAAAGTATTTAATGCCACAAAACGACATACCTACCCACATACATAATTTTACTTTTCTTAAACTAAACCCTAAACGATATTGTTAGTGATAGTGTCAGTCATCATTTCAAAGCAACCATTGTATTCTCACGTAAACATATTTTAAAGAAACCATAAAAAAAATAACATCTCGCGTCCACATTTTAATAAACATCCAAACAAAAGAGCAACAGCGACTTCTAAAACCCAATTTCAAGTCGAGATTTGTAGCAGACTCACAAAAGGTATTATTACATCTAAATGTTGCTTAGTTAGTGCCCTCGCTAAGTCTCTGTGAATTGTTGTGTAAATACAACAAGAGTTCTCTGTGAACTCGATAGAACTTTGAGTTTACAGACATTATTGCTTTCTAAGAGTACTTCGTTCATTATCTTACACCCAATACACCTAGCTTCGAACTTAATAGAAATTTGTTACTATTAGAGCACGTTTAAGCTAGGTAGCATTCAATATGGGTTTGAAAGCGTGTTAGATTGAAGCTATGCCGGTTACACGTGCATGCTTTAACTGAGCTAAAAATCAATATTAACAGCCATATTGGGTAATAAAAAAAAGATTGAACGTCCGTTTGGGTTTCTGCTACTGAAATTCGAATTAAGAAGATTCAAGTCAGAAACCCAAGCCTTGATTGGCAGAGATTACCTATTGTTCTAGGCATTCTCTACCAATCAACTTATGGGTAACTGATATTTTCTATCGATAATTTGAATTGAGAATCAGCTATTCAGTATTAAAACTGGTGGAAAGGCCGCAAGTGTCCATTAAGCTGAATTTATCGGAATATAGTTACAGACCCAACCAAAATAACTCTTAATTAGAAATTATTTAAAAAAAAGTTATAGTTGCGACCAATTTTCATACACATTTTGTGTCAAAGGGAAATATATCTCCTTAGACTTGCGAATATTACAAATAAATCTTGAAAATAAAATAAAGAAATAGGTAGCTACGGTTGGCAGTCTTATATAAAACGTTACCATTCTTAGATAAATAACCCAAATCACAGAAACGATACTACTACCATCTAAATCCGACTACAGATGTAGGACATTCTTCGTACACGTAGTAACAAAAGAATAGCCCAGTAAATAAAACAACAGCATACCAATATATCGCTGAAAAGGCATCGAAACAAGAAAGTTCACAGAATACCCGAGGGAACAGCACAACATTCGCAAATTTCTAAAGAAAAAAAAAAAAACCCCTCTCAGAAGTTACTCTGAGCCATAACTTGTTGGTTGAGGGTTTTTTTTATAGAAACATGAACGAAATACAATAACGCGAGCGGTCCCTTACAAGTAAAAAGGGGTAAAAAAAAACCCACTTTCAGTTCACAAGAATTGCTGGCAGTTTCTTGATAGCAAATATTTGATTAAGCCCGCTGAATCATAATGTGAGAATTTTTTTAAGGGCTCTTTTTTGTGCACTGATGTGTATTTATCGGGTTATTGGATAATTTTATTAAGAATTCAGCTCATGTAGCATTTTATTCGTGTTCAATTTTTAATCTCGATATTGTAAATGAAAAAAAAAATTGAAGTTGGAAAAATTCAGTAAGACTACTATTAACATATATTATGTTCTACTTAGCTTTGTATTCGTACGTCTTCGGTGTACCTCATAAGTGTTAATAATAATATCTCTCATCGCTTTTGATATCGGTTACCCTTGGGAAACGGACCCATGGATATTGCAGGCTACCTACCCTCCTACCCGGCCCTTAGTAGCCCACTCAATCACCATTAATTATACCATGAATAATTACGTTGATTGGTTTCAACATCCCTTTGTAACTGTACTGCTAATAATATGTCAATGAAGATGTAACAAGTAAACAAAAATTGCTGTATCAAAATGTTTGAAGAGAAAATAATGTATTTTTAATGGAGCACTTACTACCCCATAACAGTACCATTAAATTATCTCAAAATACAGCTTTTATTACATACATATTTTAGTATAAAATAGTACATTGTTCACCGAGAGGAGAAAGTGACCGATTACCGTCGAGGGTGTCGTTTGAAGCCCGAGCCGTAGGCGAGGGCTTTAAAACACCCAAGATCGTATAGTGCTTTATACTACACCTACAAGGAAAATAAAAAACGAAATCTTTACTAATTGAAATTTATATTGAAATTGTTGCAGTTAAAACTGAATCCTCAAACAACACACAAATTGGAAATGGCGCCAATGGCGTCTGCAATTTTCACATGTTCTTTTTTCAAATTGTTTATCCTGCCGCCGCAGGGTCGCACTGCCAGCCCGACACCATCCAACACACAGCTAGTGGCCAGTGTCATTTTGCGAACTTGGAGATAAAAACTCACTGTAAAAACTTTTTGGCTTTTGATATTTAGGTTACCGGCGCATAGTCTTACCCAAAATTAAAAAAGAAAAACCACGTAAGAAATGGATTTTCATACACTTTTCTCTCCCGCTCAGATGCGTTTTCTCCCCGCATATTTGTTCGATATGCAATGACGTACTTTCTACCGTAAATTTGATAAAGTATCAAGGTACTTTCCAAGCAGGTGTAGTATAAACAGTATAAGTCATCTCCAAGACTCCTATAAATTATTTCTCCGGCGTGTTTAAAAAATCTATTATTTACAACATTGTAAATTGCTCTATCTACGCTGTTTCTGCAAATAAAGTAATTCTAAGATTGCTTGCATGATATCACATTCAAAGTGACTTAATTCAAAATTCCAGTAACTTCTGAGGGAAAATTCTACTGATTTTTAAGCAACTTTTGCAAGCGTATATCAGTCGGAATCTGTCAAAAATATATGGAAATTGAGGCATTTTTGACAGACTGACATGCAGAATTGGTACTGCTATTTTGCTATAAACTGACTGACTGTTATCCTTAAAAGATCGCTTTTAATGATAAGGCCACCCATTATGTGCCTCTTTGTAATCACTGTTTACTAAATCTATATTTTCTGTTACTTAAATGGTGTACATAATAGTATTCCGTTCTATTTGAATGTATGAGGTGAAATCTATATCTATCTATTCTAATAATAAAGCAGAAGAGTTTGTTTGTTTGAACGCGCTAATATCTGGAATAACCAGTTGGATTTGGAAAATTCTTCTTGCATATGATAGCCACATTCATGAGGAATGCTATAGGCTATACAGGAACGGGAAATTCCTATATGAATGGAAAAAAACGAGATATGCACTAGTGAATTTATAAGGAGAGAAAGAGCCCAAATTATGAGTGGGAAATAGACAGCCTGGACCAGGGGAGAGAGACATTACTATTATTATTTCCGGCATATGGCGATTTTTTTGTAAGGTCACTTTCAATCTAAGGTTGCGAGCTCTTGAAAATATTATGAAACAAAACAATTTCCATAATAAGTCTCCCGCCAGAAAAATGAGCTCATTTATAACACCTAGTTGCCACGAATATGGCATTCAGTGGCACAAAATGAAGTCTCGACAAAGTTGAACGCATAGCGTAGTAGCTGCAAACTTTTGTTATATAGTCTCTACGGTATTATTAGATAAATGAAGTCGACTGAAACGCTTTTAATGTCTGACTTCTTTCTTTTAAAACAGGAATTAATTTTACAATAAAAAATACGCGGTCATAAAAACTGAACTGTTTGTTCTTTGTCTGTTTCATTTTCGTATTTTTTAAGAGTTATTTAAACTGGTCAGGTCTTACACAACGAATGAATGGTCATTGTCGGGATAAGGTAACCCAAAAATACTTGACAACATGACATTTAATAGGTAAGTGTAACACGTTAGGGTTAGATATCCAGGTCAAAGCTAAGTGTTACATAGCCCTGGGAAATCATCAAATGACTTCTTCCGCTCTGGGTGGAGCAGCAGGGCGTGTCAGACTCTTACTGACTAAAACCTATCCGTGTTCCTTCTAAAGCCCTTTGCGTTCCAGGGCCGCTGTGACTCTTTCGAACGAATTCCGCAACCCCGTCTCCTATGCTGACATCTCTTTGAGGCGCGTGTGGAACACAACGCGCCAACGACCCGGGCTTAATGGTGATCGGACAGCGCGTCACCCAATGCTCGCCATCCGCAGGCCCGCGCCTACGCTGGCCGGGGATCGCCCTGCGACTCCCGACGCCCGGGGCGTCTTCTTCTGTAGAGCATAGAGTACCTACTAGTACCATACCAGATTAATGGCAATAAGCACGGCTGTTTTATGAGATTTTATCATAACCGACAAGAAGAGATTGTACAATACACCTCTGCCAGCACCTTTAGTTAATAGGCACCTTAGTATTTTCCGCGTCTTTGCTCCCGTGGCCACAAGAATCATGAAATAGAAGTTTCGAAATCAAACCAGAATTTTCATTTTACTTTACAAATGTAAAAAGTGACTTTATAATGATACTAGTAGCCGCCCTAGGCTCCGCCCGCGTGATTGTCGAAAATTATCCCAACGGAACATACTCCCTGGAAACTCCTATGTCCTTTCCCGGGACTCAAACAGTATCTATACCAAATTTCATCTAAATCGGTCCAGCCGTTTGCGCGTGAAGAAGTAACAAAAACACACACTCACAAACTTTCGCCTTTATAATATTAGTGTGATTAGTATAAAATTATGATTGCATTCCTGAAGGTAAAATTAAACCTAGAGGGAACAGACAGTTCCATTCAGCTTCTAAACTATGAGCTATCTGGCCGCTACAAATGAGTTCTTTCGCTTCCGCTCCCAGCAAGCAGCCGTGTCGGGAGCATCCGTGCACATGCTAACGCTTCCAAATTTGTTTCTAGCCGCGCCAAACTTCAGGCACATCATCGATTTTTGGTCGAACTGTTTTAGACGATGAGTGAAGACTTTATACTTCATTTTTTAAATGATGAATGATACTGGAATGATTTTTTTTATGAGACTAGAATGATTTTTGTAGTCAGGAGGAGCTCGTGGTTAAAGTACAAACACCCGCCCAGGTCGACCTTCAAGGTTAACCAACGTTTGCGCAGGTCGGTCTGTGGATGGGTGACCATCTTAACTTAGCGAGATTCTTCCGTACCTCGAAAAGCACGTTAAGCCGTTGGTCTCGGCTGTCATTTGTAGATCTTTGGCAGTCGTTACGGATTGTCGGAAGCCAGAAAATCTGACACAAGTCTTGCTAAGAGGTACCGTGTTACCCAGTTACTGGGTTGTAGACGTCTGGGAGGCAGCCGCTCCACATAAAATACTAGTAGTCAGCTGAATCTGGTTTGACTGGAAGGCTAGGCAGATGATGAATGACTTTTATAGTCATATAATAGTTGGAAACTTGGAACAGACACTCATCCAAGAAAGGAAAGAACACTTTTAGTTTTCGTTATTAGATCATTTTGCTGCGGGATCTAAGACTGTTGAATTGGTTCTTCGGGACGCGTTGAGCGCCTCAGCGCTTCTCTGGAAGTTGACCACCACTGATTCTGAGTTTCAGGAGTTGCAGTGGTTGGGAAGTGTTGCGAACTATCCAAAAAATACTTGGAAACAGTGTGGCCTTGTAACTTATGTGATTTGGTTAACAAACATGGTACATACAAATAATATGACTTTTCGCATTAATCACGCGCCTTTGTTTAATCTCTGGAAAGAGCACGTTTAAAGTAAAAAGCTGTTCCAATTTCAAAATAAAATTTATCAGAAACCAATATTTTTGTTTACCAAATGAAACAAGTAAAGAAAAATACACTGACTCCGAGCTATAAATATTGAATTTACAGGAATAATTACGTAAGAGTTCTTAATTTATTACGTTTTCTGTTCCCGAATAAAATGTCAGTTTAGTGGTTTTTGCAAGCGGTATGTAATTTATTTTATTTTCCATACAGGGGACGGAACCTATGAATTTTCTTAGCAAGGCATCGCTTTGACAAATTGCGTAACTAAAAACTGAAAACACCACATTGAAAATTTGCTAAAAGACAACTATTTCTAACAAACTCGGACAACCCAATAGTTGGTCTAACTAGAGCCTCACTCAAAGCTAAAACCTAATCGACTAAAATATTTTACACTGACACAGGAAATAGTTCGAAAGTGTCAAATTAACACAAAATAGATCATCACTATCCAAACCGTGATTGTCATTGTAATGCGTAGTTACCAGTTCCAAATTACACATGCGAGCAATCAAAATAGTACACGATATTATATGGAGCGGGCTTTGTGGTTCATTACAGCTCTAAGCCCATATTAATAATTATGTACAAAGCAAGTTCCACGCCAGCGGTGTTCATAAATGTGAAACTAAATACACTGGCAGCCAAGATTAGGGAGTCGCCAGCAAATGAGTTTATGGCGTGTTAGTGTACCTCCATTGTATCATTAGGGATCAAAAACTCGAGCTTTAATGTTAAAACGTTTGAGTAAATAACGCTAAAAATCTTTGCGTTATTATAACTGTTACGAAGGTTCACGCAACGTCATGGTTCTATTTTTGAGTTTTATTTAGATATTGTATCGTAACAATTGCTCTATCGTGATTTTTTTGGGTATACGTTGTTTATTTTGTTACCATTAGGGTCACGCTCGCGATCGATTTTTGATGAACCGTTTGGTTTTTTGTTCATGAGCCTTCTGTATCCACCCCTTTTTCTTGTTGGCATTATAACTATCGTTTTCCGCACGATCGATATTATGTTTCAGTTCAATTGATGTACACGTGTATAGTGTGTACAGATCGAGCATGTAGAGTGGCATTGCAAACAATTTCGTCTTTTTGTGATTTTATACGTGCGTTATTTTATTATGAAGTTATATTTTATAATGTTTGATTACTTTTCTACACACGCTATATCTTAAAAATATTTTCATTGTAAGTTTTAAAATCAACAAAATCGGAAAATTATTCGTAATTATTATTCAGACTTCCTTTTGTATTCTGAGAAAATTACTTGTTTGGTAAATATTTTCTTGGAAAATCTTGGCTAAATATCCCAACCGAGGTTTAAGGAAGAATCAGATTATTTTTATAACCAAAAAAGAGTTTCCAAGTGTTATAACTTTTAAAGGAAATTGTTTAAGGGAAAAGGGAAATTAATCTTTCTCTTAATTAGTAAAGTTGGTCGGACGCTGCGACGGAGAATTCAAGGCTAATAAATCAAGGTGTTGCTCCAGTTTCAAACAAGTATAGCAAAAACCATTCTTTGCTTTTAACGCTTTCAATATTTTAGACCACCTTTGTCGATAATTCAGTGAGTAATCTTAAGCAAAATTTTCAACCGTGGACAAAATTGCCAGTCGTGGGCAAGGTTTTCAACCGTGGGCAAATTGCCAGTCGTGGGCAAAGTTTACAACCGTGGACAAAATTGCTAGTCGTGGGCAAGGTTTTCAATCGTGGGCAAAATTACCAGTCGTGGACAAAGTTATGTTGACGATTTCGACCTCCGTCGGATCCAGTGAAGTGTTAATGATAAAACTTGAAACTTATATACAGGGGGTTTCTAGGAAATCGCCCCGCGGCATCCTCGTGGTTTGTAACTTCACATGGAAACAATTTCGAAAATGTTATATAACTTATCTGAAGGGATCCGAGTTTGGTCGTGTTTACATTATCGTGGTTAAGTAAGACGGATTATATTGAAACTAAAGGTACCTAGATATTAATAAATACAATATAAGTCGTTACGCTGTAGGTAGGTACTCATTACTCATATTGTCTTGGTAGGAAAGGAAGTCGGAGACAATTCAAAATAACTTTGTTTCCGAGATTCATCTGAAAATCCGTACGGTACCTGGACCTTATTATTTTACTTATTCTTCTCCTTGTCATGACCTAAAATACAGAACGGGTACGTTAGACATATGCGTTGTTTTGCGATCCTGAGATCAACTAAAGTGCAAATATAACCTATCCATCTTACCTACTGGGAGTACATCTACGTAGTAACTGGGCGCATCATCATCATATTTCTGGGAACAATTGGTACAGTTTTTATCCATAGTTTATATATAGTCAGTGCCATTTCGCCGACATTTGGAGAACGTACGTTGCGCTCGAGTAGACAATTATGTAATTGGAAAGTGACCCTTCGCTTTCGACGGATTACTGGTTAGAGCTGTCAAGGGGTCGAATCGACCCTCTTAGACTATTTGAGAAGGTTCTCTAAGTGTTTGACATTTCGTTGGGGGACGTGAAACGAATTTCACGGTGTTGAGAACGTTTGTGAACATATTAAGTATTTTAAGTGATAATGCTGGGGTCGGAACTACCTTTGCGTTCAATTGTGTGGTCGTAATGTACCCGTGACGTCATCAAGTGATGGCCGTTTACGTTTAGTGGTGGAGACATTGAATTGGATTGTGTGCTTAAGTGTACCTTCGGGGTAAATGTGATTTTAATTTAATTTAATTTTATGACTTGTTTCCAACATTGTATTTTAAATTGTATTGAGTAATTCATTCGATTGTTTTTATGTATATTTATTTTAATTGAAATTTAATGTGAATGTTATGATCTAAAATTGATTGAAATAAATGAAAAATTTGAAAAAATTTGAATATGCAGGTTGGCGGCATTGCTAATTTAACTGACTTTGAAGTAGGTTTATTTTTGTGATGAAATGGTACGGTAATATTGATCCCAACGGACGAGGTTACAAACATAATAGTTGCTATAACGAAAGATGTTATTTTTAAGAGCTCATGCTTGGATATGAACTTTGTATATTTTTTTACTTACAATGTTTTGCTTCTAGGTTCATCCATTCCATTGCTGGGTAAAGATCCCTCTCTCGGTAGTCCGGTGACAATTCAATTAAATATTCATCAATTTCAAATGCAGTCCTTTCCCACCTCACTATGACAGAGGGGTACTTTATGTCCTAATTCAAACCTTTCAAACTCATCACCAATACACGGAAATCAAAACAAGAGGGTTTGTTCGAAAATTCGAAATTCAAACACAAAACGGATAAAAGGATTAAAGTTGTACGACATAAAGGCAAATGGCCAGTTGAATATAATTAGTAAAATAGATATAACGAAGAATCAAAGTGAGGGGCTCGGGAATGTTCGAGAGAACCGATTGGGGCCGAACAGATAATTATAATTCTCTGCAGGGTTCGTCCCCTTCCTTTTAAGACGAGCTAATGTTAATACGTAATTGAAATTTTGATACCAGGTGGATTTGTTCGCTAATCACCCTCTTATTTTGAATTAGGGTGATTTTAAGTGTGAATCTTTGCTTTAGAATAATCGGAAAATCAAGAACGGATTTATTGTTTGGTGGGGTTGTTCTTCATCGTTCCCGCACTACTGAGGACCGTATCAACATACGACACGTCTCTATTGTGGTCTTCTACTGTGAAGGCCGCACGGCAAATCTTGCCGGTGTTCTGCTGTGGGCGTGTTTACCTTCGACCCGGCCCAGTATGAATACCGGCCCAGTATGAGTCTTTCCAGACTATACTAAGATGAATACATAATATCTCCGAAAAGGCTGCGAGCACACTTCTGGTATATTGCAGATAGCCGTATTGTGATGGTGAGTTGAGTTCCACCGTGAGGTTCTGACACAAATCGTACACTGACAACACCCGGCCTATGTGTGGGCCACACAAATATTTACTTCTTGCCGGACCTTATACCTACTATTATACTATATACTTATATATATCTACTTAGCCATGATAGGTAAAGTTTCTTTCCAGAACTCCTGGCCAAAAATTTTGTCCAAAAATAATGTTACCTGCGTCATATTAAGGAACTTGTATCTAAATAATAATAGCAGCTCGGGACGCTCTTTAAGGTTAAGCTACGCTTGCCGAGATCGGTCCATAGATAGGTGATCATTGTTTTTTACCGAGATTCCTCCCTTTCTTGGAAAGCCCGTGAAGTTATTGGTCCCGACTGTCTTACGTCTTGAATAGTCGTTACGGCCAATCCGACAGCAAACTTTCCAAGGAATATCGTGTCACCCAGTTACTGCGTTGTGAAGGTAGGATAGATCGCTCTATGTCAAAAACTGACTGGCTGGGCTGATTAATTTTGCGTCGTATTGACTTTGTTGGTATAAAATGTAGCTTATTTCACCTGGACTACAATTAAATCGGCTCTTTACTAAAGACCACGTAAGTGTCACCTTAGTGGTGGTACATATATAAATACAAACATCTATAGATCGATCCCTACATGCATAGAATATAATAGAATACTTTTTATTATGTACACCATATAAGTACAGAAAATATAGATTGAGGAAAACATTACATAAGCGATCTTTTCACGACAACCTTTGGATGGATTTTAAAGCGAAAAAGGAAGACAGTACGGTAGTTAGTCTTAGGTGTAGGTACTATTCATATATACAATAAATACATAATAGATTAATATTTACAATAATAATTATGAAACAAAAGCAGAAAACTGTAGTAAAAAATGATTAAAGAGAGAGGTAGTGGTTAAGCTACTATAATCAAAACTTTTTGGCTTTTGGACATTTATTTTATTTATTTATTAGCTTTAATTTATCCCTTGGCTTTGCCGTAGTCGGGTAAAAAAAGACAGCCAAGCTGGCATGCTGGTAGACAAACTTACTTAAGTACAAGTTTTATACCAGTTTAAATTAGTCGGATTATTCTTACCCATACGTTTCTATTTGAACGCAAAGAACAACTTCTCCGCGTTAAAGGATTAAAAAAACACTAAGCTGAAACTAGACTGGAACTCTCGTACAAGTTCCGACAAAAAGTTAGCTAGAAATGAGCTAAGACTAAAAATAAACCAAGCCTTGAGAACTAAAGTTAGATACTTGCGTATCCGTCCGGTGGCTTTTAGTAATTATGGAAACTAATTAAGTACACAAAAGTTAACAAAAACAGCAGTTTATTTCATGCTTTCAATTGTGCTTATATATGTCACCGGAAAATGGCAAACTCCGTAAGATTATAAAATAACTTGAGAGATTATAAACTTTCGATAAGTTGTCAACTGAACATTTAGAATACTTTTTTACGCATCAAAATTTGATATGTCCGTGTCGATTCGAGAAATTGTGGACTGACTTAAACTGGCGAGCGGAGTTTGCTATTTTCCGGTGACATATATAAATAATTATTTATGTAGACGTATCTACAACTATTCACTACAATAACTTATCTTTTGCAACTAACAAAGTCGGACAGCCAGTCTGCCCATTATGATGGTCTCTTCCAAAGTACTGAAATGATTCACTCAGTTCACTTAGTTCACTCATTTCAGAAACTTTAGAAGTGGATTCGAGTTGAGGATTCTTCATCTCACTGGTGTAATTTTGAATCTGGCATCTCGATCTCGTCTAGTTTTATGTTAGTTCTATTTGGTGTGTAAGTACTTTATTTATACCAATTTACAAAATATAAATACAATTTATTACCCTTGAAGTATTTCATGCAACCATAATATTATTATTATCTTTGTTTGAAAGACTCCATAATTCATACCACACTCTGTAAACAAGGTGAAACAAACATAAACAAGGTTAAATTAACAACGTTAAAATAATTTAATTTGTACTTTACATACAGATTATAGCAAAAACTGCCTCGTCTTGTGGTTCATTCCCAAATCGAGCAAAAAGTTATTCAGTTTTAATTAGCAATTTTACAAAGTTTGGCAGTTGATGGTGTAACACCCCCGTGCCTCGTCAAGCACGTGAAAGCCGTTGGTCCTGCGCTTGACCTCTCTCCGCCTGCCGCCCCATCGGACCATGTTAGTAAAGGAACAGAGAGTGCTTTTGTGTAGCATACACACTTGTGACTGTGACTTGTGATGTTGTGTACTTGTCTTCTCTCCGTTATGACTAGATTGGGAAGGTTATGGCAATTATACGAGTAGGTACACCTACCAGAAATACAAAATAACTCTCTCAAGTTACTTGTTAACGATGCCCTCCAAGCTTTTTCGTGAAAAATACTACCTACGTGTAAATAAAGGTTAAGAATATTCATCACGCCAGAAAAAGTTCAGTCACCCTTTTGGTACTCAAAGCAAAAAGGTATGAACCTACTTTTCCTCGGTTCCTTAACTTCGTACACGTATAATTCAATAAAACCTTGAGTGATCCTAACTCTAGACACACTCAAGAAAAACTACGGTCAAACACATATTCCTAAGTAAAAGAATCTCACATTGATTTTCCATGAATACGAACTTATGTTGGGGACATAAAACTGCCTACTTGCGCACTTTCGTCAAACGGTCAGTCCGATAACCTCGCACCTCATTACACACTGACCCTACTCAATCCTATCGGAAACGACGCAATCAAAAATCGTTAAAAATACAAAGGCTTAACGATGTCATTAGGGTTCATTTCGTGTGTAAATCAGCGAGTTGTAACCCGTGGGACGCACGCAATGCTGCGAGCCTAATAAATCTTTAACCAACTATAGCGCATTCATTAAAATTTCTTCCAGCGTGCGTGCGATAAACCAGGAATACCTTCGCTGCCGAAAACTTGGACTTATCTCTCGCACGTAGTGGGTCGTTACGTTAAAATTATGGTTGTGGTTAAACACATGCTACATTTACTCGAAAGTTCATGTTCCGCCCGAATAACTTCTCGTTCACCGGAAGGGTTCCATTTGGAACGCAAAAACACTTCTGGTGGCTACAGCGTCAGGCCCAGATGGGCCCACTCGTAGTTCGTTACTTGGTCTTTGTAAAGCAGGGTAACTGTGGTGTTGGTGATTGCGAACTCTTTTGTGGTTAAACAATATTGGGGTAGGAACGGTACCATCCAAGTTTACTTATTTTAAATGGATTGATCCGCACCTACTTGCTTTACTATCCTTGCTCTTAATCATTTATTTATAAGATGACACTTATGGCATAGGTTACTTCTAGGCAAACGTACTTTATCAACAACGAGCCAATATGATATTATATTATATGAATTAAATTCTAAGAGTGTAAAATGGTTCTTTCAACTGAAATATCGAGCCATTAAAACCGAGATTGTAAGAGAATAAGTTTCAACCTACACGGGATGACGGGACTTTTGAACCCCAATCATTTTACAGGCAATTATGAACCCCCTTAATTACAAATGGGGCTATAAATACGGCAGCGCAGATTTTCTTTCAAACTTGGTAAAACTAATTACGTGGTATTATTAATGAAATGCAGAGTAATGTAACTGTAAAATATGAATAATTATCAAAATAACTTTTGATAAATAAAGTAATGTATTTATATTTATTTTCTGAATTCAGCAATTAAGTATACAGTTGTCGGCCAACACCATTAAAACTGCCCCTATTTTTTTATAAAACTTTTTTATAAAAGCATTTTATTTTTTACTAGCTTTACCCGCGGCTTTCCTTCCGTGGTCTATTCCACGAGAACCGTGTTTCTTTTCGAGATAAATCGCATTCCAATCTAAGGGTTCCTCCTACAAACTCGTAATATGAGTCTTCTTTTACCTTTTCTGTACTATTTTTAAAAGGAGGAGGTTCTCAATTCGTCGGAACTTTTTTTTTTTTATATGTATGTCCCCGATTACTCGAAGATGGCTGGACCGATTTGGATTGTTTTTTTTTTGTTTGAATGGGTATAACTTCCCAGGTGGTCCCATAATCACCAAGTCAGGATCTGATGATGGGATCCTGGAGAAATAGAGAGAACTCTTCAAATTTTATAGGCACACTTGAAGCAATTTGGGTAGTTTTTTTTAGAAGTCGGTTGTATTTTTTTGTAAAAAGTTTTTTATTCTTTAAAATAAACATACATGGGTTTCGATAAGTCTAGAGAAAGACGCATTGTTCATTCGCCTTTTACGACCCCCATAAGCCCACTACAACTATCCCCATTACATTTTAAACACTGCGACAAACTCACACCACATAACCTACAAAGCACAAACGCCGCGCCGTCCAAACAATGACATGCGAACAGCAATATAGTAACGACACATATGTACTATGTCACTACACAATATGAGTGGAACGGAAATTAACAGACCGCATTGCATTCCATAATGCCTGTAATTAACGAAATAATACGTACCGCGTCGGAATATTCATTTAACAGCAACATCAAAGAGAAATATTGTTCATTCGATCGAATGATACGTTTAATTATGCCCTTTAGTTGCAACTACGTGTATGTAAGCAGAAACGATGGAATGATCTTTTTAATGTCAACGGTCCGAGCGCTGGGTGGTAAGTAATATTGATAATGCCAAAATGTTGCGCTGAATTTAAAATATTAACATGTCAGTGAGTGTAATATTTATTTATGTGCTGTACCTTTCTACCTTTAGTAGTCGTCAAGCTTTTAGTAAAAGAGTTCGGGGATATTTATATCACCGGATAACTTAGAATTCCGTAAGATTATAAAATATGTGTTGTTGAACGATTTATGAATAAACTCACGATAAATTAATTACATACTGAACCACTCTTCTACACTAATACGAATCAAAAGTCTATAGTTTGTATCAAACTTTTCATAAAAATACGGGTTACTATCATGGTAACTTCGATTGAGTACCTATAAAATGTACGTGGTATGTCTGACGCGCTCGGTGGTTTGCATCGCTTTGTGAGTCACCGGGCTCGCCACAGCGTAATATTAAGAACAGTGAAAAGTTTTGTTATTGTTGTAATTGGCCGTGTGGCTTGTTTTTGGTTTCAAGTATTTGTTTCTCTTAGTATTCATTAACACATTACACGTACACAAACACATTCATACACATTGTTTCAATTATATCTGTTTATTATTTTATTTACTTTATTTAGATGCTATATGTAGATATATGTAAGAATATAACTATATTAGATGGATTCAAATGAACCGCCACTCGTCCATTCAAGGGTTCATTAGAAAACCAGCGTCAGACAGCATCAGTCTGTCTGACATATCGCTGAAATGGACCTTTTTAGTGCAGCCGTGAGACACACATTTAGTTCCTAGCATACCTACATTTCTTTTTAATTTTATTTCTGTGTACCGTGCGTGTTTCATGTAAGTGCTAAATAAATATTATTCTTTCTTTCTTTTCTTTTCAAACTCTCGGTTTGCGGATAAATTGAGTGAGAAATAACTGACATAAACTGGCGACCAATCAAGGCACAGCTCTACAACATATCCGTTTTCAGGATTCATGTTTGTTTATTTGAGAGTTTCTTTTACTCTTAGAGCTTAGAAAGAAGCCACAAACTTGTCTAAAAAGACCAGTTTTGCAGAGGCTTATATAGAGCAGAGTACAATACAATACAGCACAAGGTACAAGCTTTGAAAAATTGTTGTAACAAGAAAAAAAACAAAAATGTTACGTCTTGCTCCCGTAATTGTTATTCACAAAACACTCTCTCTTTTAAGGAAAATCTGTTGTAGTCTGAGATTTTTTTATTAAATTTTGACAAGTTGAAGGCAAAAACAAATTAATAGAAATTGGGCTACTATGTTCTCAAAAGAAAATATTTTTTTGCTTTTTATTTTGCAAGAATATCTACACTACAACGACTTTTGAAATATTTTTATATGATAATAAACGTCTCTGGCTTAATCATTATTTGATTTTAAAGCCTGTTTTCAGATAGTTCAATGCTTGTGTCACTTTGCGACAAAGATAGACGTTTTGAGTTGTGTTAACAACCTAAGATAACCAACAAAACACCTTTCTTAATCCCGATCCCTTTACCGATCGTGGAGATTTTACAATATTTTATTAAGTTACCTCGTAGCTAAACAATAACCGCACGCACAATATTCAAGGTTAGGCAATGCTTGTCGAGGTTGACCCTTGGATCTGATCTGAGAGTCACTCTCGATCTTTGACACGACTGTCACTACAAAGTTGTGTTACGGGTAATCAGAAGCCAGAAAATCTGACACCAGTCTTGCCAAGGGTTATCGTGTTACCCAGTTACTGAGTCGTGGCGGTCATGTAGACAGATGTTCCATGTAAAATACTGGTACTCAGCTGCATCCGATAAGACTAGAAGTTGACACGAATATAGATAGCAAAAGGCAAAGCAGATTGATGTCTATGGTACTTACCGTTGACTTCAACGCCATAGACCATAGTATGGGAAATTGATCAGCTTCACAAATGGTTATAATCATCATTCGTTCCTTACATTAATCTGCAATGATAAAGCCCTTTTGTTCAAAAGCAGCGTAAATTATTATTGTTATAATCGAAGGTATTAAACCTTGAAGGTATTAAACCATTTAGTATCTTCCCCTATCGAAAAGATTGTAAAATATCGCGTGAAATTGTAAACAATTTTTTCGAAGATTTTTTTTTAAGACGGATATATTGGAAGCTATTGAATTTGAATGGGATTTTTGTATACCTACAATACGATTTTTTCATATTGTATCGAGAAATTATTACCTAATAAAGATTTATTACTATCTTACGGAGCCTGCAATTTTCCGGTGACAGATATGTATATTTCATTCGTTAATATAACCTCACACACGAAACTAAAAATGACTTCAGTAAAATCGTTTTGCCAATGAATAACTAACGGCACATGGCTATTCCATTGCCAAAAACCATCATAGCAAACCGTTTTCCTCTCCCAACTCTTGAAACTAGCCAGAAACAATAAAGTCTTTATGTTTTTTGTTCCGACCGCCATAAAAATATCAATTGTTACTGTAAATGTGTGGTGTGTCAGACCCCTTAAAAGAGGATGTCTATTTATTTCTTGGTGAGGTGAACTGTGTGTGAAAAAAACTGTAAGATCGGAAGTTAGGTAAATGATGCAACTATAGTTAGTGGTAACTCAACGTCAGCACAGCATTGAAGGTATAACTGTCACCGGAAAATAACAATCACCGTTAGATTGTAAAATATCACGTGAAATTGTAAACTAAATAGTTTACAATTTCTTAAAAAGACACGGATATATTGAAAACTATTGAATTTGGATTAGATTTATTGTATACAAAACGTTTTTTTCATAATATATGTCGAGTAATTATCCAATAAAGATTTATTACAATCTTGCGGAGTCTGCAATTTTCCGGTGACATAACTATGGCAACTGCAACAATGCCAGTGCATGTTATGTGAGGTCTTCTACCACTCCATTTTTACATACACAAAGCAGGGTTTCTTTTATAAAACCATGCAAAAGTTTACAAACGAAAAATCTCGGTTCCAGAAGTGAAAAACCAGACAGTATTTTAAATTATACACATTTTGTTTTCTATCAAGCTATTTTCTATCTATCTTTTGTTTAATATCAAAACAAAACTCATTCTCGTTTCAATGACATCCAAGGTTGTTCTATGAAACCAATTTATTTCAGAAAATAATGCTTTCATTTCAACCGGTCAACGGTTTTCCTTTTGATCGGGTTTTATCAATCTATAAATAACAAAATGACAAAAAGCACTCAGCTGATTGCTATACCGTTCTATTTCTGAAGTACCAAACGACTTATAATATTGTAAAAACATACTGTTCAAGCAAATGCTTATCGATGAAGTCAACAACGGTAATTTTAAGGAAAGTCAGATCCAATTTTGCGTGTAACTCGATTTTCTGGGCATAAAACTCTTTTTATCAGTTCTTCGACCTTTCGTGAATAATTAGGCACCATTATTCTATCATCTAATTAAGTTTAGGCACATAAACGGATTATTGCAATTAAAAGTTTTTATGAATGGCCATATTTCGTGCAAATTATTATAAATTTTGCAGATTCAGCGTCATACCTGTTTCAAAATGATAGTCGACGCAAAGTTCAACGAGCATTATTAAAGACTAATTAAAACCGTCCATTAAAATAAAATTAATGTAAATCACTCAATCCATCTCAATTTAAATCACAATATTTTGATCCTTGCAAATCATCCCTTGTAAACTTCTTCAATTAGCCCCAATTTATCACAATTTGTCTGCCAACATAACAATAACAAATGGACTCCATTTGGGGCATCAGCATGCAATAAACAGGCATCTCATTACTTTAAATGCGCATAAAACACCCACTATTATTTCAGCCATTATATATTCTCGTTAAAAGCAAAAATTCGCGAACACATTGCCGGTGGAATATTTTTTAGTAACGAGGCGGCTGCGGTGTCATACACACTGTTGGAATTTCCATATCTAAATGGAAAACGGCCCTATACAATCAATTTTGTTCGCACATTCCATTTGAAAAGTGCACCTGTGCTGAGAATATGGATTGTTTATTTTTGTTTGAATTGGAATGCGTGGCCGGTAAGGCATGTTCACACTTGTGTCACGTAACTCGTATAGCAGACATTACTAGTAAGTGGTTTTGTTCCTTGGAACGATACGCTCTCTCACCTTGTGTTATTTCTCTTAGTAAAGGATAGTGAACTTTGTGTGAGATAGCGGTGTGTTGCGCACGGATTTCGCTTCAGTGCAGAACTGGAGTTTGTCTTATTTACTTGGGTATATAGTATGGAGTACATAGTGTACTTAAATTTTGTTATTCATAGCTGAATCTATGTCGAATTACATTCAACTTCTTTCGGATTCTAACAAAATGGATAAATACGAATTTTAAATCTATTAATTAACGCTTTTCATGATTACATAACCCATTTTCTTAATACAAATTGATAGCCTCGTCACTAAGAATGTTTGTTTATATGTCGGTCGGCCATAGAATGGCTACCAAATCAGTTCCATCTTGAAGATCATATAACCCAAATTGTCAAAGATTCCCTGTACCATATTATTAGATTTACGATAGGTGGAGAAGTCTTGTCAATATTATTTGAAATAAGAGACAATCTAATAAGAAGAAGAGGAACTTAAATTGTTTTTTTCGGGTAAGAAAAACGGGCTCATTTTTCTAGAGCATTCTACATATAAGCCTTCCGAAAAGTTTTTATTGACCTACTTGGAAATGTGGAATCCATTATTAATATTATAAAAATGAAAGTTACTCCGTCTGTCTGATTGCTATGATTGAGATGAATCTTAGCACATGGGTGGATATATATAGTACTTATATATTTATGTCCTGGATATAGGACATAGAACATATGTGATTTCTGAATTTCTCTCGGACGAAACCGTGTGTAGAAGCTAGTGCTTTAAATAATGAGCAGATATAAGTTGTTGTTTCTAGCTATTATAGCTATTACTTAAGTAAACCATTTCGGAGAACTGGTTCAAGGATTATTATTATTATTTATACTAAACCGCTTACGAATCACGCGACCTCAGTTCTTACGTTATGAGTTTCGTTTAAGCCCTTTTCATGTGAACAAATCTTTTAAATAATAATATTTTACTTGCGTTTTGAGGGTTAAGGTGTTGATATTCCGATTTGTGACTTAATTTTAGTCAGATAAGGTTTAAAATGATTTCCAGACTGTTCATGCGTTAACATGACGTGTCTCAGGCACATATGTACCTACTATTACATTCAATTATATACTCACACTTTTATAAAAAGATGGTTTGCCCATTATTTCAGTTAACAGAACCAATTAGTGTGATATTGCTCGATTATTTTTGTGAACTCGTATAAAATTAATATCCAGCAGTTTGAGAAATCCTTGACAGCTTGTCAGTGGCAAATGGGCCATCCAATATGGCGGAAAAATACAAAATTCAACGATTATGTTTCACTATTTCGCGGATTTGATCCATTTTTAATGTACCAGGATGTTTTGTTCAAATCCGGTTTTTTCCGTACTAAGTGATACTATTATAATTGACAGAATCATTATAATAATTGGATGTAATGTTATAATTACACATAGAACTAGGTGGAGCAATCTAGTTTATTATGCTAATCTTGAAGCACATAATAAGCAATTACCGTACATATCAAACCTGTGCTAAGACAATAGCTACACATATACATATTATGTCCATTGCTGGTCTGTTTTGCTCAATTACCTTCTTACTGACGATGTTCATTGAACTTCTGTGTCCTTTGTCTATCGGTACATTATGCTCACAATTGCAGACAGAGTAATTCGCCTGGAGGATTCACATCAGGTGATAATTATAATTATTGACTAAAATTCATTGAACTGATCCATCCTCAATTTTGGCTAGAAAAAGATTATTATAGTAGGCGCCAGATAAATGTGGAATAAAGTATATTGACCTTTCCCTAATAACTGCTCATAGGTATTTCGAGCCATTCAATTTCATTAATAAGTAGGATCTACTAAAAAACCCGTCAACGTTGACAGGGTCACATAAATTCACACCCAAAGCTTTGTACCACATTTCAACTTTCATTACAATGTAGTTGCAGTACCCTCCTGCGGTTACCCCTTTGGTCTTGAATTTCCAAAACATCGTGTATTACAGAGCGCCTACAACGTAAATTCGAAACATTCCTTAAATTTCAAATTCCGAGGATAACTGGTTTAGCTGGATAACTGGACAGTGAAACCCGCCTTGAAACTTACACGAAGTATTTTCATTTATCTTAGTTTACTAAGTTAGGGTCTGTAAGCAAAAATGTGGAAGCAAAAAAATATGAGATCCGCTTTCGGTATTGAATATAAAATATGAATAAATTGGTTAGTTTTATCTTCGTTTAGAATAATGAGAAAATAAAACAATGAAGCAATTTATTACGTTACAGACTTTTCGGTATTCCGCAACTGAGAAACTAAATAGGTATTTTTCATTAACAAAAAACTTACAAAAAAGAAGGCTATTTTATTATACCGCAGAAGAAAAAGGTGAGTGATTTGCTTGTTGAAAAATAAAATTTGAATGGATTCTAATGACGATAAATAATCAAATTTGAATTCATGATTGAAGATAATTTTCTAATTATGGAAATACACACACAAAAAAGTTCTCTAAAAGTAATCTATTGCATCTATGACCTTTTTATACAAAATGGTCACTTAATATCATTATAAAATACACAACGCGTGTCTAAACTTGAGTTGTTGACGCTGGATTCAGGTGATCTCGAATTTAAATGCACCTCTATATTTATACCAATTAAATATGTGCCCCAAAGTACACTATTCGTCTAGCTAGTTCTTGGATTTAGAAATTGATCAAACTGTTTTTCACCCTCACAGTTTACCTTACCACATTGCTCCACCATTTTGCGCCAAAACACACCAACTGCCAGTCAATCACAGTTCAGCCGAACGATCAACAACACAGAATCCAAAGCGTTGTTTGAAACTCGACATCGTGGACTTCCCAGGGATTTCACTTGTTACACAAGTACTGTTGCTATCCTAATTAGTTCATCAGATAATTTAGTTTGCGAGTCGCTCGTTACTCCAGCGAAGTGGACAGGCTAATGCAGCTTGAGCCTATAATCTAATTATTTGACGAGACAAATATAAATTAGTGACGTTACCTACCTTGGGCTTGGTATTAAATTATTTGATTTTATGACTATGACGCCATCTTGGAAAATGGCCGTCCGGTTTATGGATAGGAGAATGTACTTGGAGTGCTGACTCAAGTTAACTACATTATTTCTGTTTAATTATTACTAGTGGTCGCCCAGTGGTCGAAATTCGACTGTATGTTTTATAATTTTTTAAGCATTATTATTTCTCCATATAAACTTTAACTGTGCCAAATTTCAAACTCCTCCGTCCGCGTAATTTTCGTAAAAAGGGGTACAAAGTTTTTATTTCACATATTAATCTAAAGATTGATAGATTTTCAGTTTACCTCAGATTGACATTATTTAAATTGAAATTTCGATTTATCAGAACAATTTGTTATGTGACTGCACGAGTTTTTTTATTATTTTTATGCCTCCGCGTGTCCTATTTTCGAATGTAGCGCTTCGTTTAAGAATTCAGGTTGATAAAACAAAGAGCATCTCACCGAGAAAATTACGGAAGCCGTTTCTACTTAAAAGCGCGCGTATTCTGAATAATCGTTACAATTTTCACAACGTTTTTCAACGATGTTTTTATAAAAACTTTGAATATTTATTCGATACGCCGAATGTAGCGTAAAGGCTCATTCAAACAGTCGCAAAGCGACATACGTCCTAACATATAACTGCCATTTTTATAGTTGTTCACTGTTTAGGTACCTAATATTTAAAGAGCAATTTTATGAAACATGATTGGCGTTTATATTGATCTCGAACTGCTACGTCGCACATGTCTGTGGGACCTTCAATCGTTTCGATGGAAACTTGTTAACAAAAACCCACGCATTTTAACTTTCAAAAGAATTCTGACATAATGTTCGCATTATTCCATGACGCCGTCGCAAGTAATTTAATACAAAGCAATAATTTACAAAAGAATTATATCAAGACAGAAAATAAGAACGTAGGGAGTCCCACCTTTATATCACAGCCCCAATGAAGCGAAATGTGTCTCATTTTTTGTGTACTAAATAAAAATATTTCACTGTCGTAAAAACTGTCTTTGTAGGTACATATATTTGCGTTGTTTCTTTGTCGGGAGACAGGCGTTCTATTCATTAACTTGGTGTACTTTTTAAGCCGTTCTGAGATTTTACAGGTGTACAAGAACGGGGACGGAACGGAGAGGTCGGTACGTCATCGTGTTTTTCTTTGTCTTGTTATGATTTTTACCTGCTTTGAATTATTTTTTTAATGTTCTTGGGTCTTCGTACGTAAGAAGATTATTTTCAAGACAATTATCCACGATGATATTCCTTTTCTTATTTTCTTGTGTGTACTTATCATCAAGTTTATTAAACTGCTAATTTTTTATGAAAAAAAAATTGTTCGATATTCCATTACCTAATCGAATTAGGATAGGTACTGATGAATGAAGGTAAAAAAAAAATATTTAATCGATTTTTAGAAATGACTTTAATCTTCCTTTTACCTGGAAATAATTACAGACTTTAAAAATCTTAATCTATAATTTATTTACAATCAATATCTAGTTAGTTACAACCTTAATTACTTTTATACACAAAGAAAAAATACTAATTTAGTTATACATTCTGTGAACGCTTAGATACCTACATTTTTACAACCTATATCACATTTTCATTTTTTTATGTCTAGTGTCATTACAATGTAGAGTCAGGGTGAAACACAACTGTTTGCCGTAAAAAAAATAACAAACACAGAAACACCCACTAGTACAAAACTGATGTACGTTATCAGAACAAATAACAAAAATCTTTAAACAGAAAGACAATTCACGTCATTATAATCAATGCTAAAATTTTGTCAAGTTGTAGACAGTTTACGACTAGGATGTGAACACGAGCGTTCTTTAAAAAAATACGGTAATACCCCTTCTGAGACGTTTACTTGTTTATACCTTCAATGAATGAAAATCTGTACATTATCATGGCAAACATTTGTCAATTTCACCCCATTTTAAAATAGGATTGATGCTGGAAAATACCCATTATGAAGTTACTTAATAACATAATACAGTTTACACTTAGTCCGAAAGTTATTTCACTTGTTCAGAGTCAGTCACTAACCACTCATACTACTAACATTTTAAAATGATTTTATTTTGTATCTTAAAATCGTATTGTCAAGCGTTTTATGTACATTTAGATATGTTATTTGATGAGAGTAAATTACTGTGAGATTTGATGCAAAGAATATTAAGTATCCGACGCCTGCTATTCAAACTTATTTAAAGTTAATTTATTTACACAATATACTACAAAGTCAAAGTCGTAGTCTTCGTCTCGGTATAAAACAAAATTACGTAACAATAGAAGCCGATGTCTGCAGCACAACTTCGAGTCTGAATATCTATTGATCAAATGTTAAGGGAGGCACTTTCGCCAAATTCAGTCTTCAATCTAATGTTTACACAAAAGAAAAATCTGTTAAATTTTAACGTCCTAAACGCTAAACTGTTGTTTCTATTAGATCCGGGGAGGGTCAACAAAAACCGTCTTTTAAGTCCGGATAACCCAAATCAGGCATAGCTCTTCTTGAACCGTTACCTCTTGAGTTCTCGACTCGCATGCCTCGCCCAGCTCGACCTAAACTAGCGTACCTTGTATCCGCGAGCTTATCCCTTTGTGCTACCTCGTCATAGTAACGAGCGTCGTTCAACCCTGCACTGTATTTCTGACTTAAGCTGTACTTATCTATCGTCGCATACTTTTGTACAGTTGCATATTGGCGAGCAGCTTCGGGTACGCCATTTGTTTTGGCGCGATCAAAAGGTCTTTCTTCGGGCGGTAACGCACCATCTAGCCTTGCTTTGAACTCCTTGTCTTTTCTTCGTCGTCTCTTACATGCGCAGAGAGCAACGGCGATAGCACACAGAAGAAGACCAACTCCAGCAGCTGCGGCTACATAAGGTGGTGGTAAAGAAATTCTGAAGGAGCAATTCGAATCGTCTTCATCATAACCTGAAGGACAGTGGGCACTGCCATCACACCACAGGGCAATGGGAATGCATGCGTTCAACTCCGGGCAGCTAAACAAATAAAGAAAACCCATTTTAGAACACAAACACTCAAAGACTTCCATAAAAATGCAAAATAAAAATGGAAAGTGAAGCCTTACCTATAACGACATTCCAAGGACACGGGCGGAGGTATCGTGTTAGACTCGGGATCATGTTCAAAAGACGGTTTTTTCATCAGTTCAATCCATTTGATTGAATAGTCAGCCTGTTCGTGTTGCAAAAAATCGATAACGTAGCTTCGTGCGTGAGGTTTCAAAGAGGTCTCTAAAGTTGTTTGAGCAGATTTCCATCCTGGTGAATACAATTCTATGACATTTGTGCCATCTGGGCACACTTCTCTCAACTTCGAAGTGTCATGGGCTTCGTATATGTATAGACGATTTGGAGTGCTACAGAAAGGTGATGACGCTGTGAGCTCATAACCAGGAACTTTTACATACAAATACCTCCCTTGTACAGGAGTTACTTCGTCGCCCCCTGGTTCGATCAGCCAAGGTCTATGAACACATGCAACTTCGGCTCTTACACTTTCTGATATAACATGTCTATCTCCGACTATTTCTGGTGCTACTGGTATTTGTCTTTTATCAAACAGTCTGATTTCTCCACTGCTTCCTCTGAGCCGTCTCTTTCCCCATCCCGTTGAACAAACAGTTTCGTCTCCCGGTCCAGTCGGAACAAATTTATATTCACCTTCAAAAGCAAAATCATCATAATCTTCAGTAATATTCATCATTGTCACGGTAAAGTTGATTTCTACAACTGGGGCGGTTAATGTATGTACATTAAATGGCTCAGATCTATTTGTACAAATGCAGTCTCTTTGTATAGGCACTCCTTCCCAAGGATATTCTGTTATAATAATTTGGGCGAGTCCTTCGCCCCCAATGGTTCTTTTCGCAGGCCTATCGCATTTCCAGCGACTCGTTCGTGAGTCTTTGTGCGTATTACAATATTTATTTCCAAAGTAAGTGCTCGTGAAGGTCAATTGTATTCTTTCTCCTTGTTTGGCTTCGAATCTGCAAACATTATCATAATTTCAGTAACATACCTAATCTAGCTCAAAGGTTTTGAGAGGTCCTTAGAAATAGTTTTTACCTTAGTATGCAAGTTAGGTTTTGTGCGCCACCTCTTCCATAGTAGAAGATTGCCCGAGGAGCTTGAAATCTTCCAGAGTAGGTCTGGGCAGATTTGAAAACTCTGTCACAAGCTGATTGTGAGTCTACCAATGGTTGTCCTTGCTCGCTCACGTCAACAAACTCGTAGCGAAGGACAAATGAGACTGGATAGAGTGCTGATCCTTGACGAAGTTCCTGGTAACAAACACATAGTTTAGTCCGAATAATGTTTTCCTAAACTACACGTTATCATAAAATAATAGTCTGAAGTGCCCTTTTTAATGGCCATGTCACATTTAAGACTGTAAACCATAAGTAAAATATACGCTACCATTATTAAAAGTCGATCAAGTACAGACATTAATCATCCATAATGATCTATCCCCATGAACGTTCACTTTTCCATAAACGTTAAAACTTATTTCTACTTGTTAAGTATATCGCCAAGGTCGACTCCATGATAGAGCGAGACCGCGTAGTGTAGTAAAACTTCAAATATTTAGTTAGAAACTTGCTTCAGTCCTTCCTCTGTTGAATTTAATATTGAATAATAAAGCAGTTCTCAACTAGTGACTTTAACAACTTGCTTAAGACCAGGTTTCCTATATTAACTAGGGCGTATTCTAGTTGCTGAGCAGTTGCGTAGAATAGTAATGGCAATGTTAAAGTTTTTGTAATTATTGTATGCGTTAACTGGTTCTTTCAGTTCTTCGAAGTCGAGATTTGTTGGTAATTTGAAGTTTGCAGTTTAACAGTGAATATTCTATGTATGCTGTAAGCAGTAAAAGCTATTTTAGGTATTCAAATAGTTCGAAAACCAACCTCAAATGCGAAATGAGAGAGGAGTTTATTCGCAAATTGGAAACTGAAATCAAATCTGACAAATTACGAATTTTAGTGCCTCGTGTAGAACCACGGAATGCAGCGCAAAATTACGGTGAATCGTGAAATCGTATCAAAATCAGACACCTATCAGTGTTCACACTAAATTGTCAATAAACCAATTTATTTGGTTGACAGGTTCGACCCACTGAAGTGTAATCTGCATATGTGCAGAGAACAATATGTACCTACGTCTACAATCAGTACTCAGATGAAACCTCACGTTCCATCTTCAAGATTATGCAAAACACCGCAAGAAAATAAAACAGCCATAACGAGTGATGAGTCGCAATAAATCTGAGTTTTACAAACACTTTGGAACGTGTCTCATCCTGTGACACTCCTAACACTTCAAATAACGTGACAACACTAAAGCATTCTATCACTGTAAGAGTTGCGAACTGGCACGTGCTCCTTGCATTATTCACTATGGCAAATGCAACTGGAGTAGCACGTGACTTATCTATCCTGGCCACTATGAATGTTTCACATGCCAGAAAAGTTACATCCAGCAGAGGGAATACAGCTGAAAGGGCAGTGGCGAGGGAGAAAACGAAACAATGGGTAGTCACTGGCGTAATCCCGTGTGGATTCCTGCTTTGAATGTCAGAGTATTGGATCGATATCAGAATAAATATAGCGACTTGATATATGCGGGTGGATATAATGGAGAAATCATGTTTATGTGATTTATATTATTATCCTCTGATTTGTTGAGAGGGTCGTTTTTGAAAAGGAATATCGTAATTTGGGTATTTTTCGATTCTCCTTTCTATTTGCTTACAAGATTAGGCAAAATGTATACGGCAGCCAAGATTATAAAGGAGCGTAGGAGTATAATTCCTAACAACGATTCCTAATAAAGATGTTAACTTAAAAGTTAAACTAAAATATGTTACCAGGTCTTTGACTTTTAATCGGTTTTGTCATTAAGGGCACGATAACTACAAGCTACAAGATATTTTGAAGAAGACTTTTTTTTAATCAAAAGAAATAAGAAACTTTTAGTTTATTCTGTTGAACATAATAAGCTGTCGCGTTTCCTTTTTTATATACTTTTCCCTGAACATAACAAGTTTTGAAAAAATATAAATAAAAAAAAAACTAAAACTCTCCTTTCGCAGGTATGCTAGGAGAGATTGAAATTAGCATCACATTTGTACCTATTTTTCTGTTTCCCTCTTCTTATCTATTGGTTAAAAGTGTACATAAACTGTTAAATAAATAAATAAAGAAAACATTAATCCGTCACACAAACCATTCAAAAGTAAAATCTACATGAACGAATACCACAGTCGACCTTCCATTAAAGTCAGCCATACATATTCCAGAAGCCATATCCTTAGTAATTCAGCCAGGAATATGCGAGGAACACATAAAAATTGCGAAAGAAGAACTCTTACTATTATCTCGCGATGCACGTGATGTGTTGTAGCCAACTGCTTCTAAATTCATGACTGTTCCGAGTCACTTGTATGCAGTATTTTGGCTAAAAATTTCTCGCAGTCCGTCACACCGCTCTTTGCATATAGTATGTACCGAAATGGGTAGGAAAATATTTGCAGCTATAATTATGTCAGCTTTAGTTGTTACTTGTTTGTCAGTTGTTTTGCTTTAATTACGTGCTTTTTAATTCTTTTGTGAGCTGTCCGTGTCCCACATATTGGTGTGGAATCGAGTCGTAGAGATGAACTTTAAAAAACCTATATATATTTCATCTCCTGAATAGCAGGAACTTTTTGAGTATATTTAAGTCTGAATGGTTTAGATTTACATTTGGACCCGGCCACCTACCGAAACTCACTGCAATCGGGTTCTTTTTTTTTTTGTTCTTTTCGAAAACCCAACGTTCGTCGGAATCTCTAGTATTTCTATTAATTTTAAAAATTGAATTTTCGACTAGTATTTTGTAAACAATAAAATGCTTAGCAATAAAAATGTGCTCATGATTCTAATAAATAATCTAATAACTCTATTCTTCAATAAAACAACAAAGATTTGATTTGTTTTACCTAAAAAGAAAATACAAAGGTTTAGCCCCTTTGTAAACTCGAATCAAGTTTTATTTTATTGCAATAAAAGGTGATTGAAGATTTTTGATAAAGCTTTTTTTGTAGAACCTATTGTCTTCTGAAGATCCACTTTATGAACAAAAGTAGGGTCTTTGTTAAAGCCTTTGACATTTCATTAATCACCATTAAACCACTAACAATTCGGTCACCTTTTGACCTTTCATTTCCACCTTTGATATTTTCATCAAAAGATTTGGACGCACATATAAAAGAGCATTATCATGATTCTGTGCTCGTTTTCAGCCATTGTCTTTTACATAAAAGCTAATTATTTTTCTTCTTATAATAAAAATGAAACGTGGGTTGCATATAAACAAGATTTTTGACAAATCGTTCCACTATTAACGTGAAATTGATGCCACATTGGCATCAATTTCACGTTAATAGTGGAACTTTACAACAGTCCAAACGGACAAATTGCTGCTATAGGTAACAATGATTGCTACAGTAAAAACGTCTTTAAGGTTGATTTTTGTTTAACGACTTTTATAGATCCAAATAGCATATAATGAACAGTCAAACAACTACCCAACGCATTTCCAGTCCGCGAACTCCTGCGAGCTACTTAGCTAGTTAAAAAGATAGCGTGCATTCACGCCACTAAGTAGCACGTGTGAATCAGACCTAATTATTTACTTACTTGCAGTATAGTTAGCGCGTTCCCAGTAGTTATGTAGCTTTCAGAGGGGGCACACGGTCGCGTCGCTCGCGTCGCATTCGAGAGGAGCGCATGGTCGCAAAGTCGGGGTGATTCTTCACGACAGAAGAGTCCCAGTCGTGACTTTTTGTCGCTCATGTCCAGCTGGTGGGAAAAAGAGGTGGTTTAGTAAGGTATTACTTATTAGTTTAATGTATTATAAAGGACGGTACACCTAGGAAAACCAGTGGCCCAGATTACAATCTTATCCAGAAAATCCAAATAAAAAATACAACAAAATTTAAAATAAATTTCCTAAAAGCAATACTATTTATGCCTTTTCAGCTGTAAGCTAATGAAATAAAATAATATTAAAAATATGAATTAAAAACCTTGCTCAAAAGAATTTTGAGTGGTTTACAGTTAATGCCAATAAGTTATAAATATTTAAAGCATATCAGTGCCACATTTCATCTCGACACCTCGACTAATAAAATACTCCCTCATAAATTCATGCAAATTGAAAGAAAACTAAAAAGGCCCTGAATAATTATTTAGTTATTCAACTCAGCAACACTATTTACATAGTGTATCTGCGAGCGAACGGAAAAAGTTTTCTGATTAAAGTGCCAACAAAAAATAAGTTGAACTAGAACCGCTTATCCATTCTTAATGCAAACTGAAGAATCCCGAATGAATGAAACGAAACACCGCACTGCAGTCGAAGTCGGTGGAACTCGGTAAAAGTGCTCAGACACATTAAAGAAAATTAATGTTTGGCTGCGAAGTCAAGTGGGAGGTTGAGGTGGTTGGCAAAGTGAAATGGCACGAATAAAGGCAGTGCGAATGCCGCCCAATTCTATATCGCTTCGTACTTGTATCATCGCGTTAGTCTTGCGCACTGCGAAACTTTCAACCGTACATGCGAAACTTAATCCACATTTCATTACGATACACGTTGGCTTCGTACTTTTTACCATTTAAATTCATGTACTATAAAATTTTATACGAACGACCCGGTATTGTGATTCGGTATGCGATAACAATTTAAATATTTTATTTTTATTGCGCGAACGCCAAGAATTGTTTCCGATAAGTGTGGAAGTTAGACAATAACAGTTTTAAGTGGAGATTTACCGTGTTATTTGGGACATTAGACGACACATGGTGCGGTACTTCCCTTTTCTGCCTACGCGACTACAAATCGAAATGGCTTTTTAGGGATTTTTAGAAAGTTGTGAAGTCTCTGCGTTTCGGGAATTAGGTTTTTTTATTATTTGAGATGGGTTTGCTCTTGACTCTAGTCTAGATCAGAGATGACAGAGACAAAGTCAACGATGAAGTCAGAAGAAGCCTGGCCTGCCTGTTGTGTTGTTAATTTTTAAGAGATTGGGATTTTTTATGTTTGTTAAACAGTTGTTGCTTATTTCTCACGGATATTTCATAGAACATAGGTTGTTGACACCAAACATACTGGCTATGAAATTCGTGACAGTTCAAGATTATTTGTGATTTATTTCAAGAAAACACGAAATTCTAAATATCAAAAATGCTCAATAAATATTACTGTCACCTGTTGGTACCGATTTCGTAGATATAAAATAACAAATGATGGTAATTTCTTAACGACACGGCATAACTTGTAATTATCATTCAAAATGTTATATTTCGACCTTGTCTCGAGTATAAATCTAATCCCTGTGCGCCCATTTACAAGATAAATATTAAACTCATTACGGGAGAACTAAATAGCTGAGAAAATATTTCATTTGTGCGATCTAAACCGACTTTAAAGTGTTTTCGTCCTCCAACTTATGCTAACTTATCTTTTATGATTATTCAGTCTACGAGTAGGTACCATAGTAACCAATACAGAGCGGAGATGACGATACAACAATAAATCAAAACACTGGCAGTACTATTTCATTCGAATATTTTGTCTTTTTATCAAAGATTTGTGTCACTAACTGCAACAGACTGCTTGGAATATTTCGTCAGAATAGTAGTCACTGTCCTTGACTAGTTTAGTTTTTTTGACGTTGTATGCAATTGGGAAGTTTATTTTTAATTTCGGTGACTGGTTTCACAATATTCCTATGAACCAGTTCTGCCAATGTTTTCATTTAATGTCGTATCGATGTCTCCACATTGTATATGATAATTTAGGTGGTTCGGGACAGACACTTATATTGATGGAGTTTTTCCTGTTAAGGTACTCGTAAACCCAAGGAAGAAATTTTTACAGAATTATAGCAGAATGTTTGTAAAATCTCCAAAGAGTTCTATACGGCTATATTACTTTGCGTTACGTTACGTTGGATCATAACAGTATTTTGTATGTTCACCACTAAAAAAAACTAAAACAAACTATTTTGCAACACAATTTTTAATTACACCGCTAAGATACCGTACATAGCCCGTGCATATAAAACGTATTCTTTATGCTATGAATAACCGAACGAGAATCAGCCGGTACCCGCTGTTACTTGTTAAAAATATAGCCTCGTATAAAATTCGACTGCATTCGGGTTCACGATACCTATAGTAAAGGAATTAAAAAGTATGTTCGAGACACAGGAGATTCAAAACAAACGAGGTTTATGAACTCATTGGTGAGCGTGCACTGAATAGGATATTTGACTACTATCAAAATTTATATGAATACATTCATCACAAGCTGGTGAATGCAATTAAAAAAAATATAAGAAATCAATATTAATTATGCTACTGTAATTGTAGACTCGGGTGACGTCTCGTCATTAAGCTGTCACTGTTGCTCCCAACTCTATATTTTTTAGAGATTTCAATCATTTTTAAGGTTCGGTACCTCAAAAGATAAAAAAGGAACCCTTATAAGATCATTCTCTTGACTGTCTGTCCATGTGTCACCACCGATTTTTCTCAGAAACGGGTGAACCTAGCAAGTTGAAATTTATACCAGATACTGAGGTCTATACTCCCTATTAGGTGTATAAAAATCAAGGTCCTGAGTCAACACGATAAAATTATATGGGAAAACTTATAAGTACCAAAATGTACCTTAATTTTCAACTTTCTATATTTTTCGGAATTTTCCCTTTATTTGTGCTGTCAACCTTTGCTTTTAACCAAAATTGACAATTTTTGGTCAACCAGAAGTACCTTAGAATTACCTAGAATCACGAAATTTGGCCACCAATGAAAATGATACCAATTATTATGACGGTATAATGGGTAGGTACGGAACCCTTGGCGCACGAGTTCGACTCGCACTTGACCGGTTTTTTATAGTAAAGCACCTACGTGGTGATCATAATAATTATGATCATAAATATACTTTAACTCATTGGATTTAAAGTTCATAAACGGTTACTTAGGTCAAGAATTCATTAACAGGTGACTTGTTTAGCGCCAACCTCGGCCGATTAAAAATATTATAAACGTTCGTTTAACTTTGCTATTCGCCAGATGAATCGCTAAGCTTTAGCCGCTTGTATATGTGATTCGTTTTTGTGAAGGTGTGATTGGCGCAAATTAACTCTTTTGTGCTTTCTTTTAAAAGACTTATTGACTAATTTTTAAAGAGTCAATTTCTTGGTCTTTAACAAACTCAAAAGAGACTTTATATGCATCCGCCTAGACATTCCAAAAAGGAAAAAATCTTAATACGTATAGCCTTCTATCACGTGACACAGACGACCTTTACCGAAAAAGTGGGAGTAACCTTTCTACCCACCCCTTCATAAAAAAACGAGCATTATGGCGTCTCATGTATTTACTCTAAGGAAGGAAACTATACCAGCTTCTTTACGGCACAAAGATTAATCTGCGCTGTTGTAGATAAGTCATACCGGCACCGTGTATCAATCATGCCTTTGTACTTTGTGAAAATAGAATTCATGAGCGCTCAGCTGAGTACCTAGGGGATTAATCTTAGGAATAAAGGCTTGTATTTAGTATACATATGATAGGCAGATAATATATTTTCAAACACCAATCAACCCATCTACTATGAGGTACCAATGCCTTCATAATTCCGTTTCGGAAAAGGGATAGTGTTATGCATTCCGTACAGCTATTTATCAGCGTATTGCCGTCCACCGCTGAACGTAAGCCTCCCCCAAAGAGCGCCAACCATCCCGGTTCTGAGCGCTCCGCATCCATCCGCTGCCAGCCATCTTCTTCAAATCATCGATCCATCGTGCCGCAGGGCGTCCCACGCTACGTTTGCCCATACGCGGTCTCCACTCTAACACATGTCTGCTCCATGGACCGTATCGTATGTATCTCTTGATTACTGCAAAATCATGATGGCGTAGACACGTCTTAGTATGGGGCTAATCGAAAAAGGCACTGGTGGTTTTACCGCGCATTTTAGGAAAAAACAATTCCTCTTACTGGCCATTAACAACCAAAGTTATAAAACCGACGACTAGTGGCATTACACTTTTTGCTGACCGTGTGATATCACGGTTAACCTTTTAACAGTGGTTGCAAACATTTGGAGTCGACTATCATTCGACACAACCACAAGCCAATGCATATAAAGTACCTTTTTTTTAGGAAGGGAAATCTTCAAATGACTCGTTTCGCTCTGGGCGGAGCAGAAGAGAGTGTAAGACTCTTACTGACTAAAACCCATCCGTGTTCCTCCTAATGTCCTTTGCGTTCCAGGGCCGCGGTAACTCTGGACAGAGTAGGTACCTACCTAGAGCTAAAAACAGTACCAAAACATTCGCACAAATCAAACCATTTTTTTTTCATTGCGTCGTGTTCGTTATTGCTGAGGGTCGTGGCCCACACGAATTACTTTAAAAAACTTCTTTAAATAAGAAGATTCTTTAAATATAGAACAGGAAAATTATAGTAAAATTACCTTTCGATCCAAGTCAGCATCAGGGGCGGCACCGTCCCATATCGTCAGCTGTGACGAACAGTCTTTCTGTTGGTCGAAGCCAGCAGGCTCCGTTCCAGCAGAATGGTACTTCACAAACGACACCCAAACTATCTCGTTGGCGCGACCCTAGAAATCGTAAATCGTTTTAACTACCAGTTACAACCCTAGCTGTTTTTGTTTGAAACACTAACGCAGGGATGGCACACGTATGGCTTTACGTGTTTGGTTGTCACGGAATAGAAAATTTAGGGCACTAGCAAAATAAAAAACCAAAGAGTTTTTCACAAGAAGTTTCAATACTATTAAGAATAAATTAGAATAAATAATAACATTTTTGAAATACTATTTCCAAAACGTGTCTAGTCAAGAATTTTTAGTAAAGAGTTATTTATGTCTTGTTTAATTCTTGCTAGTTGCCGCCCGCGGCCCCACCCAAGTGAATGTCGAAAATTAACCCAAGGGAACATACTCCCGGGATGAAAAGTATCCTATGTAAAGGACCGGGACTCAAAAAATCTCTATACCAAATTTAATCTAAATCGGTCCAGCCGTTTGCGCGTGAAGAAGTAACAAACATACACATACACACACTCACAAACTTTCGCCTTTATAATATTAGTGTGATATTGGCGGCATTTATGCCATAACAAACTTAAAAGGTTAACCATCCCTGCACTCCAGCCAGTGAACATGCAAAATGCTTTCCCCTACAAAACGGTGTATGGCTAAACTGGTACACAGTATCGAATTACTCCGGTTTTGTTAACAAGAGCTCAGGATACCTTTAATGTTTTGAAATTGAGTCAGACCTCCTCCCAAAAGCTGTTAGCCTGGTACATTCTGTCGATATAGAGACCTTTCATGTCTCTTCAATAACCTACATTGAAATGCTAGGTATTAATATTATATAACGAAGCAGTCTAGTTACTTATTCATAGTGAAACTATTGCGTGTCTTCTATACATTTATTACCTTTAATAGAATACTATATAGCCTTAAGGTATTAATATGTCTGTCAACCTTATCTAAGTTTAGCTCTTTGTTTTGTTACTGTAATTGGAACGATAGAACTTGTTTTGCGATACGGCAAGTTTCGCGAGTTTGTTTTCTTTAAAGCTATATTGTAGATAAGCCTCAAATATTATCTTCTAGTCCACGATTTATTCAATAATCACGCGCTTTATTAAGTACTAGCGGACGTCACGCGGTTTCACCCGCGTAGTTCCCGTTCCCGTGGGAGTATGGGGATAAAATATAGCTTATGTTACTCGCTGATAATGTAGCTATCCATTGCTGAAAGAATTTTTCAAATCGATCCAGTAGTTATTGAGTTTATTCATTACAAACGTACACACACACAAAAATATAAATTTTTCCTCTTAAAAATATTATAGTGTAGAAATGTAGATTTTGAACACGCTGATCGATGAAATATTGATGAATGATCTTGACGTTAATCGGACTAACATCAACATACATAAATAGATAAACAAAAATAATACTCTTTCAGTAAATATCAATTCGTCTAAAAAACTTACATCAAATATTTTTTGGTGTTAGGCATTTTAGAATAAATCCATCCGGAAAACAGAATGGATTTGGGTTAGTTCCGCCACGTCAAATATTTTATGGAATGTAGTTAAATCGCTTAAAATATATTGTTTTCCAGAGTTTTAGCAATAACGTGAATAAATCTACTATCATAGGACCAACTTCCAAAAAGGAATGTTGAAATAAAGGTTCATATCAATTTTACATGCTGAAAATAGCACTGAATTTTAGTTTTTTGTGGAAGTTCTGTATGACATACTAAGAATTGTTTAAATAACATTCCAGTCCTTAAGGCAATACATTAAATTCTACATAAATTCTTTCTTGGTATATCTGAAAGGCCTTCCTGCGAGACTTCTAGATTTCTTTTCTAATAATACAGCATAAAACAAAATTTACCTGAAAATAGTAGACACAAGAAGTGTTCGGCGGCAGCGAATGCCTCGGATTCCTCAATACTCCGCTAGTTTTGTCTGAGGAACGCAGCACGAAACGGCAGCGACCATCCGAACGCACGTACGAATGCGAATCTTTCTCCACATACAACACCTGCACGGGAAAACATACATTTATTTCGAAGCACTATGCTGGAGGTACTGTCAGCAGCAGATTTAGAAGCTAATTTTTGAACACCATTAATTTTTTTTCTGATATATAATCAACGACTCAATTAATACAAAAATTAAATGTTAAAAAACAGCTACCTATCCAATACTTTTTTGTTCTCTTAACTTAAAGAATTTTAGTGAACGGCTGTTATAAAAATACTGATAAAAAAGGTTGTAAAAGAACACACCATTTCAAATAATTCTACACCAATGACATCTACGCATCACAAGTATTGAATTAACAATAATTCATTCAACTGATATTGATGCCAATGCATCAATATCAGTTTACATGACATTTCACCAATGTGATATGTCATGTAAACATTCGTTTAACAAATATTTATAAACGAAAACTGATAGTTGCTTTGTTGGTATACGAATTTTCAGTTTGTAACAAAACAATTGACAGTGTGCGTCGTTTCAATTGAAAACAGGGTGCTAACAATAATCTTAATTCTCGCATCATTTTTTACTTTAAAAAGTACTTTTTTGCATTAAAAAGTACCCTTAAATGTCCTTATTGAAATAGACAGCTGGATTTGACATGGACTAAGTAGATATCTGTATAATTGTAAAGCTATTTTAGATGCTGACTGTACCAACGACTCCGCTTTGTATTGGACGCAATACAATCAGCTTTTCAGTGCAGAAATAGTATGGATTTAACTTAGCAATCGTTCAGTCTCAATTGGAATTGTTGCAATTTATAAGACGGACTCTTTATCATTTGAAATGGAGTTTTGTTTTGTTCGCAAGTTTACTTTTCAAAAGAGCCAGTTAGAAATGAGATAGTTGCGTCTTGGAAACGTTTAATTGTATTGTTCTTATATGATTGGAATTACAATATTGTAACATTTTAAGGAATTAGTTGTGTCATAACATAACGCAAAATGATCAATTACCAAATTATATTAACATGTAAAGAGTAGTTTGTAAAAGTATGTATAAGCTTATTTATTTGTGTCTAAAAACGAACTTATAAGTATTAAGTAAAACCTTTTTTTGCAGTTTATCCCACAAAAAGATAAGAACTGAATTTTCCAATTCCAAAGTAACAGCTTCTAATACTTTTCTAGCCTTTCCCACCACAAATCTGTGACATTTCCCAACCACACGCACACCAAAGCACAAAATAAATTCAGATCTGTCGTCCCCAATACCCACACATAATATTTACAATCTGAAAACTCACCTGTACTTCAAGCTCAAATCCGGGCAGGTAGCTCAACGGTACCGGGTGAAAGGGATTATCGTACGGCGATGTATGGAACTCCAGTAACATATTGGGGCCTCTACTGACAATATCTGGGACCGCATCTCCACCACAAAGGCGAACCAGGACAGGCGAATCGCGAGTGGGACCGTCCCAAACTGTGAGGTAATCTTGAACGACGTTGCACTGGTCCCAAATCCTAGAAGATTGATGAATTAGTGAAGTTTGACAAGTTAAGGTTTTGGAATAGATTGGGATCTTTAGAGGAGTGTTGTTGAGTGATAATTTGAAATACTGTTGAGTAGTTCGGTGAATTGTTGAGCTAAAACGGCAATTAGTAAGCATAGTATGGAGATGGCCTTAAAAGTATGTAGGATGATTAAAAAAGGTACTCAAACGAAATTTTAACACTAAACATCCATCAACATCTGACAGTTTTTGTCACTCCAATTTCAACATTATAATAGAAAATCATAAACACGTCGAGCTTTGAAATCAAAATCAATAAAGCTCAACACAAGATCCACAAAATGACTAAGCCTAATCTCCACAAATTCAATAACTCCACTGAGAAACAAAAGTCTAATTTGCCCATCTTCGTTCGCACTCCGACGCTTTCTAAATCAAGCGTAAATAATGCTCCCAAAATGGCTGACGGATAGAATTTGTCAACATTATTAGGGTAACAAATGAAGGTTTCATTTCAAGGAGTAGGTTGGTGCGTTAACTAATAACGGACTGGACAGTAGTTGTTTCATTAATCTGTATTACAAGTGGAATTACGATTATCATCAGACATGAGTAATGGTGTGTTATGTTGGAGTATTATGTTATAAGGGTGGCTGAAATTGGAGTTTGAGTGTACACTAGTAGATGCATTTCGCAGGTTGACGGTAGTTAGTAGTAACTATTCAGTAGTAATTTGAGTTTCAGTGAAATTATATTTTTGTTGCCTTAAAAATATTTTTTACACAGCTTCAAAACCGTTTTTTTGCATATTTTAACGTCATTGTACCTTTTTATCAACAAATAGCAACGTCATAGTAATAAAATCGAGTGGTAAGGGAACAATATGCAACCGTTTTATAGGAATCTTTTTTAATTTGCGAATAAAAACATTAAATTTTGAAAAGAATTTTGTAAACTTGTACATATGAGTGCTTTTCAGTGCTTTCAATTTGCGTTCATAATGTAAAAAATCTAGTCCCAGAACTAAAACATGATTATAATATGAAAGAGTTACGAGCTCCAGTAGTTCCGTCAACTAACAAAACTTAATACTCAAGGTACCAGGAAGTAAGGAAACATAGAAGTTTTATGTGTACTCACTTTAAGACGCGCTGACTCCTATCGTACTTCACTATTTGGTCTTTGATATGTATTTTGTGACTATTCGTCTGTCTTACTGCTAGTAAAACATGTTTATCTGCTGGTATCTGCAAAGGAACACGTCAAAGTAAATTCAACTCTATGCACAAACAACCAAAGTACATTTTTGTTTACCGAAAAACTTCCAACCCTTACGCATCAGACATTTATTATGTACATTTCAGGTGTAACAGTTACGCAGTTTGGTGTGAATTTTATATTAAATATTAACACAAAGAGCCACACAAAGCCCACATTACACATCTCTTGCTTACGATTTATTTTCTAAACAAAACCAGGAACAAGCACCTTTTTAATTGCTTTGTTCTCTGGTTTTAACTTTTGCGTCGCACCTTTTATTTTGAATAAAATAATGTTTGTAATGATGACGTATTTTATGAACGGGTTCATTTTCAATGTTTCTCAATGTCATTCTCAGTAACTAGCCCTATTGATTTCAGTATCAATACACCTACGCAATCAAACTTACCAACACATAACGTAAACCTAACCTTACTGGAACAAAGATCTATATTTGTGTACATAAAGTTAAAGGTCGATGCCAAAGAAGCTCACGAAAATAGTTTCGAGTCTTCACGACAAACCGACAAACCAATCATGTCACTGGTTCTCGTATCCAAGCGAAACGCAAGAATACACGAATCCAAAAAGATAAATCCTTTTCCTGCTTACCTTAGTGTGTTCAATGCGGTATGTACAAGTTGCGTTGCGGGGATAAACGCCAGGGAAGTTCGGGGACTGGATGCGGCAAGCTCTAAGGTCGCAGTCACTCAGTATTCTGTCGCAGTAGGTCCCAGGTACCCTCTCGCCTCTCCACGCGCCGACAGTGGCATTACCGTATCGTAATCTTGCTTCACTTCGCCTTAAAAACTTGTAAGCCAGCTTGAAGTCGAAATTGTAGCCCACGCCCTGTGATCAAATAGGGCTGTCAGAATTTTTACAGCTAATGACGTGTAGGAAAATTGTGGAAATTAACTTAGAAGGGAACCAGTTTGCAACAGCTTTTGGTTAATGCTTTTAGTAAAATAAAGAAGAAACTTAAAATTTAATATTATTTGGAATTATATCTATCATCTACAGGCTTTCGTTTATTTACAGAACGTTGGATAAAATTAATTAATTAGTAAAGTATTTACCAACACAAGTTTGAGAAGAGCACTCAAAAATATACCGGAAAGTAATCAAAAATTTTCAACTTCTGTCGTATTGAGAAACAGTCATTAATCAATTAGTAGAGCAAAATTCTATTTCGAGAGATTCCCTTTAAAAGGGAAAATATCAGTAAGAGATAAAAGGAAGAGCGCATTAACAAAATTTAGGGAGCCATCCGAAATGTATTAAATGGTTCCTAAACGAAATTCCCGTTATTAAATTAAGGAATTAAGGCGGTACCCAATAACATTATTGTAATAGGGAGGTATCCTTATCCTGTGGTCCCGGGGGTGTCCGTAATCGTCGCCTAATTAATTGATCGAAAGTTCAACCCTTAGTGCACATAATACGGCTGCTAACAAGAGATAAAGGGAAGGCAGCGAACCGTTAAAAGCGGGGCGATGTGAAATATTAGTCAAGTCACAGGCGAAAACGTGTAGTTAGTTACATCACGTCAGTACAACACAAAGGGATGCTTAGTAAGTGACTCTTAATGAAGATAAATACTGTTGTTCATTTATACGGATTAACTTTGCTGAGAGCAAAAACTCTAATTAAACGTGTCAGTTTGTTGTGTTAACAAATTGTATGTTAAACCTTATCCCTACGTGTTCCCTTTCTAAATGTACCTACGTGTATGAGATTTTTCATGTCGGTTTTAAAATTCTTCGCACGGAAGAGGCTCATCTTTTTACGCTCTTTTTTAATCAACGTCAACGTGAATTGTACAGAGATAAAATGTCAAATCTTAATTGAGAACATCGTACTTTGTAACTTTCTGAAATCCCTAGGCTAATTACATGAACCTGACAGGTTCTTTTTATTAAATTACGAAACGTTCGAAGATGTGGTCGATCATGAAACTCGCTGGCCTACATGAAACAATTAACTCTTTACTTATAGGAAAATTTCTGAATGGACAAGTATTTAACAGTTCCTTTACCATATGAAAACTGTTTTTTAAGTATGTAACGGATAACGTCTGTTGGAGTGGACAGCAACTAATTCTTAATAGACTTACTAAAGTGCATTAAAACAGATCTTAGTGTACAGTAAAGTGTGTGTAAATAAATGATTCAAAATCAACTCACCTGTTGACTCAGCCTATCCAATCTCAACGTCATATTAATAGAGTCAGATTCTGAGAAGTACACAGTGTAGCCCCACGCTGACCCGCACCATTGTCCTGTAGGCGGAGATGGGGAGCGTTCCACTATCGTCATGTGCCCATCAGGACAGCCGTCTGAGGTGAACGACACGAATTTTCCCACCGTAAACGTGTCGAATGTTAGCTGGAACAAAGGTCTTGATTAGAATTTGGTTGTGCTTCCTCATGGACTCCTGGTTACTACGCTTTGGGCTGGGCAACTAGCACCATCTTTATAAGCAACCGATCAACTTCTTGACGTCTTGAAAAGTGCCTGCAAGTTTTATACTTTTTCTTTCATTTTTCTTTTCTTCTTTTCAATTAATCGGGTTAGCTTAAGTATTTTAAGTTGAGAATGTGTCAAACCTATATTTAATTCCAACTTTGACAGGTTTTCAGGCTTTTGTAGTTTTGACAAATATTAAACTTCAAAATTTTATTTCAGAATTTGGAGGTTAGGACGAATATTGATTACGACCAGAATTATTTTTACTGAAATATATTTTTCGAGACGAAAAAATATTAATTATGATGAGATAATAGGGATGGATGTTGCCTGGGTAAAAAAAAATAGATTCTATTTAGTCCGTCAGTTAGATTATCGAAAAATATTGGATACGTGTTTTTTATTTTATCAAATCAATAAAAAATTACGATGATAAAATGCATCAGATATAAAGAGTGGGGGCTTGTATCGTCACTTTCCAGTAAAAAGTGTACTGGCAAGTGACGTCACACGAGTTTTTAACGCACTGTATCGTCTTCATTTTTTTTACGCGACAAAAAAAAATACGTGTCATATATATTTTGGAAATCTATCAGACGGACTACTTAGATTTTTTTAGTCAAATACCCTATTATATTCTCTAGTCGTAAGATACTATTTATAGCATAGAGAAATTATTTTGCTACGAGTTTAGATATAATGAAACGCAATCTACTCAGTCCTCCGTAGCGAGGTGGTAACACTCAACCTAACCATTAGGGTTCCAGAGTGAGGAACTTCCTCACAATGCGTGCCGAGTTCAAGACTGAATGGTTATTGTTAGGGCTTGTGCAGGCGTACGGTGGTCATACGTTGTGTGTGGTTTATTTTGAATGTGTGACTCACGTACCTAAGAACGTGAGCCTTTGTAAATCAACGCCAGATCTAGAAATATTTTACGATACGCTACGCATCAAATCAGTGATTAAAACTAATTTTTTTTTACTATATAGGTAGGTACGTAAGATCAATTTAGATATTTAATAATACATACAGAATTTTTTGATATTTGAAACTTTATGAATGAATTTGGATGGAAATGGCAGTAGAGAAACACAAAAGAAAAGAAGGAGTGATTTGAAAAATTTACTTGTGATAGGATCAGGATAATTATGATGATTTTATTGTTTCTGACTGAACATAATCGGTACCTATATAAATCTATTTAAAAGTCTCGACTTAGAACCTTTAAAAGTATCTATCTAGTTAAAAACAAGCACAACATCTCCGCAGGAAATAAACTGAAGATCGTCCTAATGATCGACCAACAGATGAAGAAGAATTTAAACCTTCGCAAGAATAAGACAGTAACTTTTGCGAAGCGTATATTTTTAATGAGCTCGTTTGTCGATACGTTTCCTTTTCAATTCCACCCCTAAATATAGATGACGCGTGTGTTCCATTCATATTAGAGGAAATGGAATGGCGTATCTTATTTAAGGAGCCATTTGTGTTCTACCCCCGTACTTCGAGGCGAAAAATGAACCGTTTTTAACACTTGCGATAACTGGGCGGAGATCAATGTTGAAAACTGATTGAGTGATGTGTTTGACAAATGACTTTGTTTTAAGCAGTGTCACCATGTACCACTTGCATAAAATTTTTAACGGTTCCTAAGGTCCGTATGAAAATACGGAACCCTTATCCTATTAAACTTATACCACCACTCGTGTGTCGAACTGTTCGTTTGTCACAGTCAATTTGCTCTTTATTTTCAATTTCTGTATGTTGTCTTCTTGAAATCATATATGAAATCTATGGTTTTAAAGTAACATTGAAAAACGTTCAGAACCATTTGCGCGCCTAAGACTTGGCCAGTTTTTTGTGAGCGGTTTCACCATGAACCACAAATATAATTTTATTATAATTGTATATTATTTCTATTTTTACTTTTCCGTTAATGTCTTGTAGTTCCCGAAACATATAGGTGTAGGCACGGAAATCACGATCTTTTAATAGATAGGTACCTCTTTTTTCGTTGAACAGAACTATACTTATCGGCACGTTTGAAATTCTACCCAATCAGACTATTCTTACTTCGGCATAATTTAATTAAGTCTGAATTCTGAAAAATTTTAGTTTGAAATTTATCATCAAACTGTCGACCCAGTTATTCAAAAATTAGTTCATTATTTATTAAAGAGTCAGATTATGAGTCTAAGAATAATTCGTATTTCTGACGAATTTCCAAGAATTCTAAATAGAGTTTTGTGAATATTAAAGCTACCTTAATCATGTCGGTTTCAACTAATGTTTTGACAGGCTTTGAGGCTTATTTATAATTTTGAGACTCAGAACTATTCGTCTGCTGAAATAGACTTTTTATAAATTACTAGTTTTTGGAAGCGGTTTCGCCCATGTGAAAATCGGAAATTATCCCAAAAGAACGTTTCTCTCGGGGTAAAAAGCATTCTACCTCCTTTTCCAAAGCCAATACCAAAATCCATCTTAATTGGTTTAGCAGTTTAGGCGTGAATATGTTATAAACAAAGACAGCCAGGATATTTTTTACACAAATTTGTCCCACTATACCTACACCAGTTTGCTTATTTAATCATGTGAAGTTAGCCCTCATATGATTGAATTAGCTAAGTTCATCAGATTTCATAATACTTTAGCAGTTATACGTGTCACTACCGATTTCACATCATATTAATAAGGATAAGTTTGTTAAACTAAAATTATTATTTGACTACTTATGACCAAAACTCATTAAATACCTAGATTTTCTTACACAAAGAATAAATTACATTAGTAACAATCCCACCAACGTTTCCAGTAGATTTCATAATCCAAACTTTTACGTCAATACCATTCACATCAAAATTCAACCCCACCCGGCCACTAAAATACAATCTTCCTATTTCAGATTACAATCACATACTAGTTCAGACCGATCCATTTGACGGGGGTTCCGTTCAGGATTCCGATCACGTCTCCATTTCTAAATACCTGTATAATGTCGCCATAGTTTCCTCCAGTGGCGGTGAAGTTGAGGTGGCAGACGAAAGGGAGGTGGTCCTCGCGAGGCCTGCGGACCTCTAATTCGTATGTGCGACCCACGTCTCCCATGTATGTCCTGTTGCATGCTGTAACAAAGAGAAATGGCTTTAGGGGGTTTTTGTAATTAGATTTGTGGCTATTTGAAGATTTTGTGTAGTCAGATGACACATAACATACATCTCGCTTGTTTATCCTGATGGGTGTGGCAGATATGTCGCATTTGACTGGTTCTATGGGAGTTAAACACACGTGTAATAAAAAAATATATTGTGTACATAGTGGGTAACAACCCACTATTCACAACAAAGGCTCACCCAATCCAGACTTCAATTATTGAAGTGCAACTTCTGTATCGGCGTTGGAAAAAAAATTACCGTCACATTTCTCGGTTACGCGTCACATTTTTTCCGTTACGCGCCATCTTTTTCTTGTCCCTATCACGGTTGATTCGAAGAGTACTTTCTCTTGCGGAGTAGGGATAGCATGTCGTTTAAGCGGACTTACTCCCACCACTAGACTTGACCGTTTTTTGTATTAGAGATAGTTGTTGTTGTGGTAGTAGTTGTTGTTGTGTGTTGTTGTTTGTTGTTATAGTTGTTGTTGTTAGTTGTTGTTGTTGTTGTTGTTGTTGTAGTTGTTGTTTTTAGTTTTTACAAAGTAAAAATGAAACAAAAGTAGATCATTTTTCGAAAAATAAGGTCATAAAGAACTTTCACTTCTAACGTGTGTACACTAATTACACGTACACATTTTTTTTTCTATTACTGAGAAATTTCACATTGAAAAACCCAGTAACACTGCCCGAATCGAAAACCGAGCTCAGAACCTTCGAAATGATCTAGTAATGATAGCGGTAAAGGAAATATATTGTGTAAATACATCGTCACCAATGTTCAAAAAAAAAGTATAACATTACAAATAAACTTTTAGCTCATGTTTTGTATTACTAAATTAACTCTCACAAAAGCTGGCTTCACTTAAAACAAGTCGACTATTAAAAACGCAACTCAATATTTAATAAAACAAACAACATTAGAGCTGCTCGATTCAAAATAAAGGACTTCAACGCTTTTCTTAATTCAACCTACATGAATCCGAATCAAATTCAAAATAAAACTGCCAGAACGTAGAAACAACATTACTTACAAACTACTATAACAATAAAACACATGTTTAAGTTTGCGTTACTCTTGGCACGGGACAAACAAAAGCAGTTTCTTCCAAGGAATAATTGTTAAGTATAGCGTGAAGTGAGCGAAAATTGAAGATAAACAAATGGAGAGTAGAGTCGATGCTGGGATACGATTATACAATGTAATGCAGATCTGATCTCTTATCATTCAAGATATAACAAAGTTTTTGACCACACCTTCATCTGCTTAGATTCAAGATAATCAGGGAATCATTTTTTTTTTTATAAACTCTTATTATAAAAATGAAAATACATTTGATTTTTAGTAGCCACGAAAACGTTTTAAAAAATTTGTGAAGTAAAGCAAATGTAAACGAACAATATTACTTTACCGCTAGAAAAGCTTTTAATATTTTGGTTAACTATTTCCCTTTTTGTAATTCAAGATAACGACTGTGTTAATTTTCAATAAAATTGTCTCAAAGCCGTTTTTCTTTAAACCGTTTTCCCAAAAAAATTTTAAACAAACTTTATAACAAATTTCAGCCGCGTTAGTACCCTTTCCCGTAGGAGTACGGGGATAAGATATATGTTGCTCGCTGATAATGTAGCTATCCATTGCTAAAAGAATTTTTCAAATCGGTCCAGTAGTTTTTGAGTTTATTCATTACAAGCATTAACACACACAAAAATATATTTTTTCCTCTTTATAATATTAGTGTAGATAACATGGATTACATAGTTCCAGCCTAGGATTATCTGATATTGTCTGATTTGATTATAAATTCAGTAGAAGCCAAAGGCTTTGATTAACTTCGATCCACTATCAAAAGAGGTCGCCTTTGAAATTAAAAACATTGACGTTGGATTTTTGGAGGGGATTTCATGATCAAGTTTTCGAGCTCTGAATAAGGTTATCAACATAGTAAAATCAAGATATTTCAGTAACTACAATATTAAATAAATTATTTTCCAAAATACTCGTATAATAAAGTTATTCATTCGCTCAATTTGTTTATTATTTGTACATAACTATTGTTTCTTCTTCCTTATCGGTGATGGTACAAAGCATACTACATACATATGTGTAAGCCTTACGACAAGCTTAATAAAAACATAAAAAAAATATAATAACTTTATTTGCCATTGACACGCTAAAAAGACTGACCATTTTGTTGGAATATGTATAAAACCAGTTAGCATGATCATTATACCGGGACTCAAACTACAACTACAAGGAAGCTTATTCATATCTAATCAATCCCCGCGACTTTGCAACAAGAACCGACTATTTTTCTTGATAAAATAGCCACTAATAGGTATTCAGCGACAGTAGGTATATCTTTCTTACCATTGAAATCATTTTTATAGTAATCAGATCAATCCGTCCTTTACAAAAATACAGACAATTTTACCTCACAATAATGTTATATTGGTTGATATAATAATATCAGACACGGGTTGAGCTTCAAGGTTAAGCGAAGCTTTCCGCGGCCGGTCTTTGGATGGGTGACCATTTTAACATACCGAGATTCCTCCGTGCCCCGGAATGCACATTAAGCCGTTGGTCCCGGCTGTCATTAGTAATTATTTGGCAGTCGTTCAAACTATCAGAAGCCAGAAAATTTGACACCAGTCTTGCCAAGAAGTACCGTGTTAACCAGTTAATGGGTTCTGGTGGTAGGTCTGGTAGGCAGCCGCTACACGTAAAATACTGATATTCAGCTGAATCCGGTTTGACTGTGAGCCGACCCCAATATAGATGGAACAAGGCCAGGCAGAAGATGATGATGAAGAAAATAATATCAGCCAGACGAGTCGAGCTTCAAGGTTAAGCAACGCATGCTGTGGTCTGTCCATGGATGGGTGACCATCTTAACATACCAAGATTCCCTCGTGTCTCGGAAAGCATGGTAAGCCGTTGGTCTCGGTTATCATTTGCACATTTTCGACAGTAGTTACAGGCAAAAGGCAAGGCAGACTGTTTGATAATAGTCAAGTCAGATTAGTCAAATGTTTATTGGTGAACATAAACTGTAATAACAGACACAGTTAACTGTCCAGTTCAAACGTACATGTAATTGCAGATGATCGTCAAATATAAACATATAGACCTATAAATAAAACCATCACGCACGCTCCCAAAGCCTTTGACGAATATCCTAATAAAATATGAATAACTAAGTATGGCCGCTGTCTGCTCAGACTACACCTGTTTACATCACTAATATTATAAAGCGAATTTTACCTCCTTAGCCATTGCTTGTACAAACATCGTATTACGAAATCTCTCTTACTGTTTAAGCTAATAGGAACTCTATCGCTGAATGCCATAGCATACTGTTTTATCCAGAACAATGCACAGATGTCTGTACCAACATGAGAAAGCAGAATAAGCATTTCAGATCAGTCAATTTTCCTTTTAACCCGATACAATAGACACAGTAAACTGTACCTACAGTTCAAACGTAGTATGCAAATTGCAGTTCATCGTCAAATATTAAACAGATAGACATATAATAAACCCATCACGCACGCTCCCAAAGCCTTTGAGATATGTTTCGACACATCGTTGCTGTCTGCCCCACTCGACATATTAATCGCTAGTGCCTATGTCTATTGCGCAGTTATAATTGATGTTTGACTGTCATAGTGCACACAACTGAATCGTCCGAACACACATGACATGTATTACAATTATGCATGTCAATATTTACTGGGATATGGTTCGATATTGGCTCGATCGATTTTGTTTAGTTTGGGCTAGACGTCCCAGTTTTTGGTTCGCGTTGGAGTTCATCACTAAAACCTTAACTCCCCTTTAAGACGACTTTTGCGGTCGATCGCTAGCGCAACTGCTGAGCATCGGGTTCTGGGTACGATTCCTAGCTCAGGAAAAGTGTTCATGGGTTTTTGCAAGAATATTTTAGAGGCAGCTCGAATTTTCAAAGTAGCAGCAGCTCGAATTTTTAAATTTAAAAAACGTTAAGCTGTGGGTCGTGTCGAATTGCTGTTCATTCGGACTATGAAAGTGAAAGAACGGAAAGAGAGCCCCTGTGTTTGCCCATGTGCTTGTGCACTATAATATCTCCCTCGTCTGTGACCTCAAGCAAGCGGTAAGTCAGCCGAACTATAGACGTTTAATTATTAACAAGTTGTGATCATGAGTAGTTAGATGACAGAAACATCTTTTTGCTTAATTTGAATAAACAAAGAATACATTTCTTTCCATATAATTAACAATTTACGAGCACAACAGTAGTATGCAATTATGGGACGTAATCTTGTTTTTGGATCCATAAAGTATTATAACTTCAAATAAATTAAACGTAAAGCACTATAATTTTATAAATATGCATGTATATATTTTTATCAGTCACGGAAATCCCAAACATAAATACGTTATGTCCTAAATTTATGCAAGTCATTATAAAATACACCCCCGTACCTGTACTATTGTAATCCTTTCAGAATAAAAATAGGGAAATGAGAAGGAAAAAGGTCGTGAATAAAGCGTCCCATACAATGGACTGCGGCCATATTTTACGATCTTTTTTTAAAAAAAACGCGCCTTTTGTCTCCACTGACAGCGCATTACACAGCATAAGACAAGTGTACACTTCGGGCCAGAATCATTGTTCCCATTAATGTTTCCGCTTTTGTTTTCGGTTAGGCAAACGCGAAATATCAAAACAACTTCACCACTTAATTACGTAAAATGATACCGCCCAATTTGTTAGGTTTATTTCTTGTAATATAACTTTGATTCGAAACTTTTGATTGTTATGTAACTTTTAAGTGAAAGACGAACTGTCGAAACGGGAAAGTTGTTTTAGTTCCTACTGTCGGCCTACTCATTAATTTTAATGGTAGATACGGTTCGCACTGTGGCTTAGCTTTTGTCCAGTTCAGTTCCCGTACGGAATAAGTATTCCTAATTCGAAAAAGCTGTTCGTGAATGAACGCAAAAATACAAGAGATTACCAGCCAATGCCGCCCATTGTGTCACCCATGTCATGTTATGGTTTTTAAATCTATATTTCTGTAAATTACATGATATACCTACCTAATTGAGAGCATTCCATTCTATTCTACCTCCTCAAAAGTTCTGAGCGCCTCTAGCATTTTAACGTGGTAACATGGGCCAATTAGGTACTAGAAAAATGTTCAATCAAAAAATGATACTACTCAACATTTTATCATAAAAAATAATATTTTACCGCATAGTCAAAGTTAATAAAAAAGACTAAGTTATGACCGGTCCCCGGGACATAATTTATATTGAATTATAGAGCAAATTTAAGTAGGAGGAAAAATATTATGTTAGCTCCTATGAATTACTGAGTCAACTGAGCCGAGTTATTTAAGGTTTTAGTAAAAATAAAAGATTAATGGAAGATAAACTCGGTTTACTTATCGTTATTGGTGTTACTAAAAAAACATTGGATCCTATAAAATTACTATTTTTCGTAATTGGTTAACAAACAAATAGTTCTGTTGTTCATGGTATAAACAAAACTATCTGAATATAGAGAAAAAAAACTACTAACGTAAACGGGTATCTTATTGTATTTGTATGTATATTTTTATGTGTACAATGAAGAATAAGCGCCAAAAGATTGTATTATTGTGTTTTTTTAGTATGGACTCTTTGCAATACTAACAAGAAATATACACAAACATAATTGACTCACAGACTACGAAATTATTATAATGGTGGTGCATGACCAACACTGGTTATAAGATAATATATGAAAATAATTTGATAATATATATGAACATATACACATGGAGGAGCTCGTGGCCAAAAAATAACAGGCGCATGGATCGATATTCAAAGGTTAAACAACACTTGCCGAGGTTGGTCTGTGGATGGGTGACCATCTTAACGTACCGAGACTCTTCCGTGCCTCGGAAAGCACGTTAAGGATAGTCAAGCCAGAATATCTGACACCAGTCAAGAAATGTTACCCAGTTAATAGGTTGTGGAAGTCTGATAGTCACGTAAAATACTGGTATTCACCTGAATCTGGTTTGACTGAAAGCTGGCCTCAATATAGTTGGAAAAAAAGGCTAGGCAGATGATAATACGAACATTATAAGATAATATACGAACATTATACGATAATATGAGCATCTTACAAGATGTACCAGGAAAGGTAGAGTCTATAAGAATTGGAGTAATGGATATTTTTTTGTTTCTGACTATGCCTATGGAAAATAGGTGTGAGTTGATGTACTTATGTACGAGTATTTGTTTTCTAAGAAACGATCTTTCTGACTGTATTGAATAGTTCTATTTCTAAAGAAAACAACATCTAGTCGTATTCCTAGTCTATGTCTTAGTCAATAAACCCTAAAATAACTAGCATGAACTGTTCCGAATATACCAGGAGCGAATGACGCGATAGGAAGTGTTTACTTAGCGAACATAATTGAGACATTTTAGTGAGAACGCAGTTAGTACTCGCTAAAGTTTTCTCAGAATGGGAACGAAATTGTTCTTCCGAAAGTTGGTCGGAGACGGTTCTTGAATAGGCACGCTAGAACGTTTGCGAATGCCGAATGATAGTAGATATAGGAGGAAATGGGAAGTAAATGTTTGCTTACTAAGTGAGACTTCTTTTTAGATGCTATCAAAGAAATCGAAAGCTTTTTAGTAACGGTTTTTTTAAGTGAGTAAGCACTTAGTACGTTTTACAACAGAGCAGGGTACCTTTTTCAGCCGACCATATTTGTATGTATGTACGTGTCAATCGACTGTGATATGACCAAGGCTATATATATACAGGGTGTCCCAAAACTCAACGTCAAGCCGAAACGGGGTGACAGGATTGATCATAACCATCACGAGAAAAATCTGAAAAAAAATCTATCCCATGCAGTTTGAAAATTATGGGCATTTTAAGAAAAACCTAGAAATTTGATCAAACTGTACCATTTTTCGGTTATTGTGGTTATTATTTTTTATTTTTGTTCATTTGAACTTTAGAAACGTAATCCTAAATAACATTTCTAGAATCCCAATAAAAAATAATGACACAATTGCCTCAAGTTCCCTAGAATTGAGACTATTTGTTAAACTACGAATTTAAAATTTTCAAGATTCGTCGACTTTGACAGGCCCTCCTATAAAAAAAATGTACTAGAGTGCCTTGGCAAGTGGCATTAAAAGTTGGCGCATTTAATCAGAATTCTAAAATGGTACAATACTTGTTAGTTCCATACAATAGAAAAGAGTAAAAAAATTAAAACCTCAAGTAACCCGATTTTTGCTATCAGATTTTACTCAGTTAAAATGTTTTTAATTCGCACAAGCTCTAGGTAGGTTCTTAATTTTAAGGCAAAATGATGAGAGAGATGGATAATGGGTATGTTTGCCATGAGTGAGCGAGACAGATAGTGACGCCACGCATTGAGACGGAGATGCGTCGTTTAAACGAGTGCGAATGAAACAGATAGATGCTATGGCATCTATCTGTTTCATTCGCACTAGTTTCAGCCAAGCAAATGGCTACGCTACCAGTCCGACACCAACCAGTTAGTACGTTTCGCTCATTCGTCTACTGCGCACGTTCGTATTCGTATTAATTATTTTACTAATTTTACTAACTTTTTTTCACTTTGGTAATAGTGGCGTCACTATCTGTCTCGCTCACTCATGGCGAACATACCCATTATCCAACTCTCTCATCATTTTGTCTTAAAATTAAGAACCTACCTAGAGCTTGTGTGAATTAAAAACATTTTAACTGAGTAAAATGAGATAGCAAAAATCGGGTTACTTGAGGTTTTAATTTTTTTACTCTTTTCTATTGTATGGAACTAACAAGTATTGTACCATTTTAGAATTCTGATTAAATGCGCCAACTTTTAATGCCACTTGCCAAGGCACTCTAGTACATTTTTTTATAGGAGGGCCTGTCAAAGTCGACGAATCTTGAAAATTTTAAATTCGTAGTTTAACAAATAGTCTCAATTCTCGGAAACTTGAGGCAATTGTGTCATTATTTTTTATTGGGATTCTAGAAATGTTATTTAGGATTACGTTTCCAAAGTTCAAATGAACAAAAATAAAAAAGAATAACCACAATAACCGAAAAATGGTACAGTTTGATCAAATTTCTAGGTTTTTCTTAAAATGCCCATAATTTTCAAACTGCATGGGATAGATTTTTTTTCAGATTTTTCTCGTGATGGTTATGATCAATCCTGTCACCCCGTTTCGGCTTGACGTTGAGTTTTGGGACACCCTGTATATATAAACTATAAATATATATAAGCTGTCTACTTATTAGACGATACTCATTAAATAGTTTGTTCGTAAACAAGACTGACAAACAAGAATACTTTATGTTTCATGTTTTTTAGAGCGTGAATATTTCGTAGTCGAGATTCAATACCGCTCTTGCCTCAATTTATTTGAGGTCATCAAAGCATACCCTCTTCTTCCATACATCTCTAGTTTTCATCATCTCAATACTCACTTCCTTTCTAGCCATGTCATCATATTCATCAAACCAGAGTAAAACCGTGAACAATCACGAGCGCACGCCTATCTAGCACTAATTATGTACAACCCTGCACGTGTAACGTGAACGTGCAGCAGAGTAAATAATTAAATGATGAAACGTGTTTCACTGCTTGAAGTTGTTGTCAATAAACTCAATATCTATACTAAAATAAGAGTTTATTTGAACGCGCTAATCTCTGGAACTGGTAGTTGGATCTGGAAAAATATTTTTGTATATGATAGCCATATTCATGAGGAAGGATATTGGCTATACGAGAATGAGATATTCTTACGGGAACGGGAAAAAAGAGGATATAGTGCATACGAAGTCGCGGGCATACAAAAAAATCATAATACTAGAATCTCGTAAAAATCGGCTCAGCCATAAAGGCGAAGTTTAGTGACATACACATGCACATAATAAGTATGTATAGGTACAAATAATACATACAAACAAGATCATAATAATCGACAGTTCATAAAGAGATACTGTTAAGTTTTATCAACAGTATACCAGAGAACTGATCAGAGACATATCACAACCCAGATAAAGCGACGGGCCTATAAAAGGCCCAATAATTCCGTTAATAATTGAAAGAATATGAAAGCTGCAAGTAGATTTTATTTTTGTAGCCTTTTAAAAGCCCGTCGCATTATATTGGTCCCATATTTAAACCAGTTAGCCCAAACTGTTTTCCAGACTTGTGTTGTGTCATAAGTTGAGACCTTTTGACGCAGTATTAGCCAGTCAAAGCTCGTTGTGAATTAATATGTTAATATGGCGTAGACTTGAACGATTCGTGTTTCCTGCGTCACGACAAAGAAATGTGTTGGTAGCTTTATTTTAGTTTTCTATTAATTAGTACTCCGAGCTAAATTGGTGACCCATATAGCTAAAATGCACATAAGAGTAGGTACACGTTTTGTATGTTAATTTATTACTCTGAACGTAAAGCTAACTTAACAAAGACTAACACAGCAATGGAGGCAACAAACAGGTCCTATTACTGCAGAGCGCTGCAAAAACAAATAGCAAGTAAACTTCATCATTAGAAACCTCGTGTTGCCAACGTAACAAAGATTGACACAGCAATGCTGCCAACAAACAGGCCTTGTTAAGACTGCATTACCAGGAGCCTGTGTCCAGCACTAATTATGTACGAGCCCGCGTGTAGCGCGAACGTTTGTGGAGAGGATAATTATTATTTTGCTGGTGTATGTGCATTAACGTTAGAGCGAGATGGATATAGGATGTTTTACACTGTAAAGCACAGTACAACCATCTCGTTTTACAATAAACGATTATTTTGTTAGTGTATGTGCAATCATCAATGCAAAATGAATGAAAGTGTAGACTTAGTAAAAGAAGCCAAAGTGACATTCTATCAGCTATAAACTGTGCAATTTTCGTTGTTTTAAAACGGCAGCCCACTTCATCTATCCAATGACTACTACACACTCATTAAATTAAAATGAGATTAATGAATACATTAATTATTAAAAAAATATATCGTCCTTATCATGACGCATGACGTAATTTAACAACATCCTGTAGCGAGCGCAGTCCGAGCCTTGTGTTCCAATGACAACGCGGTACGGAACAGCGACTTGTTTTAATACGTAAACATTATTAACAGGGTGTGTCATAATTCTAATGCATTATTTATTTTAATTGTACCTAAAATATTAATGAATTATTTTAAAACAATAATCGCGCCTAGAGGGTACATTAAGTAGGCCGCCTTTGTAAGACTAACATCAGCAACTGTCGACATTTCGGTAGCACATGTCAAACCCAAACATGTTAGTACTTCGAAATATTTTTGAAATTGGTCACCTACTGGGCCCAAATATACGTATTATAGCTTTGTAAATGTACCGTCGACAACAAAGACAAGAACAAGAGTATTTCGACCTCCCTGATAGCTAATAGAATGTCAGTTGCTGAAGGGTTCGCTGGAGATAGTAAGATAAAGTAATCAGTCCTTGTCACTCCCATCGACGGCCTCGATGGGTGTATGCAGAGGAGTAAGGTATAACGTCTGAATATGGCACCGACTCTGGGGGTTTTTGTATTTTTCCACCATCCCAGCCCACTCTGGACAGAAGTGGTGGCCATAGGGCTTCGATTGGTCGATAAAACTCAGCTACTAAGAGTTGTGGCGCAGAAGCATCATGTTTTAATTAAGAAACAAGGCATGCCGAGGGTTAAAAACTCATTATAAAAAGTTTAAAAATAATCTCTTCTTCCCCAACCAAACCAAACCAAATTTTGTCCAACCAGTATTGAGCAACCTGTAGTACAGCTCTATCATTGACCTGGTTTAAATCTTGGATGGTGCAGTTGGTTGTGCACAAGTAAGAAGGTGATGCATGTCTTGTGAAGGGGCTCTACACTAGCACTAGCGTTTGGGTTGGGTGAAGAGAGTGCTCATCAGTACTTAATACGGTTAAAAGGTTTTTTATAAAATGTGCTAATGTGCTTTTGAAATCTTAAATCGTAAATTTTGCTGTAATACATAATGTGCAAACACACAGTTCATGTTTGCAGTAGCGTTCTGATCGACTGCCACAATAAACGGTTGGAATGGCATAATCACAATGCATAGTAAATGAGTCGGAATTTGCTCTGTAATTAATGTTATCTGTGTTACGTAGTTTAGCATTTTAGGACTGTTTAGCTAAGCTTTTCTAATCAACTCGGTATTCGATCAGTTTTAAGGACATATTGACAAAATAATACATCATCATCGTCACATATTATCAGCCGAAAGGACGTCCACTGCTGGACGTAGGTCTCCCCCAAGAGGGGCGTTTGCCATAATCGCCACACTTGGCTGGCAAGTTGGCGATTGCAGAGGAAAAATCATAGTAATAAATATTTAGTTCAAGACAATTATTCAATTATTTACCATGGACAAAAATGACGAACTTACATACAAAATCCCCCATGTAACCATATAAGAGTATGAGTTTTCCAAGATTATACCTTAGAGTTAGCCCTTGTTATTATTGTTTTTAAAAGAACAATGACCAAGAATTACTTACACAAAAATAATTTTGTGTCTTTTTCCAATGATGGGTTGTAGGTAATTTAAAATATTCTTGAATAGTTATCAGCCAGAACATAGCGGATTTAAAACATCCATGCTATCCTTTTATAATTATAAATATGAAAGTTTGTTAGTATGGACGGATGTATGTTACTCTTTCACCCAAAAACTACTGAACGAATTTAGATGTAATTTGGCACACATCTAATTGATTGAAATGATTGAAATGACCTGGATTACTTTGCATGTGGTTCGGGCGTGTGTTCTTTTAGCATGATTTCCGACATGCCCACGGATGTAGCCACGGGCGGCAGCTAGTATAAATTAGGTTCACAGTCATGTGCTATGACTTGCTGGTAAATGATTGGTTTTATAAGTACCGTCTCAGAGTGCGGTTGATATTAGCTTAAGGATTCAAAACTTAGCTCTCCAAAGCCATAAATTCCATTTACATACCATTCGTAACCATGTTAGAAAACAAAGTTGTCTCGTACTTCGAATATTCATTGCAGAATAATATATTGAAGTTGGCTCAGCAAGTCTTAGTAAGACTGCATTACTAAATGAGCGCACGAGTTGTACTAATTAGGTGAGTGTAAACTTGTGTCGTCGACGGAATATATACGTGACTAGCTGCCCCGCGCAACTTCGTCTGCGTCACATTAATGCTTCGCTCCTATTAGTCGCAGCGTGATATTATATAGCCTATAACCTTCCTCGATAAATGGGCTATCCAATACTAAAATAATAATACAATTCGAACCAGCCGTTCTTGAGGTGAGCGCGTTCAAACAAACAAAGAAACTCTTCAGCTTAATATATTCTTTCTGCGCTTATTTCATTTGGAGTGTTTAATATTAGTTTAATATTTTTTCGTAGAGCTTATTATGATATGACGTTATTTGGAAATAATTTGGGTAACATATTTAATATTAACATTAAAAACATAATTAATATTGGCAACATACTCACAAGAAATGATGAGTTTTCACATAATTGATGAATTACAAAAAAAATACTACGAACTTGCTACGACGACGCGGCAACGTAGCAATGCTGTTGCTACGACAGACGAAGCAATGCTTTTGCTACGACGAACCTAAATAACTGCTACGATTCGTAGCAAGCAAAGAACCCAAACATGGTTAAATTTCCGAATGTGCATCAACTGTTAAATCGTCGGCTTCATTCTTAAATAAAAGTTAACAACTTACCATTATGATATTTTCCCATCGGTCTAGGCAGATGTTCGACATCAAAGTACTTACGATCTTTACGTATAACTTCTAGTTTTGTTGGCAATCTATTGTTTTTATATTTTATACTTAAATAGAAAATACTAAGCAGAATACATTGGCAGACTTGAGTGCACACGTGCAGTAATTTGTGTACAAACTTGTATTTGTGTCACGTTTACATTTGCGGTGTAGTTAATTATTCGTTCACCACCATTTGGGTATGGCAATGTATTCAATGTTAAATAATTTAGTTGTGTTGCGATGTACAATGACTGTGGAATTTATTTCTACAGTAAAAAAGTTTTAATTTGCGTAATAAATATGGCGGTTTTGACATATTTTATATGCAAAAAGTGACAAAATGCCATATGTATTCCTTGGAAGAAAGTCATCTATCTGACTATTGAAAAATCAGCCGTAATTCAATCTAAAATCGGTATTATGATACTTTTTAGGGTTCCGTACCCGAAGGATAAATAACGGGAACCTATTTATACGCCTCCGCTGCCTGTCTGTCAGTGGGCTGTATCTCAAGAACGGTAATAGGTAGACAGTTGAAATTTTCACATAGTGTTTAGTTCTATTGCCGCTATAACAACAAATTATAATAAAACTTAAATTTAACTAAAAATTAAACGTGTGTTTTTTCGGTTTATGGTACGGAACCCTTCGGGTGGTAGTCCTACTCACTTGGCCATTTTTTATACAAATTAAGTAAACGCATTTTCAAAAATTCCAGTTTTTCCAATTTATTAATCAATGTTTTTATTTAATAAATTGGAAAAACTGTTTTATTTTTTAGAGTTATCACATAACACAACACACACACAACAGCAACAAGTAGTAAGTTTAAATGTTTAATTATAAAATAAATTCAGATGTTTTAAAGAAAGTAGCACACTTTGCAGTGTCATCACACACACACACTCATTTACGTCGCCATCTTCAAGTATTTTTACAAAATGTTTAGTTTCCAGGTTTGCGAACCGGCTTGCGTCACTGATCCAGATTCTTAAGTGGTCCCCATTACTAGGGATGTACTCGTAACGGAAACCGAGGTTGAAATTATTAAAATCGACGTATTGGTAATCAAGTGGCAAAATTTTACGAGAACGTTCACAAAAAAGATTTTTGATGTTTTTTAGGGTTTCGTACCCGAAGGGTTACCAACGGAACCCTATTATTAAAGCCTCCGCTGTCCGTCCTTTCATCCGTCCGTCCGTCTGTCTGTAAGCGGGCTGTATCTCAAGATAAAAATTTAATTTAAATAAATATAACTTACAAGAAACGTGTTTTTTCGGTTTATGGTACGGAAACCTTCGTGTGAGAGGCCGACTCACATTTGGCCGATTTCTTAATATTCCCTAAAATAACGTGGTTTCACTACGTAGTTGCTAACATGGTACCCTATCTGAAGACGGCAGTGGATTGGTGCCCCATTTTCCATAACTTGAAACTTCGAGTTACATCATCTGTGTTAAAAAAACTTGATTACAAAAAAGTGCTTTTGTGTTATTGTCACCAAAAGGCGCTTATCTGGATTCAGTAAAAAATAATGTTTTCGAAAACGCGATCGAGAACGTAAAAATCTCGGCTACTGATCGAAATTTCAACAGATTCTTCGCTTAGAAGACCACCTCACAAATTCGCCGAAAAACTTGCAAATGAGAATGCGGAGGTACAAGTTCCGCACTCACTTACTTATTTTGAAAATAGGTTTACAAAAATATTTTTGCACGTCATTTTAAATTAGAGGGGGCCGGTGTTTTCTAGCTGGATACCCTGAGAAGAAACACCGAAACAAACTCAGACGTCAAAATTTCTTTAAAGTCCATACAACGATAAACATGTTATGGTCAAATCATATGAGGACACATGGTGGTGAGATGGTCTTATGAGAAAATGACGAAAAGATTGGAGTGGACCTGTCAGTGACAGTGCAAGCATTTGTCAGTTATCGTGAAGCTCAACTTAGAACTCTAAGGAGCTTAACGATTTAACGAAAAATTCTTCTAACAAGTTCTGTTACAACCCTAGTCTTCTATACGGGTACCTCCATCGGATGTTTTCACAATTTGTCCCCATTTGCCGGTCACCTCTATCTCAATGCAATCGGTGAAACGTTTCAAACAGGGATTGGCAATTTTGGGGGATTTCGTATTCGGACTTGAACCTCATTTTGGTTCAGCACTTTGAATCTGGAGAGCTAGATATTGCTCATTATTGAGACTGTACTTATTAACGTTCCAGCCTTGTTCTTGTTGTTTACTACTATTTGGGTACTGATTGTCAATTTCAAAAAGAGGACAAAAGAAAGCAGACCACTTTTTAAATAACGTCTATAAATGTTGCTGTTAAACCATTGAGTGCTAAGCCTGAAATATAGACGAGCAATGGCTACAAAGTAGTTCAAACCCGTTTTTACCAGTTCCCGCAGGAATTTCGAGAAATCCTCTCTTAGTACTTTCTACGACCAGTAGTTTCTACTGTGCGTTGTCTGTCAGCCATTCAGTCAGTCAGTAACGGAAGAATTTAATTTATTAATATAATTATCAATAATAACCTATTCTATAGGTCGTAGAAAGCTGCAATTTGGCATGTTGCTTACCTACACTTCGTAGGGGAGCACTAAGAGAGGATTTCCCGAAATTCCTACGGGAACGATAAAAGACGGGATATGCGCATACGAAGTCGTGGGCATAAACGAGTACTACAATTATATTACTATTACTATTATATTTGCCGTTTTGTTTTAATTTGTTTTAAAATAATTTGCAAAGGTGTTATAGCCCTAAGCAAAATAATCCGAAGCCCAGTTCAAGCACCCCATCATGATTAGCAGTTGCGGTATATTTTTCGTTTCATTTCCTCTTTCTGTTGAAAATACTAATAAGGATCATTATAAAGCTTCTAGCTGAAGTATTTTACCGGTATCATCCGACCTGACTCCATGCGGTATATTTTTACAAAATGTTTTAAAATCCCGCCTTTCCGTTTTTTGTTGCACCTGACCTAATTTCGGTTTGTGTAAATATTTTTTCTACCCTTGGTTTTTACGAAGAGTACACATTTAAAAAAGCGAATTGATTTTATTTTGAACCTCCGTAGTGTGACCTATTTACATATTTAATTCGAGGATAAAAACAACAAAATATATTTTTCAATTTGTGCGAATGAATTTTAAAATATTGTGTGGTTTTTGGTTCGTATACATCCCAAGTTTTTGTTGGTTAATTAATACTATACCTTTTTTATTTACTCTACTCAATGGAAATTGACTTCGATACTTTATAGCTACTCCGAAACATTTATTAGGCGACTTAAGAGCTATAAAGGTACATGATAACGTAACTCAGTAAAGGAATTTCTTGCCTCAAATAGACGCCATCTTAGATAAGAGTCACCGTCTAATGCCGTCGACTATTTGAGACATTCTACCCAAGTATCCGGTAAGACTGCAGTCTGTGGAGCAAAATAAAGCTTCCTAAGACTTTAAAATGCTGACACAGAAAGGTAAAATATTTGGAAATAACGTTGGATACCTCTCTTGATAGTTCGCGGTGTTGAACCTGGGTTTAAGGACGAATTCTGGATTTTAGAGAGAGCGTTGGAATGAAGTTGTTTTATCACACTGTGGCATAAGAAGTATACAGACTGTATACCATTTTTTAAGATTAACATAGCAACACTGATTCGTGTTTCATATAAACTTCCTAGTTCTTTTAATATCCTTATGTTATTCTTAGAAAGGAAGTGAGTGGTTTTTCACTTTCTATAGAATCATACAAATTGCTCTCATTCTTTTTTGATAAGTTTATTGTTAAAAAAATTGGTTTGGTTCGGTCCTATTTCCAAAAATAAGGTGAACTTTTAATACAAAAATGTTTGTATGAAAACGTATTCCTACCGAATAATATTTCACAAACTGAAAAACAAAGGAAACTGCTTATCTTGGTATGGTCATGTGAAGAGGAGAAATGAAATGCATGTTACTAAAAGCGTTATGAATATAAATGTGGAGGGATGGACAGGGAGAGGGAGGCCAAAGAAAAGATGGAGGGATTGTGTGAGGAGTGATATGAAAGAAAAGGGAGTTAGTGATAGCGTGACAGCTGCAGGACAGAATGAAAGATAAAATGTTTTACGCCGACCCCAAGTAACATAGGATAAGGGCAGGAAGATGACAATGAATATTTCACAAACTGCTAGTGATCAACCAACTGTTAAGAAGTAACTGTGCAATAGTGTGCATAGGTTGTTCACGCGTAAAAATCTAAGTAACTCATTTTCACGCCGTATTCCCATGGGAGTAGGCAGAAACTACCGAGTGACCCTACTATCCTTACAATCTCCTTTTGCGTTTACCTTCATATACGAGTATCTGACACGTTCGTCGGTTGCGAGTAATACCTACATACACATTTAAAATAACATTTGATTATAAAAACTTTTTTTACAAAAAAATACAACCGTCTTCCAAATATTTGTTTTTTTTTTACTTTTTAGTTGTACCCCACACCGAACAACACCACTGGAAAGTCACAGGAAAGCAAAATACGCAATTTCGTTTACTTGGATAATATATGTTTCTAGCTATTTTGATTTAGAAAACAAACTAATTAACGGATATTAATGAAATTTCTAGGGGAATAATTGGAAAGTATATTATTCTTTCACATAAAATAATTTTTCAAATCGTTTCATAAATTACGGAGTTATGAGGTAGGTAACAAACATAAAAAATACAGCTGAATTGAGTACCTCCTCCTTTTTTTGAAGTCGGTTAAAAAGAGGTCCACAGCGAAAAAAAATAAAAACTGTCAAATAGCCTAAGAAAATATTCATGCAAACATCATGAAAATTTAAATAGGCAACCACTCAAAGACTGAGGCGAACAATAAACCTTCTTTAATTATAGCGCCCGCCTGAAAACGAGCTTTCCCTTTTATCGTACCCACGTAGGTGGTCATTAAGTCAAAATATAGCTACAATTAACAAAAAAACCTGCGTTTAATAAGGTGTTAAGTTTACCGTGGCGGTGTTTACAAAATGGACTGACATTAGTCACGGAACCCACGTCGAGATACGGCCGTGTGTGTTTAACTCGCTAGAATATTCATAGGAACAATCATTGTGCTTGCTATTAGGGCTGTGTTTAGTAAATGTTGGTTTTTTATCAATTATTGAGCTATGCGCTGTTGTGGTCATAAATCATGAGTTCATGCATTGAATTATAAATACAAAAATCTAGTGAATGACCATTTTGCTCATTTGATTGAACCTGCGACACGAATTTGAATATACATTTACACTTTGTGATCACAATTAAAAATTTGCAACGTCCTAAAATATTAACCTCCAATATTAATACTGACAGATATCTCCAATTTGAAATTAAATGAACATGATTTGACTTACACTTTATAAAATCACATTTTTCGATACCTACAGCTTTGAAACTAATTCCCAGAAAACCTCAACTCCGCAGCATTGAAATCGCAACTCTATTGTTTCAGTACAATTTCTATACCACTCGCTCAATAAAAATGTAATTCCTAACTTCGTTCTGCGGTCTGCATCAGACTGATGCACCGGCTCCCCTGAGAGAAGGAACTGAGCAAACTCATTGTAATCTACTTCTTTCAATTCCCTTTGTGTACATCTTCAGTTCTTTTGTGTAAGACAATTATCGTTGCAGACATTTTCTGAGCAAAAACGTATTTTACGAGCGCGGAATGAGTGCCGTTTTTGGTGAAACTGCGCGAGGCAGATTAAGGCATGCTTTGCTAGGGAATTTATTTGTGTTAGGGATCGGCGATAGTGGTACTGGCAAATGTACCCTGGAGTACATATTGTTTGGGAGCTAGTCCTAAAAGCTCATTCGGCTAATATAGACGGGGATTATGACCACTAATATTCTGTGGTTTAGGTTCGTCTTTGTTCTGTTACGAATTTAATTTGCACGAAACAAAATCCTTGGACGGCTTAGTACTGTAAGGAGGATATCCTTGTCTGCAGGTCTCTGGCAGACAAGATAGCCTTTGGAAGCGTCAGGTGAAAATAAAAAGAATTTGAAATACGAATGTGAAAATATGTTTTGTTTTTTATAAAAGACTCTAGTTCCGACGTTCGCTAAAGGCAGATGCCAAATATATTTAAAGTTTTAAATCTCCAATATCGTTTCATTTTATAATAATCACGATAAGTAACACTAGCGGAGTCCCTGGTGTTACAAATGGTGGAGGTCCGGTTTTTTTCCGCGTGTGCAAGGCGTGACATTGCATGAAGAAACCCCCATATAATAAAAGCATCTCAGAAGATTGCTATGTATTTTGATGATTGCGTCAAGCGCTGTACCGACGCCTGGAGTAAAGCTAAGTGGTTTTTATATTATGAGAAAAGATTGTGAAACGTCAATATGTTAATGTTTACCGGCATAGACCGAGTTTGTTTTGAAGATTTTTTAGTAGAGTTTAGATTCATCGCCACCGACGGTGAATGGCGAGAGAGCGATTACGCGCTCATATTAGGCGCATTTTTGCAAAGCGCAGCAAAACATTTTTATAACTACACATACCATGAAGGTATTGATTTTGATGTGTTGTGTGATAAAATTAGAAACGAATTCCCGTGCAAATGCATGTCATGTAAACAACGTGCACAAAAGGCATCTTATGTTGAAACGACGACCGCCGTTGTATTGGAAAAATGCGAACGACAAGATTTTATAGATGTTGAGAATAATACACTCTTACATTCTAGCGTGATGACGAACGTCTCACAAATTGAAATTGAGGAACCACACCATGATGACCATGATTACAATTGTGACGATGATGAGCAGAGCTGTGGAGAAAGCAGCCTACTCCATGATAATGTACATTTGACGGATGAAGATAATTTGACGGATGAAGATAAGGAAGCGGGTGTGTCTATTCCAATATTTAATAATAGTTTGATTCCAGAAAATCAAGAGAAGTTATTGTCGGAACCTCTTTGTAATCCAAACAACGAATCCAATGATTGCATTAAAATGGATGACATGTTTGAGGATAATGGAGTCGAAGAATCCGTTGTATTGCAGACCGAACCCAAGGAGATGGTCCAATACGAAGTTCAATTCCCCATGGTGTCCATGGATTTGGATGAATCGGTCATTTTAGTAGACTCAGCTGTTGAGTCAAATGGATGTACAAGAAATATTTCTAGTAATTTAATTCTATTCGATGGGGACAACGCAAACACCCATACCACACAAACAAATATGTCTTTGAATATTAAACTAAAATTTTCTCTTAATGCCCGAGCTAAAATATATACGATAAGGGTAAGAAGAAAGACACGGAAGTATACCACACATATTTATACACATAAAACAAAATCATTTTCTTCAAATCATACAAAATATTCAGTAGATGATTTGATAAAACAGTCACTTGTATATAAATGTAAATTTTGGAAATGTTTTAGAAAGAAATTCGAAACAATTGTATACAATTATAAAGTCAGGAAACGTAACGTTTTGAGAATTTTATAACTGTTTGAGTTTCCACTTTTTATACTAGGTAGATTTAGTATGTTAGATATTTTTCGGATTTCTGCTGATCTCTTAGCATTATACTTTATCAAGTTCGAACATTATCGATTTACAAATAATATGAAAATAATCTGTCATGTTGTGCTATAATTTATATAAAAAAGCACATGTTGAACAGAATTCCATGTATGGAAGTGATGATTTATACTTCTAGGCGACAGACAGTTAGGAGTATCAAACTACGTAGGTTGTATATGGGCCTTTTAAAAAAATATTTGTTTGTATCCGAAACTATCATCGGATGAGTTTCAAGTTCATGTAAATAGGTTAAAACCATTTTATATTAGAACACTGTTGTAGATATAAAGTTACATTGAATGTTTAACTTCATATCGAAAAGGCTCAGTTTTCCAGTTCTTAGAAAAATGCGATGACAAAAAGGAAAATGTCAATTGCATTGTCATTGAATTCATGTAAACAAACCATTATTTTAGTGTTTTTTGTTAAATAGTTTATTAATCAGTTTATTCTTTTTCATGTGGATACTGAAAATGGACTCGTACGTGCGTGAGGGACGCAGCCGGGCGAGGAAGAGAAGGTCACTTGTTCAAAGATGAAGACAGAATGTTATGGTCAGATAGGCTGAAGTTACTCCAGTTTGAAAAATATAAGTTAACTATAGGGAACTATGGCCCATCCTGAAGAGAGGGGAGTAAGAGGGCGCCATGGAGGTTGATGCCAACTCTGCTTACGGGGCATAGCCTTTCGCAGAGGGTGACTAGTTGTCACCATTGGTTCAACTGATATTGGTGACCCACAGTTCTTAGTTAATGTCAATTAATGTATATTTGATTTTCTTTGTTATGTGCGGATCGCTGGAGTAGGTTCAAGAGTTAGGTATATTTATATTAGTATGACCTTCTTTTTCTCTGACTCGATAGCGTCCGAGGAATTTAAAGTTATAATATTATAAATTATAGAAATAAATCCCATCTGGAGGAATGTGAGTTTTCACATTATTTGTTAAAGCAATCGCGATGTGCCGGAGCTTTTCTAGCGGTTTTGCCCCGGCAGGGCTTCGGTATGACTGCGTTGTTGATAAGCACAAGTGGTGCGTAGTAAATTTTAATAAGATAATTGATCGCAGGTCATAGTGTAAGCTGCTTCTATAGAAGCATACGCACCCCTGTTCGTCCACATCCGCTTATAGGTAGGGACATCTTTTTAGGTATAGGTAGGTTACACTTGACCCTTCCAAAGATTTGGAATAGATGATTGCGAGGCATTTCCTCTTATCCTCTATTCGTAGGGGCGTAGCTCATGTAAGGAGGATATCCTTGTCTGCAGGTCTCTGGCAGACAAGATAGCCTTTGGAAGCGTCAGGTGAAAATAAAAAGAATTTGAAATACGAATGTGAAAATATGTTTTGTTTTTTATAAAAGACTCTAGTTCCGACGTTCGCTAAAGGCAGATGCCAAATATATTTAAAGTTTTAAATCTCCAATATCGTTTCATTTTATAATAATCACGATAAGTAACACTAGCGGAGTCCCTGGTGTTACAGTACCTACCTATTGTACGAGACATCTGAAACAAACGCTGTTTTGTGTACTATTATCTTTAATATTCAGCACTGTTTTCGTTGATAATATAAATATAGATAATAATAATACGCATCATAATTTAAAATGATTCGAATGGTAGATGACCGTGAAATCTGAATGTTTGCCGAACAATAGAAAGTTACTCCCTGGAAAACCCAGACGAAGATGTCGTGACAAACTAGACCGCTTCTGTGTAATTGAACCAAAACAATAAGCTTAAAGAGTGAAGTAGAAAGAGTAGAGGAAGACCTTTAGCCAGCAGAGGGATAGTGTAGGCTGATATACTAAAATTAAAACTAATTACTGTCCGCCGCAATATAATAAACAAAAACTTCTATGCAACACTCTAATAATAAAGAAAATGTCAGGAGCGGACACCTCACGAGGACGTATGGCGACCTATTAGCGGTGCCCTTCAAAAGGGTCAGGTGCTTCATAACTTCTGACCGCTGACGCTTCATATTATAGGTTCGAGGAAAGCGATAAAGCGGCTTTACGGTTGGTGACCCGTTGTTGTAGATTGACGTGTAAAAGTTGACAAAGTATTACAGCGGGGCTTATTTTATAAGCAGTAGATATGCGTTAGATATGTTTGCGTGGCATTAGCTGGAGTCACTGTACATGTATTAATTGTCAGCGAATTTTACCGCGTAAATTAAAAAAAACCCACAGGAATTTACTATTGAAATAGGAGTTTTACTTCAGTCCTTGGTCTACCCATTTTCCAAATCCGTTCAGCCGTTGACGATTAAATTAATATCATTGTTTAAAAACGTTCAATCATAAATTATTATGATGTTTGAAAGCCCTTTAAATTACAGCTTCAACAATCGCAGAAAAATAAAAAAAACCGGTCGATCTATCGAATAAAATCCGAAGCCACTACGGAGTGTCGTGCATAACCTAACATTCCTTACAGATAAACAACCCCACAGTGTTTATCATCAGCTCCCAAATAAACTACGAACACCAACAAAATAATGCAGAAGCGATACACACTAACCCATCTTCCCGACCGAACGATTACGTAAATCCATAAACATGTTGTATAATATGTTTTGGCGGAGTCCCCGCATAACTCCCTCGGATGAATATTACATAAAAGGCAAAAGGGAGCCAAGTCTGTCCATTGCTGACACAGCCACTCCAGTGCCATGCGACGAAGCATTCGAGGCTAGAAGAACTGCGATTTTGGGTCCCGTAAGAAGACAGAAAACGGTTTTATGTCTTCTTACGGGACCGAGTTACCATTGTTTAATTTACCGTTTTACTAATTAGGCCATAATTATTTTAACATAAAGTAAAGTTTCTTCATTAAAATGGCAGTGAAAAATATGATGGAGCTACTTAACTCCGTAATGTTCCTAAAGAAGGTAAAGTGCATTTCAGGCAGACCTGGTTACTAACAAAGAGCAAATAAAAGCGTGACGATTGACAAGGAAGAATAATAGAAACAATAATGTTGCGGTGACCCCAATTTAGTCCAGTCCTAGTCGCAATCTGTCAAAATGTAGAGAATATACAGAGGTGTCAAATTTCGACTGAGATGATAATGCAATTGTTGTTTAAAAATAGTAGAATTAGGCCTCTGGGCACGATTTAAATAACTAATCGAAATGATTGCACTTGAGCTGCGTTTCCTATTTTGAAAATTGAACATCTCAATACAAACGGAAGAAGAGAACATACCTACTTCGACAGAAAACAAAAGAACTTGAATAACGCTAAACATCACAGATGCCTAAACAACTCCAACTTCCCACTTCTTCACAAAGTCGCTTGTTTTAAAGCCCTCAATCCATAGCCTTCCTTTACTACCTTTTCTTTTGTGACAGATGTCAGCAAACCGAGAAGGGGAGACATATTAAAAATGCGTTTGAATGACCTAAAATGAGTTTCAAAAGATTTATTCGCGCGCCTTTTTGTTACGGAGAGTTCGGCTTCTTTCACTTCACATATTACTTTTACAAATTACATATTTGATGTGACAACCTCCTATATTTGTGGGCTTTCAAAAGATATCTAATAATCTCGAAATTATTTCTACTCTGTTTGTCTCCCTCAGACAGACACGACGCGATATTGCGACAACGACAAGACGACCGTTTTTATTTAACAATTTCTGCATTGCCTGAATGGCAATGCTGAACGTGGCAATGCTGCCAGTGTTGACAGCGATGTGGATTATTTTTTTGATGTCCAATGATTTATTTTATTGCTACGGTTATGTAATAAATTCGTAAAACAATTTCAAAAAGAGTTGAAGCTTCGTTATTGCATATGATCATCACATTCATCTGAGCTTAAGGATTGGTCTGAATCAGGCGACACAAAAATATAAACGCAGTAGTTTGCTCTTTCAAGGCTTTAAACAATACACCACACAAGTTACATAATGATATAGGTACTTACGTGTACAAGACTTGGGCTCGTCGCTCTTATCTCCACAATCGTCCTCTCCGTTACAGTACTTGTCCAAAGATATACACTGTCCGGTGTCACACAAGAGTTCGCTCAAGCGACAAGGCGTCGCCGCACCAACGTTCCTCGGAAACTTCACTTTTTTAACAGGCACTATACTAATATCTGACGTCTCTATGCTATCCTCGTTTACAAACTCCTCGTTCAAGTCCTGAGGACTGCACAGTTTTAGAGATAGTAACACTATTATAAACAGGAATGTTCTACTGCTGGTCACGTCTAGGGAATTCTTTGGGTGACACATTTTTGAGTCACCGTTCGGTTCACACTTGTGTCACAACATTTTTTTCGGGGGTCACTGCACTATGTTAGTACCTGTAACAAAAATTGAAGTTGTTAATATTTTGGTAGATGTTTTATTTTGGTATCATTGTTTTGATTAAAAACGGATAACTATGGATGAAATGTGTTAAAGATGGGAAAAAGTGGTATGAGATAAACGATAAAGGTAAGCAAATGATAATGAAGAATCATTGTTTTGGATAATTTCAAAACAATAAAATTTCAATATTGAGACCAATGAAGGAAATAAAGTTGAATGAACGCTTACAAATCAAATTCTAACGAAAATATATCGTAACAATTATCCAAATAAGTTTCTAAAAGTTTATATTTTTCGTATGTGACCTAAATTCCAAAAAACTTAACCGCTGTTCCAAGTTATTCCAAACGTGGTAAACGTTTCAAGCTTTACCTGGAAGTCATTAAAATAATAGCAGGAAAATTTTATGCTAATCAATACGACGAAACTTTTACGTAACCCGTTACTTGTAGGGACTACGTCGGTTTTCGTTTACGTAATCGTAATTTCAGTTATTTACAAAGGGTGTACCGGAGCGCGTACGAAATACGTATTGTGTGTGTTCATTATTAAATGTAGGTACTGTTTAAAGCTTTAATAGTTAGGTAACAGATTAGGTGCCTAACACTGCCTAAGTATGTGTGGGTCTTATACAGAAAATGTTTCACATATTCGTGGTACCTACGCTTCTTCCCGACCTACATCGAAACTTACGTAAACGATTTTACTGGATACCTTGTGGGAAACGAGACTTACACCATATTTTCAGTTAATTTTCGACAAAAATCTATGGGTTTTTATTTTTTAAAGTCTTTAATAAAATGAAAATTACACACTGCAGACAATGAGATCTATATCGGCCCTGGAACGCAAAGGGCTTTAGAAGGAACACGGATGGGTTTTAGTCAGTAAGAGTGACACGCCCTTCCGCTCCACCCAGAGCGGAAGAAGTCATTTGATGATTTCCCATCCTTAAAAAAGACAATAAGATCTAATTCTAATTATGTAAAGACGCCAGCGCATCGAGCTACAACAATCTGGCAAATTTCTTTAATGTACTTTCAACTTTATCACCAAAGCATTAAGTCCAGGGTTGATTGGGAAAATTTGACAGTTTTAGATAGCTTGATGTGTTGGCGTCTGTACAACCCCAAATGTTTCTAGTTCTTAGGCTAACTTACCTTTTCAACCATTTGGCAGATTTTGAATTAGACTATTTACACATCCTTTAGATAAAAGTTCGTAGTACGGTATGTACTCAATATTGTTTGAGGGCACAAAACTACTACTAACTTAAAACGCATATCTTCTGTTTACCAACTAGAGGTAATACACTTAACGTCTAATTACAGTGGCTGTTTGTGTAATTGAATTTGTATGTTTGTAAATGCACCCACTATACAGAAGAAATTCCTAGTATGGGGCAATGTTCTTTTTTTTAAAAAAATAAAAAAGTGCGGAATAAACATTACAACAAAAATACCATAATTAAATACTTAAAACATAAATTTTAAGTTGAAACAAAAAAATGATTAATCTCATTCATAAAAACCTATTGAATAAATGTAAGTCCGTGTTGAGGAAATATTGTAATGATCACCACGTAGTTGACAAGGCATATTGCCTAGTCGATTTAGCCTTTTGAAAAAAAAACATTTGCACATTTTTATGCTATATCCACTTTTTAATCGTGCAGTATTGCCAAGGGGGTATCATGTTTTCTGGTTACTGGATTTTGGAGGCAGCTGATAGGCAGTCGCTGCATCCTTAGCCTTCTTCCTTCTAATATTAAAAATGTGAAAGTTTGTGAGGATGGATGTATGTATGTTTGTAACTCTTTCACGTCAGAACGGCTAAACGGATCTTGATAAAATTTGGCACAGAGGTAGATTATAGTCTGGAATAACACATAGGATACTTTTCATTCCGAGAGTATTTTCCCTTCGAATAATTTTCGATATTAACGCGGGCGGAGCCGCGGGCGGCAGCTAGTATAAAATAATGGTAATCAGCTGCATCTACTTGGACTGGAAGCCAAATTCAACAAAGATGAGAACAGGCGACGCAGATTCATATATAACACTAGCTTTTTCCCGCGACTTCGTACGCGCATATCCCGTTTTTGCCATTCCCGTAGGAATTTCGGCATATCTGCTCTTAATGCTCCCCTACACTCTGCAAGGAATCTACTTGCCAAATTTCAACTTTTTACAACCTGTGGCTTTGGCTGTGCGTTGTCTGTCAGTCACTCAGCCAGTCCGTCAGTAACGGAAGAATTTTATAAATTAGGATACATTTCCCCTATACCATAAAACTCGTCGTTAATTAATAACTCATCATTAAAAAATAACAAAAATTCACGAGTTAATTTATCGCCTTAAATATGTAATTAAATTATTTAATTATATTGATCAACGCGCAAAATATTTCTCCAAAATAATTATTTAGTAAAAATATTGGTAGGTACCTCTTTGCGGAACTTAATTTTAAGCTTCGGTAGGAGTTATTAAAAAAGTAATTGAGTGCTTATTTACAGAGGGTAGAAAAGCGAATTACTTGAACGAAATTATTAATTTAATAATTGATTTGTAATTGAACGTGTACATGTTATTACAGGAGATTATAATTTTAAATGGAAATGCAATCATTGATCAATATGGTAGGTTCTTTTTACAATATAAACATTACCCTCCTTCTGGGGCAGTTAGGTAAGTACAAGTCGCACACGTCTATTATTTGGACTGATTTGAATAACATTCACAACTTCAACAATTTCCAAAACAACACGCTCTTCTTTTTTTCGTGTTTTATGACGTACTTTTTTCAAGGTTAAAGTAAACAAGAGTGTCAAATAAAATATAATATTATTGCCATCCAACAACATTTGACCCTAAAAAAATACGTAATATTCGCACGACGTCCTTGAATACACGTCTGGAAAGTTTACTGCAACTTTTTATTCCCCATTCCCCATATTCACGAGGTTTCCCAATACCTACGCATATTCGATAATCCAGAACATTAGGTATCTTTACGCCTATACTTTTAGGGTTCCGTTCCAATGGAACTCTATTACCTACTGAAGAATCTGCTACCCATCCGGACGGATGGGCAGCAGGTCTGTCTGTCAGCGGGCTGTATCTCAAGAACCGTAATAGGTAGAAAGTGGAATTTTTTACAGAGAGTGTATTTCTTTTGCCGCTATAACAATAAATAATAAAAATTCAATTCAATTTAAAATTGAAGGAGCTCCCATACAAAAAACGTGTTTTGTCGGTTATTGGTACAGATCAAGGGATCTGTACCAATAACCGACAAAACACGTTTTCGTTCAATCACGTTTCGTTCACACGTTAGAGTCCAACTCGCACTTGGGTGGTTTTATTTTTCCTTCCTTAAAATTCCATCGACTGAACAATATGTGGCTAAAATACGAGTTTATTACCACATTATAATACGACTATGTTTAGGTTTTCAGCCCACTGATTTGAATATAATTCAAACGTTAATTTGGCCCTTGATGTCACCGAGTACATGATAGGTTTTGGTACGATTCACGCACACAATTACGCTTTGGCATTAAAGGGTTTATAAATTACGAATAATCTGAATTATGATTTTAATCGTGAAACAGATGAAAAAGTAAAACGCAGATAAAAATAAGACCAACTCAAGAATGGATTGCGTGTTTTGCAATTTTATTTTTAACAGAATGTGCATCATATCTATCTATATACTTATACTAATATAATAAAGCTAAAGAGTTTGTTTCTTTGTTTGAACGCGCTAATCTCTGGAACTGCTAATCGGCTATTGATAGCCACATTCACGAGGAAGGCTATAGATTATACGGGAATGGGACGCTCTTACGAGAACGGGGAAAAACGGGATATGCGCGTACAAAGTCGCGGGTAAAAGCTAGTTTTTAGTATATAACTAAATTTTGCTTAACTGATGTCTATACCAAAATTCATTAAAATCAGTTCGGCGATTCAGGCATGAAAGCGTAACAAACAAACAAACACACTTGTATACACATTCATAATAATAGTTAACACGCATTTATAATAATAGTAAAGCCATGTAAAACTAGGTTCTGACCGGTGTTAGGGGCCGTAATGTAACATTCGCAGCGAGCATGTTTTGTTACGCCGTGTCCTAAAAACAAAACACATACGCACATGTTCGTGCTCGTTTCCACGTACTGACTGCACGAATGCTCGCTTTATAACATTTTACATTTCACTCGGTAACATTGGTCAGTACCCACCTTAAGAGTTATTTCCTTTAACCTTTAAAAATTAAATACATTGCAAAAATTCATTATAAAAACAGAATGATGATTCAACACTCCTCCACAAATAGATAAGGGGGAAATTGAACACAACATAATCCCATTTATGTGCCATACAAAAACAAACAATAAGCACAACCCTTTTATTATCATAATCCGACAGTAAAACACTTGGAACCAATCCGATTACAAACACACATTTTTGTTTAATCCTATTAAATCAAATGTATCTACACCCATAAATTTAGCATTAATCCCGAAGTGCATGACGTATATAAATCATGAATCAGTATGTTATACGAAATTTAATTCCTATCTCATAGTCTCTTCACTCATAAGACCTTATACGACCTAAGAAGATTAAGTTATCGTCTATGGTTTTAGACTTCAACCCCTAAGCTTAAGTTCCATACATAAAGTCAATAAAAATAACCTTTTACCTTTTGACTTAAATTTTAGCTGTCACCAGAAAATTGCAGACGCCGTAAGATTGTAAAATATCGCGTGAAATTGTTAACTTATTTTTCTCAATAAGGTACGGATTTTTCGGAAATTATTGAATTAGGATGCGATTTGTTATATTGAAAATGATAATGCTCACATTATATCGAAAAATTATAAACTAAAAATGATTTATTACAATCTTACGGAATTTGTAATTATCCTGTGACATAGCTATCAGGAAATACAGATTCCATCAGGGAATTAGCTATACGCACAATGGAAGTATTGTAGTATGGTATGGTAATGGTCGGATATCCAGTTGTCCACCATGTACCGATGGCGCATCACCGTACATTTTAGTCCATGATAGAATGAGCTTGGCAGATTTAAATTGTTTTAAATTCCAGCGCACACTCAACCTAAACTTCTTTAAATCTTCCTCAGGACATGTTCTTGAATACTCCACATTACTATTTCAAGGAACTATACACCAACTAAAAGATTTTTCACCATATAAAGGGCACGATCCTCACCAAATATCCGTAGCCGCCAACAACTAGCCATAAATCCTGAACGTAATCCCAAAGTGCATATAACAAAATCATAAATCAGTTTCTATACACATTTCTTTATCTAGGCATGATCTAGCACTTACAGGTGTGGCTTGTTATTTATGTTCTCAACACATGTCGGAAAGGGTGGCTGAATGTATTGCCCTACTTACGGGGAGGTCGATTCTGCTTCACACTTACTGAGTTCGTATACGTTTACGTTTGTGTTGTATGATTTGTCCTTTGTTTCTTGGCTTGGTAGGTGGCGATAGTAATAATCGGTGGGATTGTTTTTTTGTTTCGTTTTTACGCAATGTATGTATTAGTTGGTGATATAAAGACGTATCTAGATCTTAGTTATAAACTTACATATTTTTTAGGGCTTGATATTATGTAAAATATCTAGTATATATATATCTAGCATAGTAAAATATCATTAACTAATAATGAAACTCACCATTCATTTAAATTGCCGCGAGAGTAGTGCTTAGTTAGTGTAGTAAATAATTGCCAAAGCATTAAATTGCTTACATAAACAAGAGATGCGCTAATTACTTCATTAAAACACTACTATTTAATTAGTGAAATTACTCCTTGTGTACGTTGAGACAAACCCCCCGATAATTTTTCAAGGATAACCTTGCCTGTCAATGGCAATCCGCAGATGGGTGACCATTCATAACATAACTAAACCCCTTTAAGTAGTTGGTCCAGGCTGTCATTCATCGTTACAGCTAGTCAGAATCTCAAAAGAATTCAGTCTCTCCTAGGGGTATCGACCACACAAATCAAGACTCCTTGTATATGTGACTTTAGAAAGGTGAAATACCAAGTACCTGCCAGACCGAGAGCTATAAAATTAACTTCATCAGTGTACATAAATTAAGTCCTAGAAAGTACAAAAAGCCTTTGTCTCAAGATTACAAGGGCTCGAATTTCTTTATAGCTTGTTCATTTCCTTCTTTGAAGATTTTCCTTTTTATTGCAAGACACTTAGATGGCTCCTTTTATAGGTATCTAGGTATTCTATCTCTTTGTAGGATTCTCTATAATAGAATTTATCCTGGAGTAGTACACTGTATTAAGAGTTTTATGTAGGGGATCGTCATAATATGCAAGTACAACGGTGAATAAAAATGAAGTGGTACTGACGCAAAATTCGAAAGCATTATTTCGTGAAATAACAATTTTGCCTTTTTTTCCATACCCTATTGACACATTGGAAGGCAGTCGCTTTAAAATTCTGAGTAACGTAACGTATCTTTACAAATTCATAAGCGCTTCAAGTAAGTCATCTCACCCAACGGCGTTCAAATGTAAATTTCCCTAAATTTCTTAATTTCAATCCTTTAGCAGAATCAGAAATTCAAATAGCGGTTTTAATCTTGAAAAAGATTTACTAAAATAAAAAAGTTCACAACTTTTACAATGGTAAAATTAATGCTGTGTTTTCTAAGTGAGCCTAAATAAATTTGGTACAATATTTTGAAATCGTGTTTCAAATCTAATTGCAATTAAATTATACCTATTCAGTACCTCAACTATTGATCAATTGTTATAGCACAGAATGTATGCAAATGGGTCGTATAATATTTTGATATCAACAATTTAATTAAGTTGGAAATTTCATATAAACTGTTTCAATATAGGCTTTAATATTATGGCTTATGATAAACGATAATACAAGTACATAATATATGCCTCTAAATATGTACGAAGCTAAACCCGTTTAAATGCTGGTTGTAATTATGATGGGGGCTGCGCTCAATAAATTACACATAAAAACAATGCTACCGTGGCCCAATAAAATGCCCCAGTGCTTCGTACTCCTTTAACAAGAAAAACATCTGTGTTTGCATTATCATACTAATGGGATCGCCTTCAAGCCTAACTAAATGTAACAACAGTCAAATAGTTCCACAAAGACACGATGCCATCTAAGAAGGTCTACAGCTAATACTGATCTGAATCATTATTCAGAATACCTGATAGGCTGTTTGTGTATGTGAGTTTGTATGTTTGTAAATGCACCCACGACACAGGAGAAATTTCTAATGTGTGGGGCAACGAATTAAAAAATAATAATTACAATTAAGATTAAATTAATATACCTAGCACAACGGCCATTATTTGTTACTATATCCTTCTTTTAAGGATGGGTAATAATCAAATGACTTCTTCCGCTCTAGGCGGAGCGAAAGCGAGTGTCAGACTCTTACTGATTAAAACCCAAAACCCTTTGCGTTCCAGAGCCTTGGTGACTCTTTCGAACAAATTCTGCAACCCTGGCTGTTACCTGTTGTTAGGACGCCATTTAGAAAAATGGCCACCCATCCATATCCAGACCGTGGCAACTGCAGCTTAATCTAGCTGAACAATCGATCCGCTTCTGCAAGCCAGGTCTCTCTCTAGCTCTGTTTGCATTAATAACCATGCAATGTGCACGACTAGGCGTTTCGGAAGCCGCAACTGTGACGCTGCAATGCAAATGAACGTAAAAGCGAATTTGTGTTCCCCAATGCAGAGCGCTTATAAAGGGTTTAAATTTGCAATTCTATTATAAAAGCGATGCAGATAATACGGTGAAATGTAAAACCGATTGGATGGCCGTCGAGTGAGTATGTGGATAGGTAGATAACGTTTGATCTGTGCGCTTGGACATGACGCGGTATTTACTGCACTAAACTCCACTGATGGTTGAATATTGCCGTGGGTATTTCGTTCTGTTGATCATTTCTGACACTTCATTTGTGCTAATTAGGTAATGTTTTTCGTGTGTTTTTGTTTTACGAATCGATTGCAGTGGCAATGGTTTTACTGGTTATTTTAACGTTAAAAACTACTGTTAATCATTTTCACCACATGAAAATTCAAGAAAAAGTATGCATCTACATCATTAAGGACTGGAAATCAAGTATTTAGGATCGGTTTTTAGGATGGTCAACTACCTAAATAAGTTCAAAAATTGAAGTACCTACCTAAAATTCATCACGAACAAAAATAAATAAAACACTTAAGTACATCCAAAGCTACCTTTAAGTAGTCCCGTACCAAAAAAAAAGTAATCGCATTGGTCCCTTCAGACAAGATAATTTGCTAGACAGTGATAAATTAATGAGTAAATAAAGCGTTGATTACGATCGGTCACAAAAACTGTTGGTAAAGAAACCCCTGCTTAAGGAGACACCATGACAAATGAAGGCTACAGTAAAAAATAATTGCGCCATTTAAATGCCACCTCAAGCTAAGCTGGACAAATTGACTCTTCCAGCCGTTTTTGTTTAAACTTGCATTATTCTTGTTGGAACTATAAAATTATTTTACAGGGATTGTAGAAGTTTGGTGTGGTTAAAACTTGAAGATTTAAATGTGTTTGTTTATGGTCAGCTTTCAGCCTTTATTTTATTTAGGTAACTGAAAAGGTTGGCACAGCATTTTTTGTATGTCGGTGCGTGTGAAACACACGAATCATTTCGTTTATTATCCGCCTGAACTTTTCCACTTCTAATCTGGCCAAAGGCCCCTTGCATTGCTTCTATGCATTTCGCTCTGTGTACGCCAAATCACTAGGTTCACCATTCTATCATATTTTTCCCTCAATAACACTCTTAATCTCGCCCCATGGAACAATGGATAAACTCAACGATGGAACGAGTTGCCTAAAATAATCCTATTAATTTTCTCTTTGACGGCTAGAAAAGATGGTAGAAACGTTCACAGCAGCACGTTCCACACTCTGACTTTACCCATATTATTAGCCATTTCTTTTAACATTAAAGATACAAATTAAGCCAGAATTCTGTCTTTTAATGGACCTGTATAAGCCATCCAACTTTCGACGATCGATTCTGACGCTCAGTAAATAACTGTTCCTGTATTGATAAGAAAAATACATGTTTATGGTAAAAACTATCGTGACTGGTCTGTTGGTTAAGTGGTTAGTGACCCTGACTGCTAAACCGGAGGTCGTGGGTTCGATTCCCACCCAGGACAAATCTTTGTGTGATGAGCATGATCATTTGTTCTGTGTCTGGGTGTAATTTGTCTATAATATGTATGTATCTAGAAATATATAGGTATGTTTATCAGTTGTCTGGTTGCCATAGCACAGGCTCTGCCTAGTTTGGGATCGGATGACCGTGTGTGAGCTGTCCCAAGATATTAAAAAAAGAAATCCTCGATACGGTTACTATTCGATCGATAGAATCGAAAAAAGTGCGGTAATTATGACTCACGCTTGAACTATACCTGCCACTTATGACTAGGTCAATAAGCACCATTATGCAGGCTAATGTAATTAGTCCACAAACGAACACTCTGTTACTTCACGTGCTTAGAGCACTTAAAAAACTGCAATGGCGTGGCCATGTACAATATAACGCGACGATTATGAAATCGTTTCCGTGGAAACTGGTACAAATTATATTTATTCAAGTACCTACGGGCAACGTAATTTGTATGTTTGGTAGTACTAATGAAAAGCTTGAAGCATTACCGGGTTGAATGGTTTCTGATTTTTGACTTTTTACTTAGAACTGCCATTATGGAAATTGTAGGTGAGATTTTTGTTTTTTTTTTTTCATTTCTGAAGATTATTATTGGTTGCTTGAACATTGAAGTGAGGTGGAGCGCGTAAATTACCACATTTACTAGGTTATTCAAATCAAAGAACATTAGTAAGCACTGCATTGATTCTTCAATAATCAAAAAAGATGGATGAAGGATGGATTAAAAAAGAAGGCATGTGTGCGCGTGTTTCGCGTTGAAAATAGTTTTGATTTGATTGACGCGCGTATATACCTCGTGCAAGGTTTAACTGAAGTAACACAAAACCTAAAGAGATGTCATTGTATGTACATATGTGTTATGAACAACATTTACTGTGAGATCAATCCTGAAATCATGAATAAAATATTGAATGGCTTATTTTTTTCACGTTTTTTGGGTTGTTCCCATAGTAAAAGAAAATAATAATAATCTGTGTTTTTTATGAAATATTTCAAATTTATTGAATAAGTTGAAAAGACGAATAAAGAGAATAACAGACAAACGCAGTATGTCCATTTCGATAATTATAATATCACATAATAATACAAAGGAATTCTTATTTGTATTATAATCGATAACTAATAAAGCAATGTCTAATTTTCTAAATGCAAACGACATTCCCCTTTGTCATCGAATCTCCGCCGGCCACTTCAATTAGGTCGCTCAGCCCGGGGCTACACTGCGCTCGCCCAACTATTTTACTAATTTGCATAAATTCAAATATTCAGTAACAGATTGGGTGGGCAATTTGGTTCAGTAGAAAATTAAAATTGTCTTTTCCTAAGAATTTCTGTTAGGTAGAATAATATCGGCCGTACGAGATGATCTTCGACGTTAAGCTTCGCTTGCCGAGGTCGGTCAGTGGATGGGTGACCATCTGTTACATATTGAGCACTTCTCCGTATCACCGTAGCACAAAGAAGCTATTGGTCCCGGCTGTCATATGAATATCTAAGACAGTCGTGACGGATAGTCAGACAGAATCCAGAAAAACTTACACCAGTCTTGCCAAGGCAGGGGCGTCGTATTACCCAGAAACTGAACTGTGGAGTTCAGATAAGTAATCTTTCATGTTAAAAACACTTGTATTCAGCTGAATCCAGTAAGACTGGAAACTGATGCCGAAATAGTTGGGAAACAGCTAGCCGAATATACTCGTATATGTAGAGGGTGAGCAATATGATTTAGTAAAACATTAAAATATTCTATTTTTTTTTTTAAATGTCTGCTTTGAAAAGCTCTGTTGTAATGCGGGTTAATCTCTCAGTTCTCGGTAGTAGTGATTGGAGTGCTTTCGTGCAAAATTCAGGCCCAAAGTGTTAGAGCCTACGGGTTTGTAGTTACCGATTTCTGTGAACAGATAACGGACACGAGCTTTGCTTTGTCGGAACATGTACTGTGTACATATGTATACCTACTGTTTCAATAACAGGTAATAGCTCAAATGAAATCATTGGGTGTTGTGGAAGTAGTCCATCTTGAATTCACATCTGGATTGTTTTGTTAAATATCACTATTAACTTATTGTATTTTACTCTCTGTGCCCTCTGATCCTATTCCCAAAGATTGCAACTCCTGTGAGCCAGTTTAAACAGTCGCGAGACTATCAGAAAAGTGTGGAGTCAATGAAGTTCTCCACGAGTCCAGGAGAAACAAATACACTGTCTTAGAAATCGCAACGAAATTAACTGGAAAATGACAGCTAAAAGCACCTTTTTAGTCAGTAACAGATAAGGAAAGTCTCGATAAATAACGTCTATGACTTTTTAAATTATTTTCAGTCAAGGTACAACTCCGGTATACCAGTACTTTTCACACTAACGTTTCAAAGTTTACTTCAACCAATAAAGATTTATTTACCAACCCGCCACTTAAAAGTACGGCAACACTTAAAACACAAGGAGTGACAGACGGGGGTCCAAAGTACCCTTGGTTGCCGTCACTGGGTCTGGGAGGACCCGCCTGCCCCTGTAAAGTAATCCGATCTAGCTGAATTATTTCTGCCCTGTGGTTTTAGGGCTCTAAGTCATAAGTACACACGTCAGTACTTAGAACCTCTACAATTTACTTACCGCAACTTTAAACAATGATTTATTTGAAACTTCATGTTTCATTTTCATGAAGATTTGTTGGATGAAGTGGGTAGATTTTATGATTTGTAAGGAGCTTGGGATATTTTTGTATTATATTTTGTAAAAAATTGCCCTTTAAGCTTGTGTAGCTGAAATTACCCTTTAAGGCTTCTGCGGACTACTCATTATTTTACATATAAATCAATTTGGCTAGTCTTTTCAGTCTAACAGAATGCAGCTAATAGAATACCAGTATTTAACAGGAAGCGACTACCTCTCTCCTCAATAGCCCAATAAAATAGATAACACGTTACCGAGGGCATGACTGGTAACGGGTTCTTTTGGTTTTTGACTCCCGTAACGCCTCTCTCTTCTTTCTGTATTTTGAAGTGACGTCTAATAAATCGATGAACGCCGCCGCCGGCTGCACGCACGAAAAAGGATGACTCATTGTAACGCTACGCTCATTGTAACGTTACGATCATTTCATCAATGTTTTGTAATGACGTTGTCACGTTAAACTATCGTCTGTAAACTGACTTTACAGATAACCAATTTTTTATGTACTTGTGTTATTGTCTTAAAAAATATGGAACTTTGAATACCGGATTGTGTAAACCACAATTAAATCCATACTTACAAAACATAACTTACTGAAAGCCAGTAGTTGAAGATGAAAGCAGAAACCCTCGTAGATGGATTGCACTACCTTCAAATAATTCAATTGTTCCTTCAACATCACTTCCGAGAACCAATAGCCAATCTATTCAGCCCCAGACCGCACGACATAAACTGCACTCCACAAACTATTTTATCAATTTTCATAAATCCAGTGTCCCAGTAACAGATTGGGGTACCAGGGAACTATGAGTTAGTAGGGTTCCGCCCGTTTGCGGTCGACGAAAAACTACCAAACTTTTTTGGCACGAACTCAAAAGCTGCTTGGTTGTAATAAAAATGGCCAAGTGCAAGTCGTACTGGCATACTTGTTCCGTATTGTATTGCGAAATATGTATATGATTAATATTGGGACGTTTTTGAAGAAAGTACATAAGAAACCAAGCATAAACAGAAAAACAGAAAATTTTGTTTGCCAGAATATTTTATTTGAACGATAATTCGATTTTTAGACATCACCGTTTTTTTTTGAGGTTCTGATCATGCTTGTTTGATCCACCTTAATAGGCCACCCACTGAACACATGTGTTTTAGTTTGTTTTAATGTTATTACGGTGTAAAATTAAGCATATAGGAAATAAATCAATCGTTTATTCTACACAGACAGAACGCACATTATAGAAATTTAAAATGGGACCAGAATAAAAATAAAAAGTAATAACTAAAAAAAATAAGCCAAAGTTATTTAAAAATGGTGATTCTATGTTCAGAACGGACATTTTAATTCAGTGTTCATACCATAGACAACATAATTACAAAAGAGTACTTGCCATCACCTGAATGTAATACTGAGAGTAACAACTGATATCACAATCAAACAAAAAAACAATAATAAAGTGAGTTCTTAAGTTTATAACATTTTCAGATTTTTCCAAACTGTCCACTCAGATCTGAACGTACTGCCAACAGCTTCCTTGGAGCGAAGAGCCTAGCGAGCCAGCCGGATACGGTCATTTTAGTACCAAACGTTTGTGTCACTTCGCTACGAGCTAGGTGACTCGCTAGGGTCTTCAGCTACTAGGCTGTCAGTGCGTTTCCAACCTTAGCGATAAGGTCTTAAAACTGTGAAAACGAACGGACATCGAAATCACGCCATAAATGTTCCGTTTCGCCTTTTTTTGGCACAGAACCCTAAAAAAACTAAACCATACAATGTGTTTTCTTCATTAACGTTATTAGGTTTCGACGTCCGCTTTATGAATTCTGGCGGTGTTTGTAGTAATTTAATTTGGTTTGCTTTTCCGTTTGACAGAAACTATGTTTGCAATTATGCTTAATAAAAAAAAGCTTATAAGTTTGTATGGAAAGTATTTAAAATTAGCCACACGGGTCGAACTTCGAGGTTAAGCTACGCTTTCTGAGGTCAGTTAGTGGATGGGTGACCACTCATTACATACAGTTTCCTCCGTGCCGCGTAAAGTACGTTACGCAGTCATTTGAATATCTTGAACATGCGTTACGGGTAGTCGGGCCATGCAACTCTGACATCAGTCTTCAAAGAAAAACTGAGGAAATACTGCTGATGGTTCTGGTGGTTGTATCTGACCTCCACAGCCCAGTGACTGGGTATACCCAGTTATTGAATAAACCCGGTAACTGGATATACCCAGTTAATGGGTTGTGGAGGCCAGATAGGCAGTCGTTCCATGTAAAATACTGATATTCAGCTGCATCTGGTTACACTGAAAGTCGACCCCCACATGATTGGGAATAGCTAGGCAGGCATACCCCTTTACGAGGGGCCATATAGTCACCTGCCTCAGGTGAGTTTATGCCCGGTAGCCGCTAGTTAGTCAGCCCCAGTGCTAAGTTTTACTAAGTGGCAAATATTTTTGACTGGTGCGTCAGCAATTCTGCTAATGTCATAAAATTAACCTTTTGAACGCCAGAGCATAAACGTATCGACGTGCCCCCGACGCCAACCCACAAATTCGCCGTATTTTTTGTCACATATTTGTGACGTTTGGCGTACAGGGCACGCGCTTGCTTGTCATGTATACGTGACAGTGGCGTTCAAAAGGTTAAATGTAGAAGTCATATATGTTTGAATTGTTTTTAACGACTTTTACATGCATAATGTACAAATGCCTGAGATGAAGACTAACATTTTTTAGACTTATTTTTCAATTGAATAGAGTAATTGCTTTCATCAATGACAACTTATATGACTGTTTTGGTGATTATTAATACATACTTAAAGTTCATCAAATGAACACAGCTTGTGTCCCTCTCATTCCTAAATCACAGTCACACCCCTAGCGGTATCCAAGTGACGGCTATTCGCAATGTTAATCCCATATAATGAATTTATCATCTGCCTAGCCTTTTCCCAGCTTCTTGTCAGAGCGGATTCAACTTAATACAAGTATTTTATGTGGAGCAATTGCCAGTGTGACTACTGGGCAATACGGTACTTCTTGGCAAGATTGGTTTCAGATTTTCTGGCTTCTGAGAATCCGAAACGACTGTCAAAGATCTACAAATGGCAGACGGGATCAATGGCTTAACGTGCTTTCCGAGGCGCGGAGGAGTCTCGGTATGTTAAGATGGTCACCCATCCACAGACCAACCTCGGACAGCAATGCTTAACCTTGAATAGTATCCCGTGCGGTTGAAATTATTTAGCCACGAGCTCCTCCGAATAATAATTATGTAATCCGAAATAATTATTTATATCTTTTTTCCATTAAGACAATTAACAACATAGGCGCATAAACTAACTCCTAGGCAAACTAGTTCCTAGAACAACTCATTATTGTAATTAGCTTCGGCCAACATGATGCTGTAATGAGGTAGTATAACGCAGACAGATTAAGAGCAGTTACGCACTTCATCCGATTCGAATCCGTGAAAATACGTACCTTTATAAAAAACTCGGTCCGAACGGATGTTACTTTTCGCACTGCATCCAATTTGAATTCGTAAAAATACGGACCGAATTTGGATCATGCTTCTCTACGCACTATTCCGATTTCTGATCCAAATCCAAGCTATTCAGGGGCCATCTTTGGATATGTCCGATTTAAATACGAGATAATGCGAAACCGTTCATACAAACAGTACTACGGCTACTTCAGTCCATAATTATTTCTTCCGAATTGGAGACTCACGGATGACGAGGAGAAATTGGATCTTGGAAATCGGATCTAGTGCGAAAACAACCTTATGGTTTTATGACTACTTCGGAACTTTTTTTTCACGAATTAATCTAGGAGCTACGCATAAAGGTATCATTGAAAGGTGCGACGCGACAATGCAACATCGATGTAAGAATAAAGTTTCAGGTCATTCTTGAAATGGACCGATTTTAATGTTTGGAACCAAGAATAAGGGCTTAAAAGTTTGTATAAAAGACGAGTCGATCCTCTTAGTTTTTATTATAAGAACAATTGAACAAATATTTTAAAAATACGTTTGTTTTAAATAATTTGGTTCATTGCTGACAAAGCAATAAAGTCCCATCAAGGTCCTTTCACAGCCTTCTGAGCGGCCATGACAACAGTAAGTTACTAATTTGCGTGACAGCCGTCGAGCAAGCAACAGTAATGAGCATATGCGACACACAAACATGTCGCCTGGCAACATAACTCATCCCATAACGTATGGTAGCCCATAAATAGGACGGCTGATGTAGGTGCACCTTCCGCGTCAGAATCCCACTCAATCCTAAGTGATAGTTTCTGTCTCTCTACTTCGTAATTAATTATATCCTCTTATACGATCTTACTTCAACTTTGTGGAGCAAACCATTCCTGTTTATTAATGCCAACCATTATTCAACGGCAACCGCAGATGAGGCAAAGTGAAGGAACAATCTTGAAATATATTCATCTTGTCTCGTTAAAAGTAAGTTGAGTTGGAAACTTGACTTTATGATAGTTGTCGTTTGTTTTTAATTCTTCAATCTGGTTGGAACTGTGTCTTTAGTATTTTATGCTTTTCGTACTTTTAAATGAAAACTTCGGGCAACGAACGTTTAATGAATGTGCGACAGCCCTGGTCCATTAATTTTGTATGTGATTGATTTATTGCAATGCTATTAAAATGTAACAAGAACGTTTTAAACCACACCATGTTTTAATTAATGATTGTGCTGACTCGAAAGGTCATGTCAATTTGTGAAAGTATTGTAACACAAACAGTAACACGAGTAGTAAAATTGCAAAATGGAGAACACAAGGTGATTGCATTTTTCACATACGAGTAGGTACTGTATAAAGTCCTACCTGCAACGCAATAAAAAATACAATTACTTTTATGCATTATTCCCCGACACAACATCATTAAACAAACAGGATATAATATACATCCATATCTACGGGGCACCAACGTTTATTGAACCAGTGTCCATATAATTTTATTACTTATAAGTGGGTAGTACCATAAAAGCCGGTCTTTCGTTGCACGACCAGCGAGCTCAGTTGTATGTTCCCTGCATACTAAGCAGAGTGAAATGCGACTTCCAGTAGGTATTATTTGCTTCATAATTTACCAGCGTGCTGATTAATAATTTCAAAATGAATACAATTCTGTTGTGGTTTTATTTGGTTACGTAATTATTTAATCAGTCAATTGTGGTCTGGTTTAAAATGTAACGTGTTGTGACGTGATTTTATGCAGTTTTATTATAAACTCGTAGTTTCACCTGTGTGATTTTCAAAAAATTATCCCAAGGGAAGGTACTCCAGGGATAAAAAGGCCAAGTTCTCAAAAACCTTTCCTTCTTTCGAGATATGGTTTTATACGCGTCAAGGTTTTTCTTCATTGCCACAACGTGTTGTAGCCTTTATCTTAAGTGCCACGGCGCGAAATTTGCGTTATGGTCGTTTGAAAGAAGCCGTAACGCGTTGTGAGCTGTTTTTCACTCAATGACTGTTTTCAGCCTTTGAGCGTAACATACATAATTACAAGTAATTTGCACTCGAGCAAAGTCGGGGCTGCCCTGGTATTCTATATATCTATATATCATAGTTATCAATAAAACACGTGACAAAATAAATACTACATCCTGTGCATATTTATGAAATGTTTGACGTTATGATTGCAGCATCCAAGACAGTGCCAGTTTATTAAGCAAGCGTTAGATTTTAATTGGTATCTCTCTCCAATCTGTCTGCCAGGCTAGTTGATTTTATTATAGGATCCACTGTAGCACTAGTAGACCTTACGCTAGGTTTGTGATTTAACTTCGTAATATATTCAGCATTATATGCCTTAGTAGAGATATGTTACACATTACTAATTCAAATACTCTTTTAGTTTTATTAGAAGTTTCCAAAAAAACATTGTCTGACAGTATTCTGCAGCCAAGGAGATCATCCTGACAGTACCTACCATTTCACTAGAGATGTAGTTCGATAAAGTAAGTCGGTTCAAATATAATATTTAATATTTGAACCGACTTACTTTTTACCTTAACTAATATTATACAGAGTTCAATTGTATGTTCGTAAAAGGTAATCTCTGGTCATACAGATAAAAAAAACCATTGATATCAAGTTACACTTTTCTGGAATACAGACAATAAGAATTAAAGAAAGGGTTCTGACGAGTACGGGCTATGGGTCTTTTTTTAAGCATGGGTAGTCATCAAATGACTTCTTCCGCTCTGGATGGAGCGGAAGGGCGTGTCAGACTCATACTGACTAAAACCCATCCGTGTTCCTTCTAAAGCCCTTTGCGTTCGTCAGTGTTTCATAGATGAGGGATTAGAGTTGTCAGTTTAACTATTACCTAGACTAGAGACAAGAGAAAACTCATTACAACTAAAAAAAAACAATTTTGGCGTCTTACTAAATATACGATTTCGATCTCCACATTAATTGTAAAACATTTTACAAGCTAAATAAAATATTCTGATATGTTTGACGAAGAAAAGAGTAGGTAAGTACTCAAGCAGACTTATTAATTATTATTATTCATCTACGAATATTGGTAATGGCTTATGAATATTTAGCGAAGAGCTAAACATTTAATTTGAATACAATCCAATCTCGACTCCCAATTCAGATTAAAGATAACCTAATCTCTTAATTCCGAACTAAAATCTCTTCTAATTAAAATGAAGGCAAACAAAATCAATATGCCTTTAATATGAAAGGTTCGGTCCCCAATACATAATTAGGTTTACAATATCACTTTACGGGGTCCCCAAAAGTTTCTTCGTTAGATTTTCCCCGATAGTATCGTATGCAAATTTCCTAAATGCCTGTACGTTTTGCCGGCAAAACTACCGTCTGCATCCAGCTAAATCCCTGATGTAGGCCAATCTTTACAGAAATAAGTTTCTTATGGAAAATAGAAGCAGCCGTACAGAATGAATTCAAATCAGTCAGTTGAGTAAACCAATTTGTTTCTTGGTTGAAAGGGGAAGAAAAGATTGTTTGGATTATTTCTAATTAGGCGGAGTTGCTGAGTAGTCGAGTCAATATTATCGTAACATTAAAATCTCAGCCCCCAATACATAATAAGCCCGAATGCAGTTACACTTTACTGGGCCCCCAAAATATATTCACTAGATTTGTCTGAATATAACTTCCTGCTATCAACTTTCACTGTCTCTGCATAAACACGATTTGCATTGAAAACTTTTTGTATTAATCCGTTGAGATATTAAATAATTTGTACTTAATTGAAAGAGAGAATGGAAAAGTTTGCATTATCATTACCTAATTGGAAATTATCTATTTAATGATAAATAACACAAAAGAACTGCCGACTAATCTTTAAGTCTATATAATGTAATACAGGTATAGTCTCTTTAGTTTTCAATTCATATGTTAGTACAGTTTTGCAATGAAACTTTACAGAGTCCCCAAACAGTTTTTCGTTAGATTGTTACGATAATACCTATCTACTTCAGCATACGCCTGTATTCAGGAAAATCTCCAATGTAGGCCAATCTCTGCACAGATATAGGTATCTGTGTTACAAGTTCCAATGGTTTTGGATCTTTCATTGAAACATGTAGCAGTATAATACAAGTATAAGCTTTGTGTCAGTCATTTGAGTAAACAAAATGGTTTGAGATTGAAAAGTTGAGATAGAATGGGGGAGAAATGGATTGTTTGGGTTACGTCTAATTGAAAGTTGCTGAGTAGTATCAAGTCTTGAATAGGGTGGTTCTGTAAATTCAGCTTATTATAATTGTGCGTGTTTCTGTAGATTATATTATTGTTGTGCCTACTGAAACACAATGATTAATAGAGAAGAATAAAAGAAGTTCTTCCAATCTGTTGCGCCGGGAAAGGAACAAGAGAATAAGGGAGATTCATTACATTTTCCTGATTTGACCATACTACCAAGTATTTTTTTAATCAATAAAAAAGATCTATTTTAAAATTTTGAAGCTTACAGCTTTTTAACAAATCACCCATAAGAGGCTTCGAATAGATTTTTATAGGGCCTATAATATTGATTCAGGTGCAGTGTTTTTAATAAAAAAGATCGCTAGCATCAAGACCTCACCACTTCTGACCAATAACAAAAAAATAAGAGGTACCTACGTACGTAAAATATTCACATTCTCATTATAACAGCGTAGCCTTAATTGGGAAAAGCCATGCTCAACAGCGGACATTGGCAGGACATTGACCCGTAAGCTGATAACATCATTATGCTATAACATTATATCGACCAACCATTACATTAATAACCCATGACTTATGAGTTATAGCGTTTATATAATAAATTATGATTTCCACGGATAAATTAGGTAATTATTGTGATAAAGTTAAAATTTCTTACTACTTAGTTTACTGAACTTGAAATCAGAATGTGAGAAAAATAATTTAATGATAGAAGGAAATAATACAGTACATGAAACACGAATAATATGGTACACAGAAATAACAATAAAAAATGGTAGGCTAAAATCACAGTTGCGGAATTTGTTCGAAAGAGTCACCGCGGCCCTGGAACGCAAAGGGCTTTAGAAGGAACACGGATGGGTTTTAGTCAGTAAGAGTCTGACACGCCCTTCCGCTCCACCCAGAGCGGAAGAAGTCATTTGATGATTTCCCATCCTTAAAAAAAAAAAGCTAAAATCACAGTATGTGGCTGCGCTGAATACGCTCAAGATAGGAATCAAATCATCTAACGACCGATTTCAATAAAGAATCCTTTGACCAACTGTCAAATTAGCTTCCAACAGTTTATAACTGAAACGTCACGTTTGCCTTTCAAACATGACGTTTCAGCTACTGTTGGTTAAAGGCAGATACGTTATTGTAGTTATCTATAAATTAAAATACAGGTTAGCCTAGTTAAAGAGGCAGGGTTACTATAATTATGTACAGAAATTTTTGCAACACTCTGTAATGCCTTTATTGTAATGCGGTTAATAATCTATAATAGTCTACTCGTTAGATATACCCACCTGTGTACATTTCTGTAATTTTGGTAAATAAACTTATTATTATTAATTTGGATACCATACCATCGCATTATCAAACAAACTCCAATGCAATCCGTTAAGGACCTTAAAACAAATGGTCACACGATTCAAAGTCAAGATTTAATATAATATTATGATGTTATATACATATGTTACGCTGTTAAATCTTGACTTTTGACTTTTTATTTGTTTTGAATACCTGTAAATCCGGAGGGTTAGGCAGAGGCGAGCATTTAACAACCCCACAAGACATCCCCACAAGAAAGTTGAGTTATTTCTTGTTTTCACTGTAACACGGCGACATCGAACACTAGTCACCTACTACGATTTTCTATTCAATTTGATAAAGGAAGATACACGTACACAAATAATTTCAAAATGTACAGTTTAATTAACAAGGAAAGCAATTACCCATACAGCGCTTAATTTGCAACTCGCATAGTATACCGACTGTAACTACACAGATGTGTTTACAAGACGCTCGCGCCGAAACACGGCAATTCCATTTACGAACGCTCCAATGACAATAATTTGTGACGTAACAAATACAGAACGAACCATCTAAGTTCGTTCTGTGTTTGTTACGTCACAAAATATTGTAACATTAATCAACAAAATCTTCTTGACAGTAAAAATTTAAATGAATGCAGATTTTCCTTCACAAATTTCATTTAGGGACCCTGTCATTGAGACCGTTTGCCCTCCCATTTTCTTCCTAACGAAGTGTTCCTCTAAGTTGTTATTCCCAATTCTCTACGCTATGTTGGGCAACGTAGGAAGGTACCTTTCCAAATCATTTTTCTGTCCGAATTTACTTCGCTGTTTATTTAAATTCACTGTCTTTAAGTGACCCGTGTTAGAAGACCTCTTTGAGACTTTTTTGTTCCTCAGACCGTACGTAATTTGTCTCGTAAAGTTTTTTTTTAAAGTTCGGGTAAACAATATGAAAAGTTATTAAATGGTGTCATGGTAAAGTAAAATGTTTTTAGTAAATATAATATAATATTTTTTAGTAACCATTGAATACCAGAGCATATTTAAACGCATCGGCATGCCCCCGAAGCTGAGCCACAAATCCGCCGTACTTTTTGTCACATATTTGTGACGTTTGGCGAAAAGGCACGCGCTTGTTTGTCATGTATACGTGACAATGGCGTTCAAAAGGTTAATTGCCCAAATACTTTGGCTGCAACGAGCACCAAAACAATTTGGAGAAAATTTGATTAGATCCAAAAAACATCCCAAGTATTTTCCATCAATATCCCTATAATATTGTATAAAATTAATGACCCTTCAAGCTGTCCTAACTTTATTATAATCTCTTCGGTGCGCAATCGCGCAACCAACCACATGATCCAAATTACGCGAGCGACAGAGAAAAATAGATCGACATTTTTCATCAGAAAACTTTGGTTAGCAACTTCCCGAGCCAGCCATGTCTTCATTATTAAGCCCGATAGAAGATATATTACACATCTAATACCTACGGGTTCCGATATATACGAGTACGTACCTCCTACGAAACCCTAAGGAAGTGTGATAGCCGAATAATAGGCGTAGGTACCGCCTATAAAGATAACGTCGTTCCTTTCGGTAACTCCGCTGACCGACGCAGCGTTGACATTATTCTCTACTTCCAAAGAAAGATAAAACGAAGAAAATATTCCCTGAGTAATCCCAAAGGGCAGTACATTTTCCTTATTTCGAATATAATTTACGTCAACTCAATTCGACAGCATGCAAAAATGTTGAAAAAATAACCCTCGCTGAAACTTATACGAATTAATGTTGTGGGAATAAGTTACACGAGAATAATTTTGTCAGAAATTATGGATTGGCGAAGGGCGCTTTATCAATGCCTGAGTAATATATCGCTTCTTGTCTTATATTTTCCAAAAGGAAAACAACTTCGCCATGAATTTTTGGTTACGAGTTTTTCTTGTTGGATGGAAATATATTATGATACTTACAATACTTATTTTAAGATAACAAGAATTGATTATATTAATAAAAAATATAATAAATTCTAAGTGAAAGAATTGATTAATATTCCATTACGAACACATTAAAAATCACACATAAGCAAACATTCAGCTGCCCAAGAACTCTATTTGTGATGAAAACTTTATATAAAAACATGGCCACATATCTTTCTTTATGGTTATTATCCTGCTATTCGTGGCTTCAAAACACTCCGGACTCCAACCACGATAAACAAGTAACCTCCCCCGTGTGTTCACTTTCCGGTCAGTTAAATATTTGAAACAAATAGAAGAACGATTACAGCGATTACCAAACAAACAACTTATAAAGAAATATGCGCAACATGAGAAAAACATGAACCCCACAATTTTCACAACAAACAGAATATGTCGGCCACGCTTCACTTGTTCTCAGCAGTATTGTATTTCGTCGGCCATCATTGTGTTTTCGAGCGTTTGTTTCCTTACGAAACGACAGTTAAGAATATTTATTGGATGAACTTGTGGCGTGATGTCGCTTTTTAGCCAATTGTAGCCATTTTTGTATCTCTACCCAATGGCTTAGATATATAGAAGGTAATAAAAGTTTCGATGGCAATTCCGATTCAGTTGTACAATCACTTCGCTATTTTTATATCTTGTTGACACTTGAAACGACTGTTCAAAAATTTATATTGGAGCGTGGTTTATCACTCACGTATTTTATTGGAACTAAGTCTGGGATGGCATTAGGGGCTATAGTTTCTCCATCTGAAATGCTAAACCACAACGGATTAACATATTTAAATTCGGAGAGAACGTGTGTGCATTTATACGACTTTAAAAGGGCCCACTAAGTCTAAGTTAGATGTGTGTTACTTATTAAAACAGATTGATGAGAACAGTGTGAAGTAATACATTTATTATTATTATTCTTACATTTATTATTTTTCACCGCATAATAATAACAGGAAAATCAAACATAAAAAAGTGTTCAATGTGTATCAGTAAATTCACATTCAAACTAAGAGAGCCACTAACTATACTACTACTTTATTGTACGCCAAAAATTGTTACACAAACGAGCGCAAATACTGCTCGATATTGGATTATCTGTGCTAAAAAGATTCCATCAAAAAAACTCCATATTAAGATTTTTATCAAAACACTTTAACGGAACGCCAATCATTATAATACCGTTTAATCCAATTAAATCTGTGAGCGGAGCCATCAAAAAGTCTTATTAAAGTTTTACAACCCATCTTATGACGGACAGGACTTATGCAAATGAGTGAAGGGTGTACAAACGGCTGTGTGTCCTGGATTATAGGGGACGGTTCGACTCGGGCTGTTTTTACAGTGCCACATGGCGTCGAGGGCTTTTAAACAAAACAAGCAAGCGAGGGGGCGGAGATAAGTAGGCAAACGGCCACATCTACATTTTTGGGCCTATGTTCTCTACGGCTGCGGTCCCACCACTTGCTCCAAGGGATTAGCCAGAAAGCTTATTGATGAGCCGAATCCAGGTGCGATTATGCAGTCGTCAATATTAAAGTGGGCTTGATAAATTATTCAATGTTTTGACGGGGATGTCATAAATCATTTATGAACATTAAATACACGTTTTGGTATTTACTGATGCTAACAAGCCTTTTATGTATACCAAGAATTTTATTTTGCGAAAAGACGCGACCTAATACAAAATTAATCTACGAGATATTTGCTAGATAACACAGGCAGTCTTCCGTTCTGATATTAAATATGAAGCCTTTATAAAAAAATCGGCATTATATTTTCTCTCGTCCTTCGTATCTGACCCAGACGGTTATCTAAGTTCTCGCGGCGTCCGTTAAGATATTTCTCAGCGAAACGCCACGCCTTCGGTAAAAGTATATCGTTTCTAATCTTCCCTTGCTTTCAAGGCTTTGTTTTAGAAAAACCTCCCTTGGGCACCGCGTCGCTCCCTCCACCGTTTCACTGGCTTCAGAGTACATTATCTATGTCAATACAGTAAAATGGGCGAGCCATTTTACGAAAACATTTTGCTATATCGCATGTATCCTTAAAATAAGGAGCCGTGTGGGAACCATTACGTAGAGATTTCTGTCCCACAAACAGCCCATAATATGGGTATCGTTACGTAACCCACTCACAATGTATTTTTCCGAAACACGATTTATCGGATATGGCACTAAGGCTTATTTTTCAGCAGAACAAAGGTGACATCCATGTTGGATGGGATTATCTATTGTGACGCATTAGTTTTGGGTCTGTATCAAAAGGTCGGAACGAAATACCTTGTTTTATTTGTGTGACACAAATATAGCCGATTTGTTAAGCGTTTAATGGTATAAATAGAGTTTGAAATCGTGCGGATTATTGTTGGTATTTCAAGTTAACATAACATCATGTTTTGCCGTAATAAATATAAATGGCTCGGATAACGCGCGTCCGCTTTTCCTTGAAGTCGTTTTGTCTCTTATTTCTGTTTGCTCCGGCAATGTGTTGTAGCAATGGCTTGGCAATAACAGTACATTTAATTTCCATCAAGCTCATGTATACGCTGACTTAATTCAAGTCCATTTCACTGCTCTGCAATTCGAATAAAATTAGTGCAAACAATTTAGTCGGAGTCGTCATTGGGTACAGGCAAATGATTGTTTCGTCTAATACTGTTATTTCCGACTGAATACCAGCACAGACGGCTACTTACAGTTAGAGTAATCCGGTTTAATCCTGTACAAAGTAAGTGCTCCTAATACGGACACTATTTCACGTAGATAATTGCTTGGCGAACGAAGCGGGTCGCCAGATTAAGGCCGCGTGCGACAACACTGCGCGAACACTCCTTTTAATACAAGGATTTACTTTCATAATGTTATTTGTTCAGCGTTTTTTAATAATAATGTAGGATGAACTGAATGTGTTGGTTTTAGTAAAACTGGAATGGCTAAAAGGATTTCGGTGCAGAAGCGAAGCGGTAGTTATGGACGCTATCATCGTTAGGATATACTTGAAATGACTTACTTAAACCGAGTATTAAGGCAAATTAAAGTTCATGAACCTTTACCAGTCAATAGAAAATTACATTAAACCCCTACAACACAATAGAATATGTTGTTACTGAGAAAATAAGCTCACACCAAAGTTTTATTATTTAAAAAAGTAATTACAAAATCTGCTTTGAACAAACAACTATTTAAGCAAACATAGCTCATCATAAACCCATCTAAATCATCTTTCTAACCACTCGCAACAGTTGGCGTAATAAAACTCTATCCCAATTTAAATTTAAAAAGAGGGTAACTTCTATTCATAGTCATGCAAAACAGTTCTGAAGTAATTCTCTTCAATTAATCCCTTGTTGAATAAAAAATCAATACGAAATATTTAGGGCAAGACTATTCATACAAGTTTAAAATTCGAATTAAGTTTTCACTCGCTCCTCCCAATTCATACCGTTTGATTACTGTTTTGATTACAAAGGGCCCCCATTCGACCCCCGAGGGATCCGTACACGGTCAGTTGATCGATAACCATCGCCCTGGGGTTTCTTTCCACGGTTTTTTGTGTATTTATGATCAAAGCTGATTTAAGTGGTATGAAAATTTATTGTGTTCATGCTTACTCGCATCTTTGCTTGAAGATATTCCGGTCTCGTTTGGGTCCATTTTATTTATGTGTTTTTATCTGTGTAGGACTGTAGGTACTTCTAAGTATTTATGTAATGATGAGGGTTTCAGGCAAGATGACATGGTAATGGTTAGGGGAGCTCGGGTGCTTGACCGTTTGACATCCTACTTCAAAATTATGGTCAGAAATTTTTGGTAATATTATTCTTTTAAGAAAGGTTTCTGTATAATTTTATTATAACGGCAAACGTTTTATATTTATCAGACACTGATGGGTTTTAAAAAGCCGGGAATGGCGCTGATATAAATAAATTATAATTTTCTATGGACTCAAAACTGCAAAACGACATGACCCCAAAACAGCCAGGAACACCATAAAATGTAATACAAATTGAATGCAAGCAACGTTATTATCTTATTTCAAAAGTCATGCATTATTCATAATGAGCAACATTTACATAAATAATATTAAGAATAAAAAATGGTTTTGTATTTTTTTTTAAAACGTCGTTACTGAATGTAGTAGAACATTCTGGGGCCAGTCGTAAAGACCAGCCAGTACTTTAATTACTGAGTAAATAGCGTGGTTTACTTTTATTTTTCGAAAATGGCCGCCCTGTGTACAACGGTGTTTTAAAAGGACACTGCTGTTTTAAAAGCTCGTATAAAACTAAATTTGTGCTATCTGTGGACATTATGTGGGGCTTTAGTGAGCAGTAGGGTGTTAAAAGATATCATTCGCTGCGTAAAATAGCATTATTTCCTTTTTATATTCACCACACTAAGTAACCACCAAATACTAATATGAACGCTGATTGTGTAACCCGAAATATTCAGTTTATTATTTTATGACATACGAAGGGTACAATACATTTTTTTCATGAGCAAACTGTCTTGATGACAGTTTGCTCATGATGCTCCTGTTTGTATTTATAAGTTTATTGACTGATGTGTTGATTCTATTCTATAAACAATTGCCCAGAACTCTGGCAGTATTGACATGTTGAAAGACAATGTTGATTCTTCAGCTGAAAAACCTGTAAGTTTTTATTTTTAAGATTTTTTATATATTTATGAAATAAACTATATTTGATTTATATATATATTATATGTGGGCGGCATAACTCCACAAAATATGTACTGAACAGCAGATTTTTTTTTCGCGATTTCTGGTTTGGTCCCATAGTATAAGTTGTTTATAATGATGAGTACAATGACCCCTTGAGAGGTATTGCGTTTATTCTGTTACACGTTGTAATAAACATAAACCTATTTCTTCAAAAGATTATCATTATTTGTATTTTATTCATTGATACAGTGGTTAAGTAAGTTAAACCCAGATTTTCCTTAATCTTTATTCAGGTGACTTGTTAAGCATTTTAATGCCCAATAAGCAGTATAAAAATATAGTAATTTATCACATAAAGCTCCACCCACGCAAAATTGTTGGCTGAAGTAAGCCAAAGGAAAATTGGTCTCCAAAAGTGAACGTAGGCGGTAAGAACTTATGATCAATATGTCCCCTTTTCAATATTTATAAAGACAAGAGTTCAAAAAAGTACGAATAATGGTGAAAAGGTTAAATGGACCAACTTGTGGGCGGAGCTTTTAGGCTTAGTTACCTATTATTATTGCCTTTTATAAGATGTCTAGTAGAAAACTCACAAATACTCTAGAGACCACAATGTTTGACTGAAGATGTCATAAATGGTACCTACTTTGTTTTTTTGTGAGTACTTCCTTATTCAGGGTTCATTGTTCAGGCATACAAATTCTAGGCCAGATTCAAGGACCATTGTTCACCGTCGACACATACACATACGTTTAGTGAATTTTATAGAAATTCTGGCATTCAGGCCAACTAAAACCCACGGTCATTCAGTAGATATACAACTGTCGTAATGTAACTCTAAATTCAATTAAATTCATTCGAGAACTCGAATTCTCCAATCCAACATTTTACAAAATTTATCTCTACGAGCAGTTATGATAGCGAGGAGCTCGTGGCTGAAGAATAACAGCCGCACGGGTCGATCTTCAGGGTTAAGCAACGCTTGCCAAGGTTGGTCTGTGGATGGGTGGCCATCTTAAGATACCGAGTTTCCTCCGTGCCTCGGAAAGCACGTTAAGCCATTGGTCCCGGCTGTCATTTGTAGATCTTTGGCAGTCGTTACGGATTGTCAGAGGCCAGTAAATCTGACTCCAGTCTTGCCAAGGATTACCGTGTTACCCAGTTAATGGGTTGTGGAGGTCTGGTAGGCAGCCGCTCCACGTAAAATATTGGTATTCAGCTGAATCCGGTTTGACTGGAAGTCGACCCCAATAGAGGTGGGAAAAGGCTAGGCAGATGATGAGTAGTTATGATAAAACATTATGCGAGAAATGTGAAATCCATTTTATTTATAATGAAAACTCTGAACAAAATCGTTTCATGGAAACCGTTTACTCTATTGTGGAGTAATAGCTTGTGCAGTGTAGTTTAATACCTGGAAGCTATATATGGCTACTGTCGGAAATAATTCTATAAGTGAATACACATATGAACGTAATCTCCTTTAGTTACATTGATTTACTATAGTGGAAATCGTTTGTAAGCGAGGATTTTATATTGTGTTTGTAAATTACATATTGTTATTTCATTTAAATGAGTCTTGAGGCTCCAATTACCTCATGTGATAATGCTTTGTCATGGAAATGGTTCTAAGCGCAACTTCAGATTTTTTTTGGAAAATGCGCTGTTGCATCGTTGTGCCATTGTCGCGTCGCACCGTTCTGCAAAAGCCTTTACAGGCGATCAATTTGATTGGCAGGAACCATTGGAAGATCTATGGTACTCGTATTAACACACATGTCATGTATCAAATGTAGGTATGTAATTTTTTATTTGTAACTTGGAAAAATGGGTTTATATAACCTTTCGTGCGAGACCCGCGTATTACCTAGTGAAGGTGTCCGAAGTACCTAACCGTGCTCTTTCATTTTTGAGCACCTAATAAATGCCTCTGTGGCTGCTATTAACTCGACCACCAACTCGGTTCGAATGACTTTAACAGTTAAAGACTAGAAAAGAAAAGATAATATACTCATTTCCAATTATTAATTTTATACGACAAAATGATCCCCACTTACACAATCGCTTACAATATCCAAACTTACAAATTCCATCAAAGCCTAAGTTAGCCCATTGGATTCCGTTGGATTCCGTTGGTGGCATTACTGAAATCTGATCCGAATGTTTGCTTGATAGCTGTTAGTGTCGCCGTGTTGACCTAGTAACTGACTCAGAGATCGATGTCCCTTGCTGTCTAACACGGAATTAAGTTAGGTATGCCAATAATTCAATTCTTGAAGGTGACGGAATTAGATGCCGAGTACGCAGGGTATGCTGCTGCAAAGAATGTAATTTCGTGCCATGAATGACTTCCCTATCAACATATTAAAGCACACTACGCAAGCACACTAAGACACAAAGGTTTGAAGTGAGCAGGTAATAGGCAACTAAAAGAGTACATAGATTCAAAAACCGGTACCACTTTTTAGTTGCTGGTATTTTAATTTTGTTTGAGGTGAACTCTGCTGCAAAAACCACACACACCACACACGTACACTTATAGATATCTTTTTTATTGTTTTTTTTTTAATAATTTTTTGTCTGTCTTCCTACTCATAGCATACAATTAAGGTGCCTCTATTTAAGGGACGGGGCCAGCATCTTTAACACAAGTTGTCTTGTCAACTTAGCAAGGGTGCTGGTGTCACCACACAATTGTATACCTAATTTAGCTAGAATTTACAACTATGTGTTTCATGTAAAATGTAAAACTTTAATGCAAATAAATTATTATTATTATCGTGATGATGTCCATCTGAAGATGGTTCCAGTGATTATAATCCGAGCACTCTCATGTCTTAACTCTAAACGATATGTCATCATTCCTTGCCACGTCGAGAAAAGGTCAAACCAAATAGGTAGAAATACCGCAGAAGAGCATAAACAGTATTTTTTCTGCCAGCCACAGGAATAGATGGCGTCTTTTCTTTTGCGGAAACCGCACATGAATAAGACTTATAAGTGCTTAAAAGTCTAGACGCTGGATATGTTGCGGCTGGGGTGACAACCGCAATTGGCGCGCATTAACCCTTTTCTTTTTATATTTCGCCACTCGGCGTGAAGTTTACGCAATTAAAAGTCTTAACACAAGCTCTTAGTTCTTCGAAAATAAAAGAAAAAGGGATTACATAAATAAATCACACTTTTTCTTTTGCAATAGCATAATGATCACGATCTACTAGAATAAATAATCCTTTTGCAGACATATCAAGTATTGAAATGATTGTAATGAAATGAAGTGCTCTAAAAGTTCCAAATGTCATGAGTGTATGAGCTGTTTAAGAGTAATGCCTGCGCCGGTTTAGCGACTTCGTACGCGCATATCCCTTTTTGTCCCGTTCCTGTTGGAATTTCTTGTTCCCATATAGCCTATATAATAGCGTTCCTCATAAATGAGGCTATCATATACAAAAATAATTTTCCGAATCCGACTGCTAGTTCCAGAGATTAGCGCGTTCAAACAAACTCTTCTTGACATTGCATCCCGAATTTCCAACTATCCGAAACGCTTCCGAGCGACTAGCAAAGTCTATAAGTCTCCGATATGTCGCTAACATTCTATTCTAGCTCTTCATCACTTAGTCGAGTCGCGGCGACCAACTTTAATAAATGGGTGGATGTCTGGCATGGAGTACATTGACCTGCTTCCCTGACATCCGATGTCCAACTATCTGACGTAATAAGGATATTGATGTGTGGACATGGTAAGACACTTGTCTTGAATTACGTTGGGAAGTCATTGCTTTCTTTCCTTCCTGGTATTAAAGTCGGTTTTTTGCCAGAGACTGAATTTTGATATGGTGTCGATATCACAAAAATATAATCTATTCGGAAAAATCTATTCTTTAACATGACACAATTTTAGTCATCGCCATGTCTTGAAATGTAAATCTAGTATAGAAATAGTTTACTTGCTTCAATATTCCTATCAAATTTCGAATTTCATAAAAATAAATTCATGTTGAAGAGAAAGAGCTTATTCTTTTTACTGCCGGTCGAGAAATTGATGGTCATACATCGACCGAACCTCCACGGTCAAGTAAAAGGCGTACTTATGTATGTAGCTATAGATAACTCTTAAGGCTCGGATATGAGTTTCCTTCTCGAGCGAAAATTTTCGTCTATTTTATTCAAGGTCGAAGGGCATTGTCGTACAGCCTTCAGCTTACAAAACCGCTTACCTCAGGCATTTTCCCTACATAATATACTGCGTATTTGGTAATTTTACTTGTTTAGGTATATTTGCAAAAAGCCTTATCTTGTAATCTTTTGGTAGAATAATCTCTTTTGTTGCCAGCATTCAAATATAAACTCGAGTCCTAGTACGAACGTAAAAACGTAAAATAAAATTCAGTATGGTTTAAATATCTTTTTTGTATTGTTATTTTGTGAGGGAAATATTATCTCGGTGCCAAATTACTTGGTGATTAAATTAAAAGAGGGGCATCACAATCTTAATGGGATAGTTTACTCTCGTAATAATGTGCGTACTATGTAGCTTATAATTCCTATTATAAGCGATTTTTTTGGCGTTCAGAAAACAAAAGAACTTTTTTGGCGTTGAAAGGAAATATACAATACAGTAAAATTTTGAGAAAATATAATGGTGAAGGCCGCGGCAATCCGCTGGACGCGAACCGCACAGGACCTATCGATGTGACGACACTTGGGGGAGGCCTGTGTCTAGCCGTGGATGGTTTTCGGTTTAAAAGATGATGACGATGATAAAAAATCGACGTTCACACCTTAAGAACTACCATCCATTTTTTTGTTGGTTATGAAAGGAAAATTTACGGAGTGAGTGATATCTTGGTGTACTGCCCGATTCGAAGTAATTTTAAACTCAAGTACTTGCATTTTTTTTTAATTCCAGAAATACGACCGAAAATTCCACGCTTGGCTTGTTTCAACAAACCATGCTGTATAATATCCTGCTCATCACGCTTGCAATAATTTGGTCATTGTTATTCATACAAGAATGGCTGCCGTGACCATTGCTCGAGGGGATTAGGTTCCTATTAGCATGGGAAGTGATGACGTCAAACTTGTTGCTTGCTTGTCAACATGAAACAAATAAGGTGATTAATGTGATACCAGAAAATATAGATGTACATAATATGGAAGAAGAACTCATGCTGCACTGAACCCAAATGAAATGGAAATTCGCTGAAGGTACTAAAGAGGATAATTTACGTGAAATAAATAATAGTGGAATAAAAATCTTTAGGTACATTCTAAACTAGCCATACCTTTTCTTCGAATGCCACATAGCGCTTCTTCTATTACCATAATGGACCGCAATTAACTAGAGTTCAGTAAAATTCTACATAATAAATAGTACTACACTACTTCATCAATGGTTTTTTTTTATTTGTGACAAATAGATGCAACGAAAGAATTGCCAAGGGTGCCTCGTAGAAAAATTATGCGAGCTTCATGTGGCCCGCGGGCCGTAGGTTGAGTTTGGCCACTCTAAACGTTTGATTATGGCTGATAAAAATAGTAACAAACGTAAAACTGGTATCACGTTATCTCTTATCTTTTTATCATAGGGTAGATAATTTTCCATAAAGAACATTATCATCATCTGCCTAGCCTTTTCCCAACTACATATATTGGGGTCAGCTTCCAGTCAAACCGGATTAATTTCATTTCATTCATTTCATTTACTTCATTAACAATTTTTACATTGTATCGAAATTTTACACTGAATTTGCCTGAACTGATTCAGCCGAATACTAGTATTTTACGTGGAGCGGCTGTCTACCAGACCTCCACAACCCATAAACTGGGTAACACGGTACTCCTTGGCAAGACTGATGTCAGATTATGACTATCCGTAACGACTGCCAAAGATCTACAAATGATAGCTGGCACGAACGGCTTTACGTGCTTTCCGAGGCACGGAGGAGTCTCAGTATGTTAAGATGGTCACCCATTCATAGACCAACCTCGGCAAGCGTTGCTTAACCTTGAAGATCGACCCGTGCGGCTGTTATTATTTAGCCAGGAGCCTCCTATAAAGAAAATTATCACACCTAAAATATTCAACAAAATATTTCACGTTGCAGATCGGATTTTCCAGCAATAAAATTCTGTAGATACACCTCACCGTGTCATTTTTTTTGTACGCGTTATATCCATAACATAAAGCCATTTTGGCTATAATCACATATCTGTATGCAAATCTCAATGGACATGAAACCATTTCGCGTGTTTTAATTGCGTAACGGATGGTCGTCGGCACTCGTAAGCGGGGAAAATTATATCTTTATTAATAACTGGCCCCGTTTTCCTATGCTGGTAATTTAATTAGACCGCTCGATTATTTTTTATGGATGGGAAAATATTTTTCAGTCTGGCAACTGTATCGAATAAGCTGTAAATATTTATTTTCAAATTGTAGTCTGGTCTGCTTTTTGATGTTGGTTTTTTAGGGTTCCGTCGTCAACAAGGAACCCTTATAATTTCGCCATGTCTCTCTTTCTGTCTGTCTGTCCGTCCGGGGTTTTACTTCAGAGACGCTTAGCGCTAGTAAGTTGAAATTTTCTCGCCCGGGTATACATAGTAATCACGCCGACAAAGTGGTAGAATAAAATCTTGAAATACATTTTCTTGTTGGGGAAAAAAAATCATCCCCACTTACTCGTAACATGTAGGGGAGCCTACACGTTAAGTGGGGATGATTTTTTTATCGTCTACCCCATAGTGTGGATAAGTCATTTAAAAATATTGAAAGTTTGCTAAAACCATTTATTGAAAAATCCAAAGATCCGTTTGCAAATGCAAACGGATCTCTTTATCTCTTTCTTCTCTCTTTATTTTTATCTTTTAAATTATTAAGCTTGAAATGCAAATTTTTGTTAGAGTTAGTAGTAGCGTATTTTGCTACTACTATGTATTTTTACGTAGAAAGGTTTAAAAAATTCGTTATATATATCGAATTTAAAAGGAAAATTATCAAAGCTCAGTAAGCTTTACAAGTTAAAGAGTAATATTCGTCCTACTTATAAAATGTTACTGATTAGATAAATATTTCGTAGTAACCTCATAGAAAATGGCTTAAAACTAAGTGTATTTGTAACTTTATAACGTCATAGTAAAATTTACACTATGCATGGCCCGACTCGCATTTAAAAGTAAAAATCTCAATATTTAAAATAACGTAGGTATAATATAAGGTAATATTCGAATGTTATAAACTATTCTAACTGTTAAATGAAATCACAAAAACTTTAGGACCGTTACACCCACACGCGTTTGCGGTTGCATTATACTAAATTATTTAAATGTTAATTGTTACTTTGGTTAACATTGGTGGCATGCATCATTTTATTATTGAATCTGGCTTCAATTCCAGAAAGATCTTTAGCAAAAGGCAAATCCTAAAACCATTTAAATTACACAAGAAACTCAAATCCTTTCGTAACCTATGCTGTGAAACGTTCGAAACAAAACCTTTGACGTTAACTTATTGGTTCCCAGTTCACAGTAACAAGTAAGTATTTCGTGTATCTTATAAAAGACATTTTCAAAAGAGGTACTGCGGACTCAATTCAATTTTCTCGATTGAGGGAGCAGTAGTAGTGCGACTCGAGGTGACATCCGAAGAGTACAACGATCGCATTCTTTGGAGCGTGCCACATAAAAGGTGCATCTACCTGACCACGACATTGGCTTGGATGCTTCAACGATTTTCGCTGTGAAATCTTATCATATTTCCTGGATGCCTGCAGAGGTGTTTATTGAATGGAATTTGCTGCGGTAACGGAGGGGGAGTTTTATTTAATTAGGTTTTATTACTAAACAGTTTTATTTTACTTATATACATCCGGAAAGGTCAGAATGGTTCAATATTTTTAATTTTTTTGCTCCAAATAGTAATAAGATCTCTGGCAGTCGTTACGGGTTGTCAGAAGCTGGAAAATATGACACCAGTCCTGCCAAGGAGTACTGTATTAACCAGGTAATGGGAGGTCTGGTCGGCAGCAGTAAAATACTGGTATTCAGCTGAACCCAGTTTGACTGGAAGCCGACCTCAATGAAGTAGGAAAAGGCTAGATGGATGATGAGTAGTAGGATCTGAACGTTCTATACGGTAAAGAAATTAATTACTCAAAAAAAACAATACTAAAGCAAAATCCCTAAAATAACAAGGTCAAAATCTCTTTTCGTTTCCAGTCTATGAAAAAGTAAAATTAACAGACCTTTATCCACAATCTAGAAGTTTTTCTTTAATCGTACAATTTGTGGTTTTTGTACCGTTTGATACAATTACACTCACATGATCAAGGCACAACTTTTTGCTTACCTACCCTTGTGCGGTCAGGAATACTTGTTTCAATTGATTTTGTACGTAAAAACGTTATTGTTGGTCTAGAATTAAATTGGATTGAAAGTTTTTTTACTGTTGCGAGTTCTCACAACAGTTTTCTCTTGTATTGATTCCGCGAAATTTACGTTATTACTAGTTTGAGTGCAGCCTTACGTTTGGTTTAATTATTATTTATTTCAGATATCAGTGATCCAAAACGTTTATTAGTAAATAAATTAAGTACAAATACAAAGTATTCAATTTCATAACATTATTAAGATTTCTTCCTTTACTTCAGCGTACTTGGTGCTGAAAATAATTGAGCTTTAAAAATAAATTATAAACTGGCCTATGTTAAGTCCCAGTTATATAAAATCCACAAAAACCTGCAAACTTTTCATTTTTAAATCACTGTTAAATATTATCCGACTACACAAAATGTAATTTTATCCTGCACAGAATACTCGACGAAAGCGCAACTATCATTGAAAACAAGCCATTTTTATTTAAAATCTCGTTTGAGCCTCTATTGACTCGAGGACAGTCAAATAAGCGTCCAGTGGTCAGGGTAAGGCTGTGTTCACACTGAACATAAAGTTAGCCGCCGACTGACTGACTGACGTTGCTATCGCGGGTAGAACTTGAATGAGGGTAGCACAGGAGCATGGGAATTGGCACTGGAAGAGACGCCTATGCCAATCAATGGATGAAGATGGTAATGATCACAGAAGAAGGAATGTTATTGGAGTGTATTTAATCGAGGTGACATATTACTCTGATCTGAGATGAACCAAAATAACTATCACCAACTACATCAGGCTGCTTGAGCAGTAATCTTGTTGGTTGGAAGTTCCCAGTCGGGTTTTAATTTTATCTTTAACATTTCGAACTCGACGCTCATTCTCGGTAGCTAACTATACGTTCAGTAGAAACGAAGCTTATATAGAATAGGCCACTTCGCAAACATGCTCAGTTAGAATAAACTGAAAGTATAATACTTATCTACTTCCTCTTTATTATTTCGACTGCGCTTTTTGCACTTAAAATATTTCAAAACTTTTTTTAAGTTTTACATAAAATTCTTGAGTGAGGCTGTTTATTGGAGGGGAAATATTATTTATGATAATTGCATTAGCACATGCAACAAAGTTATAATGATGCTTAAGCACACACCTTTGCATTCTTTGCTAAGTATTTTATTCTCTTTCTTTTACAAATCCATTTTTACTAATTTCTTAAGCAAGCTAAGATTTGTGGTGTCACTTAAATAACTGTAGTAAATATAATTCGTTAGATTCCAGTACTTCATATTCGATCGATTCATATTCGATCATAAAATTGCTGTGTAAATATTCAACGTCATCAGTTCATACATTTTGTTTAGATTACAGCGAATTAGTGGTTATATCTAATTAAATGCGATAGTAATACATAAAACGTGACATTATATCCATCATTGATGTGCGTAATTTAGGTCTATGTAACACATAGTTATACATATATGGACGTATAAGTAGCTGATTGTAGTGTTACGTTATTGCTATGTAGGTATTAATAATACAGGCCATTGCAGTTATAATGATCTCATTTTATGCCTACCTATGATGAAAGCGAAACTAAACTACCCTCAGGTAGCTAAGTACCAGGGTTGCGGAATTTGTTCGAAAGAGTCACCGCGGCCCTGGAACACGGATGACTTTTAGTCAGTAAGACTCGGACACGACCTTTCGCTCCACCCAGAGCAAAATAAGTCATTTGATGATTTCCCATCCTTAAAAAAAAGGTAGCTAAGTAGATTCAACTTAGAAATAATAATCACAGTATATCACACTAATATTATAAAGGCGAAAGTTTGTGAGTGTGTGTGTGTGTGTATGTTAGTTCTTCACGCGAAAACAGCTGGACCAATTTTGATAAATTTGGTATGCAGGAAGCTGACACCCTGGATTAACACATAGGCTACTTTTTATATATAGGTACTAGCTAGTACAGCTTGTGTTTTATAAAGTCAAGTTACTAGATTTTTTACTATTGAAAAGCTGGTCACAATCTCACATGGTGAGAAGCGATGATGTGGTCGACAATTACGTTCGCTTGCCTTGAAGACCGACACACTCTTGACCTGAACCCTCAGGTTGTTGCTATTCGAAAACACACGTTTACGGACTGTAAACGTGTGTTTTCGAATAGCAAGAGAGAGTGTAAAGTTTTTAACATTAATTACGAACAGTGGACAAACGTACATATACATGTATCTACCCTTGAGTTTCCTTGTATTAAAAAAAAAACACGAAATTAATTCAGATGAACTACGAGATCTACATATTCTTATGTGACGAGTAGTCCAATAAGACATTGCCAGTATATTTTCACGAGGACCAATATCTAGGTAGGTATTTATTTTTATTGGTGCTCTCGACGTACCTAGTGAAGATTAATAAGAATGTGACTGGGGGCTATGTTATTGAAATTAATTGCAGATTTTATTACGATGTAGAAACATGTCCTTAGACATAGATAAACGTTTTTGTTTAATGAAATATTACCTACTTTGCTTTACAAAATACTATTGCTATGCTGGTGTAAAATGTCTTCAGAACCGGAACGTATGATACCTACATGCGCAACGTGTTAAACATTAATCCAATGTTTTGGTTAAGGTGATTGCATAGTGGTAGCCCGCCAAATTCAAATTTTCTTGTGTTTTATTCAATATGCAGGTTGTTTCTTGATCAAAATATCCGCGACAGTATTTATTTACATAATTATGAACATAAGAATAATCAATACATCGCTCTAACTTAGATTTTATCATATTAAGATTTAAGAAATCTAGTTAATATGCATCAAATCCAAGTTGATGATGATGAGTGAATATTCTTATGGTTATAATTATGTAAATACATACCTACTTGTTATTGTCGAGGATCATATTTTTATCAACTTTCGAAAAACACAAGAATACTTTGTATTTCGCGAGTTACAACTACGGATCCCCCTTAAGAAACCAATAATTGCTGCCTATTGGTAAATCTGTAAATGAAATTCTACGGTGTCATTATGGTTTAGTTATGAAAATTAAATTGTGTCTAGAAAACTCACTGATAGAATCAGCGTCAGGATATCTAATAATTAATACCCACATTTTTATTTACTCAAATATAAAGTTTTCGTGGAAATAATATCAAACCCACCTCCGTGAAAATAAAACCAACTCTACGAAAATGCTCATGGATTATTTACGTGACTAACTTTTTCCCAGTTTCGAATATTTTGTAGCTCGTCCCCGAGGAACCGATGTGACATGACAATCCGTTGAACTAGTTTCATTTTTCAAAACGTTAATTACGAAAAATATTTAGATATCCCACATAGTTTGGGTTGAAAATGTTCTGTTGTTTTACAAAAAACATGTCAAAAAACTAATATTGGAAACCAGGTTGGCACCGACTGACGGCTCGAAATTGTGCAAAATTTCGTCAGACATATCACAGTTGATATAAAACTGCGTAAAATACAATACATCGAAGCAACATAGGACAGGTACACACCGGCGCGGGCTATGACATTTTCCGTCCACAATAGAGTTACGCCCGGCGCGTCAAACAATAGACCCAGTCAATCGCGGTATCGCTGGTACTGCAAACAACACCACTGGGCGTAACAACGGGGAATTGTTGCAAGTGTATACGGGACTTAAAGGTGGGTTTTGGTTGCGTCTATTGTGTACCGGGATGAAGTTCGGTATCGATCCCGTCAATCTTCAGTCTCCGTTATGATGACGGTACCTAACAATATTCGGGGCTCGGTATCATGCGTGATTTTATTGGTCATGCTTGCACGCTGAAAAAGACGAGGAAGGCGTTGGCAGAAATTGAAAATTTTATAGGTAATGTCCCTGGAACATTATCTACACAGTAGGTACTGTACATTATTTACGAGTATACAGTACCTAGTATATGAGAATAGTGACATCAAATTGGAAAGTAGTGTTACTGTAGTCGATTCACGTAAACGAAAGCTTTAGCGAATTATGCAGGAATCTAGGAGCGTTGGCTGACCCTCGGCCTAAACATTGAAAGAACCAACTGATAGATAAGTCGGCCTTTAGGTACTCCTTCGGGCTTTGTCTTCCAAGAATATTCCGTGGGTACATGGTACTTCTTTTTCGTGGCATATTTTGCTTGCATCTAGCAATGCCACGAAAAAGAAGTATACATCTTTGTTAAAAAAACTTAACTCTAAAACAGGCATTACGATTTATTTCGAGGCATTTAGATTTGAAATCGGAAAAATACACATTTTTTTTGTCATAAGCATGGGCGTTATGGGTAGACAGGTTTTTTTTTAAGTCTTCTTTGTGTGTGTAATAAATGGTTGATAACTTTTCAAGCAACCATTGTTAACAATAAAATTCCTAATGGTAACCGAATCTCCGTCTACTGAGCTGTGTAATATGTTCGTAAAAATAATCCCTTTGCCTTAAAAAGGGCGATGTCGATAATTTTAAAAATACTTAAAAAAAAAAATATTGGAAATACCGTACATCTGACCAACCATCTAGAATTTCCAGCATCATAGTTAAACCCGCCGACATAACTTCGAACAGAGTTCAGCTGCCGTGAAAGAACAAAGGTGAAGCTGTAAAAGTACGTATTCCTCCATTTTATAAACTTGTCGGAACTTCGTAAAACATTCTTGGGCTTTGGTATTTCAAAAGTATTTCTCTGCGTTAGTTATAGACAAAGTGCGGGTGTTCTGGCAGGTATTGATTGTGCAAAGGATTAAGTTGTAACGGTTTAGTCTGAAATCTATTATGTTCAATTGCTTTGTTGTTTTAAACTACTTTCTAGCTGAACAGAGTGATTGCTTGTTGGACAGATGCGACGTTCTACTTGTAGGAAGTTCTTTTATATCGATCGGATAATAGTTTGTAAACTAAAGTGGCGCTGTCGATTGCTGCATGATTATATGTTCAGTTTACTTTAGACACACCCCTGATTTGTATGTTTTATAAGACTTTAAAAACTTTCGGAATTTTTTGAATACTGTGTATCCGTTGCGAGTACCTATTTCGCAACGGCATAACCACGCAGTCATTTCGAAGGAAGCAAAACGAGACTTTATTCTGTTATATGCATAGACTCAATCACATTGTCAGCGTCAAATGTCGAAATGATAATGTACTAGATACTGTAAATTGTGAAATTATACCGTTAATACCTAAGTAGTTATCTTGATTTTTAAGCCCCTACTTCCGATAAATGTGTTTATTAAAGATTTCTTTAAACTCTGTCAGTTTTCCTCGAAATCTTTGAACATCAACCCGTATTCTCGTTTATCGTTAGGTTGAGCGGCATTAAATTCATGGCAATAGAATTATTCCTCACGGATAACGAGCTTATTAAATAACATGGCCAGAATGAAGTACCTTCACGTAATTAGATTCTGCTGAAAGACAGGGAACCGCGAAAATATGCCAACCTACGTATTTTATTTGAACATTCAAGCCGACATGAGGAAAATGTACGTCAGGTGCTAGGGGTGTCAGATTTGCATAGCAATCAAACATGCCTGATGTTTGAATTGATACGAGAAAGAATATTGGCAATTCATGGTGATGGTTGAGGCAGTATACTGTTAGCACATGGCTCGTGTTGGACTTAGGACGCCTTGTTATATTTCTTGATAATGTCCTGGCATATTATACAGTCATATAAGAATTCTTTTATCATGCATGTAACTGGAAAAAATATGTAATTTATATTTTAACATGGATGAGGCTGACACAGGAACGAGGGGATTGTCAAAAGAAAAGAGAGGCCTAACCGTGGGCGAAGTCGGGTTGTGGATGACGATGAGCCCTCTCATAGTAGTCCATGTCTAAGCTGTCTGTCAGAACTTATACACGTTTTTACCACTGAAAATATATACATATATTTGGAAAATATATAAATTCTCTAATTCAGAAATTGGGGGGTACATATGATATCATCATCGTTTCTTGGTAGATGATTTTTTGTATTTATTTATGAAATACTTTAAGCACTCAAATAAACAGAGGCGGAATTAATGCCTTAAGAATTTTTTTAGTTATCCTATGGGTGATACACAGATAAATAGTGATAGATGGAATGTTGAAAAAAAAATCCGATCATATTTTATCGATGTTTTATACGCATACCATAGCAAATTTTCAATTTTAATTACAAACTTATCGTATACAATGTGGGGACATCGATACGACAATAAATGAAACCAATGGCAATACTGGTTCATAGGAATATTTTAAATTCTGTTAACGAAATTAAAAATAAACTTCACGATAGCATAAAACGTCAAAAAACTCAAATTTTTTCAAAGAGATATATATATATATATACATATAAATATTTAAATATACTTTGAATTCTGAAGAAATATTCCTTGCAGTCCGTTGCACTTAGTGACATCAAATCTGTGATAAAAGACAAAATATTCGAACGAACTAGTACTGCCAGTGTCGTCGTATCGTCGTCTCCACCTTGTATAGTTAGTTTATCCGCTAGGATTATCTACAGTTCATACGAACCTGTGTAAAATACCGAGTACCAACTAAAATCTGTCTAAAACATAAAGCACATAATAATATAAAGTAGGGACTGTACCAAGTAAATGTTTGGAAGTCTCTCTAATTTATTCAGAGATAAACACATACAACTGGATTAACGCAACAGTGCATGTTCAGTAACTTTAGTAAAAACAAAACAAAAATAACTAAATGGAACACATACATGCAACAAAGAGTGCGGAGTGCATAGTCACAGAAGGTAAATTAAAAGTGCTTTAAAAAACACTAATTGTTGCTTGCGACTTTGTTTGCTTGAGACTTTGTCCTCGTATTTAACCCCTAGGAACCTACAAACAAGCTTTATAATTTTGGTAATTTTAGAGTGTGATGATCCGTTAGCATCCGAATCAAAGTAACCACAATGACCAAGATAACTTTAAATAATTCAAACATTTTTTCCTATAGACTAGAGATGGGAGATGGAACACCGGGGTGGTTTTAGTCAGTAAGAGTCTGACAGACCCCTCCACCCGCCCCAGGGTGGAGGATTTCCAAGAGGATTTCCCCCCGAAAAAAAAAAAAAAAAAAAAAAAAAGGTTTATAATAACCTGGTTACAGAGCTGGTTGTCCAGGGTAGGTACCTACGTCTTTATGACTGGGTAACTTTTACCCTGGCATGAGCCATGCTTATGTTAGTAGTTCGAGCTGATACGAGAGCAGACGTACGGGCAAGTATAATGACATGAGGAATAACCTTTTCTCACGTCATAGTCATCAGTAAGTTAGATGACGCATCTTGAACCAACGACCTTCACAGCAAACTATCAAAGAATTCTCCAAGCGTCATTCAAATGCGTGCTTTCAATTGGTTTACTCTATTTTCAAAGTAATTTTTGGTACTATCAATTTTAATTAATAACTTAATCGATTAACCCTTGACCCATACATGTGCTATGAAACTTAGATTACCAAATGTGTAACGGACTGACCAAGAAAACCAACACATAGAAAACAAGATTTCCGACGCATATAGTGTGTCCTATAGACCAAATGTCGTCAAACATATAGATGGGATCGTCAAGAAGTCCAAAAAGACACCTCATGATACTCCAAACAGAGCAAACCATCCACATTTTTTTCCAGTTTCTTTCATATATGTCAATTTTTATGGCGAAAAAATAATAATTAGAAACATGTATTTTTTGTCAAAAATGTCGCGTTGTCGTTTACATTAAATAGGGCCCTCGTTTAGGCCATAATCTTCTAATACCTTTCATTTCCACTTATGCCTGCCTGCCAAAGCTATAGGGATAGTATTCTCCTGCCCTGTCGTAAACCAGTCAAAGTAGAAGCTGGCTGCCCAGGAGCTGGCATACATAAATACTTATTATGGAAGCATTAAATTGAACTGCATATTCTTTAAAAACACAGTCTTTCTCACTTATTTAAAATAAAATAATCGCATGATTATTTTATAAATTGATCAGCATATTCTTTTTTAACATTTTAATTTATGATATATTTTTTTTAATTTAGTATCTGCCAATTAGTATTTTTTTTTTTTTACGATATAACTTGGCAAGACTGGTGTAAAATTGTCTGCCTTCTGACAACCAACCAACAGCTTAACGTGCTTTCCGAAGCATCGAGGAGACTTGGTATGTGGCCACCCATCCCGACTTTGGTAGGCTGAACCTTGGAGATCGATCCACGCGGCTTTAATTATTAGCCACGAGCTCTCCAACATTTTAAAACATCTGAATATACGTTAAAATATTGAGTTAAAATACCAAACTTAAGGAAAAGTGTTTTTATTTCAATGTAAAGCGTTTCATTTCCAGAAACTTCTTCAAAAGCTAAGTACCAAAATAAGTATATAGTACTTCGATTCAAAGTAATATTTCTAAGTTACATTTATTTTTTCATAATGAAAAAAGGAAAAGTGTTTTTATTTCAATGTAAAGCGTTTCATTTCCAGAAACTTCTTCAAAAGCTAAGTACCAAAATAAGTATATAGTACTTCGATTCATACATGAATATATTTAATAGATATTTTTTTATTATAATTACATATATTATAATATATAATCAAAATTACGTTAAATAGTGATAATTTATCTAATGACGACAAAGAGCGTGAAATTAAAAAAAATGCAAATTCTGATTCTCAGCTAATTAGTTTCAATTGAAAAGCCCCTCGTTTCAATTTATTGGTTTAAAGATTTTGCAATGACACACAAAAACAGTGTAATGTGAATAATATAATTGAAGTCATTTGAAGCCTGTGATTGCAACTAAATGTTTCAATCACTCATCTTGAACTATTTACTATAAATCAATTCAGTACAAATAAGTAGCTGGTAATTGCTAAAAGTTTCTGAAATATTTTGCCTCTTCAATAAATTCAAATTCCGATTTAACAGTAGCAAATATATAAAACGCGCGAACTTTTTTCTCGACCGTTAGCTTTCCAGTTTTCTGCATAAGTCTATTAATAAAATACATTTATTTTACAAACAAAGTTTAGTAAGTAAATAAACTTTACAAGTACAACAAAGAACAAAAGTACAGAACAAAGTAAAAACAAAAATGGAAAGAGATGCTGGAAGATAAAAATAATTCTAAAACATGTTATTATTTACCTTACATTTGTATTTGTCGAGGCAGAAATACAAACTCCATTCCAGTACTCTGTGTATAATTGTCTGATATTAATTTGTTACACCAACACTAGCGTCACATGGGTTACAATAATACGCCAAAATTGGCTTCCTCGCGCTTATTTATTAATACACAACATCGAATCCCGCTGTGGCCGCCTTACATCCCGCTCAATCTACCGCAACACGAGTAAACTGTCCCAATTTGTAAGCTATCATTTCAACAAATTAATGTTCAAAAATTACATAGTGTTGCCTTAATAACCGTCTCTTTTGAGGACAAAGGCTGTCCCTTCAACATACTGTCTCCGCTTTTTACGAGTGAATATCACAAAGAGTCGCTTTTATTCACATCTAACAAAAAAATAACAAAACGCCACGAATCGTCGCCGGTCCTATTGTCCGATGATGTGGGTAGGGGGGCGAAAGTAGCGCGTGTGCTACGGCGTAGGCGCGTCGTAGTGCGGCTACGGCCGGCTCGCCACTGGCGGGGGCTACGCGGCCCGGACCGCGCACCTACACAGGCGCAGCAGCTCGCGAACCTATCGGCACAGAGGCCGCCGCACGCACACACCTGCCGCGCTTACAACAGACCCGCGAGAGGAAGCGGGAAAGTAACATTTTTGGGCTTGTAAATGATGTACACAGTAATGGTGATTTACTCACACATGCAACCCTCAACGCACAACTTCTCTCGTGCCCATACACATAGAAGCGATTTAAACTTGTAATCCCTAACGATAATTTGTATTCAACGGATTCGGTTTATACTAAAACTGAAACGAGTAAGTTTGATTTTAATAAATCCTTCCGTCGATTGAACAATAAATTATTCCGCGTAACTTAATAAAAATTAAGTTACGCGGAATTTTCGGGTCGTAAACCAATTTTCATGTGAATGAAATAGTTTGAAATAGACGTGAGTTTATTGAAACGATTTTTTTTAATTTCTTGTAAAACTCATTACTTCAGCTCAATCACGTACATATAAGAATTGGACACCAAATCGATAAGGCTGACTCAACATGCAAAAACACTGACGGGACAGGAAGCAATACATTCTACAGTTAACTCTTCCATGATTGACTGCCCTGGCAAATTACAGAGAGCATGCCTGCTTTTGAGGGAACTTATTTCCATAAAGCAGAAAAACTTATAAGTATGTTCACATAACTCGTGTGGAAATAATAGCAGATTGGCGAGTGCAGTGACGGTGTGATTGGCTTTCTGCTGCTCAAGAGTGCGGTCCCCATAGGTCAGATAAAAAGGCTTTAGAAGAAACACGAATGGATTTTAGTCAGTAAGAGTCTGACACGCCCTTCCACTGCACCCAGAGCGGAAGAAGTCATTTGATGATTTCAAATCCTTAAAAAATAAAAATAAAGGCATTACGCACCTTACACACGGAATAAAACGGCTGCAACGTTTAGTAATAAAAGCTCAAATACAGAAACAGAAAACAGTAAGTTTACCTCTTTTTTGGCTTTGCTGCACAAAATATGTCCGAATTTTCATATTGTTGAAAGAAGAATGAAAGAAAATGTTAATTTGGCACAGTTTAGCTAAATTAAAAACTAACATAAAATAAAAAAATACAATTATGTGTGCCAAATATTGTTCATCGGATCCATTTGGATCGGGTCCATTGCACGTGTTAACGTAAATTCTGGGTGATCTGTTTTTACTTCGTAACTCAAGAGAACGGTAACGCAAGATAACGCAATGCAAGATAACAGTAACACAAGACAACAAGATATGTCCGTCTCTATTGACTCTGCATGTTTAAACTCAGCACAAAACGAGATACGAACTTTCTTAATAATGTTTTGGCAATCCAGTAACAGTTGAAGTTTTCAACGGGTGATTGAAGAGAAAATTTGTTTAAGATTTACTTGAACGTTACAGCTACTCAGTCACCCCTCGGAGTTCCTCGGTAGATACTCTGTATTGTCAAAGTTTTCCCGAACGAAAATTTACGTAGGTATGAAAGTTGAGTGAAAAGTTTTCAATGAAGATGTCGCAATTAATTTTCGATAAAATTAAACTCGTTAACGTCGAAAATTACAGTCTTTGAACGGATACTAATTGAAATGTAGGAAAGTTTTTTCATTAAAAACTGCTGTGTATCTGTGACGCGCTGGTTATGGTGAAGTGTGTCGTTAAGGCTTTATTAGAGGCTGGTGATATTTCCTCTTAACCCTTGGAACTCCCGTGAAATGTTGAATGACCGTTTTAATTAAAATAGTAATGTCATTATCACCATGGAAGACGGACAATTGGTTGCAGTAAAATGTATATTGTAGACAGATTTTTACACCAAAAAGATTGTCAGAAGGACGCCCCTGGTAATAATTTTCTTGGTGTATAACTGTCCTCTTTTTCATTGAATCGAAATTCTTTATGTTCCATGTTTCTGAAGTGAAAACTTCTTTAGCGGCGTTTTGCACTTTTTGAGATGGGTAAAAAATGTTAAACTCGCGTCAGGACACGTGACCTGATCGAAAATTCGTAAGATGGAGGGAAATTTCTGAAGTGTCAAATTTTTAATGCAATATAAATTGTCATGTTTGTGCACGATAGCGCCATAAATTTATATATTATTTTACCACATAAATAATAGTGCTTTTGTACTGATAATTAAAGCAATTCGTGCGAAATTATTCCCTAACCATTCCAAAATATCAAAAATGCACAACGTTAATGTTTAAGTTTTCACTCCCGGAGTGCAACCCGTTTTTTTATCTGAGCTATATATTGTGTAATCACACACTACCCAATCCTTAACTTTTTTTAACAATTCATAAAATCAAAATCACTGACCTGTAAAAGGAAAAAATAAAAACACAGCATTATGGATTGATTTTTCCGCACTGCCCGTCACAGTCAGTAGCAAAAAGGTTCACTGCAATGCGTACGGCTACGGAAAACAATTTGTTGCTACTTACCTAACTGAAACGTTACCAACATAACAGATGGTATTTTTGGTACCCGACCCTTTCGTGGAATATGCAATGCGATTTAATATTGTGCTGTTCCTTGAAACTGAGAACTGAACCAATCAAGGCTTTCTGAGAATAATGTTATACGTAGCTATGATACGGTTTATCTATACTGTAATCGAATACTGGAAACGTTTAATACTAAGTACATAATTATTTCACTGATGTGTATTAATTGTGAGTGAGATGGGTAGATGACATTGTTGCCATCGCGGGTAAAATCTGAGTGAGGCTGGCACGAGAGTGTAGGAATTGGTAGGAAAAAATGAAAAGAGAGGTCGTTGGTCAGCAGTGGGCAAAGTATGACTGTGGATCATGATGAGTAGTGATAACTCCAGTTCATGCCATCATAATTTCAGTTAAAAGGCGTCCACTGCACAAAATGTCGTCACATCGACCTATTTAGCTCGCATTAACTGGGCTAGGATGCCTTTACCTTAATACACAACCTTTCGGCTCCATCGGCCATCCGTTCTAACTACAATGTGCCGTGTGCACTGCCATTGATGTTTGGACTTCTTCGGGCTATGTCGGTTACCTCGGTTCTCCCGCGGAAAACCCCAAGCAAAGTCCAGTCTCCAATGGTGCTTATTCTAAAGCGTGGGAGAGAAATCCTCGAATCATAACGATGAAAAAATCATGTGGGTGACGTGAATGGTAACTTTAGAAGTTATAATAAGGGTGAATATTGGTCACACAATTCACACGTGGCCTTGCTATTCCCCGAAGTGGCAGACAGAAGTCTGTCAACGCTTATTGTACACCTACGTAATGCCCTTTTCAAAACTTTAACCTACAAACTCACGAAAATATAGCTCTCATCTTATTAATTCATAGAAGTCAGACAGGCTAGCTGCTTACACTCGTTGAGTCTTACTTAGAACTCATGGTAAAGAAAGAGTAGTTTGGGTTTTTGGAAATTCTCAGTAACAGCCCTATAGGCTCACGGAACTTTTCGAGGAGTGGTTTTACTAGGCTGAGTACCTACTGCCTTTTTTTTTGTTTTTTTAAGGATGGGAAATCATCAAATGACTTCTTCCGCCCTGGGCGGAGCGGAAGGGCGTGTCAGACTCCTACTGACTAAAACCCATCCGTGTTCCTTCCAAAGCCCTCTGCGTTCCAGGGCTGCGGTGACTCTTTCGAACAGATTCCGCAACCCTGGCAGGAGGCTGAGTACTGCCTACCGTTCGAGGAATGCATTAATGTGGATGTAGGGGTCAACTTCCGTTACGGAATTGTTCGAAGGCGTCAACGTGGCCCTGGAACGCAAAGGGCTTTAGAAGGAACACGGATGGGTTTTAGTCAGTAAGAGTCTGACACGCCCTTCCACTCCATCCAGAGCGGTAAAAGTCATTTGATGATTTCCCAATTTCCCAACCTTAAAAAAGGTCCAGTCTTAAGAGGATGTAGCTGCATACCAAAATTTTCGTCTGCCTTGTCTAACCTCAATAACTGGGTTATTGAGGTTAGACAAGGCAGACGAAAATTTTATCAGACCAATACGAGACCCATTGATGGACCTACCCTTAGAAAATGCAAGCGTGAATTATTTCACATTTTATCTTCAGTCTTCCCATATAAAACTAAGTACCTATTGAAAAGGAGTCAATTTAATCTAAAACACCAATACTTTCAGCAGACAATTCGACGGTCAATTCTCCTGAAAGGCTGCAATAAAGCGCATGGCTTCGGCTATTCACCATTTCGGAGCAGTATTAGCACCCGATCATTCTTTCGGCGTCGCACTTACACCATTCGGGTTACACGGAGTTAGGAACAAATAGATGTGACCGATCGTAGATATCGAGAGCGGGGTGGAGGTAATATATTCCGAGCGTAAGTTTGGTTGCTTATGTTGGTATAAAATAACTAACCAATATTCTACCGAATGCTTCGAGTGTTCGAGGTTTCTAAGAATGTATTAATGAGGTTTTTACAACAAAGACTCTCAGAACAAGGATTTAATTAATAAATTAATGTTACTGGAAATTATAACAAAAAGTTCATGTAATTAGTCTGGGACCGATGTGCTAGTTGTAGACACTATGTAGATTTGTAAATAATTAACTTGATATTTATTTAAATGAGGTATATATTTTTTCTTTTTTTTAAGAATGGTTTCAGTTTTTAATGTACGGATTCGATAGCGAAAAACATTTCACTGACATAAAGCTACATACATGCTTTTTTTGCACCCCATAAAATCCGCAGGAATAAAATTGTAACTCGCCTTCTCAAATAAAGGCGGAAAACTAACTTAAGTATTTTGTTTTTATAGATCTTTTAACCAATCAGGACCAAGGTAGCTTATAAACAGATCACAGAGAACATTATTACACAAGGATTCAAAACAGCTTTAACACGATAACTATATACTCGTATACGTACTTAATATGAACAATTAAGTCGCAGATTACAGTGTGACTATTAATCTAAGTGGCGAACACGTGATCAAGGTAATCTTCTCACAGAATTGTCCGTTATTATAATTGGGCCTACCCACGTTTGATACTGAATTATTAGAAGCTTATGTTGTAGAGTGTTCTTGGTTGAATGGTTGGCTGTATAATTGCTGAGGTGGGTGAAAGGTTTCAAGATTTCAGTATTCATAATACCCCTGTGATTTACTAAAATAATCCCAAGAAATCGGCACACCTCGCACGGCCAGAAAGACCCGCAACAAAATAGCATCGCAATGAGCTCATTATGTAAATGCTCTTGTAACACTTTTTTTTCTTTTAAATATGTCTGATATTCTTCTCACGCACTGTCTCGAACTAGCCCTGATAACACGCGTCCAAATTCTCTCGCCACCTCTTTCTGGATCGGACACGTCAGCGGCGCCTTCTATTTTCAGGAACCCACCTCGTGGAGTTTTTCCTTACCCAGCGGTCATTATGCATGTGACTGACGTGATTCATTCGAGACAGCGCGGAAGAAGAATGTCTGGAAGAACTTGGGGAAGCCTTTTGCCTTTGCCTAACAGAGGGGCAGCAACTGCTAGACAAAGAAATAAAAATATAATAATATAATCTTGCGACAACTCACACACGGTCATCCGATCCCAAACTAGGCAGAGCCTGTGCTATGGCAACTAGACAACTGATACATTTCTAAATACATACATTTTATAGACAAATTACACCCAGACACAGAATATGTCCTGGGTCTCGAACCCACGACCTCCGGTTTAGCAGTCAGGGCCACTAACCACTTGACCAACAGGCCAGTCAAATGGGCTGAAAGAGTTTTTAGATGACGCTACCTGTAACTTTTGAGTATCGCCAATTCACAACTCATTAAGACGTGCTTTAAATCAACCCATTCATCTCTAATACAAATCATTAATAAGGAACCTTAACAGTAGTCGGTACGTTAACAAGCTAAGGAAGCGAACCGAGAGAGTATGTGAAAACTGTTACGACAGGGCGCAGGGAGTGGAACTGACGTCTGCTGGCTGAATGATTAGCGAGTAATGCAGTGCTGTCTGCTTTATTATTCAGCTGTTTATGGAAAATTGGTTGAAAACAACTGTCGTTTTGATAGAGGCAATTTTCTATACTTTTGGTGGTATTGTTGAAGGACCTTGTTAAAGGTTTTATTTGGATTAGCGAAGTAGAAATAAATGATTGAAAAATAAATAGGTCCTTAATAGCAACTTTTTGGACCTGTGACAACAGAAAGCTTAATAAATTGATTGTTTTCAATAATGAATATAAACCATCGATTGAAATACGAAAATGATTTCTACTTTAATCTATAGCACGATTTGGACTACTAATCAAATAACCATGGCATGGCAGCATGTCACAAAACAAAGTACACCATTTAATAAATAGCGGAGTCAAATAAAGGTGTCAGTGATGATATACATATAAAAATCAGGTTAAAGGAGTATTTTCAACAACACCGGTTCTTACTTTTAGTATAAGAGCGACTATCTAGAAGTATTAGTCATACATTCTATTCAGGACTACCTTAAGTACTTATCATAGCTATTATAGCGGAGCATTTCATGCTACCTTCATTTAATAGAGATAAACAGTAGCGAGCAAAGAGGATTACATGACTAATGACGTCAATAAGCTTTAGAATTTGTGTCAAGTTTTTCATATACTGAAGTATTTGTAATTTAAAAAAAATTACTCGTTGTTGATTCGTCAATATTAAACGTTGTCCTATTTTGTCTAAGTATTGGCTATTATACAATTATCTAATAGTTTTGCGGTTGACCTTGACATGATTTATTTCTTCTGTCTTGAACAAGAAATCTCCTTCGCTCTCAAAAACAACCTTGAAACAGCTACACAGAAAGTGAGAATCAAAGCATGATGTACTTACCTTCATTCTATATACCTCCAAAATACCTAACAAAAAAAGGAACGAAATAGATAAACGTAACCCAAAATCGCGCAACGTATTTCGCAACCCTTCATTCATTTCATGACAGCTTCGCGTGTGAAGTACACACAAAATTACGCTCTGTTTTTCCCAACAAAAAACAAGCAATTCCTTGTCGTGTAAACGCGCCCTAAGGCTAAACTACTACATGAAAAGGCTCGCTGTAGAAAAGGCGAGACCACGATAGCCAGACCTTTGGAGAGCCGGCTTAAGATATTGCAGCTATCGAAAAGCCCTTTGAAACCTCTTACTAGCGGAAATTTAATTTAATCGCATTTTCTTCTTTGCTAAACGTCTTCTTTATGCCATGGCATACAGGTTTCGTCTTTCGAATATTCCGTTCAGAATTAAAAGGATTATCGGATCGCGGTTAGCTTTTGTTAATATGATTTTTAAGAGCAATTTCAGTTCGTGTAGTACTGAATGATAATACAGAAAACGTTGTTTTCCAAATAAAATTGCTATTCATTCAACGTGCATGCTTTGGTTACCTAAAAACATAATTCTTTTTATTTGTTCGTACATGTTTTGTGTTATGCAATTATTTTAATCCTTGGAAATGTTGTGCATACTTAATAATAGAACCATACAAATGAAAGCAATGTGTTTTGGCATACATCATCTCCATTAAGTAGATTGTTTAATCAAGAAATATAGATTACTAGCAATTGCTCGTGGTTTCGCTCACGTTCAAATTTATTAATATTTAAAAGTAGCCTTAAACCATTTTTGGGATCATCTGTCCCTGTTACAAAATTCATCAAAATCGGTTCATCGATTTAGACGTGTAAGCTAACAAACAAACTCACCTTCGTATTTATAGTTAGACGGGATGAAAAATGTGTTACATTGTTTCTACCTCTTAATTATGTCTTCACAGATATTCTCAAAGAACATTAAGTTAAAAATCACTCAAAAACGCCTTTTCGAACCCAAACAGGAGCCACGAACGCCTTAGACGGACCCAATAATCAATATTAAAAGTTTTAAACCTCGAAATAGTTGTGCTAACGTAAATCTCGACACTACAGAGCCAGAGCTACGAAAGGCTGTAAGCAATTATCGTAAAAGGGAACTCTTCAGAAAATACCCATTCTATTATTGTGCCTATTGTGTCCTTCCATAGGTCAATTGCTTCTACGGAGTGGATTAAGGCTGCATTGAACTTATCTCAGCTGTTAGAGTATGTTATGTGTGTATTTACTTCTTACAATTGATACATTATCATTTCAGCTGAAATACGTTCACTGTTGGACATAGGCCTCACCCAAGTGTCGCCACATGGACTGGTTATGTGCGTCTTGTACCCAGCCGATATCCTATCACTTCCCGTGGGTGTCGCCAGGGGCGACTAAGGGACTCATCACAGAATGGGCAGCAGCATTATCTGTGCATTGCAACAGCCACACTGCGATCGCCAACCCGCCTGCCAAGCGAGGCGATAATGGCAAACCCCCCCTTTGGAGGAGGTCTATATCCAGCAGTGGACGTCATTCGGCTGATGATGATGGTCCACATTATGGGAAGGCTTCTAGTACGCGTTCATATTAGAACCGTTCGACCTCATCTGTTTTGCGAGCAATGCGTACTTTTTTTTTAAGGATGGTAAATTATCAAATGACTTCTTCCGCTCTGGGTGGAGCGGAAGGGCGTGTCAGACTAACTTAAACCCATCCGTGTTCCTTCTAAAGCCCTTTGCGTTCTAGGGCCGCGGCTCTTTCGAACAAATTCACCTATCTCTGGCTACCCTGGCAGGCTCTGGCCCCAGCGGGCCCCGTCTCCTATGCTGACATCTCTTTGAGGCGCGCGTGGAACACAACGCGCCATCGACCCGATCTTGGTTGTGACCGGAAAGCGAGCCACCCAACGCTCGCTATCAGCAGGCCCGCGCCTACGGTGGCCGGGGATCGCCCTGCAAATCCCGACGCCCGGGGTGACTTCTGTAGCGGCGGTTGGTGCGAAGGCCTTGTCTTTCCCTCGCACGGCCCGCCTCCTCCTTCGCTAGCATTACTGCTTCGCAGAAGGAGGTGACCGCTTCCCAAGCCTCCTCGCTTCGGACCATGGATTTAACCAGGGCCGGACGCGAGAGGTCTTCGCCGCTGATCGCCTCGACAAAGACATGGCGGTGCTCCGCCCACGCAGGGCAGACCTCCACCGTATGCCAGTGTCAGACCCGGGCGTGACCTCCCGCTTAATCCGAAACAGCCGTGTCCGGTAAGTACCTGCGTCAGGCGGAAGGTGAGGACGCCGTGGCGCCTCTCCAGCCACTCCCCAAAGAGAGGACTTACCGCTGCAATTGTGGCGTGCCCAGCTCAGCAATGTGCTGCCAATTAATTACTGTGCTCAACTAATTTGTGCGAGTATTTATGAACATGATTATTGGAAAAGTGTCCATATTTATGAAATCGGTCCCTAAAATTTTCTCTATGTACTTGTACACCTACACCTCTGCCTTACTCTTCGGGGATTATAAGCTTGATGTTGATTTATTTACTATATTGTATTTTCTATTATCTGAATTAAATTAAAAACTCCCCAACTGAATTATATTTTGCAAGCGTTCCGATCTTAAAATGATCAGTCCCAAAAGACTAAAAATATATGTCTAGCGATGTTTACAATAAAATAAAACACTTATTAAATACCTGGGTTGTTGCACTGTATTGCAATCGAAAACTATCAAACTTATCTCAAATTGAAAACGAAAATTCTTTCAAACATATTAGCTCCCTAGACGACGGTAAATCTTTAAATAAAGGATCTCATTGAAAACGTTTCGACGTCTAACAGATATCTAGTTAAGAAGATACAAACGATTTTATTCGCAGTAGTAAACAAAGCATTCTCTGCGTTCGTTAAATCGGTCTTTTTCTCTTATGTTTGTCTCATTTACATCGATTTACAAGGATAAAGCACTACTAACCCGGACAATAAACTGACCCAACTGTATGACTGACTGACTGGTTGATAGACCAAGTCAACTGTTTTGTATATTTCTTTGAAATATAGTATTTTGAAAGGAGTCATGAAATTACAAAATGGTAATTCTGTGATCGGTCGTTGTGGGGTTCAAGGCAGTTGATTCGTTCCTCGTCAAGCTCCATTGTCTTGACCTTTTTTCTGGTTAATTTTGCTATGATTTTTTCCTAAACAAAACTTTTTCTTCGTCTCTTATATCGAAATGAATATAACGAGATGATGTTTGGCAGTCAGTGGCACGTAGCAGCTGGATGAGAGTTGCAGAAAATCAAAAGAGCAGATTGGAGAGTTCAGAAGAACCTAGAATGCTGTAGGCTGATGATGATGTGAAGCGGCGCTGACTGCGGCTGCTCAGGATTCACTGGACGTCCACTAATTGAGGCTTCTTGTAACAACATACTGAAATATGGATAATAGCTGAATACTTTCGATTTATTATAAAAAGGATTAAATAGTAGATCTTTATAGTAGATCGTCATTGGCGGATTCATCGAATGTTTTGGATAAGGGCATAAATCTCTCATCTATCAGGGCTCTTCCCGGTGTATTGTTCTTTCCACCCAGTCCATCATAAACGCCTTCAAGTCGTCACACCAGCGTCAGGCCGGGCCTTCCTCAGCGACGACGCCCGCCCTCTGGCTCCCACTGCGTAACGACTCTGGCCTTATGCATCCTAAATATGTGACCCGCCCAATCCCACTTCAGCTTGGCAGATTGAATCGTGGTATTACGAATTCGATCGCTGAGCCTAATACCTAGAACGCTTTGCTCCTCGCCCTCTGGCAAACCTTCGAGTTTCAACTGTTGAGACTCGGCCAGAGACCAAGTTTGCGCACCATAGGTTTGGAAGGGCAGAATACACGTATCTATGAAATTGCGCTTTAGGGATAGAGGTAGGTCACCCTTCATCAGCGACTTCATGGCCCAGTAGCTGTTTAAGTCGTTTTTGACACGTCGGTCGACTTCATTGTCTTGCCTGTTTTCAAAAGATACTTGCTTGCCTTAGTAAATATACTCATCAACACAGAGATATCTTGCCCAACTACCTCAATCCTACTTTTTGTGCTATTGGTCATGACTTTAGTATTTGACCGATTCATCATTAGTCCAACCTCAAGGCTTGCTGTGCTCAGATCGTCGAGCATCTGATCGGATCGTCGATGTTATCCACGAAACGAAGGTGGATAAGTTTGTTGCCACCGACTGATACCTTTACTGGACCATGAGTTTGCCAGGTTCTTAAATACCATTCGAGAGTACTAGTGAATAGTTTGGGAGAGACGAGTCACCCTGTGTTACGCTTTTATTTATTTTATAAGTTTGACCAGGAAAATTAAATGTCACATTTGTTGTGCTATGATTATAAATTACTATCGGACGTCACGAGGTTTCACCCGCGTAGTTCCCGTTCCCGTGGGAGAACGGGAATAAAATATAGCCTATATTACTTGCTGAAAATATAGCTATCCATTGCTGAAAGATCGGATTTTCAAATCGGTCCAGTAGTTTTTAAGTTTATTCGTTATATACAAAAATACAAATCTTTCCTTTTTATAATATTAGTATAGACTAAGATATAGATTAGTTTGTTCTAAATGTTGATTTCGTAGTGAAGAAAGTATGGCTGTGTGTTTCAGGCTGTCAAATGACTTATTGTAGTCAATAAAGATCAAGAATAACGGTTTTCTAAGTTCCATGTGCTTTTCCATGATTTAGTTCAAAGCTCGGAGATGATCCGTAGTGGAGAAACTTCGGCGGAATCAAGCTTGTTCAGGTCGTTGGTGGGAATCTAGTTGTTCGTCAATGCGATTATGGATAACTTTAATAAATGCCTTTTTTAGATATGCAAGTATTATCTTATTTGTCGGTAGTCGTTGACGTTGCTTTTATCCCCTTTCTTATGAAGTAGGACTATTTTTGAGTGACACATCTTTACTGGTACTTTTCCGGTCTTTAAAATGACCAAGTTGGTGATATGGGGGGTGAAGTGTGGGGAAACGGAGTTTTAGAGATTCTGTTGTTTCTACGTCTTCGCCAGGACTTTTGTCGTAGTGCATATTCGACCTTACCATAACCTTCGACCATAACCGTTTTACTTCATAACCTGGTATGAATGGGAATATTTTCGGGCCGGGAGAGTCATATATTACTTCAGTGTACATTTTTGAGGGATCCGAAAAGAGGTTTTTGTAGTATTTTGTGCAAACAAATACTTTGTCCCTTTTTGTGATGCTCAATGCCATAAGTATCTCATAGACTATTTCTCCACTGTTCGGCTTTGCAGATGCCTTGTTTAGCAACACTTAAAGATTTGTTCTCGAGTGCTATTTGTACGTTGTGAGTGTTTAAATTTCTAATGTCGCGTCTAATACTCTATATACTAATGAATATTTAAATGAAAATTAACTTTGAATAATTCAATTAATGGTACATGCATTAGCAATTCCTGCTAGCGGCTAACACTTTTGTTCATAATAACAATTATACCTTCCTAGTTAATTCGTAATACACGCTTTTATTATCCGTACATAGTTAATTCTCGCATTCACTATTCAATAGTAGCTATTACACTAATTTAAGGCTAATTAATACAACATATTCGTTTAATAGTGTAGCTTAATTAACCCCTGATAATTACCCTATCAATCATAGTAAAAGCACGGGTTATTGGGATTACAAAATAAGCTAAAATACAGATAGCGGCCATCAATTTCCAATATTTTATTGAAAGTTGGATCGGATTTAAATGACTATGGGCACATTGCTAACAGAACAAATAGTCGATGAGGTGGACACGTTCTGGAGTGGCGATCGCGTAACGTAAGACGCAACGTTGGAAAGCCTCCCACAATGTGGACCGATGACCTGGTGAATCTGCTAGATGCGAGACGCACTCGACCAGTAGATGTGGCGGCACTTGCGGGAGGCCTACCTATAGCCAGCAGTGGACACCCGTCCGCTGAAATGTTGATCGGACAGACGCGGTACAAAGTGTTACAATTTTGACGATGGCTATGAAAGCTGAAAATCGTGTTCACTGCATATAGATCAACTATATGCAGTGAACACGATTTTCAGCTTTCCAGTGCTGCCAGGGTTGAGGAATTTCTTCGAAAGAGTCACCGCGGCCCTGAAACTCAAAAAAAAGCTTAAGAAAGAACACGGATGGGTTATAGTCAGTAAGAGTCTGACTCGCCCTTCAAGAAGCAATTTGATGATTTCCCATCCTTAAAAAAAAAGCGAATCCAGCGAGATGCTTGAATGTATGATCTTTTATGCATAGGTCAGCGTCCGGCAGTTTGTGGAGACGTGAGAACAATATCATGCTGAAGAATTTGAAGATGATTTTAATATTTTTTCAGCAGTGCCACAAAGAATTTTACTTACACAAAGAAGAAGAAGATTCACGCAAAGGCTCAACTTTTTGCTGCACTTTTTACAGTAACGGTCAGTCACCAACACTTCACACCTACATACAGCTTATGGCTTAAACGTTTCCTAGAATAGATGGGCGGGTACCTGTTCACCATTTAACTTAATAGATGCCTTCACTCAACTTGACTAGTCAACACGTTATGTCAATAATGGGATAACTGGCTTTGGCACGCGACTGCGCCCGGGCTTAAATCGAAAATGATCGCAAGGAAACTTAATATCAAATACAAAAAAAATACATTGTCCTCCAGCGGCCTAAGTGCGAGTTTTAAAATGTACTCGTAAACGTCAATTCTAAATTTCATTAAGCGCCGTCTGGTGACAATAACGGAACACCACTTTTCTCCATATGATTTGATATAAGCCAATGTTTACGATAACACAATTGAGTATAAAAACACTAGGCCCTCAGAACATGGTTTGCCCGTGTTTGTAACATCAAAACCCATGCACTCGTTGAGGAGTGATTTAATAACTTACGTCCAAACACGCAGACTTTCACATTTCACGATAGTAATCTCACCTACAACGAACGCTAAAATGACTAAAATCAATACACAAACTGAAAAAACAAAACCAACATTATTTGCAAAAATATGCATATATTTTCCAACCTCAAACCGTCTACTAGGAATAGATTAAAGGCTCTTAAATACCGACTCCCGTTCAAAGTTATCGGTTAGCCAACTGCAGGGAAACTTACTCGGCAGTGTTTCTTGCGGAACATAATAAATCTTTCTTACTGTCATTGATATTTAGCTCGTGCGAGGGATTCGCGCCACAATAGAAGGAGCCTTCAATAAATCATTTAGAAGTATTCTGTTTGCTTACATAAGTGCGCTATATTATGTTCCCGATTGCTGCAGACAGGTTTAATCAGTGGAATATTAGAGTACGTTGCTTGGTGTTTATTTTGTTATCATTTTATGAGCTGTAATTAGCCGATTACCTACTGGACTAATATCCCAAAGGTCAGACCTCTTTTATTTTGTCACTATCAAAATGTGTGAGATAGAGTAGTGTTAGTATGTACTTTTAACATACGGATAACTGCTAGCATGGACCGGTGGTGAAAATAAGGAAGGTCTGGCAGCTTTGGGATCTCAGTCTATACGAGTTGTTTCATAAGTAGGTTCCGGAGTACAGAAAGTCATCATTTTAATACCACGTTTTACCCAACCTACGAGTATATACAGTGAACACAAACAAAAAAAAATATTGTAAAAATTTTATGACTAAAACCAAAAATAATAATAATAATCATTTATTTGTCCGAATATCCTACTACTATTATAAAGGCGAAAGTTTGTAAGTATGGATGTATGTATGGATGTTTGTTACTCTTTCACGTAAAAACTACTGAACGGATTTTGATGAAATTTGGCACAGAGGTAGATTATAGTCTGGAATAACATATAGGGTACTTTTTATCCCGGGAATATGTTCCCTTGGGATAATTTTCGACAATCACGCGGGCGGAGCCGCGGGCGGCAACTAGTGGTACATAATTAAGGTCTTAGGTTTAATCAGTGGTATCATCACATTCTACCGGTGTGGCGTGCAAATGTTTAGAACATACAAATTATAAAGGAATACATTAAAATTAGGTATTGATTGTATAAATTACATATTAAAGTTACAGTTATTCAGATTAAAGAAAATCTCACAATAATTCGTCTATTTTCCCAAGATAGTGTCGGTTGACACTTGATATCTGAATATTGCTGAATATTTTGTTGTGTGATCTATTGACAATCCATTAAAGTTAATTGCCAAAAAATTTACATTAAACTAATCATGATCATTAGAAGAACAAACATCTAAGCTCTCATATTATTATGTTGACTAATTACTCGTACATAGAGCTAACACAAGTTGCTGAAAAGTGTAACTCCGAAGACAAGCTTTAGTATTAATGTTAATATGTCACAGAACAAGACCTTGCAATATCAAAGTGCTTCAATTAATTCGAGCATATTCTGATAACTACATTAATTGAAATACCTTCACAATGAACTTCCACCGATTTAATTAAGAACGCTATAATTTACTCTGGAATGGATTACAGCATTTAATCAGAAGTTATTTTTTATCAAAGTAGGTAGTACTTGCCTAGCTTGGTTTCAATTAAATTGTTTGACTATTTTACATTCCGGTAAATTATTAACATACCCAAGTAAAAATAAATAAGTTAATGATTTATAATTTGATTTGACTAATAATACTTTAGTGGAGTACATACACTAAATCCTTCCTTCTTAATTCCTCAATAAAAGTGATCACAAAGTTAAATCAACAAAAATCAAAACTTGGTTACGATATAGCCTTGGTATACAAATCGAAAACGACCCCGCAATTATTCCAACATAATTCCATCCTTCGTACTCTCACCATTCATTTCCCTTAATATTAATCTCGATCAACCGACAGATTATTAAAAAAAAATTGAGCACACAAATCCGACCGGCATAATAAACGAAGGAAAAGGAAAAGTGGAATAAGAAAAATCAACGTAAAAAAAAAAACCATCCAAACTTTTTTATAGCATCGGGCGTAGTCATTGGTAGAAAATGAAAAGGACACCCCGTTACGATTTCCATTAACAGGGAGTAGGAATGCGTCGAAGGCCCCGGGGCTCCAATAAATCAATCTGCGAGGAGACAGACCTCTCTGAAATCGCTCTCAGAATATACAGTATTAAATTTGGTAGGCTACATGAGTGTGCTTCTAAGCCTGAAATGTGAACGGGCTACGCTTGCATGGCGTTCGGACAATACGTGTAGCAGAAGTGTGTTAGACACACAATCCGAGCAGCAAGCTGTTTGTAATATTTGTTGGCTCACATAGTAACCGACCGGTCTGATGCTGGTATCGGTATTTGATGAATGTACCAGCGTGACAAAGAATAATATTGTTTGTCTTTGTAGGGACTGAAACGGTAAGAGAGTGCTTTTAGTAAAAGTAAAAGTCAATAATGTTGCCCCATTAGTCTAGAATCAAGAAACTGTTGCTTTCTACACTCTATGAACCAGGCGTTGGCACAACTAAGGAGGTGATAAAATTGATTTACATTTTCAAGCAGTGGTATCACTTTACCATTGGTTTTGTTAAATTAAACAGTATGAAAATTAGTCAAAATTTTATTGAATGAGAAATAAGGAGACAAAACTCTCTTGCAAACCAAGTATCTTCAAATTACTTCGTTTTTTAATAAATAATTTAAGAAGGTGTACCACTCAAAGAGAAATAAACTATAGATGCGTTATCTGCACTCTAAAATGCATCATAAAAAGAAGGTAACTACCGCGACCCTATACCCCGTGCGGGTATACGTAGCTACTTATTAGTACCGCCATTTTTTTAGAGCTGTGATTTTGGTGCATGACGTGTCTATATTTAATTACGTCATTCGCTCCAATTACAAACATTCATAAATGGATGAAATACTTTATTCTTTGACAACTGCAAGATGATGGAATGAAGCAATAGGGAACCCATATCATTGGCCGCCATTTTCTTTCAACTAACTACTATGATTTATAAAGTTAAACACAGTACACGTCAACTTTTTTTTTTTGTTAACCTAAAATATCTCTTGAATAATAAACTAACTATAACAATATAGATGTCGCAGGGAAATAATGAAAACGGAGATTTGATCAAATCCCAAATAATCAACTTTTCACTAAAGCAACTAAGAGATTTTACCACTTAGGTACTTTCTTCAGGGAAATCACCTCACAGAGTTGTTATTTTAACATCTTTCGTGAATTGATCCGTGGTATATAGATTTATCTGCAATGTCTGTCAATGTCAAAGTCCCGCCTCAAAAACCAGTGTGTTTTGCCCACCATGACTTACGGTGCTGAGACATGGACGCTTACACAGGAGGCTGTGTACAGAACGAGAGTTGCACAGAGAGCCATGGAGCGTTCCATGCTTAGCATACGTCTAATAGATCGAGTTCCAAACGTCGAGATCCGAAGACGTACGAAGGTTTTCGACATCGGGAAATGAATTGCGGAACTAATATGGAGCTGGGCAGGACACCTGGCAAGGCGCGGTGATGAAAGAAGAAGTGTTGGTCGGCCGGCGGCGAGATAGGCGGATGACATTGTTGCCATCGCGGGTAGAACCTGAATGAGGCTGGCACAGGAATGTGGGGATTGGCACAAGAGAAGAGAGGCGACAAGAGATGGGCGAAGTCGGGCTGTGGATGATGATGATGATATAGATTTGATCAAATCTCTATCGTGACATTTTCCCTGCGACATATACACTAAAACAATAAAACTCTCAATTATCTAAAAGTTAATGTATGGCTCTAACCCACTTGCTTGTCAATTTTTTTTGCCATACAAATATAATAATTTAGCAACAGCATATGTTTTATCCCAGCCTACTGCATGCAGATATAATTTGTATGTAAATCATACATGTTCAATACCGTTAGTTAGGCCGCTTGAAATAGAGCTAACTGTTTTTGCTCGCAATTAGATTCAATAAATTAGCGCTTAACGAGAATTTCGCATTAGCAAAGCAGTGACACTGACCTCATTTCCATAATTATTAACATTGCGTAGCGAAATAATAACGTAAAACCACCTAAATATATTACTATTGCGTTATTACGAGTAGGCTTTTTGAAGTGATAACTTCTTATGGGTGGGTAAACCGCTTCGTAACGTAACGCGTTACGGCGCCAGTCTGTCTGGATTCCCTTTCTCTCACGTATACGACAGCGGTAGGCAGGCTCTTCCTCACTCACACTAACCCACATCGCTAAACGTATTTCGGACAGACACTTCCCATATTAAATAGTTCATCTTAGATTAGTTTAAGTTATCACTTCTGTCGGGCGTCCCGGGACGCACACGTTTTTGTCAGTCTGTTTTTTATAAAACTTTTAGTAGATCAACAATTTTGATTGATTACTTTTACCATACGCACGAAACGTCGTAGAAACACTTTTCTGATAGCTACAACCTGGGAGCTTTAAGTTAAGAATCGATAGGCTACTTTTAGGCAAGCGTGCTCCATCATCGAAAACATCATCGCTTTGCATCAGGTGAGATTGTGGTTTGTTTAATGTTGATAGGTTTGCAAATGCACAACTATCAACATTGAAACAAATTAAAAAAAAAAACATTTTCACATAGTGTCGTATTTTTTGATATAGTATGTAGGAAAATGTCTACGAATACTGGTCCTCGCATCGATGTCGTATTGTCGCTTCACGCCTGGTTGCCTCAACTTTAACTCGTATCGAAATGATGATAGACTCAGCCCAAAGAATTCGAAATTTCATTTACAAAGAGGGAGAAAACGTACTTGAACAATAAACAAGAACAAATAATATCTTTCCAGAAAAATATGAAAAAGTTCTCAATAAATTATTTGAAATAAAAACATTTCTTTAGTATCTCTTCAACTCGGTCCACGATAAAACATTGTGAGGAACAGTTTCGCCGTAACAACAGAAACATCTTCAAAATTTTAAACAAGGCCGATTCTTATTCACAAAGACTCCGCTATAAAAGTGACTCCCCAAGTAATTCTACACTGTATCAATCACGTTGCAGTAATAAAATCCGACGTAAAACTTACTTCAGATACAAGTACGAGAGGTAGGTACAAACGACAAAATAGTGAAGTAAACAGACGCAAACAAACATAATATTATAGCTTCTGAAATAAGTCATACTGTCATTACTTCTGTTAATCATTTCATTCATAAAGTACAGTCCACAGAACGATAATAAGTACTACAGCTCTCGCACATCCCTTACTCAAAGACAAATCACTCTACATACTTATTTCTTTTGCTAACTGTACCTAGTTCCCTGAATTTGTTTCCGAATCACGTAGGTAGACACTTGCAGCCCTGTTCGACCAATCACCAACATGTTTGAGACGAGAATACGTTAAGGAATCCTTGATATTAAACTTTTAAGTGCTACCATTTTTATTTGTATTTGTAGGTCATGAAAATCGATGGGGAGCTATTGGATTGGAAGTAAGAGCTATGTTTTAAAGGAAGGTCTTTGCGTTTATTCGTGAGGTTTAAGAATACATTAACATATACTTCAACTTACTATGTGATTTGAAGGTTCTAATGTTTTTATAACAATAGTACCTACACATGTACTTTTGTTATAAAACATTAAAATGATGACAGAATTTCGTGATGGGTCTCATTTTCAATGTTTTTGGGCACGTTCATGATGAACAGTATGTTTATTTGACGCACATTAGGCAGTCAACTTTTGTTAATGTTGACTGACTGAGTATTTGCAATGAAGAGCTTGTTTAAATAGCATTATAGATAAACAATAAAAGCCGGCCGGAGTCGCTGCAACGAAGAAACGTGATGATTAGGACTTGTTCCCGGTAGATTGGTCAGAAAAGCAAACAACAAGAAACATTCTTCTTCGTAGCGTGTCGGTGGTAAATACACTTATCAAATTCTATGTTTGGCCCAGTACTCAGCGAAGGCAACACCGTTCGCAGTCGCAGCTATAAGGTCGTCACATGTACAGGTGACAGGGTGTACGGCGCAAGACAAGGGGTGGACCATGGCCTGCGGAGCGACGCCACACAAACACTGAAGATCAGAGCCATCCGAGAACCTCCACTTGAGGAGGTTTTCTTTAGTGCGACCGACCTGGATGCGGAGTTTATTTAGAGTTTTCCAGGTCGGCCACGGCAGCGCATTTACAGGTGGGAGGTTTTCCGAGGGCCCGATTAAATAATCAGGAGGTTTGATCTTCTCTCGCCAAAGTTCACATCTTCCCGAGGAGGTGTTGCCGGTAGATGGACTCACACATCGAAGAACTTCTTCGGCTTTTTAGTCTTTGAGGAACCAAGCTGTAATTGTGCATTGGGTGGCGTGAGTCGTATTCTAATTTTTTTCCTTTCTTTACGGCTTGCTATAGTCCTGTGAAAAAAACATTGGAAAAATAATTAACGCAGATCTTTTAACACCAGCGGAACAATTTAAGTAAACTAAAAAAATAGACAATATGATTTAAACAACTTGTAACGTACATCGTTTAAAACAAAGAGACTGCTAAAATAATAATTATTTAGGTACATGTTTCTCTCATCCATAGTTTTATGGTCGCACCCAGTCGTACCTAAAACCCGGTTTTACGCTCTCTTTGACCATAGAATACTAAACAATATGGCCGCAGGTGAGCATCCTACACATTTGGTTTAGTTATTTATTTCAGTACCTCCTGTTAAAGCCTAGATTTGGGCTCTGACATTAAAATCACACCTTTAGTAAAGCTTTGTTTTATTGTTTATTACCGTGATTGTGTTTGTTTTAATGTCTGGGATCCTTTATCCTCGTAAATTTGAAGTGTTATTGTGGCTAGTAGGGCTTCGGTGGCGTAGTAGTCGTTGGTGCGGCTATTGAGTTTAGGCATAGCTTGATACCCTAGACGGATAAAGTGATTTTAGGAGTATAGAAGGTGTAACGGAAAGCTGTAGTCTGACCATAAAAACTGCTTCTGCTCATGTAGATGAACAACTTCCTTCAAGAAAGTCACCGGCAATTCCAAAAAAAAATGTACCATCCATACTATTTTTTATATGCTGAAAATAATCTTAACGAAACTCACTTTACTTTTGGGATTGACTTCATTATAAAAACTTGCTTGTTCATCTAGATGGGATTCAGAATTGCTTTACAATTATTATAATATGACGATACCTCTCCGTTTCACCTTGTATAGACAGGAGTTTTCATCAATCAGATTTTTTCAGGTCCAGCCCAGAGTGTATATTAAACAATATCTGGAGAGATTGTATACTCGATAATTTTTCAACTGAATAGTTGGAATACTTTTCACACCTCAAAATTTGAAAGTCTATAATCTCAACATGTTGGCGACCAATCAGAAGGAGTTGACTTCGAGAGACTATCAGATTTTGATACGTAAAAAAGTATTCCAAATGTTCAGTTCACAATTTATCGAGAGCTTACAATCTCTCAAAATATTTTATAATCTTACAGAGTTTGCCATTTTTCGGTGACATAAACACCGTAAAGGGCGACCTGGTACTTGAATAAAACTGACAAACCTTGAGAATGCCACATACGACTCCCTACCCTTTATTAAGAATTATCACATCAAGTCAAAGTTCCTAGGAATTGACACCGGCAAGCTAAGTGAATTTATTGATTGAAGGTCCAATTCTAGTGCACCCGTTGCATTCAAAGGCGTGCTTCTTTGACGAACGCGATTTACGTAGAACTTGGAGCTAGGTTTTAGCTATTTTATTAACATTCTTCGAAGCAAAATGTATTAGATGCAATAAATATCTTACTTTTATTTGATGAAAGCTACAAATGGCTTCATTCCAAGCCATAAAGAGTTATTATAATTGTTTGTTTTGTTTGCAAAAGATCCGATTGCGTTTCATACGGTTCATCAATGGACGGGGTGAGTCTAAGTAGGTGTATATTTTATTAAAGTTTTGGATAAATTGGCTGAAATATGACGACTGTTGAAGAGGTCGACAAAATCATACCTCTACCTGACATATCTGGTACCCGTGCGAAGCCGGGGCGGATTACTAGTAAAAACCGGTATGTAAAATATAACATAAGCTGGCAAATTGATCAATCTGCCCTTTACCTACTAACCCGGGAACTCCACAAACTTTCCCCTGAACTGTAAATGAAATTAAAATATAACATTTCCCTTCAAATCTGTTTTGAATTTGTTGAGAACACAAGGGAAGCGATTCTCGCATTTCATGCTTGCCAGTTCTAGAACAAAATCTATTAAACTTCGGCCACGGTGTTACTACCAGCTATTGTGTTATGAAGTAACCTGATTGCTTGTCAAACAACCGACTTTCGTTCTTATTACATTGTAGTCATCGCGAGACGGAGCCGTCAATGTGTCAAGAACATTGACAGGATGTCTATAAAGACGAATTTAGACGGTTTTCTTTTTGCAGTTTTACCTAGCTTTCCCCAAGTTTTTCTAGAATTGTCACGCCTGTTACATGCCCTTCCGGGATAGTATTTTAAGAGATCATGATCTTCTTCATGAGGCTTATGATTACCGGTGTGGTTTTAATTAGGTTAAACTCCCACACGCCCTGGTCTTTTCTCCAAAATACTAGTTTGTTTTGAAGGTTACCCCCGAATACTAAAAAACATGAATACCTTGGTTTTACATCGATTTTGTGTGTGTTCTCCTTTCGATCCTTAATCCTAAGCCTTTTGGCTGGTAGCAGGTTCTGTAAGAAACCAAAATAACGCCCGCCCGCAATGCCTTAAATTCATTTAGTAAAAGTTTCATACTACAACCAATTATGGTTTTTTGGTTTAAATGTTGATGCATATTTTTTCTAAGTCAAGTCATTATACAGACACCAAAATCAAAAGTCATTTATTCAAATTAGGCTGGGTGCCAGCACTTTTTGAACGTCAAAGTTCAATGACAGAGATAAAGACAGTCCCCCAAAACGCCCGCCCGTCACCACTTCCTAGTGTTTTAGCTGTCCGTCAATGATACCCATGAACTGACAAGAATCTGACTTACAAGAGATACCAATTTTGAATTGTCTATTTTATTTGCATAGACATCTATTATTCCCCAAACAAGAGTATGGCCTTACGTATATTTTGCAAAGTAATTCAGTATACAAAGTGTCTCAGTCGAAAGCGTCACGAGAATCAAAAGACGGCTACCAAAGCGCCCAAACAGATGTGAACAAAGATGAAAAAAGTTTCAGAAATTGGAAATGGAAGATGATTACAGTACACTGAATGGAGTTGCGCGTTATTATCAAGTCGCCTTTGTACTGATTCCGAATGTTTCCCTTTAAGAACTTCCACCAAGTTTATGGCTTATACCCTCGAATCGTACCTAAAAAGAAAGAAAAAAAAAGTTTAATTCACATAGAATCTTTATAATTCTTTATTGTTCTTGCTTTGTTATTCTAACGACTATAATTTCAGTATTTTACGTAGTTTATTGTGAAAGCGGTTTTGTAAGTTCCTCTGTCTTTTGTTTATTTGGGTTTACTGTTTTGTGTAATTTGATTTTATTTTTATTGCGGGCTTTGAACAGAAGTTTCTAAATTCAAAGAATGTGGTTTCGCTTAGAGGTTGTCAAGCGTTTTGCTACTGCATTCTATGTTTGAATTACTTAATGCGGTGCTAGCCAATACAAGTGAAGAAAACAATCTGAGAATTTGCTTGTCTGACTTCCCACCTTCTACATCTCATCTAATATCATGGTCATATAAAAGTTCATGCCATCTCCTTGGCACATATTCCATACGTACAGTTTTCCCCATTTTATTTACTACAACACATTATCATAACACTGAATATCATGAAAATGGCACTTCTAACAGAAACGACATCTCTCATTTCCTTGTTTATTTCCCCGTACGTCTGAAATAAGTTTGGATGACAACCGTATTCTTTGATGAAATAGTTACTTACCTACCAAGTAACTGTAGGTTTGTAGCATTCCCTACTTGAAAAGTCTGTAAAACTGTGTTTCAAGGAATATGGAACAAATTTGAATACAGCTATTAAACTCGACTCTAAACAGAAGGATAGGTAAAATAGTACTATAAAAAGCCTGAAAAGCAAGGTTACCGATATAGCCCGAAGAATCGCCGAACTTAAATGGCAATAGGCAGGGCACATTGCTTGCAGAACAGAGAGTTGTAAAGTTCGGAAGTGGCGATCACCTACCAAAATACGCAACGTTGGAGCGGTATTCATGGTGGCGGCCCTCATCAGGCCACGTTGTGGACCGATGACCTGATGAAGGCCGCGTGAATCCGTTGTATACGAGATGCTCAGAACTGGTCGATGAGGCGACACTTAGGGAAAGCAATTGTTCAGTAGTGGACGTATTTCGGCTGAAATGATGATTATGATGAAAAGCTGGCAACACACCACAAAACAAGGACCTCTTCTTAGAATAGAGAAAGCCGGAGTATCAATAATCACGCTTGCCAGAGGTTCATTAACAACTTCAGTATTGTGATAAAGACACAGACAAAATATTTCATTAATAACTTGACATTTTCTATAACCTACTAAAATCAGAAAAGAGTATCTAGTCTAAGATTAAATGGCAAAATTAACAAATTCTTGATATTATATCCAGTAAACTTCTTATATTCACACTAAGTTTAAGGTGAGTATGGTGTGTAGGGAAAGTTACTTGTGTAAAAAGAAATACAATAAAATTTAACTTTATTATACCTTATTTAAAATCTCCTAAAACATTACTACAAATTCAGCGATTTATCTACCTGGTACCTGGTGTCCTGAAATCCAGGTTTCGGCTTAGTTTAGGCACCAGGCTCCCACGAATAAAATATTATGTCAATATCTATGACATTTTTAATACTTAATACTTACCTACTTAAATCATCATGATCGGAGTTAATTCCCTTTATTTTGTTAGTATTAAGTTTTTCATTTGTTTTATTTGTGGATGACAATGTAAGCGATTATTATATGAAACGATCCTTGAAAATACGAGAATAATCCCTCTAAAGTCGCTAATAAAGCTGACATTATTATTATTAAATTCTACAATTCATATAGTATACTTCGAGATTCCCGAGACATAATTAAATAATGAAGCAGACTCGTTTTAATCGTATTTACCTCGACATGATTACTTGGATTGAATATTCATAAAATCCCGATAACATTCTTCGGGAGCGTTCCCAGTATAAACGAATTAGGGGGACGTAGAAGCATTGAAATTAACTTACAAAATTACATTACCTGCGTACTTTTAAATTGGAGTTAACTTTTATACGTAGGATACTGTGTTCCTAAGTTTAGTATTATGTTAAAGTATGTAATGGAGATTAGTAATTTTACTTCCAATCTGCTACTAAAATATTTGAAATCGAAGAACTTATAATGTTTTGGAAATGACAATTTTTGATGAAAAAGCAATCGATTTGGTTCATAATTTGCAGTTAACTACTTTGATAATAATAATAATAAAATCAAATGGCTACACTTTGGTCGGATAGTTGACTCGACCGCTGAAAAGAGGAAGTAAAAGTTAATTTATAACCAAAATAAAAACTCATCAGATTTCAATAACATTCTCACCTGGTTCTATTCATAAAAAATAACGACCAATGAATCAATTAGCACAAAAATCCATCCACCATAAATCGTACTAATTAATCTCAATAATCACGCAGTCATAACTAAAACAAAGGTTTTTACAAGCTTCGCCCCTTCAGCCATATTTCCTCAACCGAAGCGAATAATTGAATGTTCCGAGCAGTTTTTACTCATTTAAACTGTACGCCACAATTACCTCTATTAATTTACGCGGCGAGGTGGGCGTGATAAAAGCCAGCTTAATAATATTGGGGTGAGAAATGCTAGGGGCGAAGCGAGGCAAAGAGGGGCGAAAGGGGGCAAAGCTGTCAAATTTCGTGCAGTAAAGCACCAGAAATGGTCTTCCGCCTTACTTGCTTGGACAGGTACTGGTGGTGGCACAACTTTTGTTGACCTTCTTGCGATATTTAGACTGCAAACGATAAATTGAATTAGATTTTAACCCAGACTTTGTTCGTAATTTATAACAAAATGTACTTTATTCGATGAAACAATTTGTCCGTTCCAGACTAACCTCCCACCATGACCACGATCTGCAGACATGAAGGACAATCCATCTCTGGTTTGTCCTTCATGTGTTGATAGAGAGTACATTATCCGTCATACATTTGACACAGCGTAAATATCTCAATAGCACTGAAACAAGGCAACATTCAGCTGTTGCCGTGTACGAAAACTATACAAAACGATGCTCACAAAGTCGCCCCAGAAACGGGCAAACTAAAACTTAGCACTCGACATTACATCTTCTCAACACGAACGTAGGACAAATAAACCGAAATCACCATTGTGCACGATTACACCGAATGCATTCCGGCGGACAGCAGGCATTGGCGTTCGCTTTATCTTTACCATACACTGTCTGATAAGGAGCTTACCAGGCGAACTTAATAAGAGTTGACGTGACCATCCGACCAAATGATAATACACCTTTTGTTCTTCAAAACACGGTTTAATTTAGATTAGCGGACGGCTTTGGACGGGTCACTGGGTAAGAGCATTTTATGCATGATGTTGTTAGCTTTTTGGGTATAAAGTGCACAATAGGTATGCTACAAATGTTGTGTTTGTCTCCTTTTGTTACTGGGGCGCATCATTAGAAAGGATTAGTGTTGTGAGACACACATTTTGCGTGAGTTTATGTTTAGTATAACGTAGGTACATCCATGGTATTAGTATGTAGAATCGTTATGATTCGCGATCGTAGGGAGCTATACGGGGTGTACAATATTCTAATATGGCATATACTACCTACCCAAAGTGAGAGGACATACACAAAATCACAAAAATTATCTGTTAATTTACATTAGTTTAATGCCAACATATAACAAAACGAATTACCTACTCATACCGAATACAAGCATAAAAATCAAACCCAGCCAAAACAGTAGCCACAGATGAAATCCCAGATTTAGGGAAGATTGCTAAATGAAATCATACCTAATCGCCAAACTGAATCACGAACTAATTAGTCCAAAGCCTGAAATTTGGGGCAACAGCAATGGATTTAGCAGCACCCGGCAAGTTACATTAGCTAATCCGCCGGTCAGCGCAAGGCTCCGAAAGCCAATCAGACGTGCCTACGTCACCACACGGCTCCCGGATTGGCTGACCAACCTGTTTACCAAGTGCCATTTTCCAAAGCGCTGTCAACACGTTCATATCGGCTAATAATCACCACTCATTTCGAAGCCGCTCTGAAGGCTTAACGAAACTGTGTTTATCATTCTAATGACGAAGCTACGTCATCCGATTCTGAAACAGAAATGAGGTCAATGCTTATTGGTGTATTTCGAAGCAAAACACGTTTGCCAGAATTGCATCCCATTTACTCAAACCGTAGAATTCCAGTAAGATTTATAACTAATGATGACTTTGAGTGAGAAACACAATGTAAACGTACGTTTTAAGTAGTAAACATGTGAATTACGCTGCTTTCATATCCAATTTGTTTCAATTGAAACACATATCATAAATATGTAACAGTATTTTTAAACCATCACCAAAACAAAAACAACAACAGTTCCGAACAAACACAAGTTTCATCACATCACTACGCCATCAGTCATAAATAACGCCGATAACATCAACTTACGTTCTAACACAATAAAGTAAATAAGAGCGCAGAACGGGCCAATTTGTGCAGTATCCATTCGCTCAGTCTAATTTACAGCAGATATTAAAACCGCGGGCCGCTTCACACGTGTCCCGTCATAAATTGTAGGAGTACGTTCCACAGTGAAATTGGGCGGTGGAACAATGTTGAATCTGCCTCATTTGGGTGGCGCAATTTTCTCATTATTAATAGAGAATGGAAGGTGAGGTAATGGTTAATTCATTGGTTTTTACACGGTGATTTTCGGGGATGAGTTAACCTGGGTTTTGTTTTGGTTTCACTGCAGAAAAGCGATGAGTGTTGAGTATAATGTGAAATTGTTTTACGTAAATAACTATTTTGGTTATGAAATTATATCTCTTAAATCCTTCATAGAAGAATTCACGGTTAATAAAAGGTATAAGCTGCCACAAAAATCAAATTAGGTCAACTTCCAACGAAAAAAGTCAAATAAGCCCACCCAAAAATTGAAATAACTAACCTTCACGACTTAATTAAAAACCTGGGATAAATGCAATGAAATTAAATCATAAACTTTTGACACTAATACAGGTATACAAAAACCTTTTATTCAATCTAACTTTGTGAACGGAATGGGGTGGGGGCAGGTAATGTGGTATTATTTCCTCATTAATGTGTCTGGAAGTTTCGGGGTTGGATTAAAAACTCCCCAGGGAATGTTTTGGTAGTAGGCATAGTCCTAGTAATTGTGAACAACCATTGTTAGTCAATTTGATTTCGAGGATCTGATGCTTTGGAAAAGATTACTGAAAGATCTAAAGCTTTAAAAACAGTTAAAGCAGATACCGTGGTTAATTTACACTTTATGAACATTTTTTTATGCAAGCTCCCTCAGACAGTATGTTTTGCAGATAACGTCCTAAGAAAAAAAACCATTAAAATTCTCGTCGCATCGGTGTTGCAGTGTCATGACACGTCTGTCTGTAGGAGCTCTGATACTTAAAATGTTTGCCCTGGGTTCACCTTGAAAATGAAACCGTCTCCCAAAAATCTGGACACCTTTAATATCAGCACTAAGATGTCATAGACAAGATTGCAATCTCATTTCATCTTGATAAACGATATTGAGACTATTGAGAACTATATTAATTTTGCAAATTAAAGCTTTATTTCTTTTAGTGACATGATATATCCAATGACAGTTAATATACACAGGCCAAAAGTAATTAAGAATGTCAATCAATGTTTTTTTATCTTTCAAAGAGAATATAAATGTCTATTCTACGTGGTCATTTTAGTAATATTCTTATAAGTTCGTCCGTATTTTATCTCCCGGAGAACGACACGGTGGAGCATACGGTGGAGGAGTGCCCTGCTTGGACGGAGCACCGCCGTATCCTCGTCGAGGCGATCGGCGGTGGCAACTTGTCGCGTCCAAATCCATGGTCCGGAGCGAGGAGGCATGGGAAGCAATCACCTCCTTCGGCGAAGCAGTAATTATAGCAAAGGAGGAGGCGGGCTGCGTGAGGGAGAGCAGCGATTCCTGGCTACCAAAGACGCGGGCCTGCAGACGGCAAGCGTTGGGTGGCTCGCCGTCTGAAAAGAACCAGGCCCGGGTCGACGGCGCATTGTGTTCCACGCAAGCCTCAAAGAGATGTCAGCATAGAAGACGGGGACCACTAGGGCCAGTGCCTGCCTAGGTTGCGGAATTTTTACGAAAAAGTCACCGCGGCCCTGGAACACAAAGGGCATTAGGAGGAACACGGTTGGGTTTTAGTCAGTAAGAGTCAAACACTACCTCCCGTTCCGCCCAGAGCGGAAGGAGCCATTTGATGACGTCCAATCCTTTAAAAAAAATGGGGCCGTATTAGGAAGAGCCAATGTCGTCATGATTCCCTCGTGAAAAGGGTATAGAGTACTATTCGTCCTAAATACCTCCGTCTCTCTCTATCCCTCACACCGGGATCGAAATCCCAAACCTGGGTCTATTTCGGTTCAAAATTCTTTCCAATTGGTTCAGCTGTTGAGGCGTGGTTGACTAACAAACATCTAAAAGACTATCAGATTTATATTATAACTAGCTTTTGACACCAGCTTCGCTCGCGTTCAGGTATTTTTTTCGCAAAAAATAAATTGGACATGTGCGAGTCGCGTGGCAAATGGTTCCGAACGAATTTCCTTTTCTGAACATGTTATTATAACACTGTGGACTTTTTAGAGATTTTCTCAAATTGTACTTATTTACGTAACGTTTGGGTCACAGCAGTTCATATGTGTACCAAATTTTAACCGAATCGGTTCAGTACATTCGGAGAAAATTGGCTGTGACAAACGGACAAAAATAAACATTTTTGTCTGTTTGTCATAAAATTCTAATAGGAATTAGAATTTTATTTCTTACGGATGTTCAGAATCCTAAAAAATTACTCTCCAGGGTCCCAATGGTCCCATCTATCTACATTTTTATGTGCCAAAATTCATCAAAATTTGCTATTTAGGCGTGGAAGAGCAACAAGTAAATAAACTCTCTTTCGCTCATCTATAATATTAAGTAGTTAGGATAATTGGTAGGATAAGAAAAGAAAGATACACGATACGTTTTTCTTCTCTTCAAAGAGTAATGCCAATATTCTTATGTAATAGAGATTAAGGAAATATAAAGAGATGCAGCTGTGAATGTCAACTGGAGTACTTGAAACACGGCGGTGTTGATATCTAAAACTCCGGACGCTTTTATCGTGCACGTCTTTCTACATCGTTCTCACTATGATTAATTTCAACAAGAACGATGTAACCACAACTTTGTAACAATTTATTGATTTAAAACAGTGTCCGTGGAGTTTCTTGCACGTTCTTCTTCATAGAGATCTACGCTTTGGAACGTGCAAATAACCACACCTCTTTGACAGACCGACTGACTTGATAATTCAAAAGTGCCTGTAAATGGTCTAATTGAATTATGCTTTGAGTTATTTTAAAAGGTCGTTTGTCCATTCAGGAAAATTGCGTGGTATGCGCCATTTTCGTTTTCCAAGAATTTGTTCTAAGCTGAGTGAGCGTACCTAATATTTTATGAACTGAATTGGCGTTAGTTGATTAACACGGTTTTCAAATGTATTTGGATGTCATTAGTCATTAGAGAACAAATCGGTTGAATTTTAAACCACAGAACCCATACTAATCCTACCATACATAAAAGTAAAAGTTTGTGACGATGGATGGATGGATGTTTGTTACTCTTTCACATCAGAACGGCTGATTGGATCAAGATGAAATTTGACACAGAGGTAGATTATGGTCTGGAATAACACAAAGGATACTTTTTTTTAGGATGTCTTTTTGACTTTTTTTTTATTAATTCCGACATTTATGCGGGCGGAGCCGCGGGCCGCAGCTATTATTATAAATGTGAAAGTAACGTTGTCTGTTACCTTTTAACGGCTGAAGGGGTTTGGATGAAACTTGGCACACGAGTAGACCATGCCCCGGAATAGGACACTTTTCACCCCGATAGTATACTCCCTTGGTCTAATTCTCAACTTTCACGCGGGCGAAGCCGCTGGCAGGAACTAGTTAGGAATATGAAAAAAAATTGTAACTTTACCATTTTCGATAAATATTCAAAAATAGAAAACCAACAAACAATGAAAAATAAACAAACGATAAAAAATTTCAAACAAATTCTAGCTTTTGGTCGCGATCGTAAGTGCATATTCCTTGTTTTCCCGTTTCCGTATAGCCTATAGCCTTCCTCATGAATGTGGCTATCATTTACAAAAATAATGTTTCAAATCTGACTGGTAGTTCCAGAGATTAGCGCATTCAAACAAGCAAACTCTTCATTTTATTGGTATTGATATCTGATCCACTCTCAAAAACGCCGTTTTTTGTAGCAGCTACATGGCCGTCACAGCATATGATACCAGAGACCAAGTCAGAATTGTCTTTCTAATTATTAACAACAACACTTCGACATAGAACATATTTGAAAAATGTTTCCTATTTTAACTATACTCGTACTAGTATTTATTTAGAAAATAAAAAGGCATTCATATTCCCTATTGTTAACCTTAATAGTACCATTCTATTCAGTATTGTAGACTCACTATTGTCAAACATGTTTGCATAGCCAGTGAGCTTTTGCGTGATATGTTTGAAATTTTATTTTTTTCTATAAAAATTGTACCTTTGACCAATCTACGCTTTGATACAGCGTATAAAAGCGATCAAGGCTTTTGATGCAAAATCAAACGTATATTGTGAAATTGATGCTTGTATTGCTGGAATGTTGTGTGTGTATTAGTTCAACTGATTTTTTTTCTGTTCGTTCTAAATACAAAACGATGCTCAAAAGGATTTGAATAGAGAATATTGTAGTGTATTAATTATTTATTGAATCTCTTTTGTTTCTTTCTGTGATTCTAATGTGTAGCTTTGTATGTAGGCAAATTTATTTTTTCGCACTATCAATATCACCCAATAATAATAATTTGTATTTACAGTATACACGTAAAAACAGCAGCCATAATATAGTAACTTGATGACTGATGTTCGACCCTACAGCCAGGGTCAAAAATTGTATATTTTATGTGGCTTTATACACTAATATTATTATTTCGGTTACACCAGTCCACATACAAAATCTTTTAATTCTAAACCACAACAGGGACATTTTCTAGGAATTCCCAGGAAATTAGTAAGAAGTTTCCGTGCGTCACAGTTGCGTGGCGCACGGAGAACACGTGCCGTTCAGATTAGTTGGTGTAGCCAACAACTTAGTAACTTCCACAATTAATACCAACCGACCGCACGGGGGTTGTGTCTGCCACGAATATACGACTGATGCGATTGGTCGGCAACTAAAGGTAAAATTTTGAAGACAATTTTAAAATCGTATTACAAGAGATTTTTTTTTTTTTCAACCACTTTGAAACTAGCAAAGCAAAGATAGAGGATTGTGTTAGGAGTGATATGAAAGAAAAGGAAGTTAGTGTTAGCGTGACGGCTGACAGGACAGAATGGAAGAAAAAAACGTGTTGCGCTGACCCCAAGTAACATGGGATAAGGGCAGGAAGATGATGATGACTTTGAAACTAGTAATTGACCCACCATTAAATACGAGAACCATCAGTGAAATAGATACCTTCATATGATTGTCTTTTTCTTTTTCTAAGGTCATTACTTTTATGTTGTCATTGCTGTCCCAATGCTGGGCAAAAGCCTCCCCAAAGGCCTTCCACATATTCTTCACCCTCGCCGTCTCGAGTCAGGCCTCAACAATCAATTACCAATTTATTTATAACTACTAAAAATTGGTTTATTTTTGCACTATAGCTGTCACTACCCTGTAATGTATTCACGTGAGAAACTAATGGCAGCGCCAACGAACAGCATTGCTTTGACCGAATACGGGGCTAGATATGAAATTGAGAAGATTTTTATTCACAACGGCACGCTGAATAGGAGACCGTACGCCATCTCTGCCACTACAATCACAAAAGCCACCTTCTACAAAATAATATAAATCAATTGCATCGGGGGACGTCAGCTACCAATAGGCGACTAAGTGGTACGGTTGCACGTGCCACTAAACGCAGGACAAAGGGGAGATAAGAACAAGTGGGGGCGCAAAACTATTACAATCGTTGCGAAATAAATTTGTGATACGTCTCTTACATTATTTCCCTGTAGAATGTTAGTTACGACTGGTTTGTAGGGGGAACGGTCTGTAGGGGGGGGGGAGGGGCTGATAAATAGTGGATGTTTTCCTGCTGATAGCGTTATGATTACAAAACAAATGTCTTTAATAATGCGCACAGCAAAGGAGTGGAACTCTCTGCCTGCGTCTGTGTTTCCGATCGCATACAACCTTAATCTCTTCAAAATTAGAGTGAATAGGCTTCTTCTGGGTAAACTCCATCGTCAACTGTTTCGCTGTCATCTATGACCTAGACTAGAGTCAAGAGCAAACTCACCTAAAATAAAAACAGAAGTACAGGGAAAAGTGCTCAAACAAACTTTTAAGGAACTACTTCACTTTATCATACTTTAATAACATCTTAATTTATTCTTCTGTACGGGTGAGTGTTACTGAAGTATTCCTAAACGGTTGGATCGATCCTGATGAAATTTTTGTTTGTGTTTTAACTAAAACCATCTTGGGTGCAATTGGATCCGGTAAGTGGCGCTTCAATCGGGCTCTAGGTTCTAGGGCAACGTCTGTCAGAACATCTAGTTAACTTTATAGCATAAAAGTCAAGAAATATAATCTTAGCCACATAAGAGCACACGCTTGTAACAGAAGTATTCACCATAACTGAAATTGGACTGTAAAAATACCTATTACATCATGGCACAACAGATATTTAAATGTTCATTCGAGTTTTCACAGAAATAAAAGCATTTAACAATCTGTATTGGCCATATTTTGAAGGGACCTATAATATAATGCCAACACGTCAAATAATCTCAAAAATCCTTGTCGCACGAATCAATCGTCCGTGTGCAGAGATCCTCTCAAATCGATTCGCTACCTACATGTCAGAAATAAAGTTTTGTAGGAATCAACCCCACGTGAAGGGATTATCGGATCTGCAACTACTGTAATCCATTAGGGTTGTTTATAGTACTTTAATATTTAAATCCTTTTGCCATGGGAGCTTTACGGGGAATACGGCCTGTATATTAAGTAGCCCAATTAAAATGAAAGAGGAGCATAATTTGATAACAGAATATTGTTGATTTTCTGTCCGAACTTACAAGTTTTCAATCGTCAGTGTTTTGGTCAAAGACTTAGGTATAAAAAGAGCTTAAAATGTAATACGTACCTATGATTAAAATTCAATATTAAAATAAAACTATCGAATTGGTACTAAGAAAGAAATTACTTTTGTTTCACAACAGAGTGCCAATAATTTTAATTTTTAAAGCAACTTTTGCAATAACATCTCAGTCGCAATCTGTCAAAATGTAGGGATGATAGATGTTTTTGACATATTTTGACTAGACGCGAAAACGAACGTTTCTTTAAGAAACGTTAATTTTAATGAACATATTAATTTTTAAATTAGAAGAATTTGCCCTCAGTCCGTCAGTTTATACTAAGGGTGGTACAGACCAAACGATTGATCGTCAATCGATGCCATCGATCGATGTTAGAATGGGTTAGTCGACGTCGATCGGTAGTTTCTACTTCTTTCTTCGATCAGCCAAATCTACCATACCAATCGCTCAACGTCGATCGACGCCGATCGATGCGATCGATTGTTGTAGTAACACTCTAACAGTACCTTCAATTCGATAATAAAATAACGGTCTGAAAACATTTCCACTTCCTCAAAATCTAGAACTGGCACCACTCAAGTATTAAAACTTCATAATAATAAGAAAACTAGCCTAAAAACACATCCAAAACTAAAACATCCCAAAAAATTAAACAACAAAACTAATCACAACACAAACACAGCATTTTACCAAAAAAGTTTGTTACGTAAACGTACAAGACAACTTTACGAAAAGCCCGCAACCAGGTGCTCTTTCACACACGTAACAAAAAGCTTACAATAAGTACAATAACCGAACTTTTCCCATCAACAGTGTTTCAACAAGCTGTACTCAGTACTACGGATGAATGAGCTGGGAATATGAATGTAGCTGGTCTATGGTCGATTAGAGGTCGTTAAGTCATTGTTATTTGGTCGTGGTTTCTGGTAGGTATATTTGTTGATACGGAAAGTTTTCTTTCTGAAGATTGGAAGGAATAACTGTTAGGAAGAGGTTTTAGTTGTTGCCTGTGATTGATGGATCGTTTTTAGGGTTTTACCCAAAGGGTAAAAACGGGACCCTTTTACTAAGACTCCACTGTCCGTCTGTATGTCTGTCACCAGGCTATATCTTAAGAACCGTGATAGCTAGACAGTTGAAATGTTCACAGATGATGTATTTCTGTTGCCGCTATAACAACAAATAGTAAAAATTAAATAAAATAAAAAATAAAAGGAGGCCGTACAAGAAACATGTTTTTTTCGGCTTATAGTACGGATCACTTTGTGTGCAAGTCCAACTTGCATTTGGTCAGTTTTTTGTTATTATTTATAGGCTTGCGTTCACAGTCTCACCTGATGGAAAGCAATGATGTAGTCGACGATGGAGCAAGCTTTCCTAGAAGTATCCTATTGGCAGGGAATTTCACTAGTTCGCTGCATGAACGATGAAAGCATTTCCAAAACGTCTTATATATGTAGTCTGATGATAGAACGGGCTAGGCGAATTACTCTTTTTCAATGTAAATGATGTTTTATGTTGAGATTTATGTGCAGTAATTTGTTTTGAAATTAATTCGGAAGTAAGTATGATGGTATGTTATATGGTATGTGGTATAGTATAATGATGGTAAGTGGTATGTATGTCCCAGTAAGAAATTTATCGATACAAGGAATATACCACACAAAAATAAATATCAGATCTAGTGTGATCTGATATTTATTTTTATGTGTATCCACAGGTTTGAACCATATGTTCAATGCGTTACAAAACAAAAAGCTAACTTTTAAAAATCATTACTTAACGGCCACCAATTTACCAACATATTAGCGACCAGTTTAGAATACAAAACCGCCGTATCATCACAGTTGTCAAATCGTATCTTTGAATCAAATTGTATCAAGTCATCGAGTTATTTAAGTCACATCTTAACGCACCATTAGGGGCAGATTACGTGAGCAAGATACCGGCTGTTTGCTTAATGTACTCGATAAAAACTAATTTGTAACCATAATGGACGTTTACGACTATGTAACAAATAACTTACTTTTTTGCACGTACGATAAGTTTTGTTAATTTTGAGGTAAGACCAGAGTTTGGAAAATTTCAAGATAGGGTTTTAAAGGAAAAATGTAATAATGCCAAACATTTATTACTGATATACAATAAAAGGTTTAATAATGTAAAAAGGTTTGACAAGCAGTTCATGTATGTAACACGTTAAACCAAACAATATTATTCAAAAAGTCATCGTATGCGCTGAAACAGGAAATATTACTAAGCACTATTCTTCATATCATTATTGACTTTCTCAAACTGTACCTAAAGAAAGAAAGAATAATATTTATTTAGCACTTACATGAAACACGCACGGTACATAGAAATAAAAAAATAAATAAAAAAATGTAGGTATGCTAAGATCCAAGTGTGTGTCACGGCTGCACTAAAAAGGTCCATTTCAGCGATATATCAGACCGACTGATACTGTCTGATGCTGGTTTTCTTATAATCCTTTCGATGCCTATCGTTCATTACTCAGCCTACCAATCGTAGGAGATTGTATTGCTTTATTCGGCTAGAGACATTTACGAATGACAAAGGATGAAATATTATTTAGGAAAAACAAATCTAACTTCGTAATACTCTGGACTGACGACTGTACTGTAAGGATTGGAAACAGGCTGAAAATAACTTGTTTAGAAACAGGCGGTACAAGAAAGGTAAATGAGCTCCACCTCTTTATAATAGCAATTCCATTTGCCAGCTACTACCTCCAATATCTGTCCCAAAGATTTATATACCATCTGCACGCTATAACCGAACTTAATGCGTGCACCTTAGAGGCGAGGCCATCGTGAGGCTTACGGGGGCCTTATCTTAGCACAGAATAGTGTTATAAACGGAATTCCCGTTTGCTACCGGGGCAGGACCGTTTGACCCGGGCACTGTCATCCACGCTCGTAAACTTTACGACCAGCTCTCGAAACAGGCTTTGAAGAATAAGCGTCTACCGGAAGCAGCCCCTCTGATAAAATAATATTGGAACAAGAAAATATCGAGTAATGCGGACCGATGTAACCGTAAATATGAATGAGCTACTCAAACTTTTGTAGCGCATCTTAGTCTATTCAGAGAAATTGCAGGATTATTGTACAAATGTTTGGGCATTTAAGCCTTACCCCCGATTACTGAATTAAGCTTTTTTAGTTGAGTATTTTTCAAACTTAAGCCTGAATATCTGTCACAATGTGGTATTAAGGTAAGGTTTGACACCATAAACCCAACGGTTTTAACTCCATAAATGTTACGTTATTTTTTAAACTCGCGTTAAAATAATGACATTAAAATACAAACAAATGCAGATCACACAAGGGTTAAAAAACGATCTCTTCTTTAGAAATAAACGTCTGGGCATAAAAAATAAAATACTTGAAAAGTTTAACCCCTAAATTCTAAGCCGTGCCACACACCTAAGCTCGACAAAGGGTAGACAAATATGTAAAAGAGGCTTACTTGACTCAAAGCCAAAAGTTTAGAATTATGGACAAAACTGAATAACCAAAGATTGGATTAATTTAAAGTTTCTGAAAATATGATTGATAAAGAAAAAGTCTTAAATAACTATAACTATTAAAATAATTGATGTGATTTGATGGATACTGTACCAAACTAAAATAACATTTATTGAGTGTTTTATATTTTTTATTAATCTAAACTGCATGTTGATAAATAAAATTGCATTTGAAGCTACAGTTAAACAAAATTTAATATATGTATAAAATAAATTAACTTATAGTATAATCCTATTAGGTTTCAAAAATGCATGTAGTTAGATAGTTGGTTTTACTTCAATGATAACATTAAGTGATTATTAAGTGGCTTTATTAACTTAAACGTGAATTAAAGTAGCTTTCATATGAATTTAATTTAAATGTATTACTTTAACTACGCGCCTTTTATATTGCTTTTATAACTTGTTTATTTTAAGGGAGTGCTTTAAAAATATTTAACTTTGAACTTAGCTTTTTTTATTTAAAGTATAAAATACCAAGAAAACTGAAGCCTTTGATACTTGATACTTTAATTTACGAATGGATATGTGTTATTTTTATACCAAATACATTTTAAATTAGAATAGTATTTGAATTGTTTTTGCATACAATTAAGAAAATTGTATTAATTTCAAGCCATTTTGGAAAGGTAATTTTCTTTTCCAATATTTGTCATTCAATACGAAATCTTTACGCACACACAATCAAACATCCAAGACATTTTAAAGAGCTTGTCCTTTTTAAGCCTAGAACACACATCCCACACAAGTACCTATAGCAAGTGGCATCACATAGTTTGTTCACCCTCAACGTGGAGTAGTGGGGCGATCTCTTTCAATTAAGTGAAGCCTCCTCAAGCTTTCAAGAGACTAGGCTTTCCTCATACAGAAATTCGGGTCAGCCTTGAATTGTTCCGAATATCGGCTGTAAACGGAATCTCGTTACTTGAATTGACAAGTAATAATGTGGGTTTATACATGGCTGAACATTTGTCGATTCCTTTTTGTCTACGTTTCGAATTTCGAAATAAAGCGAACATGCTCATTGGCGGATGGCGTGTTTATTTAGGCGGTTAATTTTTTTTTTGTATTTTAAGATGTTTTATTTATCGTTAATTCATGTAACAAATTTTGAAGTTGTATTTTCATAACGTATTAGGTATTCGACTAGTAATACTAGTAGTTGTAGTTAGAAACAAAGGTTGCTGAGAGTTTTCTTATAAGAGCTTTTACGCGGCGCTGTATTTCAACGGTCTTCACTTCCAAAAAATCTTAATTGCACAACATTTAAACACTTTTCTATTTATCGTTTCAATTACACCGTTACTTTCTTACAATTAAACTCACTAGAAAGAAATTTTGATTAAAAAAACGAAACTCCACATATGACAGCTGTAGCCAACAGAAGTACATGAATCCTAATACATGAATATGAAAAGGATTACCCATCCGTCGGCACAGCCGTCAAGTTAAAAAATAACAGATAATATGAGAATTATATCAAATAAAAAATATTAAGAGAATGTAAGCGTGAATCCGTTTACGGAGGATTAATTCGTGTGCTCTGCGCACGTTATTTGTTCCTGTTCACATAAATCTTCGTATAACGGGCAGGGAAATTATACGACTTATTGTAGTGAACGTTCAGCGTATATGATGTGTACTCGGTATATATACGTAGTTGAAAGATATGAGAATAATACTCTTAATAATTATACAGAATAAGACCAATTTCCAAGATAGTTTTACAGCCACTCGACTCAGTCGCTATGACAACAGAAAAACCATGTTGATAAATAACTAGCTACCTATAATAGTTAATTTGATGTATCATGGTGGAGTTAGGTTGGAAGATATGACCTGGAATATACCTAGAGGCTACTATTTTTTTTGCTAAGGAATAACAATTAATGGCCTTATTGTTTAACTAGCTGTAGCCCGCGACTTCGTCCGCGTGGAATTCGTTTTATTACGCACTGGTTAATTTATCTTTTTTAGTACAAAAGATTTTTAGCTCGTCGTATCAATTTGACTAAGGTGGATTGAACAAAATTTTAAACATTTTCCTAACTATGTTTAAATGGTCAAATCGACCACCTTCACCACAGTCCAACTTTATTAATATTTTAAAAACCGACTCTCATCTCACATTATTTCCTATCTTGCGATCGCACTCGGCCGTTCCTTCGGCGATCATTCATTCAGGATAGTCCATTTTGTACAGAAACGACACAAAAAACGTAGCAATCATACCAGACTTGGATGAATGGCTACAGGCTTCAACTATTTACGACCTGTATTGAGCTGGCCTTAAAACATGTCCCATTTCTTTGGTGGGAGCGATGTTCATAGGTAGGTACAGGTACCTATATGGCTTTTAAGCTGGGTAGGTAGTAGGTATCAATATGTATATGCTTATGTTGAGATAGATTTGGTTCTTGGGATTTTAGAAAAAAGTTTTTTTGTGTTTGTCCCCATTTCTGATAACATTCTTAAACTTACACACACTTTGAGATTAATAAACGCAAAGGGCATTTTGAAGGATGGCCTGGGTTTTAATCAGTAAGAGTCTGACACTTCTTCCCGCTCCAGCCAGACCAGGAAAAGATCATTTGATGATTTCCCATAAAAAAAACCGGCCAAGTGCGAGTCGGACTCTCACACGAAAGGTCCAAAAAACACGTTTTTTATTCGGATGTATAAATTTGTAATTTGTTGTTATACCGGCGATAGAAATACACTCTCTATGAAAATTTCAACTGTCTACCTATTAAGGTTCTTGAGAAACAGCCCGCCGACAGACAGATGACGGACGGACGGACGGACGGCGGAGGCTTAGTAATAGGGTTTCGTTGCTTATCCTTCGGGTACGGAACCCTAAAAAACAACATCTGAGAGAGACGAAGCTCATCATGATGGCATTGACACGTTCTTTATTTTTAGGGACTCTATCCTATAATTAAGGCATGACAGCTCCATCGTAATCTAACCTAATTTCACAATATCAACTAAATCATTTAACTTAAAATTTTGCACTCCAAAATAGTTATTTACAAGAAGTGGAGCTGCCAAACACGTCACACCAGGGGGAAGTACATTTTCGTTCACACACAGATTTTTTTGAGACTCGGTGGGTAGTATGTGATAAAAAATCTATCTACAAGTATAAATCTTTTTGACAGGGCCACAATATCGTGGCTGAAAATTCAATTAGGCATTTGTCAACGCTTCAGCGGTCGCGGTTGGATCGTGCGTGATGCTCTCCTGACGATCACGTAACGACAAAGAGACCCCTTATTTTTACGTTATGTACCTATTCAGGGAGAATTTTGGACGTATTTTCTTCTGGCAGTTCAGTTAACAAGTTGTCTGATTTATTGCCAAAATTATCGGATGTTATAAAAGTTTTGTAAATAGGGAATAACTGTCCTTAACGTGGGGTCTTGGGAAACTAGTTTGTGGTTTGTTCTTGTGTGTTAGTTCACTTTACATATCTATGTTTATATTTATCATTTCTATACTTTCAGTCTATACAGGTCATATTTATATATATTCTTGTCTACATAATATTATATGTTTATACAGGAATTTCGAGTTGGCTGAGGCATAAAAAGGTAGATTGCCCGTCAGACAGAAAGTATCGGGCGGCTAGACAGGGAGGATGGAGAAGGGGCGAAATTTTCTAATGAACCGTTCGAGACATGTTTGACGTGTATGATTGAAAATCGAACATTACACAAAGTAACACTTCAGACTTCGACTATTCTGACTTTATCAAGACTTTCTTTATCTGTATGTGTATAATTAGGAACAAAATACTTTTCGTCTTCATAATTATTGTTTTATTCAGATCATCGTAGGTAGGTACTGCTATTTCTCGGTCATTGTATTATAGTGGATTTCTATGTAGTATAAATGGATAAACATTTTACTTTGAACTTAAAGAAAATTCCTTAAATCAGAAACATTTTCTACAATGTCTGTAATAACTTTATGACGAAAAAAAAATAAATAACAAAGATGAAAAAAATAAAAATTGAAGGTTCAATTTTTATTTTTCATTTTGACATTTATCGACAGACATATTTGAATTTTAGATAAAACATTGATTGAAAACAACTACCGATTTTTAAGTCTGGCTCGTTTTCCCAATTCAAAAAAAGTACTACCAATATTGCGCCAAAACTTTTCACTACTCATCGTCCCTGACATGTTACAACAAAACATATTTTTAGAACACAACAGAAAATAGAAAGTGTAATAGGTTGTTCTGTGCACGGTTCTGTTTGAGTGAGAAATCAATTCGTTCCACCGTTTTCATTTATGCGATTCGAGCATTTCCATTTATTCGAACGCAAATTGGAAAGGGACCAACTGAGTTGTCAGCTGTGGCTTATGCAGTCGTCTCGACTTAGCAATAGAGTACGATGTGTGAGCGAAACAATCGCCGTACTACAAGTGCCACTGATTCTGAATGGTCTTATTGTCTTGGAGTTTTATTTTAAGGTTCCTTTGTTTGATGATTCTATATGATTAGTTCAGTTCAAAGGTTTGAGACGGGTCGTCGAAATATTATGTTGATGTAGATGTATGTGATCATGAAAGCAGCTGAGAAACCACAGATGGGTGTAATATTAACGCTAATAATTTGTAAAGCAGTACTTAATACTTACCTAAGGGGACAAGGGCATTCTGACAATATCACCACAGTATTCAAATTAATATCTGACTTATAACGCATTGTACATAATGGTTATCTCGCAGAAAGGCATATTGAAACGTCTCATGTTAAGTTCTATAATGTTAACCTAATAAGAGGCTGTAGACAAAGATCATGACATTCGATCAGCCGTAATGATTGTAAGAAAGAAGGAATAACCATGTGACATTTTGATAGTGCTTATCAAATCTGTACCGTTCATTTTGGACACCAGAGGCTCTAGCCAAAGTACCATTCTATCAGAGAGAAAGAGAGAGAGAGAAAGAGAGAGAGGGAGAGAGAGAGGGAGAGAGAGAGAGAGAGAGAGAGAGAGAGAAGAGAGAATAAAGTGTATTTAGCACATACATGAAACAAGCACGGTCCCTACATAGGAATAACAATAATTAGCAAATACGATTGTCGAAATGACTAAATATTAATATTAATCACGTTCCATTTTGATTTGAGCGTTTGTCAATTCTATACATTTTGACGTTTTGACAATCTCCTTCGCCACGCTACCGCTAACAGAATATCACTTGTCTAGAGCCTGTGACATATCAGTCGTTAACTGTTTATTACGTAAACCTAATTAGGTTTACAAGTTAATGTATTTATGACAAAAAAATCCCTTCCCAATTCCCTTTCGGCCTGTATATTTCCAGCAAGTCCCTGTCTGTCTTGTACCAACTTATCCCTGTGCTAATATGGGCCAGTCTTTTCACTAGATGTCAGACTGTCTTGCCTGCTTCGTGCCTGGTTATGCAGCACTCTTGTTACACATTTTGTGGGAAAGTCTCGGCAAATGCTCGTAGAATTTTGATAACAAGTATGTTTGGTTAAAGAGGTTTGAATAAATTTGTTTTGTTTGGCTAGAGTACTAGTAATATTTTGCGATATTTCGGTACTTATGTCTGTTTGTCAGTAGTGTTAAAAGTCGGAGTCAATGGAATCTTATTCGCGTATTCGTTAAGAAAATTACGGGTTCGCGAATAAGCGAATGTCAAGCGATAGATTTTGAAGTTTGATATATATTATATGAAATGAATAGACGACTATTCATTTTCAAATAAAACTTTTCGAAATCTTTTTTTTACAATTATTTTAACCCTTAAGGTCGCACGACATTTCATCGAAATAAAACATCAAAATTATACCCGATTATGATTATTAGACCTAAAATAAGAGTAGAAAAAATGGAATAAAAAAACTAATTAGCTGATAATCTGAGATAATTAGTGTATATTATACTATACATTGCTCCTGACGTTAGTAAATCGTATGTGTAAGGGACGTATAGCATAATATACAAAATGCACTTTTGACATGGCTTGATCAAAATAATACAACGACAAAAAATGTTTTCAAAGTATAATAAAATAATGACACCAATGACATCAGTGCTTATGATAAGCTACAAAACAATTTCTTTTAGCCACGTAACAAAGATGGACATTGCACTTGGTACAACGAGTACATGCTTGCCCCTTTTTACAATATTTACACCTCTGATACTCGGTGTGTTCTGGCCAGTGACCTACGGCGTCATATCTGATGGCATCTATGGGCCTTTCAGTGGCTGGTTTTTTTATTTTTTTCTCCTCAGCCACCGAATCCAGGACTGAAGTTTTCGCCATTTGTCGGTTGCTTTTTATAAGACCAGCATAGACCTCATATCGGAACTGCTTGAGATGGTCGTCTTTTTTCTTGATGTTCCTTGATCGGTAGTGGCGACGGCGAAGAAGCCAACCGTTGTTGATACATATGTCCAACAATTGAGAAAATATGTTCAGATACCAACGATGTGTCTTCATACTAGTCCGATACAAAGCAATAAGCATGTCAGCCAGATCAACTCCACCCATATGCTTATTATAGTGTCTCACTATTTGATAAAATCGTATACGATTCCAGAGACACCTGCCCGTACCAAATTTTTAAAACCCCATTTGCATGGTTTGTTTGGGTTATACTGCCGTCGAGAACCCGCTTTTTGCCTTTGTAAGGAATGATCATTTCATCTACACTGAAGGCATTCTCCTCTTCAATAGACAGACATTGGGCTCTTATTCGCTCAAGGAGAGGACGTAGTTTGTAGTAACGATCGGATTCGTCAGCTTGCGTGTTGTCTGCAAAATGTAAGTACCGCCTTATTTGCTGAAACCTTTTGATAGGCATGACGTCTGCAATCTTGCCGTAACGATAACTGGCCTTCCAATAGTCCTTGTAAGATGGCATTACAACAACTCCCATCAATATATTTATGGCCAAAAAGTCAATTATATCCTCTTTAGTTGCTTTTATTGACTTTCCAGTCTCTTGTACGCTATATAAATTAGTGTTATTTGATATATCAACAATAAGGTCTTCAGGGAAAAATCGATAGAAATAGTCTAATGCCGACCAATTAGATGGGACAGTTTCTTTGAAGCCTTGATCAGATATTTCAGCTGCATGTTGAAATCTTCTCTTAGTCCATTGAAAAGAAAGTTTGAATTTCTGTATGTTTCGTCTTTTTACCCTGTTGGCAGCAACTATAGGAACTCTGCGTTTTCTTTGGACACGTGTGGTTGTAGGTAGTGGCGTCGACGGCGACGGTTGAACTGAAGGCAAGGAGGGTAGCGATGCGATAGAAGGTATAGCATTATAGTTGCATTGCGTATCGGAAAGAAATACTGTTGAAAGAACTGGTGTGAGTGGTGGTGGATCTTCGCAGACTTCGGCTACAGTTTCATGGCTTTGAAAATCTATGCAATCCAAGTTTGGATGGAGAATCGATAGAGAATTTTCATTTGAGTTTTCTATATAGGAATAATTACTGCATGGATCTGGGCTATTGAAATCTAGTCTTTCTAACGATGAGTTTATAGATGGAGTAGGGGATGAGTCGCGACTGTTCACTTCTTCTTCTTCATTGCTTGTGGCATCACTGACGTCGGAAGTAGCATTAAATTTAGGAACGAGTAGTATGCGTCTACACCGATCGCGCTGTCCAGGCTAGAACAAATTTGTTAAAAGCAAGCATGAAAGCAAGGCCATGCAAGAAAAAAGTAATAAAAAAAAATGGCGAAAAGTAAGAAAACGTAAACGTAATATACGATAAAAGTCAAATTATAGTACTGACATCACCATCACCCATTAGTTGGCAGTGTATAGAATAATATACATCACAAATTAGGTGTGTTTTGAGCTAACAGTCGCAATGTATGGTATGCTATACACCCAAGATTACGTTCGTAAAAAGCGATGAAAATAAGTGTATTACGTAGATAATTTAGCATTAGCTTGAGCTCAATACATTTGTTATTTGAATCCACAACACACATAATAGATTTTTATAGTGAATAAGAAATTATAATAAATTTTACCTTGACTGGAACAAGATTCCTCGGCATGGTTTCGCATTTACGTCACAAATGTCAAATTTACCATAGATAAACTATCGTTTATTCATTATTTTAAAAAGGTGCGTTCTGAAACTACTTTTTGGTAAGAAAATTTCATTTTAAAGTATTTTGTTTCATGAACATATTTATTTTAGTTTAATGTATAGTATACTATACAAATCAACCTTAAGGGTTAAGGACAGAAATAAGACGAAAATAACAGTTAATACAAAGAGCAAGGTGCATCTGTACAGAACCTTATTTTGGTGCGTAGGTGGCCTGGAGCCACGATACGAAAGCAATTTTCACTTGTTTCTTTAAACTGGGGCCCACGAGTTGCGGTACTTCATATAAATGGTTATTAATATTTTAAACTAGTAGCCCGTCCCGGTTTCGCCCGGATATATGTAGTTTCAAAATTTTCTTTCATAAGAAACTTCTCCTGACAATAACAAACACAACTAAAAAATAATGAGCGAAATTGATCCAGCCGTTCATGCGTTATGACGTGACCAAGGGAAATAGGAATTCATTTTTATATATATAGATGTACTGTCAAAGTATACATAATTATATTTTTGTCAAAGTTCCCAATGTTGTAATTATTATAAGTAGAAAAAACATATTTAATTATTGTTTTCTGAAAACAATTTTAATCCAATCCCATTAATGTTATTTCCATTAAGTTTTAATACAGTTTCCGAAATGGTTTCACTAGTATGTTTGAATTTTTCAATTTAATCATTTAAATTTTCAGAAACATCATCCAAATATTTGACTACAAATTATTTGTTCCTAGAACTATCCATCCAGTAATTTGGAAAATTTACTTTTAGCATAGATAATTAGGCACAGCTAATGAAAATCTTTGTAAATATCTATCTAACACCTTTAAACGAGCAATTTATTCTTATATTTATGTATACATATAATCTGAATCTCGGAAACGACTCCAACGATTTTCATGAAATTTAGTATGCAGGGGTTTCGGGGGCGATGAATCGATCTAGCTAGGTTTCATTTTTAGAAAACGTATACCAAAAAAGTCGGTCATCCAGGTACCTATATAAAATAGCAAAACCATGCGTAAATTTTGAATTATAAAAAATTCAAAAAGTATACGTATGTAACTATTATATTATATTATATTATATAAATACGTTAGGTATTTTCGATGGAGTTTGGTAAATTGCAATGCACTGCGATCAAAATTATGCATAAAAAAGAGAAATTAAAATTATATTCCTACCTACTCTCACCTTTAGAAAGGTATTCACAAAACGACTACATCAAAGCATTCAAAAAAGGGTAAACGTCAAAACGCACTCAATCCTTACTTCAACAAATCATAAAAATATGAAAAAGAACCCAATCAGCTACTCACATTCACAAATTAATTAAGGAGAAGACACAAAGGCATTTAAGGCACGCACAGTCCGTCCCAAAATGTCCAACGCTAAAGCAAAGGGGACACTGGCAGGATACCTTTCGTTTCAAGATGGCCGGAATTCTTGAACGCTTAAATACAATGTTACAATCTGAAGGACGAGGTGGCGAAACTTTGTCAGGTCGTTTGGGCCCCGCACGATCTAGAAAGTTATCTTGGAAGTGCATCGGAATTACAACGTGCTACCAACTTTGCGATTCGAATCGGAATACGGAGTGCGGGGTTAGAGTTGCTGGAAGGGAGATGGGTTTAGTTGCGTCGATTTTTGGATTAATTTTTTATTATAATTTTTTTTTTTTGTATGTCATGTGTGTATTTATTGTATTTTGTTCTGATTGTCTTGCCATTGAGTTGCACCTATCATGTTCTATGTCTCCACCACCTCAAGATTGACTGGTATAAAATACCTATGGCATTAAGTCCGTCTTCAAACAATGTTTTTACAACTGCTTTAAGTTTTTGCAAATAAATAAAATAAAATGATTTTAGTGAGATTTGTGAATACTTACTTCAGTAACCATGAGTATCGATCGGCCTCTTCTTTTGCTTTGTTTACATCTAAAAGTACCTGCGCTTTTTAAACTTTATGAATATTTTAGCTGTTTGTAGGTAGGTACCTACGAGTATTAATATATTTCTTGACCCGTCACTACGTATCAGATGAAATCTAAAGCTGTTAAAGTTTCAAAAGAATTTATAATCGTGGCCCTATGACATGCTAATTAAGTAAGTAACGCATTCATGATTTCATAAAGAATCCAATTTGTTAACATTCAAATCCTTATGCAACAAATGGGCCTTCGACATGGAAACATGCGATGTAATCTGGAGATAGGGCTCGTGATTAATATAATTAGGTAAAAATCACAGGTTTTGGGAGAATTTAGGTAAGTAGGTAAATATTGTTGTTAAATTCACATACTATTTTTATGTAGTATAACCAGCAAAATCTCTATCTACTCATTTATCTTTCGATAGAATTTTATAGGGCTTTGAAAAAAGTATTTGTAAAGTTTTAACAAGGTGAATAAATAAGATCTCGATCTGAGACTGAAAAACAAGTGAGTAAGCAAAACACTGATAACAAGCAAATCATATAAAAATGACTCCATGCACTTATAAAGGTCCTAGGTTTGCTAAACAAAACCATCGCAATCTGTACCTTCCAGTCCGTCTTTATTTCTTCGTCATTAAGGTACACATTTGTGTAAAACGCTACGTGCTAACTTTGAAGAGATACCTACGAGAGTAAACGAAGTTCGAGTACGCTTGAATGATAAGTTTTCCAAGTGGGATAGGGAATTCAACGCTCTAAAAGTTGATGAAATGACGGCCGCGGTTATATGTTGGCAGGTGGCGAGATATTTATGAAATTGAATGGCTTTGTGACTTGTTTTACGTGGTAAGGTACTCTACGTTGCTTCAGTTTAGTTTTATGTTGCTTGGAATGACACGTGTTTAGTGGAAACGTGTTAAATACTGTGTGGTTCTGTTTAGTTTCGACCGTAGATTGGGTTGAATCTATTTATAAGGCTTAGTCATTTATTATTTTGGGTCTCCAACAAAGAATACACAATTACACAGTTACGACATACATATGTAAATTGCAATAACAAAAATAGTTCAGGATAACAGCATTCAGCACACATATCTAGATGAAAAACAAAATAATTGTATTATGTTTTTCACCTATTTATATGTGTAACTGTGTGTGTTGAGTTTTCATTTAAAAATTCAGAAAATTAATCAGGTAAACGCATTCCATTCCATTAAAATAAAATATTCTATTAAATTAAATTCTGAAATTTAAAATTAGAGTGAAACTTTACTAAAATACGAAAAAGGTGAAGGTCATTTCTTACAGTGGTAAGTTTTTTGATCTCTCATGATAGGCAAACTATAAAAGTTATAGTATACTTTATAATCCAACTAGTGGCCTGTCCCGGCTTTGCACGGCTGTTTTTATTTTATATCATAAAAACCTTCTCCTGACAATAACAAACACAACAAAAAAAGAATTAGCGAAATTGGTCCAGCCGTTCAGGCGTGATGCCGTGACCAAGGAAAATAGGGATTCATTTTTAAATATATAATTTATAGATATATGTAGATAAAACGCTTGAGCGCATGGGGTTGACCACCTCTTTGCTTGAGTATGGGTTTCAGGTAGCTACATTCGGGGACTACACAAGTCACTACTTATCTGTAAGAATGCACCAATTTGTAGAGAAATTTATAGAGTTTTTGAGTCAAAAACTATGCTACCAAAACATCAAATTCATATTTCAAACTTCAGCATAGTCCAGTTTTACCGTAAACTTGTAATGCATAATTCGTAAATTACAAGTTTCATCGTTTCCAAAGGAATTCGCCTGTGTACAGTCAGAAACGAATGTTTACTTTGATGTAAATGTTTGTACTGACGTTAAGGAGTCGAGGCTAAAACAAAGACTATGGACGCTTGCTGCATAGTTTATAGTTTGTGGGATTTGGCTAAAAATGTACAGCGGATGCTTTTGTGTTGCTGGTAAATAATTTATGGTTCTGGGAAATTTTATCGCATTTTTTTTACCGAATGCCTTAAAAGGATAGGCAGGATTTCTCGGTAAACTTGTGCGTATTTATAAGTATCCAATATCAAAGACTCAAAAGCACTATTTTGTTCTAACCGCTAAACGCGACATTTTAGGGCAGCGAACTAAGCCATTAGTGTTTACTGCCTGAATTAGTCAGTCAAAACAAGTGGCTTAATATACTTTTGCTTAACATCAGTTCTAACAGGTACACAACTGCCAAATAAAGATTTATCCCCCATTGGAGTGGCGAAGTAATAAATAAATAAATTATCACCACCATCCTCTTAGCCAAAGACAATAAAAAAACTATCATTTCCAGTTTAACTCAAACTGTACCTTCCATCTTGCCCCTACATCATTTTTCCCCCGGATAGTTGGGGTCGTAAGAAGTGATGAGTTGCCCCTAAGTATGCGACTCCCCACCGGAGCCAGCTTCATGTAAACTGCTTCCAGAATACTCCAGATGGAATGGGAATTGCCACCTTCTGGCTTGATTTTGTGAAACCATTTTAGGAAGATGCTGACAGGTCTTAAATGTTGTTTGCTATGATTTAGCTGTAAGTTTTTGCGTTAGTTTCGTTTTGATATAACTATAGGTATCTAACATAAGCATTAATCATTATTGAAAATATCTTGTAAGTCTTAAAGTTATTGCTAGTTCCGTCTTTGTATGAAGGCTTTAGATCTGCGGTGGAAAAACCACAAGGTGATGATATTATAATTATTAATATTGTTTTCCATTCACAGACTAGGTTAGTTCACGCAATCACTTTAAATAATGTTAGTACCAATCTATTTTAGTAAAGCCAATCCCAAATGCATTTTAACGAGAGTGAAATAATGCAAACATATTCAACGAGTTTAGCAGAACGATTAAAATACAAAAAGCCGACCGCAGTGCAACAGAATAATGATAAGCGGACATTCATAGTGAATACAAATTCACTCACTTATTCCATTTATTTTAAACAATAACGTTATCAGCGCTCCACAAAGAGAGGTGTTGATGCAAATGAACGATATAATCTGCGAGAACATTTTGGTTTCTGATGAAAAGTTGTTGTCAATATTTTTATCGCACAATAGGCTTCCAGTAGGGGAGAGCACTCGTATAAAGTAACATGAGTGGGGAAAATGAAAAAGTTGCCCGCGGAAATGTCGCCGATACAAGAATCGGGGCAAATGGAAAAACTTTGTCGAACACGATAAAAAGAAAATTAAAAGCTTTTTGATTTTGAGATGGCATCGCGCTGATGCAAGTTTTTATTGTTGCTAAATGTGAAAGCAATGTGTTTGACGTATCCGTGCGTGATTTGCGAAAGTATACCCATATCGCTTCAGTAATAAACGTTTACGAAGACGGGAGAAAAAGGAAAAAAGAAGGTTTCATATTAGTAGCTAACAATATTTTATCATGCCGTAATGTAGCTAAACATAGAACCCTTTTCCAATATTGCTCTCGAGCTGCTTACAAAATAAATGAAGTTGTTACATAATAGAATGCACTTGCTTACAAAAGTTTCATTTTAAAATTGCATTCAACAAACTTTGTGCTTTTAATCCGTTCAGGGACAAACTCAAAGCAGCTTTTGGTGGGCTTTACTCTGTCGGCCACCGCATGCGGATTTTGTCGGACAGTTGCAAGTGGCGGACCCTGTACATAGATTAATGTGTGACGCATACCGCATGACGCCTGACGTTCCACCCACTTTGTACTTCTGATTTTATGATTTCATGGCTGAGGCCGCGTGAGCGCGGTTAACCTGCCAATTTATGTATTTGAATACTGACCGAATAAAATTGCATTTCATTTTAATATTGTTCGGGAGTTTTCGGTGTTATTGTGTCAGTCGACAGTTGCATAGTATGCTTGCTATAATACGTGTACCTGACGTGTATCGCTATGTTAAATAATTTATACACCCATTTGAATATTACAGAAAATAAAAGAGAAAATATTTTTTCCCATTTTTTCAATCATGGCACAACTATTCTTGTTTTCTGGCGAGTAAAATTTTATCGCATACACGAAATTGATTGGACATATTGATATCGGTATGATTGGGGCGTATACAATTCTCTCGGAGCAAGGGTTAGCTCGTATCTTTTGTAGTAAACAATCATAGGTATGTTCATCCGAAACCTATCTGATAAAGCAGTATTATGCCGTTACAATAAATGATTCAATTTCCTTTACGCAAGTATCGGATCCACTTAAGTATTATGAAAGTAATAGAGGAGAGGGAATAGTTTTCTTGCTGACGCTACTTTTACGATAATGATAGAAAACGCGGTCCAATATCTATAAAATATTACAGCCGTACTCGTCCGAATGCCGGACGCTGGCGGACCGGACTGGACCGGAATGAGACGCTCGTTCATAGATTTGATTGTCAGAATTAACTTTAACCGATGGTTGAATAAGCTTTAGTAATAGATGGATTATTGGCGGTGGATAAATCGGGCGATATGTGCAGAGTCGACATTTAATGTGTTCTCAAATGTAAGTTAACCCAGACTAACGTACCGCAGTCTAATGTTGAATTTAGCGAAACTAAATAACATTTCCGTGTTTTTAGATAGATAGAATGTATGTGATCCTAAGTAATCCTAATATATAAAATTCTTCCGTTACCGACTGACTAACGGACATGACATTTCAGCTACTGTTGATACCTAATTTGACAGTTGGTTATAAAGGTAGATACGTTATTGTAAGTGACTGAGTGAGGGACTGACAGACAGCGTATAGTTGTAATTACTGGTCGTAGAAAGCTGAAATTTGGCTTGTTGGTTTCTTGGGGAGTGTAGGGGAGTACTAAGAAACGATTTCCCAAAAGTCCCACGGGAACGGGCAAAAACAGGATTTGTGCGTACGAAGTCGCGGGCAAAAGCTAGTCATTATTATAAATAGTGAGTTTGTAACTTACGCTATCACGTCTAAATCACTGAACCGATTTAGATGAATTTTGGTACAGAGATAGTTGGGTCCCTGGAGTATCCCTGGTTATAAGCTAATTCTTACTACCACTACTACTACTCATTTTTTTAATGAAAATCTATAACATTGATGCGGGTGAAGCCTCGGCAAAAAGCTCGTTTATTATAAAAAACAATATTATTTCTAATGATCTTATTTTCCTGAATTGCTTTTTGCTGAACACATCAGCCAGCATATACCTATAGTGCTTATTACGAGACAAATTAACTTAAAAAAAAAACATAAATTTTCAAAGTTATTTAATAAAATTTATCAATTACTTAGTAATAAAAAAAAATTGATGCTGTTTTAGTTTTCATCAACATCGAACCCGAGAATCTACAACTGCATCATTGGATTTTGGAAACAATATTTTTAAGGTAGGTAGTTTTAGTCAGAAATTTAAAAAGTAATTTGTTAAAAATGAGCGCTTTCCTTTAGTTTGCTATGTGTTATTACTTCCTAGAATTTTATCCTTAGCAGCGAAACTTTGTAATGGTGTTATAATACAGGCTGTTTTTTTTTCAAAATCAATTGGTTCGATTCCGACTTTTCAGAAATTAAATGATTCAGTTTCAATTTTCATCAAAATATGGCTCTCCTTTTAGTGTTTTTCGCTAATCCTCATAGTCGCGGATTTGGTCATCCACGCACACTTTTAAAAAAACATCCTGTATATGTTGGATAGAAAGGTACAAAATGAAATTGTATCTAAAAAAATGTATACTCTTAAACCGACCCCTTTACTGGGAAAATACTGGACCGAGAGGGGCGTACTAATACCAGGATTTACTTAATGCAGGGATTTTTAAGCGTCAGTTAACTTAAACCTGATATTCTGTTCTATAAAATATTTTGTTCATTTCTAGACGGACTGCGAGTAAAACATTTCTAGAAATATGAAGTGGAAACAGTTTGAATGGTTGAGTAGCAGTAGCAATCACTGGTGGATTAGACGTTCGAATTTTAAGCGGTAAGAGTTACTGAAGTTAAGTCATTAAATACTAGTTAGTGCAAACTAGCTGTAAATACTTTGCTGTAATTTGCAAGCTCTACTCATAGTACCAAATCCTAATCAAAATCATATTTCAGGTGCTATTTAAATATTATCATGGTATTATGAGTTTTGAGGGTTCCGTACTTAAGACCCTACTACTAAGACTCCACTGTCCGTCAATCTGTCTGTCAGTGATTGCTGTTACCTATAACTGTTATAATAATGTAATAATAATAACGTTTATTCACATAAATATGTACATCTCTTTTCACAAGTAGAGTGCTTAATCTAAACTTAAAGTACACAAAAGTATTAGCATTTGGGGCCGGACTAGGCATAACATGTATTCCAGCCCACCGAACTGTTCGTTACAATTTAAATTTTCACAGAGTATTCTATTGCCACATAAGCAAAAAATTAAAATTAAAATTAAAGGGAAACATCATTAGAATCATTATCATCCCTTCATGCTTGGGAGAGTTTTTTTTAAATAAATATTCTAATAAAATTTATTATACGGTAACAAGTCATCACACGTATGGTTCAAAGCATCTTCAGTCTGCCTCGCATTAAATAATTGCAACATACCGATTCGAAATTCGAATGAGCGTTCAAATCCAGCAAAAAATATATTTTCTGCATGCCTGTATGCTGTAAGGTTCCTCTAGCTAGAACTTTCCTATTACAATCTTAAAAAAAAACTTGTAATACTGTGTAGATACATTTGTGTTATTTTATTGTTAAAAGTTGTAAGTACTTATTGTAAGTTTCGAGATCACCCATAGTTTCCGACTATAATATGTTAGTTATTTTAGTCCCTCAAACCAGATTCCTATTCAAATTATTCCGTATTTTTATTTGTCTTCACATTCATAATAACTTCTCAGAGTAAAATTAACACCTTGACCACCACCGATGCCCCGATTTCAGTCACTCAAACTGGACAGGATATTTATTTGCTTTATTCTGCCTTTTTGTGCGCTTGGGTCCATTAAACTGCAAAGATTGGCGAGTCAAAATCTTTGTAAAATTAAAATTAAGTTTGAGATCAAAAAGAAATGTGCAACTTCTCATACATATTTGAATTACCGCCAATGTCTCGATTGCAGCCAATCAAATCCCATTGCCACAACTTCTATACGAGCAAATGTCAAATAACAGCTTTATTAAATTAGGCATTCCCGAACCAATCAAACGACACTACCCCTCCACGAAAAATACCTGAAGTCCTGGGTAGCCTGTTTGGAAAGCTGTAAGCACCGTTAATGAAGGGATTAACGAGAAAAAGTGGCCCTGCCCCGGCTGGCTGGAACCGGATTAGCGCTGAGATCGCGTCATTAGTGAGCGATACACCTGATTAGGGCCCCGTAGATCCTTTGATACCGCTTGATATATGCTTTCATCTTACGTGACTAAGTGATTCGGATGTGGAGCGATGTTCGTAGGTACAGGTATATGCCTTTTAGGCTGGATAAGTAGTAGGTATCGATATGTGTGTAGTTATTTCAATATAAGTTTGATGCGCGAATATTTGGTTTTTGGGTTTTTTAGAAAAGTGTTTTTTTGTGTTTGACCCCTTCCAGTGAAGGGGTGAAACCCAAAAAAACTGTGTGTTCGGTTAAAACGTATCAGTATACGTTTTAACCTAACACACAGTTTGAGATTTATAAACGCAAAGGGTATTTTGATCATTTCATTCATATCATTTTGCTCATGGGTGGGTTTTAATCAGTAAGAGTCTGACACTTGCCAGGGTAGCGGAAGTTGTTAGAAAGAGTCACCGCGGCCCTGGAACGCAAAGGGCTTTAGAAGGAACACAAATGGGTTTTAGTCAGTAAGAGTCTGACACTCCTTCTCATTCCGGCCAGAGTGGGCGAAGTTATTTGATGATTTCGCATCCAAAAAAAGGCCTTTAATACCCTTGATATTTGCTTTCACCTTACGTGACTAAGTGATTCGAATGTGGAGGGATGTTCGTAGGTACTGTTACGTTACGGCTCACCCGACCTGTTAATGTCAGTATGAAAAGCAACGCACAAATTATGGAAGAGTTCCTCATATCCTGATATTATCAGGCTGGGTGAGCCGTAACGTTACAGTTTGGAGCCCAAGAGCTTAATATAAAGCTCCAATTAAACTCTTAACAGTATATATGGCTTTTAGGCTAGGTAAGGAGTAGGTATCGTGGGTATATACTCGTGTCGATAGGTTTGATGCGTTATATTTGAAATTCTTAGGTTTTTGGAGAAGAGTTTGAGTATGTTTTTTGTAAACAATAATGGGTTTTCTCTTCACTGATAGGTTCTTAACCTAACACAGAGTTATAGAATAATATCATCGGCGAATTACAAATTATCGCAACATTTCAGCAGCCAATCGCAGCACTCAAGTGTTGTGATTGGCTGGAAAGTGGAAAATTTCATTTCACTTGAACGTTTGACAATTTATCTTAACACAATCATATTGATCAATTTAATAGTCATACACAAGTGAAAGTAAAATAAAAACGATAAAATCTAACTTACTCTTTAAATGAAATACTGAGAACATTACGCTTGCTATAAATATTTCTCGCAAACCTAGAACCCTTGCCATTTTATATACAGGTTGTGCTATTCATATAGTACCTCCGTGCAGCCACTTGGCCTAGAGAGCGCCACTGTCGCATAATGCGACCACTCGGTTACCCTGCATTACCAGGGCCCTTTAAGTATGTATTATGCAAGCTGTTGTAGCAATGATTTTTATTTGTAAACATTAATTTTTAGGGTTCCGTAGTTAACAAGGAACCCTTATAGTTTCGCCATGTCCGTCTAGCTGTCTATCTGTCTGCGGTTTATCTCAGAAACGATTAGCACTAGAAAGTTGGAATTTGGTATGGGTACTTATACATATTAATCACGCCGACAAATTGTAAAATAAAATCTAGAAATGATTATTAAAGTTAAATTCAGTAAAGATTAAGGCTGAAAAAAGTTTAACTGTTTTATTTTTGTTATTTACTGTACTGACTGGTCATATTTTTTTTTTACAGTCATGAAATTTTAAACCAGGGCCGTATGTGCTTTCCATAAAAAAAACATAAATATAACATGAACATAAATTGAAAGTAAACATAAACGTCTGGGTTTAGTACGAGTTTTTAAACGTACTTGATCGCGTTAACATAAACGACAACTAAAATGGAATATACATCGTACAACGGAGATCCTCGTTTTGCATATGTCACCGGTAAATTGAAAACGCCGTTAGATTGTAAAATATCTCTTTAATTGTAAACAATTTTATCTTAATAAGACAAGGATATATTGGAAACTATGACATTTGGATGGGATTTATTGTATACAATACAGTTTTTTCATAATAAATCGTAAATTTTAATCTAATAAAGATTAATTTCAATCTTATGGAGTCAGTAATTTTCCGGTGACATATACAAATTGATTAAAAATAACTTTTACCATAAAGCATTGAACTTACAGAATTACAACATTGAAATTCTGTAAGCTTATAATATATATGAGAAACTACCATAATATATAAAACAAACACACATATAAAATTTATCATACTCGTAAAGAAAAATACCAACCACACAGCACATTAGCAGTTTACAGCGTGTTTTATTTATACTCTAACCAGGAAGCTATAAAAATGGGTCGGTGGTCGTTACTCTGCATATTTTCTAGCTTGCTCACTGCCCGTCTCACTAAGTCCTGAATTATTTATTGGCTATAACAAGTTGCGGTGTAGCGATTAAAATATTGATGCAATTGTCCTTTGAGTTAACGAAGTTAATAAAATTGGCTTCGGAAAATTATACCTTTAGTTAGTTACGCTACTGGCAAAGTGAATTTATGGTAGGACAAGTTGTTGTATGGTGTTGTTCTGTATGGTGTTGGATGTAAAAGAATAGCAAAATCCCATCACTACCCATGGGTGTCGTAAGAGGCGACTAAGGGTCTCACCAGAGAATGGGCAGCAGCATTCTCTGTGCATTGCTACAGCTACACTGCGATCGCCAACCCACCTGCTAAGCGTGGCGATTATGCATGGACGGATTATGACGTGGCTCTCTTTGAGGGAGGCCTATGTCCAGCAGTTAACGTCTTTCGGCTGATGTATATGTATGAGTTGTAAGTTGTTGCTAACGATTTTGCCTGCGTGAAAGTAGAAAACTGTCCCACCAAGATATAAAGTTATACCTTAACTGAATAATTCACTTAAATCATGGTTTGCGTGTGCTTTGAATCGAAATTCATCCAAATCCGTTCAGCCAAAACCAAAGGCAGCAAAGCCAGAGGCATGTTTTATTAACCCAAATCCAAATACAAAACATACATCAAAGTATCGCAGACATTTCATCGGACATTTTGACATGTTTCTGAATCTGTGTTTCCTGATAGCTACAATCTAAGACTCTTTAATTCAAGAATGAATAGGTTACTTACCCATTTTCGACCACTTGGTGAGATAGTGGTCAAACGCGTGCCTATCAATAGTCTTACAGTAGTCGCATAGGATGTGTAACATCTGACGTCTCACCTTGGTAAAAAGCAACATTAACATAAAAAGTACCAACTGACAGCCAACTCGACCACTGCGCGCGCTTATTGGTCAAATCAAATAGCGCGCGCCTCCTTGACTTCCTGTTACACACTTCCGTCCCATTTCACCAAATCACTCCCACAGATTGCAGGAAAGCGAGAGGAAAGATGTTACACATAAAAAAAAAATGTTGAGTGTCGCTGAGCTGAGTTGATATTGCGACTTAAATTTGAACCCTTTTCAAGTACGAAAATTGGCATTCTGTGCAACGACAAAATAACCTAAATCTATGAACGATTTTTCTTAAACAAAATCAAGAGCAAACGGTAGTGGGTAACATAATACATAAAAGCAAACGGCCACTTGTAAACACAATTCTCAAGTGTTAAAGCAAATCGCGCGAAGTATTAAGAGCACCTAATAGTATTATATCTCTAATCAGGCCATCTCTATTCAGCCACATTTTAAAGTTACATGTAATCCGCTCGAATGGTCTGAACGGGTCTGAACGGGTGACTCCGTAAGTTTTAATAGAAGGAGTCTCTGCTTCCCATGTTTTATAAAGCGGAGCTTGGCTACTTTTAATCATTTGCTTGTTGGATCGGACATGTCTGAAACAATGTTTCTTTGTTATTGATATATGTATTCTTAAAGGCTTAATCATAAAAAAAAATCGAACTCGGCATATGAATACTGTTTAGCGGATTTTAAATTCAAATATTCAATGGAGAAGTTTGATTAAGTAACTCGCTTATAAATAATCAGTATTTAACCAATCTTTTTAAATAAGCCTGTTTGGGTTTTTAGAAGCTTATTTTCTACACCAAACCTTTTATACCTTGTTTCGAATGACTGCAATGCGAAGGGAACAGAAACACTGAGAAAATTGATGCCTTTTATGCTTTATCATAAACTGAAGAAGGACGAAAGATTGATTCATTCTAATATAAAGGAAGTATGACTAAAATACTAAAACGATAAGGAAGCAACGTCAAAGGCTTTATTATTTCTAAAAATACGACTCTTTAAGAGAATGTTTGACAAACAGAATATTTGCAAAATAGCATCATTAAATTTTATTATGACGGACGTTTCAAAGTTAAGGAGTCATCAAGTGACAGTAAAATACAATCATAAACTTTCTAACAAAACGCAGCAAATGGCCGGAAATTTGAAGATGGCCATTTCTTTATAAATGTCCCAATAATATTTATGTTACGAATGTAAATGCAAAGTTGTTGGATTAGACCGATAGCTGAAACCTGTGACCTGGTACCAAAATTTGAAGGCCTCCCACAAAGTAAATTGATGACCTGATAAGAGAAGATCAGAACAGGTCTATGTGACGAAGCTTGGAGATTACGACCTACTAGCTTTTGCCCGCGACTTCGTACTCGCATATCCCGTTTTTCCCCGTTCCCGTAAGAATTTCCCGTTCTCGTATAGCTTTTCTCATGAATGTGGCTATATAAAAAAAAAAACAATTTAAACAAAAAAACAAACAAACAAACTTCAGCTTTATCATATTAGTAATAGAGATATAGATGTCCAGCAGTGGACGTTTAGTGTAGCTGAAATGATAATATGAATAAAATAAACGATTTGACATACACGGGCACATACTCGTAACACTTATAGTACCTTTGGAAAAAGTGGGGTTATTAATCCAGTCGGTCTATTGGTTTTTTACCTCTTCAAGACTGAACGCCTGAACGGATTTGGATCAAACTTGGCACGCGTTTACTTGGCCTAGAGTACATGTCTTACTCCAGGGATACTTTTATTACCAAAGAATGATTACAGGGATCATTTTTGCGCTGACAGAAGCAAGAAAATTATATACATATATGTCACCGGATAATTACAAAAGCCGTAAGATTGTGATATATTGCGTTAAATTATAAACATTTTTTCTCAATAAGACACGGATACATACATGAGTTTAGATGGAAGTATTGTAGTCTAATTATCTCTGTTCACAAAATATCGAGAAATTATAATTAAAGATTTATTACAATCTAACGGAGTTTGTTATTATCCGGTGACATAATAATATATACTTTTTATGCATAATACAAGGTGGTCAAATCGACAAACATTATTAAATAAATCCACAACTTCAAAGATCTATGTATTATGATACCAATAAAACAAAACCAACGTTACGTAATCCGAACTACCATAATGACGTCATCTTAAATCAGAATAGCTGTTACTAGTAGGAAATTGAAATTTGAACGTGAATGTTCCATTTATATACCCAGGCAAGCTCTTGTTCCGTTCCATCCATATTATTATATGGATTTACATGAATAAAAAGTTTCACTTATCGAACTTCGACGTCTGTTATATCATTTTCAAAGATTAAATAGAGATTTTTTATGAAAAAGTTTGCGTGGAACGTTTAGATTTGAATTTGAAATTATAATTTTGTGAATATTGGTTTATGACATGTACCAGTTACATAGTTTGACAATGATGGCAACAATGTGGTAATTTTGTAAAGCCGTGAGGTAATTTTTCATGAATAAACCTCACAAGGTCATGTAATCTAATACACTTCTCATCAAAAAAATCGAAACACCTCGCAGTTTATGATTTGATAAGGATTATCAGAAAAATGTGTATATTTAGGAATAAATGTAAAATGTCATTTAATAGTGAGTAGTATGAGGTTTTTAATCCTAATGTTAATGTTCTAAATTCAAATTAAGTCTTCATAGGTTTCGTATTTTGTATAATGAGTAATTTTTACCCTGTATGGAATATGAAGGAAATGGGTAAAACAACACGCGTAAATGAAAAAAAATGTAAGAAACGTTTATTTAATAACTTGTATTCCCTCCGCGAGCTCTTATTACTGCTTCCATACGGTTCTTCATCGATCGGATGAGAGTCACGATCACATGTTGTGGTATATTATCCCATTCCTCTTGGATTGCATTTTGCAGCTGGCTAAGTGTTTCTGGGGCTGGATCTCTTGCTCGAATTCATCTCTTTAATTCATCCCATAGATGTTCAATGGGATTCATGTCCGGGCTTCTTGCTGGCCATACCATAATGGAGATACCGACTTCGGTAAGATAATCTCGTACGACGCCCGCGGTGTGAGCTCTAGCATTGTCGTGCATGAATATGAAGTCGTTGCCAATAAAATGTGCATAGGGCATCACATGAGGTTCAAGACACTGTTCGATGTACCGATGAGAGTTTAGTGCAGGCAGCCGTGGCCCAGATACAAAGGCAAGTTCTGTCTTACCGTCGGCGCTGATTCCTCCCCAAACCGTCCACGAACCGCCACCATAGCTGACCTTTTCTTCAATGCAGCATTGTGCAAAGCGTTCTCCATCTCTTCTGTAGACCTTGTTCCTTCCGTCGTTACCATACAGCATAATTTTACACTCATCAGAAAACAGTACTTTGCTCCACTGAAGGTATGACCAAGTTAGGTGCTCGCGTGCAAAGTTAAGGCGCGCTCTTCGATGGTCTGCAGTTAATTTCGGCCCATTCGCTGGCTTATGCGGTGCCAATCCGCGTTCCTTCAACCTTCTTCTTATTGTAGAGTCACTTACAGCTACTCTTCGTACAACGCGAAGCTGCTGCTGCAGTTGAAAAGCGTTAAGGCGTCGATTTCGTAAAGAGGTTGTTACAATAAATCGATCATCTCGCTCAGAAGTGACCCGATTCCTGCCAGATCCTGAACGGCGCGTGAACGAACCAGTCTCCCGATAGCGTTTGTAGACTCTATGAACAGATGATAAGCTTAGATGCAATCTTGCAGCCACAACACGCTGACTAAGTCCAGAATCCAGCAATGCCACCACTTGGGCGGCTTCTGCGGGCGAAGTATCCATATGTTTTAGAAAAAAAAGTTTTTTCAGACGTCCCAAAGTCACAGTAAATGAAATAAGAAACAAAAAGTTTAAAGACAAGCGCTAATTTTAGTTTTTAAACGAGAAACGTACTCCAACCCTAAATACACATTTGTCTCAAAACAGTGATTAATTTCATTTAATAGGTACCTGAACAATTAAATATGAATCGTTTTTCATTATTAGACAATGTTAAGGATCACGAGAGATGATGATTCGGGACAGCTTTGTGTCATTAATTCCGTTTTTCAAAAGGATAAACAAATGAAATTCTAATTTCGAATTTTGATTTTTTTCTTCTTACTGTAATGACCAAACTGCCAGCTACACAATAATGTTTTTTTTTTCATGGAATTAATTCTCTTTTGTAAAAAATTAGGACAAAAACAATAAAAACGAAAGTGTTTCGATTTTTTTGATGAGAAGTGTATTTTAAAGAGGAAAGATTTGTTTATTTGTTTGTTTCGATTTAACTCAAAAAGTTCTCGACCGATTTTAAAAATTGTTTCACTATTAGAAAGTTACATCTTCACCGAGTAACATAGGCTATATTTATTTCCAGGAATCCCTACTAAAATTTGAATAATGTAACCCAAGGTATAAAAATTGTCATAAAATGTCTTTCATCGCATACGCTGCTTAAACTATTGATGATTTATAAAAATAATGTACTACATAATAAAAGTACTCATTAACACCTAGAAAAAAATGCTATATGTCTAACTATTATGGTTAAGTCACAATTACCGCTTTTTGTTAAAATTATTCAATCAAAGCCCAGTTGGAAGGAAAAAGTGTTGATTTTGATATCAAGATACCCTCAAAGGATTTTCCAAAACTTGCCTTTATAAGGGTTCGGTTAGATTAGAAGTCGCGGGCGAAGTGCTAGTCATCATATAATTAAGAAATATACAAAAAAAAACTCCTTTTCCCTATAAAAATATGAACTTGACTGTAAAAATTAATCTAAAATCATCGACTTCTAGCTCCGATTTCAGCTAGCCCGGACCAAATATTGAGGATCTAACAAGTCCCCAAGTCAGACAAACATATATTCGCATGTGATAAAGTTGTCGTGTACCAAACACTCTCAATGTAGCCAGAGATTGGAACTGTGCCCGACAAATAGCGACAAACCCAATATCGGTATATACGACCTGTGAATGTACAATACTCGTGGCTTCTTTGCTATCTTTTTAGATAACAGGATAGTTGTGGTTCTTCAAGGTTGACTGGTAAAAAATGTCTTTGATATTAATTAAGTCTGCCTCTGCACATTTTTGTGCTAGAATATAAAACGCCGCTTCCGGAAGTTGACCAGTAATTCATTGGTAAACAGCATACCTTCTTGACAAGATATTTACAACAAAATACCCTACTTGCTTATATTATAGGATTTCATTCATCATAAGTTATCTTGTACCTATAGTAGGCGCCAGATAAATGTGGAATAAAGTACATTGACCTTTCCCTAATAACTGTTCATAGGTACCTGAACAATTAAATATGAATCGTTTTTCATTATTAGACAATGTTAAGGATCACGAGAGATGATGATTCGGGACAGCTTTGTGTCATTAATTCCGTTTTTCAAATTAAAAATGTCAATAATTGTAGGTGGGTCAATGACCGTTATTCCACGATTATCTGGCGCCTACTATAGAGAATATGTGGCTGAAAATCTAATTATTACAACTGATCGTTGCATTATTTCTACACAACTACTCAACAGAATTAATCACTCTACTTTGACGTGTTCATTTATTTATTTACTAGCGGACGTCACGCGGTTTCACCCGCGTAGTTCCCGTTCCCGTGGGAGTATGGGGATAAAATATAGCATAGGTATATTACTCGCTGATAATGTAGTTATCCATTGCTGAATGAATTTTCAAATCGGTCCAGTAGTTTTTAAGTTTTATTCGTTACATACATAAAAACAAATCTTTCCTCTTTATAATATTATAGTATAGATTATTTATCCTTTATTTCAGGCAACTAAGGCCCATAAAACATAATACATACATATTATGTATAAAAAAAAAACTATAAACTAATACATTAACAAACTTATAAACTACTGCACACGTATCCGTTATGAAGAAGGGTTAGTGCTATTCGTGCTGTAATAGCCCTGTCTTTCTCTCACAGCGGAATAGTGTTGGCGTTGACCGGTCGTAATAGGTACCATATAAAAAAAAATTACCGTTAAGTTATCCCTAACTAGATTTTTGGACTTCTTTTTAATACCTCCTGACTATTTATTCATTATTCTTTAAAAAAAAATGTTAAGCCTTCATTATCCTTTTGTTTTATAAAAAAATTCTTCGGCCTTCAGTATCCTTTAATTAAATATTAAACTTTTCATTCGGGCCCGGTCGACGGGGGCTGACCGTCAGACTTTATTTGGTCAGTTGTCATAGATAGAATCCAGCAGTTTAGGCCCGCTTACACCAGCCAGAGAAATTTTAGTAACTCTGAGTTGGTTGCTAACAGTATTATCTTCTATCTTTATTCTATCTTTATTAATATAGTAAAGTTGAAGAGTTTGTTTGAACGCGCTAATCTCTTGAACTACCAGTCGGATTTGGAAAATTCTTTATGTATATGGTAGCCACATTCATGAAGAAGGTTATAAGGGAACTGGAAAAAGCGGAATATGAGCATACAAAGTCGCGGGCCAAAACTAGTATGAAATATTTGAAAGTAAGCCTCGAATTAGCAACTAAATTTAGTAAAGTTTTTCACGCAATTAGGCCTTAGCGTGTCGGATCACACAAGTAGTTATCGGCCAAAACAGGGTATAAACACACATTGATAGTCAACGCGTATGCGCCTGTAATAGCCTGTTTTCCCTAGGTGAGTCTCGGTACTTCCACGGAATTATAAGTAGTAGTTGTAATAGGTACTTGTTATACTGTGTAGCTGCCTTCAGAGCTTAGGTACTGTGACGCAGGAGGTTGTGTGGGTATGAACCTTTTTACATGCTAGCGGGAAATGCTACTGTCTGCTTTTAAAAGGTCTTGCAGATTTAAAATCTATACTAATATAATAAAGCTGGAGAGTTTGTTTGAACGTGCTTATCTCTGGAACTACCTGTCGGATATGGAATATTATTTTTGTTTATGATAGCCACATTTATGAGGAAGTTTATAAGCTAGACGGAAACGAGAAAAAAACACGGGAACGGGAAAAAACGGGATATGCGCGTGCCAAGTCGCGGGCAAAAGCTAGTAAGATTTGTAATAGGAAAATAATTTAATAGTTTTAGGCCATCAGATTTGTCTTATCTTCATATGGTGTCCGATTTGTCAGCTGAAAAATCTATATTTAGTATATTTACACGAAATAACTTTGTCTGTCTGTCTGCAAGTTACCTCTTAACGTCTTAGCGGCTAAACGGATTCAGATGACACCTGGCAGACGTTTAACCACGTACCGTGGACGAATCCGATAGCAGGAGCTAGCATAGTGATAAACAGTCCTATTGGAAATCGTTCTCACAGCTTGAGACCATGGGAGTTCCACTATTAAATGAATATACTCTTACCTCTTTGATATCAGTGGGTAGCATTCAACGTTTGACACCCATTTTTACCAAGAGGTATCGTGTAATACAGTAACCGGGTTCTGAATGTCAAATAGGCATTCGCTCTACTAAAAAAAATACTGGTTTTCAGCTGTTTCCAGTTGGATTAGAAGTTGATCGTGGACAAGTTCGGAAAAGACGCAGATGATGATGATGTAGTGTCGAAGGTCAGCCTTATAATTTAACAGTACCTGGATGACCAAGCTTTGCTCCTTTTTTTGGTAGGCGTTTTTTAAAAACGAATCCTAGCTAGATTTATTTATCGCTCCCGAAAGCCTCTTTTTTTAAGGATGGGAAATCATCAAATGACTTCTTCCGCTCTGGGTAGAGCGGAAGGGCGTGTCAGACTCTTACTGACTAAAACCCATCCGTGTTCCTTCTAAAGCCCTTTGCGTTCCAGGGCCGCGGTGACTCTTTCGAACAAATTCCGCAACCCTGGCAGGCCCCGAAACCCCCTGCATACTAAATTTCGTTGAAGCCGTTTCCGAAATTCAGATCATATAAATATGCATATATACAAGAATTGCTCGTTTAAAGGTATCAGATTTTAAATTTTATTTATTTGTTGTACACCTATCACATTGTTGTTCTTTTTAACCCAAAAGTTGACTGATAGAGAATGCCTCGTTGCATTAAGTTCACCCATGTACCACTATTGAACATAAAAATTTAAATAAATCAATTAATAACATTCTCGTTTTCAAAAAATATGATTTAAGTAGTTCCTGCCTTATTTATGTTTATACACAAGGGGGGTCGTCATTACGTCACTTGAACGAACGGTAGTTGCTGAAAATCAGCGCCGTTGATTGTTGGATTTGTCTATAGTCACGGCATTTATGCTGAGCAAATGACCGATTCTTGCTCGGATGCGACGCACAACTTGAATATTTTTATATTTTCTACAATTAACTGTAAATTCTCTATAAGGTTTATTATTATTGTTGTTTTCATGTTGTCGCTGTCAGTCAGTCGGGCGTCATGCCATAGACAACTGCTGAATTGTGTTCTGTTTTGTCTGTGGTGTGACCAGAGACTCGTCCTTAATTAATGTCCGGTCCTGACATGGGCTGATAGTGATGCAAGTTTTTTATTTAGTTTTGTCATAATTATAGTTGATAAGTTATTTATCTTTTAGTGTTTCTGTGCGTCTTTTCTGGCAGAATTAACGAATTTTCTTTATTTTCTTTATACCTTCTTTATTTTATAAACAACGTGTATCAGAAAAAAACACAAAACCTGAAAAGGGTTATTGCTCAAAACTTATGAGTTTTTTATACAGGGTAATCGAGTGCGTTCCTTGAATATTTTGTCCCCGAAAACTAAGAGCCCAAATTAGGTTGATTTCGAGTCATGAACTTCGCAGCGAGCAAGACTTAAAAAATGTGTACTACCAACCTACGTACCATCAAAATACTACCTTGTCGGGAACGACTGAGTTGCTAACCAAGGAGTGTCTTTTCAAAAGGGGATATTTCCAAATTTATTATGTTTTTCAACTGAATATGAGGTTGAACTTGAAAAAACGTGTTCAAAACAAAACAGGATTTTTTCTCAAGTAAATCGCCACAGTTCAGTTTTTATGTATTTTTTGAAAATAAGATAACATGCAGATATCCCCTTTTGAAAAGAAACTCCTCAACTGAGTCATCCTGTCTAAGTAATTTCTAAACAATACTTACTGGTAATAGACATGTTTGGATTATGTTAAATTTCCAGATGTAACATAAGACAACGTTAGATTTCATTACACAAATCCTCACACTCACACGTCACGTACTCGGAATTCAAACACCTCAAAAAGGAGTACGTACTCAGTACTTTAATTCGTTCGCCGCTTAGAACTACAAACTAGGAAAGAGGAGCTAAATAGATATTTTTCTTCGCTTTAATCCGTTTGCACACTTCAAACCTAGCTGTACCAAAGCAAATCAAATAGAGGAACTCGCAATAAATAGCATTTTCGTGTTTCTTTTCAAAATAAAATCTCGTTAGACATTTCCAGTTTCATTTCCCCGCTTCGTTCACGACATACTAGGATTAAAGTAGATCAAAGAGTTTCCATTTTTCAATTGATAAGTTTCATTATATCATTCTGATAGAGTCTTTGAAAGTGCTCCAATATGTTGCACCGATTAGTTTTGTTGTTTGTTGACTGTATTTACTCATGTTTTATTGTAGAATCTTACCCTATTTCCTATCTGTACATATTTGAACTTTTGTGACGTCAAAAGTAGTAGAAAGTATCAATGGAGTCGGAACGGCTGGCCATATAAGATGAAACTTGGCACACGGATAGACATCGTCATGATGTCGATTACGACATAAATGACTTTTTATACCGGTATTCGATTCCCATAGAAGAATTTACTGCATGCGCATGTACAAGCTAGTTTAGGACCGAACATCTTATCTCCTTTAATGATAGTAGGGGCCTACTATCATTAAAGGAGATAAGTTCACGCTATTTTCATTTATCAGATTTCACTCGTATCTACCGTGGTAAGCAGTCATCTGTTTTCCATGGTACTGGCTAATGCCAATCAGTAAGGTTCATTAGGAACCTTCCCAAGAATCGAGGCAAGATTGTGAAAAACATGCGCATCAAAGTAACCAAGCTAACAGCCCAATTTATCCAGTTTAACGAGTACCTTCATACCTACACTTGTTTAAATTTTCTGCGTTCAGCTACACGTCAGTCATTTCCGACGCTCCCCACAACGAACGGGTTGAACCCGCCATAACCATCACTTTGGCAGTTACAAATACAAATTGTATCATTGATCGAACGTTACTAATTGGAATCGCAAACCAATATAAATCCTATATATGGAAAGAAATATCGATTAAACTAAAATTCAGAATAACGAGAAAATTAGTAAACATTGGGTGACGTTTTGGAAGTATTAACATTGGTGGTACAGCTAAGGAGTAGAATTTCAGCTATAAACTGGCGGATTATAAGTCATGTAATATTGCTAACCGGACGTGCTCCGTTGTCCACCACATCATTGCTCAACTGTTTAGGTGAAAATAGTAGTCAAACGTTAGTACATCAATTAAAACAAAAAACTTCCAAACAAAAAAGTAGTCTTTAAAATAACTCGGAAGTCGGTGTTTTCAGTTGTTTTATCGTGACTTCCGAAATTAAACTCACTTTTTAGTGGTACTCCACACCTAACAAAACCAACAATCACAGAAAAGCAAAATATTATGCAATTTCGTTTACTTGGATGACATCGTTTTCAGCTATTTCGATTTAAACCAAATTACTTAACCGATTTTGATGAAATTTCTTTCTTCAGATAAAAAAAGATTTTTTCTAATCGGTTCATAAATGGCGAAATTAAAAAATACGACCGAATTGAGAACGTCCTCCTTTTTTGTTTTGAAATCGGTTAAAAAGAGAACCCAACGTTTCTAAATATGGCGTAGCATGGCGCTACGTCGTAGCAACATGCTACGCCGTAGCCAAAAGTGTACGAAATGGCTACGCGGGAGCAACAATCCGATTCCCACAATGATCCTATCCAACAATATACAAAAAACACAACCAATAAAAACAAAACACGTCAGCAAAGCACACAAATAAATTAATTACAACATTAACAAATTGAGAAAAACACGGCGTGCAAATAAACGGACCGCACACTGTAACGTTATTTTGGACTCATTAAACCAGGGCTGATTTTACACACATATTCAGAGAGATAACTTTGCCGGCGTTATGCAGTTAAATGGATTAAATTCGGCCGCAGCTGGATTGTTCGCGTAATGGACACCCTGTACATGAAAACGTTGGGCAAACTTGTTACTGCGATCGGTGTGTGTTAGCAATTTTTACCCCAATTTATTGGATGGTATTGACGGGAGATGAATTATTTTTAAATTGTGGATATTGTAGTCTTTTATTGCTGGTTTTTTTTGTAAGTGGATAGTTTTACATGCTGTTAAAGAGGTTTATTGAATTACGAATACATAATTATATTGAGTTTTCACGTTCGGAGTCAGCGCTCAGTTTTTATTTTAGTTTCATTTTCAACCAACTTCCAAAAGAAGAAGGTTATCAATTCGACTGTATTTTTTTTCTTTCTTTTTTTGTATGTTTATTGATGATTGAATGATTGATGATTTTTTAATTCGAAAGCTTCTGAGGATGATGGGATCCTAGGGAAATCGAGGGCAACCCTCAAATTTTAAAGGCACATACAATTTTTTTATATGCTTTGTAACGCAATTCAGATAATTGTGCCTTGGAATCAACATCTCATCATGCTGAGCTGATGATGGAAGGTATAAGTTAGGATCTGATGCTGGGATCTCAGGACATATACATATGTTTCATCAACGATATTTTTTCCAATTGCCAACCGATTTGGATAATTCTTTTTTGTTTGGAAGAGATTTTTTCCAAACTGGCTCCATTTCAATTTGGTGAAGATCTGATGAAGGATTTCGGAGGTAGGCAACGGAACTCTTCAACATATGATAGCAAATCTCCCGGGATTGCTGATATTGCATGTTTGTTTATTGATTACACCAGTTCATAACATAACATCACGCCGTTACGCTGCGCTGTGAAAGGGTACGCAGATGCAAACAAGTTAACCTGAATTAACATATTTTTAGGGTTATCTATGCGGGCCTAACTTTATAGTTCATTAACCGATCTTGGTGATTCTTTTTGCATTGGGTTTAGTTATAGCATAGCATTTGCACTTGTACTGTGAACTTCAAAGATAAACCAGTGACCTCCTCACCTTAAAAACAGTAAAAACTAGTGCCAAAACAAAGTAGATAATTAACTATGAGCTGGTGTGAACTTGGACTGCGAACTTGAACGCGCTTTTTAAGTGAAAATAAAACTTTTTTATAAAAAAAGACCGACTTCCAAATAAAAACACTACCAAGTATAAAATAACTTTTATTTCGGAAGTCGGTGTCAAAAAACGAAAACACAACCAAAAACACCCACTAATGAAATTAAAGTTATTTTATACTTTGTTGTGTTTTTATTTGGAAGTCGGTTTATTTTTGTAAAAAAGTTTTATTTTCACTTAAAAAAGCGCGTTCATATTTTGATCGTTGTCATATCAAACGTCACCACAACGACCAGCCTTGTTGTTATTCTTAAATTATACATTTGAAACACGAAACATGTCGTAACCTATCGATAATTTCATAATAGTTGATAAAGAAAATGCCTAATTCCTTTGTATAAAGAAAAGTTTCCGAGAGCCTTTCCAGCGCTCCATACCATTTTTTTCCAATTTCATCGAAATTTAACGCCCACGAAAGGCAATGGGCCCCGGATTATTGAAAGTCGTTCCAATAAATCATATAACAAAGAGTTCCCTTTTACATGAACCCGTTATTGGCCGCTTTCTTCTACGCAGATTTAGGTAACGAATTTAGTTTAGATACAAATAAACGCACTTAAGGCTTTAGACTCTTTATATACTTTTATGTTATTTTTATTATACGCACACTGCTTGCTCTCAAAAGCTGAACGTAATCCATAATGATTATCTTTATACACCAAGTTCAGCCGTAACGCCGTACTAAGTAACAATTTACAAGTAATGAATGTATAAAGCTGAAACAGACAAGTAATCGTCTAGGCAACAACCTCGACATTACGCTGTTTAATTTAATGCGAACGCAGCTTAAAAACTTTTACTAAGGGGAAAGTAATAAAAGTTAAAGAAATAATTTCCACCTACGTTTAAAGAGGTTCCCTAAAATTTGAGTCATAAAACTCTCCCGGCGCAGACACCAGCTACATTAACCAAATTGTACAAAACAAACATATCTAATAATTACGCCGCGGGCACCCAGCCTCGTTTTGTGGAATTATGCGACCGCCTGTAACTTTTTCAATCTGAACTTCGACAATTAAATTTACTCCCAAGTCTGAACATAACATTTCAATAAGGGACACGGATCGGTTAGAACCCGTGTTTGTGTTACAAAAAACTGTTTGCCTTCCACGCAATTTAATACTTGATAGTCTGAGAATTACGCAGGCCGAAAACACGCTAAAGTTCGATAGTACAATGGAGCTGTGTGGCTTGATAAATACGATAAGGAATAGCAGTTAGAGAACGGTTTGAAAGAGCTCGTGGGATATATCATTAATCTTTACATTACAAATTCATTCGGTAAGAACTCACTCACTTGGATTAAGCAGAATTATAAATGAAGTGTCACGCGAACGCGCACAAAAAGTGTGAAAGGAGGAAAATGTCTGAATAAAGCGACGGTTGCGTCAGTTTTTAACTTGGAGATGAAGAGAATGGGTCCCACCATCCTACTTTCCTACCGTCCCACGCACAGGGGATTAATCGAGTAATTCTCAAGTTTAAATGCGGAAAAAAAATACGGAAACACGGTCGCTGTACAATTTTGATTGTAAAATCGATATCAATAAGAGTTTATAGACTGTTTGCAGTAAATGGTCGTCAAAGAAGCTATTCTACGTGAAGCCGTTTCATTAAGTCTGTTGATGATTCCGTACTCACGGATGGGTTTGTCAAATAACTTCAATTTAATCTAAGGATGATTGTCATGGTACATGGTATATTGTGAAGATTTTGAGTATGAATGTGGATAGCTATAAGAGTAGGGGAAGACCTAAATAACAATGGATGGACTGTGTGTTGAACCTATGTAATATGTACAGAATGGGAGCGACTGCTGAGGTGACGACTAATAGAGAAGTATGGAAGGAGAAGACATGTTACACCGATCACAAATACATTGGTATATATAACTTACAAGTCAAGATACAAAAAGTCAAACAACGCTTAACCAAAAGCTTAAAAGTGCCCAGCGATCTATCAAGCGCCTATATCATACAAGATTCACAAGTTAAATGGCAACGTTTTCATCTCAAACATAACAAGACGAGATCACGAAATAATACGTCATAAAACGATTCAGTATATAACTTTTATGTCGCCATTATCCTCGCCTACGTCACTGTGAGTAGGCTAAAACTTTTTATTTCGCGAGTTCTTGACGGGGCGTTATAACACATGATATATAGCATCCCAGTTTTTTTTTCTTGCAATGCAAAGCGGCATAACAGTGAAAAATGTCCTTGCTATTTATCCTCTTTTTAGCTAAGCTGAAATAAGGCCTTTGTTGTTGTGCTAGTTGGACTAGACATGAAAGGTTTCGTGTACCATAAACCGAAAAATCAAATACATACACATGTCTTGGGTATTTTACCTATAGCATCAATAAAAATTCACACTCTGGAAATTTCAACTGTCTACCTATAACGGTTCATAGTATACAACCTGACAGACAGACGGGCTGCGGAGGATTTTTTTTTAAGATGGTAATTCATCCAACGCCTTCTTTTGCTCTGGGCGGAGAGGAAGGGAGTGCTGACACACCCTTAAGAGTCTGAACTCTTACTGACTAAAACCTATCCGTGTTCCTCCTAATGCCCTTTGCGTTCTAGGGTCGCGGTGACTTTTTGGAACAAATATAGGGTTTCGATGGTACCCTAATGATAATACAATGATAAGGTAAGCATTTTCAATAACATTTCATAGTATACACCAAGGTGTACAATATAGCAAATATATAATATATCACTAATGTTACAAAATACTAGTAGATCGGTAAATATGTGCTACTTAATGATAGAAACAGTAATAACAATAATGAGAGATGTACACACCAGTTACAAATACTCATAACGTAAATACAAATGGAACAGTTGTATAATTCAGCGTTGTAATCATAAAATAATGAGACGTATGATTTGTTGGCTAACTCTGTTTTATTTTGTAAACGCTTACACACACTAGACTACACGTTGTCATCAACGAGTTATATTGTTTGATATATAAATTGATATAGAAATTTATGCTAATATACTGCCAATAATAGTAGGCGTCAGATAAATGTGGAATAAAGTATATTGACCTTTCCCTAATAACTGTTCAAAGGTACCTGAACAATTAAATATGAATCGTTTTTCATTATTAGACAATGTTAAGGATCACGAGAGATGATGATTCGGGACAGCTTTGTGTCATTAATTCCGTTTTTCAAATTAAAAATGTCAATAATTGTAGGTGGGTCAATGACCGTTATTCCACGATTATCTGGCGCCTACTATAGTCATTGAAAAACTATCACGATTTACTACCATACCCTTATTTCTGAATTAACCATTTGACGTTCATTATTCCTCAATACCTACTTAACCCTTACAACCAGTGAAGCATTCAAGTAGGTTTTCACACGGTCTTAACCCACAATACTCAATTCAGAATATATTTGTTTTTTTTTTCTCTTACTTAGGTATTTTTTTTAATCTATTTTGATTATAATAAATTACGCCTTTAAGCTGAAAGAAGAATAGTCTCAAGGTCGTCGAAAAATCGACGTCATAACAAAACATTGATGAAATGATCGTTACATTACAATGAGCGTAACAATTCATCCTTTTTCGTGCGTGCAGCCGGCGTTCATCGATGAATTAGACGTTGTTCCGTCAAAAAGATGGATGTACGTGTCTGTCACTGGAAAATTGCAAACTAGAATTGCAGACGTGTCCATCTGATAACTTACCATTGAAGTCAAACACAATATCTATTTTTCGCCACACCCAAGCCTTACACATATGTTCCTACTGTGAGCACAGACGGCGGTCGCCATAAACAGAGTCGCGACCACAACACCAGTCACGATTAGATCAACACGTACCGAGCTTCAAAACTTAGCCGGACGCAACGAATGCCGAATTAGTGCTGACTTCATAGAAAATGCATGTGAGATTGTGAACTGTCGACCGCAACTTGAGGCGACTTGTGACCGCACTGTTGCCGCGGTTAGCAGCTTAGTCTGCAGCTGCACTTAGATATAGTAATGTACGTATCTACGCTTATTATAGACTAGCTTCTACCCGCGAATTGACCCGCATGTATTTGGTTTTATCTATCCAAAGAAACATACTACCGGGATATTATTTATTTTATCCAGCCAGGTCCAGCTATATCAGCACATTTGTGCAGCACTATATGAATCTGTTCAGCCGTGAAAACAAAACGGCAACAAACAGAAACAGTTTCTTTATCAATTATAATATCTAGTAAATTTATTATAGGCAATATAGATATAGCTAGCATTTATAAAATTATACACTCGGCAAATCATAGTGATGCCAGCTGTTCTGCCAGCAGATTCGCCCGCGGAAAGTAAAAAAAATCCTTCTTGAAGGTCCAATCTATCACACAATAATTAAACAGACAAACAAACAGAGTTAGTTTCATATTTATAATATTAGTGGGGAAGTATGGATGTGTGGGTCTGTCCTCATAGTAATGTAATAACAAACACGTTTTGAGAACATAATTGCTTGTATTTGTGCCAAAGTATTGTGTTACATTGTTGTATTGTTTATTCGTAATGTGTTAACAATGTTTGTTTTCTGTACATACGTGAAGGCTCTATTTCCGTGTGGCAACAGGAAATATAAGGTATGAGTCAACAGTGAGTGTTTTGGTAATCCAACAACAATTTTACTTTAGTAAATTATGATAAGAAATATTTAAGCTATTTATTATCCTGTTAATTTATTGGAACGTTTGGCTATAATAAGCAGATTATTGTTGTCATACATGATTTATTTATAGTTAGTTTATAAGTACGAAAATTATAATTTATTAAAAAACATCTCCTTATAAGAACGAAAGTCGACTCAAATATAGTTGTGAAAAGGTGTGAAAGGATTTTTTTTTTAACTTAAAAAGTATTATCATCATTCTATCAGCCGAAAGACGTCCACTGCTGGACATAGGCCTCCCCAAGTGTCGCCACAACAACCGGTCTTATGCGTCTCGCATCCATCGGCACCAGGCCATCGGACCACCATATTATTTGGCTCCCATAGCGTACCATCACATCAGACAACAACCTACAGCAAAAGGTTCCTAGAGTCCAAAATCATGTAAATAACAAAACACAATTACGGAAACATCTCAATTCAGTCAGACACTAATTTACAATCCGCCATCTTTATTCAAAGAAATGTAAAAAGAGATGACGAGATGGAAAACGCGTCCTTTGTCGACCGACATACCACAGACCGACAGGGCGTTCCGATTTGCATGTAGATAAATGGAAAAGGGGTATCCGATCCCTCTTATATCTAGTGTGTTTGTGATGAAGAATAAGAAGTTTAACTTGTTTTGATTTAAGAAGTAGAAATTAGTGTAGGTAGAAGGGGATTTAAATTAACGGTAAAAGCATTTTTTTAAATAAACTATGAAGCGATTGGGGTAAGGTGACACGTAATTAGCATTTTATCATTTTCAACATTTTTTTTTTTGTTTCTGGTCCCTCAATGTAAAACAATCTGCTCGGTAACACCCAAAATTATACACAAAAGTTTTTTAAACCTATTTTTTTCTTAATTTTTAGATGCTGATTTCGATCTTAAACGCAAACGGACGACTCCGTTTGCGTTTAAGATCGAAATCAGCATCTCACGAGCATCGGCACGAGTTGCTGGCCAATAAAGGAATTAAAAACATTGATTCAGTTAATATCAACATCATCAAGACAGATAAAGGTTCTATTCATTTACTTAATCAAATTGCGAGTCACAACAGTCTAAAGAAAACTTCTACGCGATAAGTCAAACAAATGAAGAACGTTGCTAACAATATGGCTGAATATCAATAACGTCTACAGCGTATTATTCTCTCTCATTGAATATACGAAATAAACTATGATACTGCTGAAATGTATCAAATAAACTGAGTATTCAATTCAGTATATTCATTCCAATGTATTGTTTTGTTCAAGTCTGTTTTCGACATCTATCAATAGTTGTAACAAATTGAAAATTATGATTGGTGAAACACTCAGAGAAGTGGAAGGCCATGATTTATGTAAATACAATTATGTTTTATAAAAGAAAATAATATAGAGAGAGAAGAGAACAAAGGTACTTTCTACTTATTACTGCGTATACTTAGAACTGTTTTAGATACATATTAGGTACTGCTTATAGTGACTTTGTTTGAATGTAGGTACATATGTGTATCTTACGTAATAATGATTGATACATAAATAAGTAATTGAATTTAGGTAAATAATATAAGGCCCACACAGTCTACATCGAACAAATGTCCTTATAATTGAAAGTCGATCGACATGTCAACCGCGTAGGTGTACAATGGCTTAGAATGTTCAACGGATAAAGGTCGAAGCGTCGTCGATTGTGTGAGTGTACTACAACCTTAAAATTGGCGCAAATAAACACTTTTTTTCCTTTAGGGCTGTTTTTTAACAGTCAGGTTACTTATACCTGAAAAATAAATATGCCACACTGCCATTTTTGTTCGTTAGACAAAAGTTATCTTACATTTAGAAAAATCGCATAGTGCGAGTCGGACTCTCACACAAAGGGTGCCGTACCATACACAATAAACACGTTTCTTATATGGGTGCCCCCTTTAATTTGATTTTTATTATTTGTTATAGTGGCAATAGAAATACACACTCTGTGAAAATTTGAACTGTCCACCTATTACGGTTATTGATAGACAGCCCGCTGACAGACAGACGGACGGACAGCGCACAGAGAGGTATTTGGCCCTAAAAGTCGGACAAAAATATTTTTTGCGTTTTATAGTATTATTAAAGTATTTCGTTCTATTTTGAGGCATAATAGAGTAAAAAAAAAGCCATACATTATTCTTAACAAATTTTATTTCTAATTTTCATCATCTTCAGAGTCATTTTCAATACTAATATTGCAAATATCATTTTCCTCCAAAAGATTCATGGTATCCGCTGAAAGAGGACTCTTTCTTTTATGTTTAGCGTTCCTCATTCCCGTCAGTAAGGGATCTGATGTCAAGAGCAACCTATTTAAAACGTCTGTGTTGCAGGCTACTCTCGAAAATTTTCGGGCGTATTTTAGCCGAAACGCTCGGATGTGCTTATTGCGGGCTTCTGCAGCTTCTTCAGACAGTTGCCCGATTGGCAGAATCGCCTCCTTTATCACGGCTGCCCCATGACTCAACACCTTATGTAATGTCGGCGACATTGGATGAAACTTGTACAAAGAAACGTACAATTCAGCAGTTTCTTTGCAGTAAATTTCGAATTTTTGGATGTTAATTTTTATCCCGCAGCACATGGTGTCTAGGATGACTTTTAATCGGTAGATTAAATTCTGGTCAATCCCAGTTATTTCTGCAGCTTTCTCGTATTCATCGAAAAATCGCCTGCTGGTATTCCCATCATTCGTGTTTCCAAAGTTAGCCTTTGGAATATCTACTAGTAATCCTAGTTGTTCACGAAACTTGGTTTGGATTTCTTTTTTTCGTGTCTCCACTAGTTTCTTCTCTTCGGCAGTCAGGCGAGCCCTCCACTTCATGACTGGTAATTTATAAGCTACATGCAGTATGCTCTCGAAAAATCTTATTCGAGCGTGCAGCAAAGATAGACCAAATCGCATGTTTTCCGTATTGCAGGGCCTATCTTTTGTAAGGTCGTTGAAATCGGAGGATGTGGCGCCACATATGTAACATCTCATGGTTGACTTGGTATGGGTTGCTGCGTTACATACCTTGCCGTCCACCATGGTAAAAACTATTTTATGTTTGACGGATATGTCGTCGATCTTGGTCTTGCTCAGTTCTTTCATTTGATTTTCTACGTACTCGATTTCCTCATTAGTCACGTCAGTGTTTTCTTTCACAAATCGTAAGCGTATTGGTCTGCAATATCGTGGTGATGACGGAGTTGGGTTTTGCCATATAATTTTTTTTTCCGTTCCATAGACTAGTTGGAGTGGAACGACAGAACTTTGAAAAATGTTGGCGTCGGAATCAGTCTCATTTGCAAATTTCATTTTATATTGAATCTGCTGAGATCCGTCACAGCCCCATTTGCTGATGAGCAGAAAGGACTGCTTTTCAGATTCAGTCAGTTGCTCCAAGACCTCCTCACCAAGATGCAATAATAATCGCTTGATCGTGTGATCCATTAAGCTTTGTACCCTTACTTCGGCACAGGTCTCAGTTATGCTGTGGATTTCGGGGTAACATTCTTTCTTCAACTTCTTTAGAATCGAATAGCATGGGTAAAAGCCTGGATTCGTGTCTCGAACCACTTCGTATTGGGCCTGGGTTAGCCCAGCTTCAACAAACATAAACAGGGAACGAAGGTGTGCCAATTTCGTTGAAACTTCTTTTTCTTGTTCAGCTGCTTGTTCTTTTATCGCTGCTGCATATTTTTTTGCTTTCCGGGGGCTTCTGGTAAGGACCTTTACGATTTTTGATGCTTCGACTTCGCCAGTTTCTCGCAATTTCATTTGTGTTGCGTATGCCAGCACATCTAAGTCAGATGTTCGAAGATTTTCAGTTTTTCGCCTTTTATTCCTTTCACATAAGTCTGAAAACGACTTTTGAGGTCTACCTGGACTTAATCCTATAACAAAAGATAAACCTTTAGTCACTGATAAAATTCCATGAAATATAATAATGTTCGAAACAAAAGAATTGTTAACGTAAATAGGTACCTGCTTTTGGTAGCGATATGGTGCCCTTGAGCCATTCTTTGTTCGCTTCTAGGAATCTGGCTTTGGTATTGCGGGCAGCTGACCATTTCTGCTTGAATTGGTGACGTATAATTGACAACTTGTGCTTTGCATCGGCAATGTTTGGGTCATCTTCAGAGTATTGACGGAGAAGTTCCAACTCCATAAATTCCAACTTTTCATTGAAATTTGAAGCATTGGAGCGTTCCATGATAGTTAGTAAATCGTTTCTAGTTAATACCCGCATCCCAGAAGAGCCTGGAAACAAAATAAACTAATTTTCATAAAAAAAAAACAACACGTGGTTTTTCGAGTCTATGCAAAAAAAATTGCCAAAAATGGAGGGGTGCGTTAGGGTGGCTGTTTTACGTATTTTAGAATACTATAGAGTCTATTCTAAAACAAACCATATACATTTTTACTTAGAAATGTTCAGAAATACTTTAAAACACTTACAAGATTTTTTTAAATGCGTATTTTATAGGACTTTTTAAGAATTAGTTACTAATGGAGCTAAAGGTACGAAAACTCCCTCTTTTCATAACAAAACTAAATAAAATAATAAGTACATACCTGGTTGTGTAAGATCCATAGTAGAAATTCAAAAGAAATTGACTTTTTCACCATAAATTTTATATTTGAAAACAATGAAATTTGAGCGTATCGAATAATTACACGACCACGGCAACCGAACGGTAATTTTCGACTGAGCGCATGGAGCGGGGGAAAGGCTCTAGCGCGTCGGGTTCACGCTATTGGTAAGAGGAGATACCATTGTATTTCGAGGAATAATAAAAAACGGCGTCTAACTAAAACAAAAAAAATGGATTTCGCCCGACTTTTAGGGCCAAATACCTGTCTGTGCAGCGGAGCTTTAGTAATAGGGTTCCGTTGGTTACCCTTTGAGTACGGAACCCTAAAAATGAGGCTTTAAAGTTTATGTTTAGTTTTTTCCTTCGGATTAACCAAACCTATCTCACAGAATCCATACATTTTCCTGGATATAATCCTATGCCACTCGGCTATAGTTTAGCTTCTTATTAGTGAAATAATAGAGAAATATTATGAATAGTACGGAGATTACTTCCTTCTCTCAAATCAAAACCTCTTTACAAAACGCTTTAGTTTAGATGTAAATTAGTATGTTGGGATAAATAACCAATCAGCCAAAAAACACGAAAATAAAATACTCTTAACTTTTTGACAAAAAAAAAACAATAAAAAACATCAAAACTAATAACACAAATCTCATTTACTTTGCTTTACCTGACAACCTACATACAAGACAAAGAATCAGCGTCCCAGCAAATCTGTAAAACAAACTAAAAATAATTTCAAAAGCTTACGGTGTATTAAAACCGCCACTTTAAAAAAAACTAGGAATAACAAGATAATTTCAATTCAGTCCCAGCTAACGAGACTCGGACGGATAAAAGGTAAAAATAAAAGAGTGGGTAGAGCAGGAAAAAACTATCTGAACCACGCAACAGTCCTTTGATTCATTACAGTTTTCGATTAGGTACCGTTAGTTTGGCTTTAAAAAAATATACCGGCTTTTTGTGACTACCGTACCGGATTGCTGATTTTTTGGTACCTATTTTTGTATGCGGGAAAGTTTAATGTGGAGTTAAAGTCTTCGTTAGATATTAGTGAAATAAAGATGGGATGTTAGAAGCTCTAGTAGAGCCTAGACAAAGTGACTTTCATTCAACAACTCAAAAATGTATGGGATAAGCATTCGCTACCGAATTGTCACGTGATCAATCCCTACATTTTGACTTTTGGACAATCGATATCGTAAAGAATGTTATTTTGTATAGACCTAAAAGTTTTATAAACGCGATTTTTGTGTAATGAGATGAGTTTTCATGTTATTGGAGTTAAATATTCAGTATTAAGGTGTAACAAACGGACATTGAGATATTAAACCCGCCCTCGTTTTTCATCCAATTGTGATAAAGTGAAAACGCCTAAAAAAAAAACTGGCCAAGTACGAATCGGACTCTCACACGAAGGGTTCCGTACCATAAACCGAAAAAAACACGTTTCTTGTTGGGAGCCCCCTTAATTTTTAATTTAATTTATTTTATTTTTATTATTTGATGTTACAGCTTCAACAGAAATACATCATGTGTGAAAATTTCAAGTGTCTAGCTATCACGGTTCATGAGTGGAGTCTTAGTAATAGGGTCCCGTTTTTACCCTTTGAGTACGGAACCCTTTAAAAGCATCGTGGTTATGTCAACGACTGACATATTATTTTTAATGTACCATAGACTAACTTATATTTTTTACACAAGTGGTATCCATGACTAAGAACCGTTTAAAGTTGTATATTCCATGGTAACCACCATACATGCACTGTATTAGGTATTTTTTGTATATTTTTAATCCATTCCAAAGCATGAGCATAATCAGCCTACAAGGTTCCCACTCCTGAGACACATGCCAGCAGCTGCTGGCCAGGGTTTTGGAAAAAGGATCAGAGTCGTAATCGTAAACTATCTTACATTATTTATAAATATATTATCAAAGTTAAAATAATTTGATTGTATTAGTTTACAAAGGAAGACAAATAAAATAGTTCCTTACGAACGAAAGTAGGTGTTCTTTTTATTTCATTTCAGTTTCTTAGGAAGAAAATGTTTTCGAATTACTCAGCCTGTGTTCAGAATATCAATAAAGGGTATAAATACCCGGTATTCGGGCCTGGGTAACTATTTAAATTAGATTTGTAATAAAACAACTAAGGCTTAAGTACGGAGTTATTTATTTATTTAACTTTAATTACTCTCTGCACTTTTTTTTTAAGGATGGGAAATCATCAAATGACTTCTTCCGCTTTGGGTGGAGCGGAAGGGCGTGTCAGACTTTTACTGACTAAAACCCATCCGTGTTCCTTCTAAAGCCCTTTGCGTGCCAGGGCCGCGGTGACTCTTTCGAACAAATTCCGCAACCCTGGCAGGCTCTGGCCCTAGCGGGCCCCGTCTTCTATGCTGACATCTCTTTGAGGCGCGCGTGAAACACAACGCGCCATCGTACTCTCTGCACTTACAGTCCGAACCAACACGTACAGAGAGTCATAATCTTATTATAAATTAGATATTTAAAAAAATTAAAAATAATACGTAATTTGTTTGAGTAAGTAGACAAAGTCGTATGTCCTACCCTTTTAAACCTCCTATTTTGCACAATTTACTAAATGAATGTAGTCCAAATTATATTTTAATTTACTTAAACTCTAGTATTTACTAAATCTCTCTCTATTCCGATCACGAAAATAATTTCACTGATAGAAAGCTAGATAATCGCTGCATTTAATTGCCAACTTACCGATATCCTGTCTAATGCACGGAGTGTAAAGTTGGGTACTGAACGATGTTACAAGGCGTAATGTACCATTCGCAGAGAGCATGGTACATTACGCCATGTCCTAAAATCCGTGCAACATGCTCTTTTTGAACTCTTTGCTCGTCAGTGCTCCAGATTAGAAAGACAATATCAGTCAAGTCGTCCGACCACGAGGGTTTCTTGGAATCATTGATTCTACAATATTTTTTTTTAATCCAAATTTAATTTAAATAAATCTATGTTTTACAAGAAATAGACACAATTCATCCAAGAATCGACGCGTGTAGCACGTGCAGTTGTGACGATTCGTCATGGCGTACTGACTCAACCTCGTACGGCGTAACACTCAAAGGCATTCGCAAAACCGCAGCGGGCGGAGCACTCAAAACGAACAACGAGCGTCTCGTTGCTCGCATGTGCGTGCTCGTTTTCACGTACTGGCTGCACGAATGCTCGCTTTGTTAGATGTTACATTACGCCCAGTAACACTGGTCAGTACCCAGCTTATTAGGCCGTTTTCCGGAAGCCGCAGGAAATGCTAGATTACATAAACTGAACAAAACCGTGACAACTAGTCACAAAAAACAAAAAAAAATTCATTGACAACTAGTTATAAAATTGTAAAGCCATTCATAACTGTTTATTTGCAGTGAGTCTATTTATTAATAAATGTTAATAAAAGCCTATTTGTATGTTAGCAGAAATACATGATTATTTTACAATAATTGCAAACAACATTTACTTATGCTCGCGAATAGGATGTGTGGAATTAAATAAGTACATTATAAATTTGTATGAAACAAACTAGCGCCCGGTCCAGCATCACACGGATACAATTATGTAGTGACATGTCAAATAATCAAGTTTCAATGTCCTTACTATAAACCTTCCGGATTTTTTTGTTCAAAATATAGTGTCTCACAACTGGGCAAAAGCCTCCTCCAACTCTTTCCAATGCATATTACGGTCGGTTTTCAGTTGGGAAGCCTATAATTTGAATAGAAAACTAACACTCCAAAATCCCGGAGCCGCCAGCAATTACTTATTTTCTCAGTTACAAAATGTGTGGCATACAGCCGTGTAAATATCTAATTTGCACGTACGCATTCCTGTTTGCTTAGGTCATCTAGGGGCTCTGGAATCTTGCTATACACGAGAACAAACAAACGCGAATTTAATCTGTACTATTGATATTGCTTTTAGCGATAAGACGCCACAAAATAAGCCATCCACTGAATTTAGTTTCTGTAAAACTAAAACTAAACTTTCTAACCAAACTATCTCTGGTGTACGGTAAAGTCTAACTAAAACTATCTATTTATTGATTTATTTTACAAAACAAAATAACCATAAGTAAACAACACAAGCCACTCAACAAAGAAAACCCGCTTAAAAAGAAACAGTTATTATTCGACGTCATTCAACCAAGCGAGCCATGACCAGCAGATAGGAAGATTAAGATTAACGAGACTACACAAGACGCGAACGATATGTTCCATTGTACGGCTCGATTGAATGACTTTCCATAAACAATGATACAACATTTCTGTCGGATCCTGTCGGATCCCATATTGATCCGAGACTCGGATAATGGACGGATATATTGTACAGGTAAACGTTTGAGAAATCGGAACGTAACGTAATAGATTTTTGTTTCGTGCTTTATAAGAACACTTTGATGTTTTACAAAGAATTTTGTAGTTTTCTGTCTGTGTATGGAAATGTTGGAGGGATGTGTTTGAAGGATGATAATGTGAAGATATTGTTTCGGAAAACAAAAGCAATTTTCGAAAAGTGATTGTTGATATCTTTTTTATTGTTTGATATTTTAAAATAAAATATCTCCTTTGAAAGTGTCTCGATGGTGTTGTCCTTAGGAAAAAATTTAAAGAAATTTTTGGGAAAGTTCAAATAAGTTGATAGGCTACAGTTAGTCTTTGAGGAGTGGCTGGAGAGGCGCCACGGCGTCCTCACCTTCCGCCTGACGCAGGTACTTACCGGACACGGCTGTTTCGGGAGGTACCTGTTTCGGATTAAGCGGGAGGACACGCCCGGGTGTCAGCACTGTGAGGATCGCCCGGAGGACACGGTGGAGCATATGGTGGAGGTCTGCCCTGCTTGGGCTGAGCACCGCCGTGTCCTCGTCGAGGCGATCGGCGGCGGCAACCTCTCGCGTCCGGCCCTGGTTGAATCCATGATCCGGAGCGAGGAGGCTTGGGAAGCGGTCACCTCCTTCTGCGAAGCAGTAATGCTAGCGAAGGAGGAGGCGGGCCGCGCGAGGGAAAGGCAAGGCCTTCGTCCCAACCGCCGCTACAGGAGAAGACGCCCCGGGCGTCGGGAGTCGCAGGGCGATCCCCGGCCACCGTAGGCGCGGGCCTGCGGACGGCGAGCGTTGGGTGGCTCGCTGTCCGATCACCACCAGGCCCGGGTCGATGGCGCGTTGTGTTTCACGCGCGCCTCAAAGAGATGTCAGCAAAGAGGACGGGGCCCGCTAGGGCCAGAGCCTGCCAGGGTTGCGGAATTTGTTCGAAAGAGTCACCGCGGCCCTGGAACGCAAAGGGCTTTAGAAGGAACACGGATGGGTTTTAGTCAATAAGAGTCTGACACGCCCTTCCGCTCCACCCAGAGCGGAAGAAGTCATTTTGATGATTTCCAATCCTTAAAAAAAAAAAAAAAAAGGCTACAGTGTATCATATGTTAAATTTGCAATACTTATGTTTACACAAAAGCAAGACATGCTAGTGCGGTTTTTTATTCTCTCTTATTCTCCCCTCTCACCTGGAAGAGCCACCAAAGACCAATATTTATTAAAAGAATCCAGCATATGTAATCATTTTTAATACATGTCCAATATTTTTTGAAAATCTAACGGACGGACTAATTAAAATTATATTTTTCAAACTACTTAAATACCCTATTATTCGTTTAAAATATACCATTATCCATAATAGCTGCCACAATAACCTCAACAATACAACCACACACCCAAAAATATAAAAAAAACACTTGAACGAAGTGCCCACTAAAAGTTTTTTCACTCCTCGTGTCTTGATGCAGTAAAGTCAAGTTTGAAATAGGAGGAACGACGCTCGAGTGTGCTCTCGTCAGAACCTCATTATTCCAAAGCACGGGCCCTTTGTATGACGAAATAAGGTTCCTTAACAAACCTCACATACGTACTGTGTTAGACGAAAAAAAGTTCACTTTCCGTCGTACGAGATGAGCTGTTTTTGGGAAATTAGAATTTTCCTATAATAATAGAGGAACAGAAACAGAATTATTACAGCTATGCTGTTCTGTTAACATCTCACCGTGGAAGGTTAGGTGAAGTGCAGAAAGGCTTCTATTCAATATGGCGGGACTTGTGAGTGACGTCACACGCAATTAGTGCTATCTTTGTTTATTACATATTTTAAAACGCTGACAAATTCGCAATTTTTTGAGATTTTTAAGCAATATTTTTAACTGCGTCTTGGCTGCTGTCTGGGTTTTGGGAAATGTAATCCAGTCAAATACACTCTTTCATACAGATGAAGTCACTGGTCAAATACACACAGTCAAAATATGATTCCGATGAATCGACATTTCCAAAGGATAGTATTCTTTAGGAATCACACAGTGGTCTAAAGAAGGTGCCAAGAAAAAAGCTTGGTATTTAATAAAGACAAGAAAAAACCTTTTCCCCTCGAGATACGTGCACAGCAGGAACACCTCAGCTCTAAAATTTAAGTCGCTTAAGAAGAATTCTCGGGTAACCCATGAAATTGTTATAAACATGCTTCAGTTCTCTACGTAACCCGAAGAACGCGACCAGCCATTTGTTTAAAAAGGCTTTTCCGCTTTGAACCCGAGAAACCTACGTAGCGTTTTTCAAACTATGTTCGGGAGGGCTTTTAGACTAACCAGATGGTGCTGAATACCAGTATTTTCTTAGAGAGGCTGCCTATCTGACCTCCACAATCTCTGGGAAACAAGAAGGAATGAGGCATTTTGACCGATGTGTGTCGTGTATAGGCGTTTTTGCGGAAGGCTACATGCCACCGCGACTGAGCTCAATACGTCGCCGACCCAACGTATTTAAATTACCTAGTTTTTTTATGTTTTTAATATGTTATTTTCTTTGGGCCTTAGTTGCCTGACATTAAAACGCCAGACTGGTTGTCCAATTTTCGGGTTTCTGGCTACCCGTAGCGACTGTCATAGCCGAGCAGCCAGCACCAAAGGTTTACCATGCTTTCCAGGTCACGGAATGGTCTCAATAGTCACCCATCCTTGGATCGACCTCGGCAAATATTGCTTAACCTTGAAGATCCCGTATAGCTGTTATTACCAGCTCTTTTACCGCTTTGAACCCGCGAATAAATAATTCTTGTACTTGTAAGTTGAGTGATGATTAATGATCCCATAAAATTGATGACAGTAAACTTATCTGACACTAGTTGATTTATTGAGCCAAAGTTGGAATTCAATCAGGTTTTTTCAGGCTGACTCGTTTGATTAAACGACGTGATCGCTTTTCTAACGAGTAGATTGTTTTAGATTTTTTGTCGAGATTGTGTACAACAATTTGGGTTTTACGAGGTTAAAGGTAATTTAGGTACTCACGACAATAAATGCTCGACTTTGTGTATGTAGCCCATTCCTATTTACCATCAAATTATTATTGGTGTCGATCAGACTTTTTACTTGGAATTATCCCTGACTGGATAAGATCATAACTAAACAGCCTAGTTTGTGATAGTAACACAATATTTCATTGTTTCAAGTATGTAATATCGCCGAGTTATCTATTGTCACAAAGGATACAGTAAGTCTTTAGAATGTATACGACGCGTACTCGATTACTTCAGAGAGTTGTAGCGCCGAGGGAATGCGAGTGCGTAGCAAGCGCGTAGCGGGTGTGTAGCGGACTCGTAGGAAGCGTAGCGATCTCGTAGCAAGCGTAGTGGTCTCGTAGCAAGCTTGGCGGCTTCGTAACACGTACGAACGTTAGTGATGTTTTTATTTTGCAACCGTTTCGTAACATTAGATTATTTTTAAGTGTTATTTGGGTCGTTCAAAATGAGTTGTTTGAAATTTATCATCATGGTGATGATACATTTTAATTCATTCATTTACATCACTCGTGAGATCGTTCTAGTCAGAAATGAAACATAATTTCGGGCCTCACTTTTAGTGCAAGTCAACACTCACGCGTGTCTGGTCAAATCGTAGTCAACGTCTTTTTTCGTATTTTACTCAGAAATATTACCCACTTCACAAAATTTCAAACTTCGTTCATACCCAAGGAGAATAGCAGAACAAACCAAAGCGTACGTCTGGAGAATCGTGATGAGGTGAAACAATGGCACGCGACAGGACGCGAGCGGGCCCGACGCGACTTACTAAATCATTTCGCTGTACGAAATCACTAAGCTCGCAGTCTTAACGCCTTCCCACACGTACCAAGCGATGTCGCGACGAACAGTTCGACCACAGAATTTAATATAAGCGTAGTTGCATGTTCGTTGTGTGTAGTAAGATTTTGCTGATGAGAAATTATTTTAAATTAAATGACTCGGCTGAAATCAAGGTGGGAGACTAGGTTAGGTGGTTATGAGAATTCCAATTACTTGGTGTCTCTTTAAATAGAACACTGAGAATCCTTGATTGTGTTCAAACTACTAAAGTGACTCTCATTTACTACAAATCTTCTGCATTTTGATATTACCCACAAAAACCATGCATATTTTTAAAATACATCCCACGGATAACTTTTTACATTGTCTCAATGAATTTCCGAAACAAAGCAATATCAAGTATGTCAAATAGTTAGTTAGAAGTCGTGCAATAGTAATTCAGTTCGTATGAAACATCATAACCGAAGCACAAAATATTCTCTCCCCAAACATTTCTGCACCGTTGACTTTTTTGTCTCGAAAAGAATTCCAGTTAGGGAACGGTGAAGATCGTATTGTACTCAAAAGATTCTTGTGATGTATTACAACAAATCATTACCGGAACAATACTGCAAAAAAAAAAACAGTTTTTATAAATTTTTGAGATACCGCTTTCTGGTTTTCGAAGGGAAAATTCGTAAGTTCTTCATAAAATGAAACTTTAAACAGTAAACAAGATGATTTTGACTGTTCTTAAAGTTTTATCAACTTTATTAATAACTAAAGATTTTAGAATTTATTTAAAAGTAAAGTAATAACTAAAGTGCTGTAAAAGTATTTCATTTTATGAATGTTATTTTTGCAGACGGTAAATATTTGGTCAATGTCTTGAAGACGAGGGCTGTAGTCATTATTTTTATTAATTAGATTCATAATAAGAAATTACATTGAAGAACTGCAGTATTTTACTTTTAACTTCTAAACTTTTGGTAATAAAACTGTGGAGGTGAGATGAGATTCTTTAAGTGCTACTTATTTTATAAATTCGATACTTTGTAGTGGTGCATTTTTGGTCTTATAATATTAAATTTGACTAGTCTGCTCAAAATTTATTGCAGTTACTGTCATTGTATTAAACTTTTACCTATCTAAGACTATACACAATATTATAGATACTATATTGTTTGTATATAGGTATTAGTAGTTGCCCTATTCGGTACGTTAAACAAACACTTATTTACCACAATGGTTAACAACGCACAGTACCAATCAGGGGCCCTACTATGAAATCTTAAGACGATCATGATTCCGCTGTAAGAAGGAGACGGAGCTATACATAGCGAATAGCGCTATCCCGTTTACATCATCGGAATTGAATGACATTAACACGTCGTAGTAGAGTTGAAGGTACCGTATAAAAACTAATTGTACACATAAAGCAGCCTTTTTAAAAAATAACATCCTTTCAATGATACCCCTTAAAGCTATATAATAAATTAAAAAGCCATTGTTTAAATTAAAATTTCAAAGCCAGTACGCATATTAAAAAAAAAAAACAATTAAAAAAACTATTGCTGGAGAAATGTTATTAAACAATTAAAGACTTTTTAAATGACAAATCTGTCTAGTAAAATGTTGTTGTTTGTAAAAAAAATAAGTTATATTTGCAATATCGAATGTTTATGATTATTATAATGAGATTGTTATACCTATTAGTGATTTTTTATGATTGTTGTTATATTAAAATAGCTATGTTGACGTTACCTACACATGACATTTAATTATGATCGTTGTTAATGTTTTTGGAATATTTTGACATTAAGCTTTTTGATAATATACATAACGATATTTATTATTCTTCATTGTATATTATGCGAGACATTTATATTTTATCCATTTTTTTAACTGATCTGTATCTATAATAAAATTGTAATGTTTTTTACTATAATATTAAATTCAAATATAATATTTTGCATGCCGTAAGGCAAAATGTATCGAGACAATTTACGAATATTCCAACTTATATGCATACCAACATTATCAGCAAATAAATGCACGTTGTATTTATTACACATGTTTATTACACGTTGTCTATATATGTATATAGTAAAAGATAGATTGAGACAAAGACACATATATTTTACAATGCTCTTAATTAGTCTCTACTGATAAAAGACCACGTGCCGATAAACTGAAAGGAAGGTTACATCGAACACACTAAAAGTAGCTTGAAAAAACACCATCCTAGAAAAGGCCAAATCTAACCCAGAAATCTTCAAAAACCCAGTAACTTAAAGGAGCTAATTCAAAAACTTCAAAGCATACTCAAAACGATATTTTAATCAAGATATTCTTGATTGAAAAGTTTCGTTGGCTACGTACGGGTAACTCCAGTTACCCGGCAGTTACCAGAGAAGCAGATAAGGGAGGAAAGAATGAAGTTGATTAAACTGCAGTGTCCGACTAGATGAGAATTCTGGAGGTTTTACTACCCACGATCATACAATGTTACTGGACGTATTGCGCTGTAAAATACACGTGCGACTCGCTTTACATTTTTGGAATTAATAATGTTTTACTTGTTTCTAGAGGGTTGGGTGATGTTTTTATCAAGTTTTTTTTTTAATATTAAAATACTGGATTTACAACTGTATTTTTTATACCCAGTTAAAACCTATGGCTTTCATCTTAAATAAAAAAAATACTGGTGAGTATGAGGGTTCGGATTCAATTCCATGGTCGGGTAAAGTTTTATTAGGTTCTGTCATCTGAATTCATAAATTACTCGTAGGCGTGATGTTTTGTAATCCAGTTAATATGGCACAACAGCTGATTGTATTGTTACCTTTGCTTTTAAGTAAAATTATTCACAAAATAAAAATATTGCCTTGAGTCACCTTTTAGAAAAGATCGCTTTATAATCCAAATAATTAACGACACGGTTGCAAAGAAAATATAAGAACGAAGTTACAGTTTACAGTTACAGTTCTTTCAAACTTAATACGTTCTTCTAGTGCGCCATTTTTTAAATCCATGTCGTCGTATCCTTTGTAGATCTAAAGTAAGGCGAATGCTATACTACAGAGTCAGACACATTGCTGTGTAACTTGAACGGTATTACTTTGTAGGGCGACCTTTTTAAATACCTTCTCAAACAAAACCACTTCCATGGAAGGGTCTCAATAATTAATTATTAACACAAAAATCCACAAACAATCAACCCAGGATTTGTAACAACTGGCGGACCAAATCCTGCTTTCCTCGAAATAAAAACGGGGCAGGTGTAACAAAGAACTGGCCAGTTTATAAAAATATATCTGAGGATACTATTTGATTACGGATAAAAACAATTGTTGGTGTTTGGGTGTGAGCAAATATAATACGGTATAAATTTTAAAGGCACATATTTCACGGCACCGCGCTTACATTTCTAATTTTAACGTGCAGGACCGAATTTATGCTTCGTACATGTGTTGCCATATAGAGAAGTGCCGTAATAACATTCGGCATTTGGTAGCGAGCACACAAATATTTGTTTATTCAGTTACCAATACGTATAGCCTTGTAATTCTGATATATGCGGTGGAGATTATTTCGTTTTGTTTGCTTTTAGTTATTATTTTTACACTTTCTGTTTTGGAGTTGAAAAAAAAACTTTTTTACATAAAAATACCAATGACTCCCAAATAAAACCACAACAAATTCTAAAATAATTTCGAAGTTGGTGCTTTTAGTTTTGTTTCTTCGTTTTTGACACCGACTTCTGAAATTAAAGTTATTTTAGACTTAGTAGTGTTTTTATTTGGAATTCGGTTGTATATTTTTGTAAGAAAGTTTCTTTTTCACTTTTTAGTTGTGATACTAATTACCCGACGTCATTTTGCTTACTTGGACGACGTAATTATATCATTCAAGTAAGCAACAAGTAAGTAAAATACTCATAAAATAAAAACTACTGGGCCAAACTGAATATTTTTTTACGCGACCAAATGGCAAGTATACCGCATCAAACGAAAAAACAATCACATAAATCGGATCAGAAACCTCGGAGTAATCGAAATACATAAATTAAAAAAAACCCACCGAATTGAGAATTTCCTCCTTTTCGGTCGGTTAAAAAAAAGGTGTCGGAATTACAAAGGTATTTTTTTTTATTAAGGCAAGTAATCCACGTAGGACTTTAAAAATAATAAAGTTTTGTTATCAACACACAAAGGTCCTCAACGTGTATCAATAACCCATTAATATAAATGCGAGGCTGTAGTTACAGTCGTAGTTCGTCGTAGTTACAGTTTGACTCTATACTAAATCTCTCTTTGTGCTTCTATTATTTTCTGCAAGAATAAACAGAGAAAAGTTTTAAAGAAACGTCATTATAAATTTTCTTGAACTCCTTCAACTATTCACAATAAGTCAACAGATCGTTACTTGAAAGAAGTCAGTGTCCTCAACATTGGCTTCTTTAACGATCTCTCGAATACCAGTAGGCTGTTTTTGCTATTATGCTAGCATTATGCCAATTATTGCTTAAACATAATGCAAGTTCCTCGTCACTGTGCCATACCAACTGAAAGAAATAAAAATAATAAATTCCTCCTATTTTTTTTGTTTTTTTAATACAAGCTTTTAGCTTCAAGCCCTTTCAATTGATACCCATATTAAGGGGGCTGAGAAATTATATGTAATCCGCCATCTTGGAGCGGCGGCCATATTGAAATTATTATAATATTGAGTATTGTACATTATATTGTCACAATTACTAAAGGTGTATGCAAAATTTCAGCTCAATGAGGTACCAACAAATGATCGAAAAATGATTTACAAACTTTGACGGACAACTTAAATACAATGAATGGTGCAAGTTAAATAAAAGCTTGTAAAAAGAATCCAAATTTAAGGCGCAATCACCTTGGCTACAATCAATGTCAAAACACTTGCAAACAAAATGTAGGGAAATCAGAGATGTTTTGACAATTTGCGACAACTATGCGAACTCTCCTTAAAAATACGATAGTTGCCCTTCAGTGAACCAATTCTAATAATTTTAAAACAACGTTCGAATTCGCATCTCAGTATCAATTTGTCACAATAACCTAATTTTTAACAGATTGCGACTGAGATGCGAATGCGTACGTTGCTTGAAAATTAGAACCATCATAACAACTTTTTCAAACACGGTTGTAAAAAAACCTAACCCTAACGAAACAGAGAGCCGAACTTGTTCTTTCCATCGTTGTGGACTATTTTTGAACCAAATTTTCTGAAGTTCAAAGCTTTATGCAAGCTACATGCAGAGTTTTGTACATCTTACTGGCACTTCGATTCCTGGTTTCAAGTGCCAGTCATTATGTACACGCCGGAGCTCAGAGAGATCATTGTTAAAACAATATTCGAAAAACATTCAACAGATTCTTAGGAACAGAATTTCTTTGATATCGAGCCCCTGGGGAAAGATATTAGTATCATTTAGTCTAAGTAAATTATAATAAAGATATTATCGGAATTTCCATTATAACCGAATGGCCATAAGTCTGTCTAGGAATAAAGTTATTATTATGAAAGATCAATAGGAATGGTTCTAATAGAAATTATGATTATGAACCCATTTTGGCAAATTACATACATAAATGTATGTGAGGTGGTATCTAATACTCTTAGTCAGGATCTAATAACTCTTAAATGACAGCAATTGCCCAGAGATTTAATTACTCTAGGGAGACCTTGTAGATAATTGGTCGTACAGAAGAAGACGCTCCGGGCGTCGGGAGTCGCAGGGCAATCCCCGGCCACCGTAAGCGCGGGCCTGGGGACGGCGAGCGTTGGATGGCTCGCTGTCCGATCACCACCAGGACCGGGTCAATGGTGCGTTGTGTTCCACGCGCACCACAATAGAAAAAAAAACTCAGCATAGAAGACAGGGCCCGCTCGGGCCGAAGCCTGCCAGGGTAGCGGAATCTATTCGAAAGAAAGGGCTTTAGAAGGAACACGCATAGGTTTTAGTCAGTAAGAGTATGACACGCCCTTCCGCTCCACCCAGAGCGGAAGAAGTCATTTGATAACTTTCCATCCTTAAAAAAAAGGTCATTGGTCTTAACCCCTTCAACTTGCGGTAGGTCAGCAATACTGTATACAAGATAGGTCCTAAAACTGAACCCTCCGAGCTCCAGCTCTAATGTCGCCAAACCTAGACTTCGTTTCCGCTATTTCAACAAAACGTGTTTTGAAAAAAACTTGCTTTTCTCACGGTGTTAAAACAAAATAAAAACATATTCTTTCCAAGTATTCTTTTTATTACGACGTCTTTGCAGACCATCAAGCAAAGCGGCAGTCAAACGCAAGTCTGTTCTAAAAAAACAGCTACAGAACCCGAGGCAGTTTACTTAATACCGGCACTAAATCTTCCCCTCACTTGTTATTTACCGCGTTCCATTTATCTAAATACCAAACGTTTTTGCGCATTGCACCTGGACGGAACCCAAAGTGCTAACCAAAAAATCAAAAGCAGATTCGAGCGTTGCGCATTTTCAAACAGTCGTACGCAGAAAATTGACGCGTTGTAACGGCTGGAGCGGCGTCATAGTTTCGTCACGTCAAAGTGCTACTGATAGCAGGAATACCTCTCTGAATTCTACACGCGTGTGACAGGTGCACGCTATTAGCGTCCAACGGCACCAGCAGATTTATAGCTCGACCGCGCCGCGCAATGCCACAAAACTAAACTGCAAAATTTATGCAAGCGTCTAATAAATTTGAATTTCAAACGCGTTTTATAAAATATCGCTACGTATTTTAAATACCACTCCAAATAAATTTATAGGGTTGAAAATTAAAGCGGAATTCTACCCGGACCGGATTGATCGTGGCCTTGAATAAGAAATGGAAAAGTTACAAAGAAGTTGAAATAATCCTAAAAATTTATACATTTTACAAAGCCCTGGAAATCCATTTCCTTTATTGGTAACAAAGTTGGTTGTTGTGTTTGAGATGTAATTATATTTTAATGAGACACAACTTTTTGGGCACGGGGTTCGAATTCTGATATCGGGGAAATTTCCATGATTGGCACTGCTTCTGGGAAAACCCGTCAACCTGATACTATTATCTCTTACCACATAATTTACACAAACAAATCGATACACAGATTTGGTTACAAGCTATCAACTTGCCTCAATTACTCGCCTCGCATGTTCCATTAACAAAGATAATTTATATGCTACATCCATTCTGTGATATATATAGCAGAACAATGCATTCCATCAACTAAGATGAGATTCATTTGCATAAATTCCTCTTCAGTGGGATCTTAGTTTCAACGCAAGTTCCCATCTCATTCACGTTTCGGTTACGTAGTGAAATTTCTTAGTTAACTGTTCGTCTTTATACGGCTCACAAAAGCTGGTGTTAAGTGCAATATGATGTTTATTTTAACTTGTATTATGACATGTTTTCCGCGTGATTCCTGTTTCTTTGAATTGTATGTTTTTTTTTTTAGTACTGTACTCTGTACTGTATACTGCACTGTATAATGTCCCTCTTTTGGGCAAAGGACTCCATCAAACCTTTCAAGGTAGTTTTTTCGGAGCCTCCTGTAACTAATTAATTTGGGCCTTGAGGTAGGTATCGAAGTCGTCTTGCCACTTCTTGGTAAGTCGGTCTCAGCGGCGCCGTCCATCCTCAGATCTTTGTAACTAAATTTACTAGATCTTGGTGTGCTAGGCAGAATCAAGAATATGACCACTAAAACGATTTAACTAAATAAACTAAACTAACTAAACTACACTAAACTAACAAAATACTTAAGTTTTCTTAAAACATGTTATTCCGTAGCTGTCTAAAGATTAAGGCCTACTTTTAACGTAAACTAATTTAATAATTGTGCATGCATGATCATGCCAAGAGCTTGTGATAACCAAATCTCGGTAATTTTATACCACGACGTAAGATAAAACAAAACAGCTCCTCCCACCAGTTATTTACACAGGAAAATATTATCCACAAAAGCTTTATTAATTAAAAACAAGCAATGTCAAACTCGCAGAGCTCAATAAAGGAAAATAATTTACTTAAAATGTTGACTATATTTAGCAGAACCACCCAATATAATCGTCAATACAGCCTCCCGTTTTCCTCTGAATGACTGGACCATTTTTTATATTAAATATTTTTCCTCCAGCGGCGCAGTTCTATAATTGAAATGGGAGCTTATAAAGTTAAAATATTGCATTGAAATAATAATTCATTATGAACATTTTTTATCCTCATAATGAGCAGTACGGTTGACAAATCAAGAAAAATGTAAAATTATATCTAAAGCCGGGAGCCGTTCTGGATTTCATTTATTATTTTGCTATCGCTCCAGGGGCGAGGTTCCGTCAAATTTCGTAAGCAACTGATGCCTTTAGGACGATACAAATTTGTCATTCACAGTGTCCTTTTGTTTTGTTAAAGCAATATTGTGATTCAATTAATGATCCCTATATTTTACTGTCAGCTCGCTTCACCTGACAAATCGCGTTCAAAATCTGACTTTTTGTCTACATTTCGAGTCCTATTTGTGTTGAGATATTATTTGGAGTCACAGAAAAACGTTGTTTATCATTTGGCGTAGTGACAGGCTACATTTATAAATATTATAATTATTCAGGACAGATAACAATAACATTCCACGTGGCATATTTCAAAATTAGTAATTATTTTATTGCAAAGGTGATAGAACCTTTGTGGCATAGCGGGCAATCATCAAAATCTTAAAATGGCGGCGAGGGCCGCCGCCATTTTGATTGTTTTGTTTCAAAGTTGCGGCGCAGGATATGACATGCATGGGTAGAGGATTCTTGAACCAATAAAAAATGTTAGGAACATAGTGCCCTAAAGTGTCATGTTGCCGAGATATTGCGAGGTAAAGTCACCACGTGACAATCATAAATATCATTAAAAATTACTTAATTAAGTGCTTATAATGCGTTAGATTAAATTCAAATAATAGCCCAGCTTGATTTAATCGTTTATTGGAGAAAGTAACAATAAGAACACGTGAAAAGCACTTTATTAAGAACTTGCTTACTAACCCACGTCGCAATCGCAAATAAATGGTTAAATCAAACCGGGAACTATTTCTTGAATACAGTCAATGATTGAATAATGATTTTCATTGTTCTCACATAGCGGCCTTCGACGACTCTAAATATCTCAGCAACATGACACTTTGGGGCACCATGTTGTCCTCAACCCATATACAATTTTGAAAAAAAAAATATATAACTGGCAACTGGGGACTATGCCAGCTCCCGTAGAAAAAAATTCGAACCCCATAAAATAACGAACTAATACACAATTTTAGTGAAAATATTCAGGTATCTACTTCATTCAATGTAAGAGGCTCTAAGTTCACAGATTACTTCAAACATGACGCGTGTGCTGGATTTAATAAACGTTTTAGTGCCTGCTAGGCTCTAATATAACCTTCCTCGTCTATTGAAACATGCTCAATGAAATAGTTACTATGATGTTGAAACGTGGAACAGCTTGACGTAGGTACATGAAATAATGCTAATCACTATTCCGTTGTTCCTTATATACCATCTGACGTCGTTTTGTAGTATTGAGAAACATCTAGAATTTCTGTTCACAAATGCTGTGAAAGACGATAATTGGTACAATCAAATGAAAAGATAATTAGGACGGTTTTTTTAGACAAGGACGACACTCTAACCACTGCAATAGGGATGATTGCTGAGTAAAATAATATGATTTATATATAATATACATTTATATTTAGCCCGTCAGTTAGGTTATCGAAAAATATTGGACACGTATCTTTATATTTATCAAATCAATAAGTTGACGACGATAAAACGCATCAAAGATCAGGAGTGAGGTCTTGTGACCTCACGTTTAGGTTAAAAGTGTACTCAAATGTGACGTCACACAAGTTTTCGACGAACTGCCTTAAATTGTTTGTTTACGTGAAAAACTAAAATTACCGTGTCCAATATTTTTTGGAAATCTATCTGTTGATCTAATTCGATTTTATAGTCATCTTCCCTATTCCTGAAAGCCAAAATCAACGGTGTCGTCCACCAGAATATTGAGGGTTTGCTAAAAATGGTTTTACAACCATACACGGGGTAGACGATAAAAAAAAAATTGCCACTTTACATGAAGGCCCCCCCTAAAAAAAAGTATTTAAAAATTTCATGTTATCACTTTGTCGGCGAGATTAATATGTATACCCATACCAAATTTCAACTTTCTAGCGCTAAGCGTCTCTGAGCTAAACCGCGGACGGACAGACAGACGGACATGGTGGGTTATTGACTTCGGAACCCTAAAAAAGAACAGCGTAGAAATAAGAAAGCACGTAAGTAGTATGTAGTATCTACGTAAACCAACAATACAATATTAACCACCCTATTAATGACACCAGCTTTTACCAGCAGCTAAACCCGAGTGAATCTCGAAAATTATTTTCACATGTGTACCTACCGGGATACAAAATAACCTATTACCAGGTAAAATTTGCAATTCGTTGCTAGATTATTCGCAAGCGATTAGTTGCGTTGATTTGTGTTGTTTTTAATAGTTTTTCTTTCACGCTATCTTATTTCATTGTATATGTATTTCGATACATCATAAAGAGCAAAAACAAACTCATTCCAACTGGGTATACCACGCCACTTATCTGTATTTTCCTGTTTGACACATTCAAGGTTTTACGGAAAAGATTTCTTGTAGATGCTCAACTTTCTTTGCAGACGTCAAAGTCAATTCCCGATAAAAAATTGTGATTTCCATACTAATATGTTTGTCAGCTGATGATGCTTTGTATTAAAATTCAAGTAGGAGATTAAAAAAAAGCACTTGAACACAGAGCTACACATGTGTTTAATGTGCTACATGAGACACACACACCGCACATTGGATTTTTTTTTTATGTCAAATATTTTTTATGTCGTAGGTAGTTTGGCACTCACAAATTGTCATAAATTCTGTCTTTTTATTTTAATGTTTTTTCTTATTTGTATATTTATCTATTTATTTATTTATATTCTTGGGACAACTCACACACGGTCATCCGATTCCAAACTAGGCAGAGCCTGTGCTATGGCAACCAGACAACTAATAAACATACTAATATATTTCTAAATACAAACATATTATAGACAAAGTACATCCAGACACAGAACAAATCATCATGCTCATCACACAAAGATTTGTCCTGGGTGGGAATCGAACCCACGACCTCCGGTTTAGCAGTCAGGGTCACTAACCACTCGACCAACAGGCCAGTCAATATACGTATTTTCTACTATTATGATTTATGTAAGTGTGCTTTTGTGTGTTGTGTTTTCTGTTCTTGTGCCATATAAATGTTTTATCTATCTATCTATCTTTAATTACACTATAGCTACACGACTACCTGTGTGAGAACATAAGATGGGCCACTAACATGAATTTACAATGCACTACTGAGCGGTCTGTGATGCAGTCCCAATGCATTAGTAACGAAAATAGCTCCTTCCGGGGCTAACTGAGTGAGGCTAAAGACTGCTTGGACTGTTTAATGTTTCGTTACAGTAGACTACTCTTGGAGTATATTATTGTAACTGTTTTAGCTTTTTATTTAAGGATGGGAAATCATCAAATTTTAATTACTTCTTCCGCTCTGGGTGAAGCAGAAGGGCGTTTCAGACTCTTACTGACTAAAACCCATCCGTGTTCCGGGGCCCCGTCTCCTATGCTGACATCTCTTTGAGGCGCACGTGGAACACAACGCGCCATCGACCCTGGCCTGGTGGTGATTAGACTGCGAGCCACCCAACACTCGCCATTCGCAGGCCCGCGCCTACGGTGGCCGGGAATCGCCCTGCGACTGCCGACGCCCGGGTCTTCTCATGTAGCGGCGGTTGGGGCGAAATCCTTGTCTCTCTCTCGCGCGGCCGCCTCCTCCTTCGCTAGCATTACTGCTTCGCAGAAGGAGGTGACCGCTTCCCAAGCCTCCTCGCTCCGGACCATGGATTTAAACGTGGATGGATTTAAAAGGACACGGCGGTGCTCCACCCAAGCAGGGCAGACCTCCACCGTATGCTCCACCGTGTCCTCCGGGACAGTAGACTACTCTTGGAGTATATGATTGTAACTATTTTACCTGCAGAAACAAATTCATCCGGAGACGTTGGTCAGTTGGTCAGTACGCATCTTCTATGAATGTTTATGATGAAGCTATAACTGTTCCTACAGCATTATTCTTAAGCTTCGTCCTAAAACAAAGCGATCATCACAAGAATTGGCAATTCAATTGTACGGCCAACCCGTCGCGTCGTCGTGCCGAGAGAGTGCGCCTTCCGGTTTTGTTGGACAAGTGAACGTGATGATCGCATTGTATTAAGATGACGCCAACCAGTACCAGTAACCTACAAACCAGTAACCAGTTGGTTACTTAAGCCGTCGTATTAGTGGATACTATTAGTTTAATAGTAACCACCAATACGAGTTGGTTAAGTCAAAAAAATATAGAAAATTGTTATTTCCATGCCTACTCCAGATTACCAACAAAAAGTTACTTTATTAGCATTTAAGTAAAAAGCGTTTTTAAATATAGATACATTTTAATTCGTAAATCTCATCGAAACCTAATCTAGTACTAAAATCATAATCTAGCTTCTCTTTTATTACTAACTCACTTATCTAAGCACACCTATAATAATATCTTTATCTTTCCAACTTCCACAATAAAAAAGAGAACGCAATAATATTCCATATTTTACGTTTCTTTTTATCAAACTTTCTGCCTACTCGAGTTCAAGATCTTCAAATGTTTTTATTTCGCTGTCTATACTGTATAATTACCGTTTAAGTATTATCACACAAGTGCGTAAGTACTTACCTAAGTAAGATACACGCAAAACCACTCAGAGTAATTGCTCGCCTTAGAACACACTTGTGTTAGTAAAACTCGGTAACGTGAAACATTAGTATGTAAAATAAGGACGATGTCAAAGCTTTGGCATGTCTGAGTCCTTATTATAGTTTGTAGTACCTTCTATTTGTACACGAGGAGTGTTTTGTAATGTGAGATAAATGTTTGTTTGTATGTATGTAGGTTAGATTTGGTGTTAAAATGAATTCGAGGTTTTCCTGGCACGTATAGTTTCCACCCTGGCGTTTCAAATTAAGTGTGAAAAACGTCAGTTTTTTTAATTTAACCGTTCAATCCAGCGATGATTTTATTTTTTAAAGTTCACGGGGTTCAAAAAGGTAACATGTATGCTGATGACAGTAATGAATTGAAAGGAAAATCCAATAAAAATAAACCAGTGGAGCCATAGAATCGAAAGGCGGAGAAAACAAGTCTTTAAAGTAAACGATCTTAAAAAAAGGCCGGACCAGACAACCTTCTACAAACCATCAGCATAAATTAAAACAAAATCAACATCCACATTACAAGAAGACAACACAACAAACAAACGGAAGTCTCCCCTATTTCGTCTAGTACGGAAAGTATCAGGGAAACATAAAGTGAACTTGTAAATCGATGGCCGAATTGGCTTTGGTCCAAACCTAGCTTACCAACACAGAACATTACAAAAATCTGTTGTTGCACCATTTGGCAGGGCCGAAGCTTCGAGAGGTCACGTACTAGCTTTATTTAAAAGATTTTGTATAAACGCCCCTCGAGCTCTCTGACTATTAATTTAACGACAGAAACGCTTAGTGCCTTTGATATCAGACGTGAGGAAATCGGGGAAATTGCTGCGATGTTGTTAAGTTGTATTGGTTTCGTTGGAATAAACAGAAATAACAATTAAATCTAAACTGTTCTTTATTTTTGCCGGGTCATTGATACCTACCCCCCGATGCTATGATGTGGTTTATGACGTTGTTGGCTTACTAAGAAGCAACACTATTCACGTGTGAATTTTAAAACTAATATTTCGAAATTTTATCCAAAATAAACCAATACATTATCATAAGAAAATTCTAAAATCTGTTACTTTCAAAGAAATGAAACGCAAGTTCATAAAATATGTAGACTTAATAATCTTATATTTGCAAAAATGAAGCTAACATTTTCAGACGATTGCACTGAAAATCAATTACTTTGTCTCGCTATTCAAACATTCAGCAGCATATTGCGTTTTGACTTGCCACGAGAAAACTAGTCGCACAAATGAACTTAAAGAAATACGGCTCCAAACGCAAATAAAACTCCGCTTCGAAATACCATTTCGACCGAAGGCCAATAAAACAGAAGAATCTAATGCTACTATCATCTGCGAAGGAAAAAAAAACAATTCTAGGACCGTGAAAACTAGAATTCATGACACTAGTCTCGAAGAACATGCGTCATAAACTATGCCTTGACAAGGCCACTACAGCTACAAGTTTAGTAAAAGTCAAAGAAGTAGTACTTGTACGTCAGTTATATCAGTTTACGACGTCGTTTCGTTCCCTCGCTGAAGCCCGTTCCGTTTTACTACTAGTCACTCATTAATGGAACGTAACCTTTCGCATAGTGAGGAAAGTAGGACACCTGATGGTTAATGAATGTTTGTTTACTTTGTGGTGGGAGATGGTGAAATAAGGTGGGATATTATTGCTTTCATCTGTATCAATCAATGTTTAATGGCCCAGCGCAATTTTAGGAAGCAACTCAACCTTTAATATACCCTGAGAATATACCAATTTACATAACAATAGTCTACATACGTTTCCACATAGTAGATACATATACGTTTAAACTTTAGAGACTCAAATATGAATGGTAAAAACATAAAGGGCAAGCAGAAAGAACACTACATCAACTCAATTATAACTTAACCTGTAAGTTTAAGGACTAACGGTGCATTAACAGTTAGTCCTTAAACTTACAGGTTAAGTTATAATTTCAGGCCATGTCATGTTAGGCCAAACCCGAAAGGTCTAATAGTGTGCTTTGTTTAAGATTTAAAATAGATATGTATTTTAAAATAAATACTACTACAACTTTTCTTTTTAAAGACCACATGGTTACTTATTTGCAGCCATCAATCAAATTCAAAGAATTTTAAAAATAACTTTAAACAAGTACTTCATCAAATTCAAATTCACAATAAATAAAACATAATTCAAATCATAACTGCACATTCAATTCCCCCAAGAACCTTCACATCAAAAGGGCAAATACAAAGTACAACAAAAAACAAAATCAGACGATGCAATAAGTGGTGAGTACTAAATTCCCTGCCTAGAGGCCTGGAGCTAATGGTGCGTAGGGAAATTGCATAACTTATAGCAATTTTCTCCCACTTTAGCCCCATCGGGTAACGCATCATTTGGCCAAGTCACCGCATCGTTACTTCTCAGGCAATTATGAAAGTGGCCAGTCACAGCCTCCAACCTGTAGTAATTGATGATGCGAGAGTAATTTCTGATGTGGTTTTTTGTGTGGCTCTGGGTGGAGAAATCTTGATTGTTCATTCAAGTAGGTTTGTATTATAATAGCTTTTACCCGCAACTTCGTACGCGCATATCCGGTTTTTTCCCGTTCCCGTTTAAGCCTCATGAATGTGCCTACCTACCATTTACTTGTATGTGAATGAATTTATCCAGACCCCACTGGCAGTTTCAGAGATGAGCGCGTTCAAACAATTTATTTGTTTCTCTTCAACTTTATTATATTAGTACTAGTTTCCGCCCGCGGCTCCGCCCGCGTGATTGCCGAAAATTTTCCCAAGAGAACATATTCCCGGGATAAAAAGTATCCTATGTGTTATTCCAGACTATAATCTACCACTGTGCCAAGTCTCATCAAAATCCATTCAGTAGTTTTTGCGTGAAAGAGTAACATACACCCATCCATCCATCCATCCATACTTACAAACTTTCTTTTATATAGTAAGTAGGATAGATAAACTTCAAAGATGACAGGTACCTTCTTTTTCTGTTTCGTGACGCTAGCACGACAGCCATTTAAAGTTGTCTGTCCCAAAACTTCGTCACGCCCATGGCATCGTCGACAGAGGCACTGGTATAAATCTCTTGTACCAGATACACACAATTGTTTCTTCTTACTCGTTACCAGCCTACAACCGGCCGACTGCAGGGGAAAGGCCTGTGGTCTTAAATAGAAAACCATTTTTATTTTTTGTTATTACCAAAAATTAAGAAATAAGGAATTTCTTTTCAAAGTTGAACGTGAAGGACTTGCTTCTACCATAACTAAAAACAAAAAAAAAAACAAATAAACAAATAAAATAAAATAACTGTTATGGTTAAGCCTCAAACATTCAGAATCGAAGCAAAGACAACTTACATTTTTTTTTGCACACTTCACTAGATCTAATCTACACCACCGCTTGCATAACAAAAGCAATCTACGATCAATCCTAGCCTTTTTCCGTTCGCTCTACGTACTTCCTCCTACTCCTCCATTCTCTATGCCATGTTATTTACATTCACAGACTATTTTAAACTATTTCCGATGCATAGTACCTATTGTCTATGATTTTATTTAATATTTTTGTTAGTAAAAATACCTTACTATCAAAATTAACAGTAACTAGTGTTAGTAATATACAACAATGATTAAAAGAAACAATGAAAAAGGTCTCTGAGACAAGTAGCGCAGAGATCAAAATCGCAAGAATAAGTTTCCGACCTGACCAATCTCTCCACGAAGTACCTCAGATAGGGGACTAAAATCTCTACACCACGGTTTACGAGAATATAGCAGTAGTATATGAGTAGGGTAGGTTGGTCTCGGACGCAGCTCCGGCAGGATGCCTGCGGCGGTAAGGCCCCTCTTTGGGGAGTGGCTGTAGAGGCGCCACGGCATCCTCACCTTCCGCCTGACGCAGGTACTCACTGGACACGGCTGTTTCGGATTCAACGGGAGGACACGCCCGGATGTCAGCATTGTGAGGATCGCCCAGAGGACACAGTGGAGCATACGATCTGCTCTGCTTGGGCGGAGCACCACCGTGTCCTCGTCGAGACGATCGGCGGCGGCGACCTCTCGCGTCCAGCCTTGGTTAAATCTATGATCCGGAGTGAGGAGGCTTGGGAAGCAGTCACCTCCTTCTGCGAAGCATTAATGCTAGCGAAGGAGGAGGCGGCCGCGCGAGGGAAACGCCTTCGCCCCCATCCGCCACAACAGAAGAAGACGCCCCGGGCATCGGGAGTCGCAGGGCGATCCCCGGCCACCGTAGGCGCCGGGCCTGCGGATGGCGAGCGTTGCGTGGCTAGCTGTCCGATCACCACCAGGCCCAGGTCAATGGCGCGTTGTGTTCCACGCGCGCCTCAAAGAGATGTCAGCATAGAAGACGGGGCCCGCCAGGGCCAGAGCCTGGCAGGGTTGCGATTTTTTTTCGAAAGAGTCACTGCGGCCCTGGAACGCAAAGGGCTTTAGTAAAGGAACACGGATGGGTTTTAGTTAGTAAGATTCAGAGCGGAAAAAGTCATTTGACGATTTATAATCCTTAAATGAAAAGGGTAGGTTGGTCTAAGAGCACGCATTCGATAAGAGTACGCAATGCTGAGTTATGAATTTGTTAACGACACGCGGCTTACTTCAGTGCTAATTTGAATTGCAAGCTAGTGAAAAGAGCTGTACGAAAAAAAAAATCTACAAAAACATAGAAATTACTTACGTTTAAACATTTTCGTTTTGTTTTTAAAATATTTTTAGCATTTTGGAAGTATGTTTGTGATAAAACTACAGTTTTTTAGGAAGAAACGAGTGCGGCTCGGCCAGTGTGTTATTCATTTAGGGAAGGGGGGGGGGGTAGCGAAAGCAATTCCGGTCGAATGCTAATAATTGGGGTTGCACTTCGTTCTATTAGAAAATCGTGAATGTGTGGAAGAGTATGCACTTGAGTGTGTTAAGAGTACCCTCAAAGAAAATCGACATCAAAACAATTACCAAAGAAATAACTAGAAAGTATTGCGAAATCAACTTCTAAGGGGATTGGAAAACCATTCCAAGTGCTGAAGAAGTCAACCAAAACGTCCACCATGTGGTAAAATAAGCGTAAAGGTGAGGTTGGATCTTTCAAATAAAGACTGTATAAGACGTTCTAAATGCGAGGAGTAGTAGCATGAAGCCTGTACGAGCTGTAAAGGTGAAAATATATTTTTTGTGTCCACGACAAGTAACGTGAAGACGAATGTATGAGATAATTTTTCCTGCGTACTCTTGTCGACTCACATCGTACTCTTATTCCATAACTCGTATAAGGGTACGCAATTCCCATATTTGTTATTTTTTAATTTTCTAAAGTAATGACAAATTTTTGTTAAGTTTAATGTATTAATTGAGTACAAAATTAAGACTAAGCTGATTTTTCTGGAGTTATTTTAATTTATTTTAGAACAGTAAGAACTTTAAGTGCGCACTCCAAAACCGGCCTAACCTACAATGAGAAGGTATATCCTAATATCTAAAATTCTTCCGTAACTGACAACGCACAGCCGAAACTACTGGTCGTAGAAAGCTAAAATTTGGCATGTAGCTTCCCTATACTCCGTAGGGGAGCACTAAGAGAAGATTTCCCGAAATTCCTAAATAACATAATTTTATGTTTACAAAAATCCTGGTTACATTAACCTTGTTACTTCTGTATATGAGAACAATGTAAAGAAAGAAAAAACAATTTATAGTATCAAATATTAAAATGAGGCAGTGGCAACTAAGGGATGACCAGTCTCCACTGACGGCGCCCGTTCACGAACACGACGCGTGCATCAGCACCATTCAGCTCAACCATTCTGAAGGGAACCGAATGATCCGATACAAGCGCCACCATCAGTGAGACATTGGAGTGAGCATGACACACCCTCAACTGCCCCTGCCATTTCATGTCAAACAAGGAAACCATCCATTAACATAACGGTCCATGGTCCTCACATTTACAGAACTTGAAATAAAAATTGCTTCCACATTATATAAAACTATGAACATCAATCTGAAAAGACAGAAAAAGAAAAGTCTATTCCAAACATAATATAAAATTATGTGGAATAGTATTATTCATCATCCAAAAGCCATCATGGTTCTAGTATGAGAGACAGTCGAAGCAATACAAGACGCATAGCACTATCCTGTATAAAAACAAACAACAAGCCAAAATGTTCTATGCTGTTTTAGAACCAAAGTCTCTTGAGTTCTTGATGCATTGTTACAAATTAAGTAATCGGTTCTATATAATTGCATTTTCCGACATTTTGTTCTTAACTTAAATCTTCATTAAATAAAATACGATCTTTTAAGAAACAGATTAAGACAATGGCTCTTAAAACTTTTCTCTTTACATGCATTTTTACTTCTCTGGCTATTTTAATTGGCTTTTTGATAGACGCTCAAGTAATTAATCTCGAACGCGAGGTCGTAAAGACGAAATAAACAATACTTATTTTAGTATGAGAGCTGTAATAGTGGTATGCAGTAAACATTATGAGTGGAGATTTCGTTTTTCCAGGGTGGAAAGATAGAAAATATTACATTGGGTGACCAAATGAGCTTTAAAAGAAAATCTTTGAGTGGAGTTTAAAGAGAGAAGCAGAGACAGTACTTTAGGTAGGGTTAGTCTATATACTAAATAAATTATTATTTTACATTTTAATTATTATGAGAATTTAACTTTGCATTACCAGCAATAAATTCACATTTTCTTTTAGAATATTAATAATGAATAAAATGTATTAATCGCACACCGACAGATCACTATTATTTCCAATAGATAGGTAGCGTGTCACCCTGTTATTGGTTGAAGAGGTTTGGAAGCAGTCTCGCTCCATTTCCAAAATGTTGAATCCGTTTGACTAAAAATCAACACCAACATATAGAATAGGACTAGGTAGATTAATATTTAATTCTTCGATCAACAGAACATTAATAACGAAATAGAAAAAATGGTTCACCCTTGTTTGATAGAACAACGTTTGATATAATATTACTAAATCGAACAACGTTTAAGAAAATCATCACTTTGTATAATATCGTTTGACAGAATTTTCAGTTCATCGAATATTTATTTGCTATAACAACATTTGCGCTAATGATCAAAAGGTATAATGTTCATTTGATGTAATGTTCAGATGGTATAACCATGTATAACACTTAACCAAACCTTAAAATATTCTATGCATGGTCGAGGGTGGGCTTGGTCGACGGACCCCACTTCGCGGGGCTCCTACTTCTGGGTGGTTTATAAAAAAAATTATAAACCACTAACCAATAGTTGAGGGTGGCAGGTGTATAGGGTATAAAGTATAAAATTAGTGCATTTGAAAATTCGGCGAAATGAAATTAGTTCAAATAAATAATTACGCTAAATAAAAATTTACCAATGAATTATTCGGTCAAATGAATAATTCTTCGAAATGACTTTATTGCAACTAAAATTCGATTTAGTAATATTATATCAAACGTTGTTCTATCAAACAAGGGTGAACCAGAAAAAATACATACGAATATTAGTAAGAAATAAAATTAATATTTAACCATCCAAAATCCTCTATAACCTCTTTTAGAGACTAAAAACTTCCGTAAATTCTCACAGCTCATTTTCCTATAAACATAGTGAACCCATAAATTTATAAATTAGCACCCTCGCTCCCTAACTATTGGCTTTTTACTGAACAGAAAGTGTCAGGTGTCGGCGCAGTGAATAATTAACGACTTAGTGCATGCGAAGTGGCCGCTGCAAATAATAACTTTGTTACTACGCTGGATATTGGAATGTACAGTTTACTGTATGTATGAGTATATGTTGTGAAAAAGCTAGAGGGTTCAATAGGAATATACAGGCTAATTTTTTAAATAATATTAAATAAATTAAAAAAATATTTAAAAAAATTAAATAAATTAAAAAAATCAAACCATTTGGTTAGTTTTTTTTATTATTTTTCGAGAATAAACATGAAATGACATTGATCACTGACATTTTTAAATTATAATCGGTGTTTTAAATTATAAACTTTAAAATACCAACCTTTTTTTACGGAAATCGCAAACGTCCAATCAGGAACAAAACGTAAAAAAACCGTCCGTAGGTGTAGGATTTATTAAGTTTTGAATGTCTTTTAGGTTACTTTGACAAAGAAAAACAAAGGAATTTTACGAAATAACATATATGTAATCAAAGTTTTTTCATATTGTTTTCTAAATATTGTATTATAAGAACTGTATTATAATTCAATATTTTGAAAATGTTATTAAACAATAAATTATAAAAGTTCAAAAACTTAGCTCATGATTTACAATTAGGTAAATAACACTCATTTCTTTCAACAACAATCGTGTTGTTGAAAGTTCAAGTTTTCAAGTTCAATTGTTCAAGTTCTTTGCATGCATTTCTAAAAAGGAAACTAGAAAACATTATATTATATTTTATAATAATATCATTGATATAAGGTGAATAAACTTCTGATCCGGTGAATTATATATTATTTGTTTACTATCCTAGATGTGTGGATATTGCAGTTTATAAGTTATTCGAGTTTTTAAAATTGCACAAAACGAGTACTTAAATATTTTATGTTTTTTTCGAAAATTGGCACGTATCTATCCACAGTTACTGAACACACGATGACAGCGACATTCAATGCTGCCAACCGTAAAAGAAAGAATGAAAGGATGCGTTCAGAAATCGCGCAATTTAAGTTTGAAAATGAAATGAATGTTTTATCAAAGTCAATCCGCGATTCAAAGTAACCCCATTTAACCGGTACGGGATGATTGATTAACAAACATCGAAACAGCTTAACTTCCAAAAATAAGGATTCTCAGACTCATATTACTAGAAATAGAGTATTTATTATACTGACGACATATAACCACGTGATTACAACCACGTTCAGGAACCCTTTTCAACTGCAAATGATTAGTGAGAACATCCTAACGAGTCGGTGATTTAGAGATAAGAGTACTACAGAAATAAAGGATAGAACTAGGGTAAGTGGCATAAACAAAGTGAGGTCTATTCCAGTACGTACTCAACATTAGGTGGATTCGAGCAGAACCGGGGATAAAACGAGTGGAGCATGAGGAACGATATAATTCACGAAGTCTGTACTACATAAGAATGTATGAGTATAGATAGAGGCTTACAAAGATGTAATTCCATAAAAGTTGTTTTTTATGATTAGATACGTAATTAATGCTATCATTTCTGCAATTGAAATATGTATCAAGGTTGCAAGATTTATAAGTATTGTATGTGAGTAGTTACCATGTCCACGTTTATGAACAAGGACTGGTGTCTGTATTTCAGAACACCAGGATCTCCGCCATTTACATATATAGTAGGCGCCAGATAAATGTGGAATAAAGTACATTGACCTTTCCCTAATAACTGTTCATAGGTACCTGAACAATTAAATATGAATCGTTTTTCATTATTAGACAATGTTAAGGATCACGAGAGATGATGATTCGGGACAGCTTTGTGTCATTAATTCCGTTTTTCAAATTAAAAATGTCAATAATTGTAGGTGGGTCAATGACCGTTATTCCACGATTATCTGGCGCCTACTATAGTACCTTTATGCACAATATTGTAATTATTGTACTAGAAAAGAGTTCTTTTACTTAAGAGAAATTTCTTGTTCGTTCTCCTCTATAAAAATCTATCTATCTTTGCGAATGGATAAGAGTTACTTTATGTACTGTAAATTTTACGTTCAAAAGTGCCTTATAATGGTCTAATTGAAATATATGATTTGACTTCGACATAGACTGTGATCGCGATCACAATAGAATAAAAGACAATGCCGTATGTAATATAATTTCACGGGGCACGTTGCACTACTCGATTTCTAAACTAAACAAATATAAAATCGACTATCGAACACCCATTTAGTTGAATGGCTACAATGGACACGACATTTCCGATCGTATTTTCGATCAATGAACACATTGTTAAGATCAATGCACATTGCACTCGTCGTTTCAGTCTAAACAAGTATGTATACATCTGATGCCGTAGGTTTTTAAAGCAAATATAGCACAAATTTAAAAGATAGTAAAGTCACAAGTCGCTCACTGCTCTGCTGCCAAAGTAATTCTTGAGTTTTCGCTTGATGTTTATAGTGTTGGTTTTATTCATCATCTGCCTAGCCTTTTCCCAATTATATTGGGGTCAGCTTCCAGTCAAACCGGATTCAGCTGAATACCAGTATTTTACGTGAAGCGGCTGCCTACCAGACCTCCACAACCCATTAACTGGGTAACACGGTAGGTACTCCTTGGCAAGACTGGTGTCAGCCTAGATTATCTGGCTTCTGACTATCCGTAACGACTGCCAAAGATCTACAAACGATAGCCGGGACCAACGGCTTAACGTGCTTTTCGAGGCACGGAGGAGTCTCGGTATGTTAAGATGGTCACCCATCCACAGACCAACCTCGGCAAGCGTTGCTTAGCCTTGAAGATCGACCCGTGCGGCTGTTATTATTTAGCCACGAGCTCCTCAGGTTTTATTAACGTAACAAAATGTATGAAAACAAAAACATTTTGTTTAAAAAAACATTTTCATGCCTATTTTATAAAACACCCAATACATTATTGCCTCGATCACAGGACAAATCATATGTTCTTCTTCTCATACACCTCTATTTACCTTAATCAGAACAGTTACTCTAGTCATAATATAATCTTTCATACGAACTATCCAACTTTTCTTTTATCTTCCTACAAAAACACGCTTAAGAATGGTGTGATATTTTTTGGCTCTAATATTTCGGCAATCGAAAAGATAATCCTACCACTTTGAACATCGATTAATTTGCAAGAATCGTGCCGTATCCATGTATTCCCCTCACTACATACACCACCGTAGGTTCAATAAAATGCACGTAATTTGTGCGCGAACTCGCAAACACGTACCCATTGTCGTTCATTTTGCGCACAGGTGTTGCTCGCACTGTGAACAAGCCCTCAATTTCGGCTGAACCCGAATGGGATGCCGATATTATGCACTTTTGCGCCTTTAGGCACTTTAATCTATGAGCTACATGATTTGGTACATACGTAAAGTTCCTATCTCATTAAACTATATTTTTGATGTTAAATAAATAAAAATTGCAGCTTAGAATTTCATTAAGTACGCTAAGATTATGTTGCAAATAGTTTAGTCGTAAAATGCTATGAAACTTAGAGTAGCCAACTTCTTCGTTTCTCTGAAGTGTAATCTTGAAACTAAGCTGCTTTGCATTGTAGAGTAGATACCTACAAGTTAAAACAAGAATGGACCTGTGTAGGTGTAGAAATCCGACCTAGGTTTAAATAATTTGGAAACAATTCAAGAAAATGTATCGTAGTCCCTAAACTAAAGTAACTTGAAACGACAACCCTTAAACGATATTCAATAATAAAATAACCCAAATAAATCACGTGAAAATAACAAATGAACAAAATAAGAAACCTTTTTTCCTTAATTTCCCCTATTTCAATTTCCGACGTCTACGTTTCTTTCGATTAATGTCGTTGCAGATTCCATGACTGTGTAGCATTTATTCAGAGACACACACCATTATTCTGACGATATATTATTGTGAAGAAAACAGCATGTCAAATAATCTAGGTAAATCAAAGAAAATGTAACAGTGCTTATTTTTTTCATATCTAAGTTTAAAATAAATAAAAATAATAATAATTTTACGTACTTACTATTATAGACTTGGTCAACCGGCCTTCTTGAATAGGCAAAACTTCGCAATGGCATATTATAAAGATAAACACTGATTTGTATTAAGAAAAATAAAATTTTAAGAAGACAGAGGGGGCTCTCTATCTTCTTAAGGCTTCTTTTTCTGGCTGTGAGAATAATACAAATGTGAATGTAATACAAAGGTGATTTTAGGAACCTGAACCTTACTAACCTTTCCTCAAGATAATATTTTAATACGTAATCTGACAGGACAGAATGGAAGAAAAAAACATGTTACGACGACCCCAAGTAACATGGGATAAGGGCAGGAAGATGACGATAATATTTTAATACGTCTAATTATACATTATGCAGTATCTCAGAAACGTTAAGTTTCTTTACTATCTAAAATTTCATCAGATGCCAAGATTTGAAGAAAAACTGTAGGTATATTTGATTTAAGTTAACAACGTAAACCATCATTCACACGGTATAATTTTACAGACATTTTCAATTTGCACCGTCTGGCACTCCTTCACTTTAAGCTCTCCTGGGATGTCTCCATTTCATTGAGTTTTGTTTCAAATGAGCAACACACGTATGCACTATAAACCTCTGAATATAAACGCCCTGAGGCAATGCGGAAAAAGGTATTTTTGGGTTGTGATAAAAGCTCCGAAAAAAAAATTAAAATATGAGCATACTCAAAATATGTTTATGAAATTTACAGCTTTATACACAAAATTTCCGAAAACTTAAATGGGAACACAAAGAAATGACCACATAATATACTGAAAATTTCGGAAAATCAATTACAATAACAGCATTAACTGACAATATTTTTCCACCAGCTTAAATTGCGTTTTACCGAAAACTACAATTAGTAATGTTCATCGTAACTCACCTATTATTAATTTAGAATTAACCTTACACACTTAATAAACTGTGGTGCTTGTTAAACTATTGTGACATTGTAAAAAAATACATTTTCTAAGTGATTACATAGATACTCCTAAGAAATATTAAAATGTGTTTGTTATCAATATAATTCATTACGGATAGTATTTAAACGAGCGAAATTAAATTCAAATTAAAGGTGTCAAAAATTGTTTTAATTTAATTTTTGGCGAAATATCGGAAATTGTTAAACCTAACCTTAAAATGTCTTGTACACTTTTCATTCGGGATTTGGGATTGGGAATAACTGCGTCTGAACTAAGCCCGCCATCCCCTTCTAACCTCACCTGTCCGAGTCGGGGTGCTTCAAGTCCCTAGCTATATGGCGACCGGTAGGTATTTATTTTCATTAAAATTGAGAGTTAAAAAAAAGTTATTCTATAACCAATAACAGAAGTTAAGCTAATTTCAAAAGAGCTTCAAAAAACGACTATTTTAGTAAAACATATGTTTTCCGAAACTTTGTACTTTTGTCGGAAGTATGGCATTTTAGGAAATTTAGTTTATTATTTGAAAGTACAGATTATTTTTCATAGCATTGTAATTTGAACCATGTTTCTTTGTTAAATAAAAGATTTTTTGTCGGTTAATTTTGTATTGATTTTGCAGTAAATCATTTTAACACAGCTTAGTTAATATTGCAGTCAACCACATCGTTCAAAGTTAATTTGATTTTCGGAAGCTTTATTATTTTCCCAAAATTTTTACTGTGGATTAAAACAAATTTTTGGTTGGGAATTTATGGTAGATATGTAGTTAAAGTATATTAAAATACATTTCCTGAAACTATCGGTAGGCCTTATATATTCTAAATTAATTAAATAAGAAGAGTTTTCGCCAGAATTGGGGCTGAAAAATTCTTGTTAGAAAAACCCAATAACACATTTGCCGAAGAGCGATCGAATTGAACACCACGCTTAGTAATCGCACTTGCGTGCGACTACCAGGAAATTAGACCAACGAGGAGCTCAATCAATCTATTATTTGGGCCCAGTATGGCAGCTTCAATACGAACTCAAAATCACGGCTCTTTCAGTCCGCATCATCATGATATTTCACCATTAAAGCAATGGAAGCTGCTAGAAGCTCCTGCTGTCCTAGTGTTTCAAGCGAGGCGGATAATATTTGCCTTTATGGCAGCCACGTTAGTTAGAGATCGGGTCCGGGCATTAATCCCGTGATGTACGACCGGCCATGCTCTCCTGCATACATTTCGTTATACAAAGCGGTAATATACCTACTGACTTATGATTAGTTCCGAACCCGAACTAAGAGTGAATGACAACACGATTTGACAGTAACTGCCAAATCGTGTTGTCATTAATTCTTACTGGTTAAATGATACGGACTAGAATACGCCCGCAACTAAGCCCGAAACTACGGACTTCGGACTTAGATAGTAGCCCCCCAGACTCAATAAAAACACAAACACGGAACTTGCAAAACTTTATGCAGAACTAATACAGCTCACAGGGATTGATTTAATTAAGCTTGAAACACCCAGTACACTACCAGCCAGTTACAAATAACGGCCTACTTTGCAATCTAGCCCCTTTGATTTTATGCAATGACCCATTATTCCCGGGAGGCCTGGATATATTTCCCGGAGTTTCCTCGGTACATATACGGGATTTATACTCATTCATCAACCTTTAGTCGAGTCGAGAGATAAGTACCAATTTACTTGCAGCCATGAGCCACCTTAGTTTGCATGTACTTTCAACGTGCTAGCCAGGATCTGCATTTTAATAAAATATTGGGTTGCTGAGGTGTTTACCTTAAAATATTATACGTAATTTTATTTTTAAATTATGTTGGCAATGTGAGGCGGATGCCTGTAGTTTATGGCTTGGGAAATAAGTTACAGACTTTAGTGTACTTTGTGTGCGTTATATACTTGTTACTCGCAAACCAGACGGTTGTAATTGGTGACATGCGGCTAAGCCTAATAGATATTTAATTCTGAAATGATAGCCGATGGCCGTTTTGCGTGGACCTGACGCGATCTTACCAACTTGTATAAATTATTTGTTTTTGTTTCTACTCGTTTCTTTTTATACAATGTGGCATGTTAAGCGTAAATAAACTCTTTTTCTTTCTATCCACATTTAAATCTCAGAAAAAAACTAGCTTTTGCCTGCGTATTGTTCCTCCTGTGGCCTGTTCCGCAGGAAACGTGATTTTACCGAATTTTTTAAATGTAAAAGGCCTTTTGTAAGAGTGAGACAGAATAGGCTAGCAAAAAAAATAACCTACTCGTATGTGACTCAGCAATAGCAAAGCTTTCCCTCAGTGAAATAATTTTGTTAAATGGATCAGGTATTACTACGACGTGCTAATGCCATCCAATTCCGATGATGTAAAAGGGATAGTGCTATTCGGTATGTATAGCTCCGTCTCTCTCTTAGAGCGGAATCATGATCGTTTTAAGACTTCATAGTCTGAACCTGAACCCTGAACTTTAGAGGTTACCTTTAACAAACAAACCATTTTGCCATCGTTGAAATAAAATATGGCACGAAACTGTGGATACAGCCAAACCTTTTTTTTTATTTTTCGCAGGTTTATTCCTCTTTAATAATAGTGAACAGCCTCTGTTGCACAACCATACTTCAAGCACATGCTCCCACGAGCCATACGAATGAATAAAAAAATATTGTAACAGCAATCCTATAACAATAAGAATGATTAATGATTGCCATGTCCCATCCACCAACGGCATGACATGTGAAATTTTATGAATATTTATCATATGAATTTTTCATTTTATTATAAAATTCTTTCGACGTATTCATTACCATTTTATTAAACGATGTTTTCCTGAAATCTAGATTGACATCAACTGTTTTTTCAGAAAATAATTTCTTAGCAGAGTAATTAATACAGGAGATGCTTTAACGGAAGTAGAAGAAAAACCGGGACGTGCCAGCTCAAGACTTACTACTCAAAAATAATTCCACAAAGCAGAAGAAAACTCTCATCAGAACCTGTTTAAAAATGTATATTTCCCGGCCAAAACACCTAACTAAACCGAATTTGTGCCCGCATATACCTCGCGAGAGAAAATTCACGATGTATAGAAGATCTCGACCGCCCCCGACCACCCCCGACCGCAGCCGAGCGCCCCAATAAAGAGCATCTCGTCGGTCTCAACAGCAATTTAATCAGCTTTGTTCTTTATAAATAAGCTACGGTATTCGCCCGACCCAGGCATGCTATTAAGCTTTGTCCTTTATTTTTTTTCCTCGTCAGTTCAAACGTATAAACTTGGCCTTATTAGAACAATGTCGTGTAATGACAAGGCTTGGGTTCATCTTTGAATTGTACGACAAAATGTCGAAGGTATTGTTCTATTGTGTTACGAGTTATTGTATCAATCTATAGGTACACAGCTAGACTTGTAGTTTCACTGAGTTGCAATAAGCTTCAACAAAATCTTACATTGATGAATTTAGAACATAGATTTGCTCTAAGTTCTAAACTAATAAATCATTATAGGTGTTCGCAAACTGTAGATAGTTGAAGTTATCCTAAGTTACGGGGCACACGCGGATATATTTGACAAAATAATCAATCCAAAGTTTGACAGACGGAGTCAGGAAAGGCACGTAGCTCTCGAACGGGTTCGTTATCTCGTTCGAACTGCACTGCCACCCCCAAAGCGGCACCCTGCATACCATGAACGTACGACTGACGTGGAAATACAAATCAGTAGACAAGACTTTAGTTCCGAACATTATAACTTTTGGATAACATCTGATAGCGGCTGTAAATATTACTGTCATATTAATCTTCTTGTTTATAAATATTGGCAAGCTTCTGAAGTTTACAGTTCATAAATCCGTTGCGAATATGACATAAAAATTAAATCCGGTTTATGCACAGCATTAAATAATTTCGTCGTACAACAACGCGATAATGAGCACGAATGTATCTTTTAGCAGCATAATGCTAAAGGCATGGAAGGCACGTCTGCTCATTTCTATGTGCATGATCCACTGAATATCAGGACGTATTCGATGCAGCACCTGTTCCCCGACAACTCGCTAACTTTGCTTCACAAGTTTGCTTAAAGTATTACGAAATTTGAAGCGGACGCCCGCGTTGCCAACTTGTCCCACATTATGTTTGTAAGCCTGATGAAATCGACGTCCTGCAAAACTTTTCACCTTGTTATTATCACTTTTTAAAAATGGAGTCCGTATTTCGAACGCACAATAGAAATTCAGTAACTATATTTGAATTCAGAATTCGAGATAATTTTCAAATGTGGAACAACTAATTTTATGTCAAAGTTCAAATTCTATTGCAATCCAATTTTAGGGCCTTTTTAATACAAATGATAAATTAAAAATTAATTTAAATGCACAACACAAAAGTCATACTTGAATTGATGGGAAGAACGGATTGAAATTATCTGGAAGTATAAATTCAAATATAGTGAGGATACTTGTTCTCAGTAACTTTTGAAACTATTGCCTCGTATCTATTCCACAAGGGGGCCCTCTATAACTTCGCAAAGCAGAAAAGTTGTTTTAGGACTTCTTGCTTTCAGGAGTTATTTTGAGTGGTCACTTTACATCCGGTAGAATTTTTCCCAATTTACATTTTGAAAAGTTTGTCATGAGAGTCAAAGTAGAGGTTAGTGTTAGTAAAAATGTAAACCAACAAATTTTCTTTGGGAACATAGGGGTCAATAGCCATCAAGCTTTGTCATAAACACAGGTTTATCTTTTCAACCCAAACTAGATGTATCTTCACTAAAAAAAAAAGGATTGTGTGGTTTTATGAAACCACGGTAAAAGTGAAACTTTTTTTCACGTTATAGATATTTAACTAAAATTTTTCGGAATAATACTTATTCCATTAAGGGTATAAAAAAACACTGACAAAAACAAACAAATTAGCGTGGAGCACTGGCACAAATGAGTAATAGTCTATACACTACACGGTCAGCTGATGGAACTATAGACGCCGCCATATTGGCCTCGGTTGCTCTGACGAGCGCCTTTCACTTTATCCCTACTCCGCGGCCGACCGTCACGCGACATGCGATACACAGACCAAAAAATTTGAGACGATGTAATAAAAGTTTCACTTTAAAAACCTTATTAAACAATTTTATGGAGAGCCAAGCTAATAATTCGGACTTTTCTGCACTGTCTAAACCGAATCTGAGAAATTCTTCGAGAAAAGGTAGGTAGAGCTCTGCGCTGCAGTTGTCTCGTCTTGGCGGGGGCACTGCCGTGCCCTAGATGGCACCACATCTAGGGCATAGCAGTGCCCCCGCTTTGAATTTGGAATGATGTCACTTACCTAACGGTGTAATGTCATCCAAACCTTGTATGAAACCTCACGACACAGGGTATCCTAATGTGGAGTCCAGTGTTACTTGTAACCAAAATGTAAAGTTTTTTGAGAATAAATAAATTATTATTATAATTAAATGAACGGGTTTGAATTCAGTCGCAAGATATGCCCCCTATCTACATTATCTAACTAACACGGCAAGTTAAATACAAGCAACTAAAAAAATACCACTAAGTTACTATCCTCACATTTCTTATGCATTCACATTACAGAGAATCCAGGATTGGGAACAGCTCAAGTTCTAGAAGTACAAGACTAAACTTAAGCTCAACACTGTAAAAACATTTCATTGCAATAAAATAACTCAGAAAGCTGAATTCCCGAGAGTTCCTAAGATTACAAGCATTTTTGCATCTCTAAACTATTCAAGGCATACTCAAATGCGCTATTTTCTCTCGTCTTCTAGATTATGGATGAAAATATGATATTACCATGTGAACAAAATTCATAATAAAAACATTCTCGTCAGCTTATAATCCGTGTAGAAAAAAACAACAAGGCGATAAAAGATGTATAGCAAAGCGTTGTAAACGCAATCAATATAAACTCATTGATTATTCGATTACTCTCGTATTGCGCGTCCAATTTAAAATAACAAGGTGCACGCCGACTGCACATAGGCATAATAAAATGGTGAGTGTACGTGTCATCGGCTTTTGCGAGCTAATCGCAGCGGGGACGCTTGATTGCATGCACCGTATTTTTTTTAGAGACGCGTTCAAACTGGCTTCATTGAACAAAGCAACTATCGCTGAGCTGGGATTATTGAACCAATTTAATTTAAGCGGAATAAGCTTTTTGATGCAGCTCTAATGAAGAAAGAAACGAGCTCTCCCTGATTGGGCGCTACGTGTCTGCTACGATGGATTTTTGAAGGCAATTTATAGGATAAAAATATTTAAAAGGTAGGAAGATTAGTTATTGGAAAATTCTGTTCGGACGCCGAGGAGATTAGTCAGGAATTTATTATTGAGATTTACCTGCACAATAAATATGAAACTTTTGTCGGTGCTGTTCTTATTGAAATACATTTTGAGCTCAACGTTTTTAGAATTTCTATGTCATTAGTGATGGGAAGGTCACAAGAATACAGCGTCTATTAAAATGAGGCCACAACAATTTCGCCAGTTGTTTTGATACATACTAATCCCACCCGACAATTAAAGGCAGACTCAAAATAAGGTTCCAGACAGAATAATAAAATAATTAGTTTCTATGTAAGTATGGTACAGTCGCCAGTTTAAACGAGGCGGCCTTCGTCTGCAGTTTAATCTTTTAAACCAATTACTGGTCTGTATCTATTTCATATTGAAAAAATGAATATGAATAAGCTATCACGTTCACTGTCTCTTGCATGTAAATTGAGAAGTCGGCTCTGTTCGAATCAAAATTCAACCGCCGAAGTGAATGAACGAATTATTTGACTGATGTTTTATTTATTATTCTGACCGAAATAACGAGGACGGTCTTCGGTAAATGTGAAAGTTATCATTCGTATAATTGGAGCATTATTCGAGAATACAAAAAGTAAGGATTTTCGTTAGTCACAGAGAGTTCAAGACCCTTGTCATGTTTTATATCGGAGAAAATATTTTGAGATGGGAAAGTGTAATTTTCCGAATTTCTTCGGATGATACCGTTATTGCTGGTCGATTTTGAAGCATCAAAAGGCGAAGTTTTTTCTTTTATGGAAAAGCGTATGTACATAAGGATTTGGGTAAGCCGTTGAGGTATTGAAAAGGCGGGAGGCTATTCGGTTTGAACAGAATATGGGGTTGGGTATGTCCAGCTATGTATGACTATGTAGTTAGATACACGAACGGACGGAGAAGTGTATCGGTTTAGCGTTCTTGAAATTAGTTCTTTAACAGACCTATTCAAGTCTAATGTTGATGAATAAAAAATAACCAAGTATGAATAAGGAGTATTTACTATAGTAAAACAGACCATTAAAGTAACAAACATTCGAAAAACATCACTATAATTATTTATTTGGGAACTATACCAATGTCAGCAGTGTTGGCAATAGCCTTGGTGACTGTTTTTGTTTTTGGGATGGCGTCCGCACCAGACATACCTAATTCCTCTTTGACTCTTTTCAGCCAAGCAAAACCTACCTAACAGTAAATATATATTCAAAAGAGTTTAAAGATTAACTGCCCAATTTGTGGTATAATTTTCATTTCAGTTTTCCGTAAATACCACCTCAATCTTTAGTTTAAATTATCATCTAAATGACCAACATACGCTGCAACCGACAGCGCCATCTTGTGGTAGTTAACGATGCATTGACGGTTCAAATCGGAACAGTTACCGAGGCACCGGTACAGAGCAATCGATGAATAGCGCTTAATGTCGACGAGCTGATCGACAGAACCCTTTTCACTATTTGTAGCCTTTACAACTTACGGGCGTTTGAAGATGGAGAAAATTTCAAACGATCCATTCAAGTTTGTAGCGCTAGCTATAAGTACTATGAGTAGAACAGAAGGTAAGTACATGGGACATGTAGGTATGTCCAGGTTATTTGTTGCTTTGTGAAACTTTGACCTCCTAAGTCTCCGGATTTACGTCCGGAACACTTCACAATCTCAGGTTCAGTGCAAAGCATGCGTCATGCACTAGTTGTCTGGCATATATTGAACTGTGCCTATTTGGTGCAGCTGAGAGGCACTCTTTTTGACATTATGAAAACCGAATGATTTTTTTCACCATTATCTTTGTTTTGTTTTATTAGCGTGATATTAGACAAAAAACATCGTAATTTTCCGGCACTTGACAATCCAGAGGTGAACGAGAGGATGCAATCTGAATAACTATATTAACATAGAATACTGAAAAAAAAAACAAGTAACTAAATCAAACGCAAATGAAAACTTTGATAGATCTATCTTTCTGAAGATTGAAAACAAGCTAGACAAACGCTACGACGGCAACGCTAATCTTACAACTAAAGAGGGGAAGTATTCGATCGCGCTGCACACATTTAGCCACTACCTTCCTTTGTCTGGAGCCCACCCTTTATACGTAACGTCACACCACCGTTAATCTCATAGACCGTTGATCGAAAAACGTTTAAGATAAAACGGGGTTTAAAAAATAACAGCTCGCCAGTGACGTCAATAAATCATGGCGGTCGTTACGCCCCGCGCACCCCCTGTCAGCGCTACGCGAAAACTCGCAAAAACATCCCAAATCTGTCTGGACCCACCCTTGTAATCGCTGGATAATGGGTACGGATTGAAAAATCATCCTCGCTATATGTTAAGGGCATGCAAGCCTCACTTGTGCCACCGTAATTTGTCATTGCGGTACAGTTTTAGGTTTCGTTAGGTATTATTAATGACCGTGATCAATTTTGCAATGAGGGTTGCAGATTATGTGTGGATTTTCGACGTTCCCCTATGGTTATTAGATTGATGTACTTTTTATTTTTTTTTTAATTTGGGAGCGAGGGTTTTCTAAATTGAAGCCAATCTTGCTTATTTCTAATAAACGATTCACCATAGATATTTCCCTACATTTTATTATAAACAAATTGAAGTGATAGGTATACAACTCGTAAAATTTTGAGTGTGTGCCATAAAAATAATATATCTCCAATAAAATATCACTCAAAACTTTATTATGTACAAAAAATGACAATTAATCGTTTTGTATCCATAAATATATTTTACTATTACATTGCATTTCCACAACAATAAAGTTTTAACAGCCAGTAGATGTAGTTGATCTTTACGACAGTACTTAAAATTCGCAATGTACCAAACATCGATATAAAGCTTCAGTAAAACAGGCAGCATGCTTTTACATTAACTTTATTGGGTACGACTGTATTTCGGATTATAGAGCTAATATTTCAACTAGGAATATTTATTTATTTATACAGGGTCTTTCGAGTGTTGAACCTCAACACTCGAAAGACCCTGACAAAGAGAGTTGTTTCTTATTCATTTTTAACCATTTTATTAGAGTTAATTCAACACCATGATATTGAATCGAGGGAACAACATAAAGAAACGATGGTTGAACTGTGTGAAAGATGATACATTCTTGAAAAGATTACTGTAATGACAAAGGAACTTACTTGGCTCTTACCCCTTCAGAAATCACAGTTCAACTCTTAAAAGAACTCTTTACTGATAGTATCGATATTCGACCGACTCTTTAATTTGGGGTTTAATTTTTTTTTGTAGTTTAGTTTTTAGGGTTCCGTAGTCAACAAGGAACCCTTATATTTTCGCCATGACCGTCTGTCCATCTGTCTGTCTGTACGCGGTTTAGCTCAAAGACGCTTAGCACTAGAATTTAAAAGGAAATCTATCAGTGCTACCTAGGCTTAACGAGTTAATAAGTAATAATAAACCAACTTATAAAATGGAACTGACTTAAAATCATTTGTAACTTTACAATGTAATAATTGTGAAGTACTATTTATCTGGTATGGTTTGGGAGATGGGTAACTACGGAACCCTCCACTGTACGTGGTCCGACACGCACTTGGCCGGTTTTTAGGTATTATCACCGTTCACACAGCGCATCGTTTCTTTGCTTTTTTTCCCTAATAAGACATCAAGACAAGTACTGAATTAAACAAATAAAGATCGGAGAATGCGAAAGTATGCTAAGAAAGCTGTTTTACTACTACTCGTACTTATTTATCTGCAGTAGGTACCTTTTAGGGATTTATAGGCGTAACGGTATATTCTAATGTCCTGTAGTTTGCATTGTTTTCGCGATAACTGGTGTGGCTTGAACAAAAGAAAAACATTACCCGGCAAAAACCGACGATTTTTTATTCAATTCGAATGTGAATGATTTATTGATTAGGTACTGGTGGTCCAGTACTGTAATTTTACAAGTAGGTACACATTAAAATAGAGTGTCTCATTTGTTGGTATTTTTGCTCAATTTACTGAAGGTGAGTTAAATATGCTTCATCATCCTCATAATTTCAAGAAGAAAGGCTGAAAACTAAGAAGAAATTTTTTTTTTTATTTTTTTTTCATCATTATTATTCAAAATAATAAATAGTTTGATGGTCAGTCTTTACTCAGATACTCAGTTTTTTCGGCAAGATTATTAGCAAATATTAACTAAAATAATAAGTTAACTAAAAAAAAATATCATAATTGCTATCAAAATTATTTTAATCAGAAGCTCACTACCAACTTGCAAATTGACTCACCATTGTAAAGCCTATTTCTATTCCTTCACATCCTCATACAGTGGCTAGTTCGTGTATTAAATACATGCAAATAGTACTAATGCACTCAATATGGCAATTATGGAGCAGTGAGTATTACATTACAGGCTGCATTTTGGATGGCATAATTAAATTATGTAGAGGCACGAGTCCGATTTGAAACAGCCGATCAGACATTACTGTTTGGATTATAATTATTATACAGTACATTATGTATTTTGTGTGCTGATGACGCATCTGTTTTTAGTAGCAACATTATGAAATCTGGATATAGTAACTGAATAAATAGTACGTTTATATACCATGACTTTTTTAAACTTTTTGGCCTTCCAAAAATAATTCGAACCTTTTAAACCCCTTTTGTTTTCAGTAAGTAAATATTAGTGGACTGTTCACGTGAAAAGAGGGCAAGCCATTTCTTCAGTCAAAGTATTAGTATTGCCATTCAACATGGCAGAGTTCTAGATACTTTTCCCATTGACAGCGAGATTAACGATTTTTTTTTGACGTCAGTTGAATTCTTTCCCTGTCCCCTTTTTACATGCGCTTGTTTTAAATTTATTATTGTTATCTTAATTTTTGTATTATTTACATAGTATTGAGATAAGTACGTCAGCGATTTTTGAGTTCTTAATTGGTTAACTGAAAACATCACACTATGAACTTCTAACATCTTCTTACTTCTAACGTTTCAAAAATACAGGCTGATATTTATATTAACAAACGCCAACCACACATCGTATCGCAATATTTCCATAACTTAACATACAGCAGTTGGGAATTTATAATGAACAGCTCGATATATCCTGCCCTCGCAAGCCGGCTATCATCTGTCAAGCTTCTCACAGACAGCGATCAAATTGAGGATTTCTGGCTTACTGCCCTTTGTTGCTCTGCTGCCTCGCCTCCCACCTGGACACTGAGATTATACCTGGGGCCTTGCTATGACGTGTGAAGTGAGACGTGCAGTAACTATAGGTGGCAACACCGAAGTGTCAATGTCAAATATTGAAGTATTTATAAGGTAAACTAAATTATGTATAAATACTTCGTGTTCCTTTCGATATCCTATAACTCTAGGATATGGCATATTTTTCTTTTTAATTTCTCATACACATAATTCGACAAAACTGCGGCTGTTCGTGTGGAGCACCTTAACCTGAAAAACGACGTTTAATTTTTTTCTCTAAAGAATGAACTCATATTTTATCAATTAAGGAACATAAAGCCCTGTTATACTGGTGACTGAGACGAGATTTATTGAACTACATATTTTTAACCATAAAGTTAAGTTTGCTGTTATCTACGTAACTATGCATTGCGGAACCTGTGTTTCTTTAACATTTTACAATATTTTTAATCATAGAATGTCACCTTTAAGTTATGGGATATCAAAAGGAACACGTTGTCTATAGTTAGGAACTATAGACAAGCTCCCAATAGAGAAAGTGCTCGCTGTAGACTATGCCATCTAGTAGCGGAAATTCGAAACTTTTGCAATTCCTGGTTCCTGGTGGCAGCACATAAGTGTAAATATTTAGTAAATATAAGATAAAAGTTTCGAATTTGCTACGCGTTATGGTACAGTCTACATCGTGGACGTTCCTTACAAATTTTAATGACGAATAGATTTATTTCTTTTTCGCAACGGAATCATGATGGCATTAACACGTACGGCCTTTGCCTGGCTCACCATAGAGCTCTCATTCACCTATTGATTAACCCAGACACGTTTCGTTGGTATCATTGTTTATCTAACAAAAAGGCGATGAACTGTGATATTGGCAACAAAATCATTCAATCGGTGCAAACTATCGGCAACTATCTGGAAAATCCAATGAAATAAAAATGGATTTTGCGCGATAGTCTTTTGTTGTGGATGTAAAGGGATTGCGGTTTAACCGATGATATATTTTGAGCTGTATATTAATATATACATAGTTGTGTGGAAAAACAAAGGATCCTTACCTCCCCACCTATCATGTGCAATGACCATTGATTTCCGAGATACCATGAGGAATAAATCAAGCACTTAACGAATTTGGTGTTCGTAAATGACAGTTATATAAAACACAGCTCTTTCTATTCCCTTTTCTAACCCTTTGACCAGTATCCACTTCGATAAATTTTCACTGTCAGCTTAACCATGGCAAAGTGTACCAAATTTTCCAAGAAAACATCATCCAAAAAAGCCTATTTCAAAGCAAAGAGACACCCTCCACACCAACATAATATTTAAAGGAATATTGTGCTAATTGGAACTGGTGCGTAAAATATCGGATTACGCAAGCGGCTTGGCGGGCATACCGTGTACCGTGTCTAGTGCAGCCGCCCCGCCTTACCAAGTCAAATTAAATTTACATAAATAGTCAAATACACAAGGCCCAAAGTAAACCATTCTAAATTCGATGGCCCGAAAGTTGTATCTCTGCAAACACGGACATTCGGAGCGGCAAATGTGACCCGAATTAATATTTGACCAGCGTTTTTGTGCTGTACGAGTTGTGTCTTCATTTGGCTTCTGCGGGGACTTTACATTTGGTAATTTTCTATGAACTCTAATTTCAGAAATTAGTAGTCTGACCCCGCCTTTAACATATTTAATTTACTCCGCAAGGGAATGACGAAATTCGTATTATTTTGATATAAGTTGATACACACCTAGGGAAGTTATAATGGAATTCAGACAACTTATGATCCTAGCAACCGCGTTGAATTTGTTGGCGACGAAGATAAATGGAACGCGTGTCAAAAACGAAGCCTACTGCACTGTCTTATGAGATTTTCGCTTGAATCGCCAGCTGTATTTCCCTTAATATTTATTATTGTATCTTTTTTTCAGACTGAACGGCGCTTATACTCGTATTTGTCTACTTATTCCTGTTTATCTTTGAATATTTAAGTGATATCGTAGATTCAAATTACTTAGTAGACACGTAAGACTGTGACCGTGAACACGTAGTTATTATTAGATATTAGAAATGGGAAAATTCCTCGAACAGATACTCTGCATTAAAATCTTGCTTTTAGTAAATGTCTCTAATATCAACACTTCATAATACTTGCAGTCTAAAGAAACACGAGCCATTATTAAACCACAGGCACCAAAGCTTAAATCTCCCTTAGCAACATCTACATACTAAAGACACCGCAAACACCAAAAAACGTCAACCAAAAATCACCTTACCCACCCTCACAAATTATAAAGGCACCTACCTGTGTATAAACCGTGCGAGCTTATTTTAAAAATAAACACGCTTGTTCATTGACGCGTCTGAAACATGAACAGCACTCAGGCAGGGTGGCATTAAATATTTCATTTTAGAGAAGTTTTTATTACCGTCAGTGAACGTGTCCGCGATAAACGTTGTGAACGTGACTAGAGAACCTTGCTTAGATCGCCCGCTCACCTATACTTGTGGAGTTAGACTCGCTGGATGTGGCGCAGGGAAATAAACAAGTAAACATGGAAATATGGAAGTAAATATGGAATCTTCTCTTGTTTTAAGATAGCTCATGTCACGGTGCGTTTAGATACCTCACCCCAACTTAGGCACCCTTTATGAAACTTTAACGACAAATGTCAATCGTAAAGAACCACAAAATGTTGTGACGTAATAGTATAGATAAATGAGTAGAAGAAATCGAAAAGCGATTTGAAAATAATGTACACTTCCGCTCAAATCTATTCATTATTAATTTTTATTAATCTATTTTATTTGGTATTAATTCCAATATCTGAGGCCGAAACTTTGTTTGGCAATCAAAATAACCGTCTTAAATTTTATGTCAGTATTGTTTTACAAAATACATTTTCAGGGTGGCCAGATTCTTTTGAGCAGTAATGTATGTTCATGACTAGATTCGGAGTCCGACAACAGTCTGAAACCTGCAAACAAAGAGACGTGTGAATGTGTGAATGCGCTATCTCTGACGATTTCGTGGAAGAAGCTAAATATTGAGCAACCAAATTATGCCATCGACACAAAGAAGAAGCTACTGAAGTATTGCTAAATTAGAGCAAACGAATATTATTTATTCTTCAATAAAAGACATAATAACCTCCAATGTTATTTTCAACAGCACAGCAAGAGACGCGAAGGCGACGGGGCGTTCACGAGACGACAGCAGGGCGGTCGCGTTAGAAATGTGCTTCCTTGCACCGCCCACCTTCCGTTAATTTGTAACAAACACGACATTATCACGATACTTTTCGCCTGCATGCAGTATTAAAAATAGGGAGAAAGTTATTTATTTTAACGCATAAATAACGAGGATTTATTATGTTCTCAAGTTTTATAAGTCAGCCTTTGCTTACAAAGACCGATTTTAATAAATATTGTTCAAAATATCAATATCTGCGGTTAAAGATCAGTCTAATTTACGACCTAGGCAATGCCACATGACGAAACCATCTAGTAACTACCTATTTCATACACGCCACAACATCAAACTTTTGAGAAATATTGGATCCTTTTCCAAAAAGCCTGTTGTTTGTAGTCTCAACAACTACACCATAACAAGCTAAACCTTGTAATAGTAAAGAAACCTGAAAATCATTTTCTGAACTTCCACTCAACTTAGTTTTTTACCGATCAGTTAAGCTTCAGCACAGTTAGCAGATCATTAACTGATTGACGCGTACCGCATTTTTATCTGAAACTAGCCAAAACAAAAAAACGAAACACCATGTTCGGGTTTTACAGTTCACTATGCTATTTCAACATCATTCGTTCGGAATACCACGAAATAAAACCACATTGCAAAGCTAAAAATAAAACCCTGGACTATGTCAGTAGTTGGTACTTTGGTAATTTTCATCTCGTCTATCTTTACTAACAAACGTGCGAATAGTGGATTGGTTTTACTCCGGAAATCCAATTAATCAAGTTTTTAAAACATTGCCTACACGGTACACTGATTAACCACGGCGCGGTGTCATCGGGCCTTCGATACTCAATTATGTAGGTACTGGGTAATACTGAGAACCGGGACTATCTAATGGCTTCCGCTAGCAATTCGACTTGTACAATTTTTGTGGTAGGAATTCAGAATTGGTGGTTCGACGGACTCTTCAAAGTATGCAGAGTAGGTACTATAACCATGACGCAGGTACTCACCGGACACGGCTGTTTCGGGAGGTACCTGTTCCGGATTAAGCGGGAGGACACGCCCGGGTATCAGCACTGTGAGGGTCACCCGGAGGACACGGTGGAGCATACGGTGGAGATCTGCCCTGCTTGGGCTGAGCACCGCCGTGTCCTCGTCGAGGCGATCGGCGGCGGCAAACTCTCGCGTCCGGCTCTGGTTGAATCCATGGCCCGGAGCGAGGAGGCTTGGGAAGCGGTCACCTCCTTCTGCGAAGCAATAATGCTAGCGAAGGAGGAGGCGGGCCGCGCGAGGGAAAGGCAAGGCCTTCGCCCCAACCGCCGCAACAGGAGAAGACGCCCCGGGCGTCGGGAGTCGCAGGGCGATCCCCGGCCACCGTAGGCGCGGGCCTGCAGACGGCGAGCATTGGGTGGCTCGCCGTCCGGTCACCACCAGGCCCGGGTCGATGGCGCGTTGTGTTTCACGCGCGCCTCAAAGAGATGTCAGCATAAAAGACGGGGCCCGCTAGGGCCAGAGCCTGCCAGGGTTGCGGAATTTGTTCGAAAGATTCACCGCGGCCCTGGAACGCAAAGGGCTTTAGAAGGAACACGGATGGGTTTTAGTCAGTAAGAGTCTGACACGCCCTTCCGCTCCACTCAGAGCGGAAGAAGTCATTTGATGATTTCCCATCCTTAAAAAAAAAGGTACTATAGCCATCGTTTCCAAATTTCTTAGGCTCCGCGCTAACGGGCCTCCGACCACACCCACCGGTGGCTGGCGATAAGCTGTTAACGTGATTTTTAACACGTTTTGTATGGAATCGCCGCACACGTGTAGTGAGTAGCGTCCACTCACGACTCAGTGTCTGCGGCACGCCACCGATGGCGGCAACTCGTGACTCAATGTCCGCGACATGTCAGACACTCGTAGCAGCCACCAATTACTTTCATTTACGCGGTACCAAAAGCCATGGCGCGCGACAGGCACTGGTGGTCGGTGGCCTGTTTACGCGGAGCCTTATTGTCTTCTCCTTAGTGTGTATAGCAAATACAGTTTTAAATATTAAATTGTATGTTTTCCACTCGCTAAACCTCGCATAAGTTCCCCAAAAGTACAGCTGACAGGGCAGAGCTGGGGACATGAACGTGAAAGGTGGCTTTTATTGTTTGACAGCAACAATTCCAGATCGTCTGCTGGGCTATTATTTCAACATCTCATCGTGAACACTTTGGTGGAGTGAGTAAGATCATCTTGTTTGTATGAATTGACAGCACTTCATGTTCACTTCATCTAGTCACGGTGAGATATTTACAGAATGGCACTGTTGGTCTACTGTCGGTGATTAGGAGAATCTTGGGCAGGTTTCTCCAATTCTTCAATGATAAAAAATTTACTAATGGCAGATTTTTAATTAATCTTTCCTCAAAAAATGACGTTGACCTTTCCTCATACGCCTCCATATTAAGCTTTCACATAAATTTTAAAGCATTTCCGTGTATGCACGTTCATAACAAAGTCTTGGCTGGCATTTAATTGAGTCGATTCCAGTTAATTCGCGTGTATGTGGCACCTATCGACCTGCTCGCCCGAACTTTGTCTAATACACTTTGCTACGTACATATCCCCATCCACTGCAGTTACTATAATTAAGATTTTCTCCATAAAAGCTGGAATACCAAACGGTTTATAAGTTTGATTATGTTTTGGAAATGTGTTCAAGTTTTGAAACAAAATTAAATTTTGTAATGACTTGGATTGATACAAAAGTGATGAAGAGCACTTTTGTATCAATCCAAGTCATTACAAAATTTAATTTTGTTGTTTGTATTTTAGTGTAGGTTGATTTCAAATCCCGTTGTTTAGGTACACCTACCATAGGATCTATGTATAAGTACTAGATTTTTTTCTATGTTTAATCTAAGTTTACTGGTTATTGATATAATTTAGCTATGTTATTAGATGGAAGGATATGTGGGAGGCCTTTGCCCAGCAGTAGGACACAATAGGCTAAAGAAAAAAATAAAAAAAATTGATACTGTTTTTAGTGTTGTGACACTACTGGGATAAATATCCTATGTCCAAATTAAGAGCATGCTCTAAATCTGTTTCAAGCCCGTTCAGCCATTGATATATGATTGATTAATAAACATCATAACATAAGTAGAAGCTTTCACATATTTTGCAATATTAGTAGGGTTTAACTTGGAATCAGTTTTTCACTTGCCTTCCATAAATCTTTCGATACCATATCACGACGACTGTTCAAAAACATTAGCAAAACATAAAACAGTATTCTGTAGTAACGCATATAGGTAAAGAACGTTATAACATAGTTATGATTTAACTGCAATAAGCTGCCCCCGACGGGTTTACGATATGAAACTGAGCAAAGAAAAAGCCTGAGTTAACTTAATAATACTTTATACTACTCCATATTTAATCGGCGACGACCCGGCGGCGAAATTAAACAGTTTATTAAAATTTCAATTTCCTTGATTGTAGCTGTGATCCAACGTTTTAATAGAATAACAGAGTGAGATAAGGTTTCAGAGATTACGTAACGCAAGGCCTGTTAAGAATTACGATTTTGGTTATTGGTATGTGGCAGGGAACTAAATTATTTAAATATTTATGGGAATAGTTTTCTGATTTCTTTAAACGAATTACTACAACCTTAATTATAAAAATGTTTTTAAACATTTACTTAGTTAAACCAATGATTAGCAGACCCTTAATTCAAATTTGATGAGCAGAAACCCTAACTTACCTGAACTTCGTAACACAAGTATATTTTAATTATATAAAAAAGTATATTTCTTACTTAAATGGAAATTCCCTAATGACCTAATGTTAACGTATTTTAAGTTATTGAAATAAACATTTATTTATTTAACTTTGATTGACAGAGTATGCCCAGGCATTCTCTCCAATCAATTTATAGGTTCTGAATCCAATTTTACTTAAAACATAATTATGAATTTAAAATGTAATATGAATAAACCAGTTTATATAGAAATTCTAGAAATATCCAAATATGATCATAAAATAATTTTTAACCGATGTTAAAAAATAAATTTTGAATACGTGTGATGATGGCATAGCCTGTGTGTTTGATGTACCTAGTTGTCGCTACCTAGATTTGAGAGGATTTTTCCAAGAAGCTTATTTAAAATTCTTGTTACATACAATGAAAACTGCAGTACGTAAAAGATTTTTTATCGATGTTATGAAAGTAATTTTGAAAACGTGTGATATTAGGTCCTTAAAAAAATTAGTCTAAGTAAATGAACCCAAGTCGATTTTATTAAATGAGATGTGATAAACTTCAGTAAAGCATCACAACTTTTCAGAAAGATATTTCATCGTAAATTATTTTTGACAGATTTGCAGTCTCTAATTGAAGCTAGTATTAAGATAATAAACGGATGTTCAAAAATCACTTATTATGTTATTTACAACCTACAACTGAACGCAAAATGCTTAATCAATTTCAGTTTTAACTTTATAAAATGGGTTTTAAGTTCTTAGGTAAATATATGGATAAGAATGTAAGTGCGTACTTGGTCTTCGAATGGCACTTATTAAAAACGAAATTGAGCACAAATCAATTATTTACACGACATTTTCGATACTTCCTTACTCCAATCGAAATCAAAACAACTACCTACTTTTTTTTTTTTTTTTTTTTTTTATTTGATTAAAGGGCTTTGTCGCTTAGCGACCATATCGCCCAGTACAGAAAAATCACAAAATTCTTACAATCTACCTTAAGACTAACTCATATAACTGTTTAGCATTCTCGGACATTGGACAAGCGAGTATTGAGTTACAAATACCAATATCGGAAGATTTACAGTGCCCAAAAACATTGATCCTCGTATTTTCATTCCGAACACACTCCATCAGGATATGAAAGACATCATCAACCACTCCACAGTCATCACAGTTTGGAGACAAAACTTTCTTCATTAAGAAGTAGAATTTATTTGATGGAGTATGTCCGGAACGAAGTCTTAAAGCTATTGTGATTAAATTTCTATTTAGACTACAGTCAATCCACGGAACCCGAGAGATCTCTGGCTGGATAGTTCGGTACCATATCCCCTTTTCTTTTGACCTTTCGTCAAAATATTCCTGCCAAAGTTCTAAACATTGTGTTTTTGCTTTTCCAAAGAAATCCGAATACAGTGGGGTAATATTCATGGGTATTCCATCAACACAAGCTTGTTTGGCGAGCAAATCAACCATATCATTTTCTTCTAGCTCAATGTGCGACGGGATCCATTGAAGACAAACTGTTTTATCATCAGATTGCAGTTTTAAAAGCAATTCATATATAAGGTAGGCTGTCGGAGTACCTCGCATATGAGAAGTGTGCCGAGCCAAATGTAGCAGTGAACTTTTGGAATCCGTCAGGATTACAAATTTATTACCGTTAATTGATTGAATATAGGACAAAGCTTCCAATACTGCGATCAATTCAATGTGCATAATAGAAATATTTGAATCAATCTTAATTTTCATTTGGTTCAGAAGAATGGGATCCAAAAAGGCAGCGCCGCCGAGTTGTTTGTCTTTAGAGCCGTCAGTAAAAATTTTATGATAACCTTGATATCGTTCTCGGATGTATGTCGTACATAGGTGTTTTAATTGTACAGTACTGTAGCGTCGTTTAGCTTGAGAAATGGTTGGAATTTTATCAAATACTATATTTCTAATGTTTATACTACTTACCCACGTTTCAAGAGAAAACATTTCAAGTTTAACGCTTGAGTGGATTGGAACTGAATTAAATTGTGCGAGTATATCAATAAGTAATGGCAGCTTCTTGTTCTGCCAATAATTGGAACCAGTAACGAGTGAGAGGTTTTCTAGTGATTTGGTAGTTTTACTATTATAAAAAGACTTAGATTTAAGTATAAACTTAATAGCTAAATATCTTCTACGAATATGAAGTGGAGGGAGGCATAACTCGCTTTCCATGACATGTATCGGGGTACTCCTTATAAATCCGCCGATAACACGTAATGCCTGGTTCTGAGCCCTATCAAGTTTTATTAGTTTAGAATTAGAACTATTGTCAAACAAGAAGCTGGCATAATCAATTCTACTACGAATAATAGAAATATACAAACGTCTTAGGTGTTTTTGATGCAGTCCCCACCCCGGACCAGATAAGACTTTAAGTAAATTAATAAATTTCATTACTTTCTGTGAAATTTCATTGATTTGTTTACCCCACCTTAATGAACTATCCAGCCATAGACCCAAATATTTTACGCAATTAACGACTTCAATGGAGACATCATCAAAATTAAAGTCAATTAATCTCCTAAAACAACCCTTTTTAAAAACACAAATCTTAGTTTTATTTGGAGACATAGTTAAACCTAGCTTATCAATTAACACTTTGGTATATCGTAATGCAGACCGAAGTTCTTCAAACGCTAATTCTAAATTACTTTTTGAAGAATACAAAACAAAGTCATCAGCATATTGAGATATATTTACCTGGACAACTTTCTTACATATATGTAGTGTTAAAATGTTAAATAATAGTGGAGCCAGTGGATCTCCTTGAGCTAGCCCACGGCCAGTACATCTAACCATCTCACAATCATATGTTGCCACTTGTAAATGTCTGTATGATAAAAAAGACCACAAATAACCACAGACTTTTGATCCAACCCCAAACTGATCTAAAATATGTAAAAGACAAGGAATATCAACATTGTTATATGCACTTTCGATGTCTATAAAACAAGCCACTGTAACCAAGTTTTTAGAGAATCCAAGTTGAATTTCAGAAACCAACCGCGTAAGGTTATCCAGACAAGATCGTGCTTTACGAAAACCCACCATTTCCTCAGGAAAAAGACATTGTTTTTCAAAGAACCATTCAATACGTTTGGCCAAAATGGCATGCAAGATCTTACAAACACAAGATATTAGGGAAATTGGACGTAAAGATGAAGATGAATTACTACTATGTTTGGGAATTGGAATTATTTTGATTTGGCGCCATTGTGAGGGAACAAAACCGAAAGAAATACATTGGTTATATATTAAAAGCAACATAACTTTACCGGAAGTTGGAAGGTGTTTTATCATGGAGAAGGAAATTTGATCTGACCCAGGAGCTGTGTCGGTATTTTTAATACAGTTAACTAATTCTGCCATTGATATTAGCGACTCCAACGTTGCGTTATTTGAATTAAAAGTAGGTTTCGCGGGACAAACAAAATCTGGAGTAAGGTCATTAAGCAGGCGCTCGGCTTTTTCTTTATCCACACAGGAGTTAGGAATTTGCCGACCCTTTAACCACCTCATCTTACGCCACATTTCGGACGCTGAAGAGGTTTCATCTACAGAGGAACAAAACTGCTGAAATGATTTACATCTAGCCAGGCGAATAAGTCTTTGTGCCGTGCTAATTTTTTCTTTAAGAACATCTAAGTTTCTAGGAGAGGGGCAAGATCTCAGATTTGCAAGGGCCAAACGCCGCTCCGCAACAGCTCTGGACAACTCTGGAGACCAATATGGTTTTGGCTTAAACGCATTGCTAATACCTTGAGGAATTTTAATGTAGGGAATATATTTATCCGCAGATTTTTGTATAATATTATGCAGAAGGTCATACAAATCCTGAGGATCCTGGGGAGTAACGCAATTTTGTAAATACTCATCTATGTATGCAGCATATGAAGTCCAATCCGATTTTTTAAAGTTTCTTTTGCTTTTATATTCACAGTTAACAGTTAGTACTAAGTTTAATTTAATAATTAAATGGTCACTACCGAGTGTTTCGTTGGTTGGTTTCCAAATAAATAACAAAGATAAATCAGAAGATACAAATGAGATATCAGGACTTGATTGTTGGAGGACTCCGTCAACCAATCTGATTCTAGTGAAACTACCATCATTCAAATGTATAAAATTGTAGTCTAGCATGGAATCAAAAATTTCGGAGCCGCGTCGATCAGTTCTCAAAGACCAATTAGAGTGATGCGCGTTAAAATCTCCTATGATAAGGGTTTTACTGCTTCCAATAGAAAAGATCGCGTCCCAATCACTTTGAGTGGTATGTACAGTCGAAGGGCAATATACGGAAATTATATTCTCAATATGCTGACAATTCACAATTCTAACATGTAACAATTCAATGCCAGGGTTGCGACTTTTCGTTGTACAAATAACAGACTTTACAGAGCGATGAGTCATAATAGCGACACCACCGTAACCATCTTCTCTGTCTAGTCGATGGGTATTATACTCACTAATTTTAAAAAAACTTTCAGGTTCCAACCAAGTTTCGCTCAATACGGCAATGTGGATGTTTTCTTGGCTTAAGTGTAGTTCAAGAGAACGAGCTTTGGGTCTAATACTTTGGCAATTCCATTGTATAATATTCAAGTTCATATAATTATTGTTATCAGCCATTTCCGGAAAATAAATCGAAAAACGAATCAATAGATAAACTACTTACAATTTTATGTGTCAGCCATTCGGAAAATATAGAAATTGATTGCTGGATTTTAACCTGAAAGGATTCTTTACTTTGTATAATATTTTTAATTTTTATAATAATATGCCAAAAGTTAAAACTATTGGAAGTCTTATTATTAGGATTATTGTTTTTGACAAAATTGGGTGCATCAACAATATACTCTGCAGAATCGGAAGAATCGGAAACTTGATGCCATGCTATGTCCTCTACAAGTGCTGGGGTTGCTGGTCGATTTTGCTTCTTCGAATTACGCTTAGGCAGAGGTTTGGTTTTTGGATTCACCATGCCTGTACAGTGGACTTGTGAGGCTGTACCGTTATTTGCGTTAATCGGAGGCAGCGTTAGTATAGAACTTATATTTGCGGCAGTCACAGCAGGCGTTTGGTCGACTTCAGGAATTACATCAGATAAATTTACTTGTGGGACGTTATCAGGAGAGGGGGGAACGTATATAGTAAGAGCTTTCCTGTAAGTGCAATTAAATTCGGACATTAAATTCCTTATCCTCTTTTCTTTCTTAAAATATGGACATATTTTATCAAATGCCATATGCCGACCTGAACAATTCACACAAGTGTATGACATAGTTGTACAATTTTCATGATTTTGAGAGCATTTGGGGCAAACAGGTTTCCTTGATGGACATCTTATCTTCAAGTGGCCAAATTTCCAGCAGTTCGCACATTGAGTAACTGGGAATATAAATCGCTCCACTGGAATCCTCAAACTGTAGATATAAACATAGGGCGGAAGTGAAGATCCTTTAAATCCTAGTCGAATCGTTTCACTCGGAGTCCAGCCGTTATTATCAGGGTTATCCGAGCAGCGTTTATTTAACCGCTTAATTGAAATTATTTCAGCACTGCTTGTTAGATTAGCTTTTAGATCCTCATCAGATATGTCTAATTCCATAGCTTTAATAAGGCCGTACGATACACCTACTTCGGATGTTTTCTGACAAGACCAACCCATATCAGTAAACACCGAACAACTCAAAAATTCCTCTGCGCCGGTATCATTATCAAATGTAATTAGCATTTTATTTTGATGTACGTATTTAATTCTATGAATGTTGCTGCTGGTAATGTTGTGCGTCTTTAGTAATCGTGCCAACGCGAACTGTTTAGGCAAAGGTGTTTTACAAGTCACGCATACCTGTATCTTGTCTTCTTTCTCCCTCACACCTAGATCTCCTCTACTGCATACTAATTTGTTTCGTCTTCTATTCACTTCAGTCCATCCTTCTTCAGAAGAGTTTTCATCTCTTAACCTTTTCATTCGTGCCGTCTCTGTGTCATTCTGTTGTGTATTGTCCTCAACTACCATATTTGTATTATCCTCTAACTCATCAGCGCTCGAAAGTGAATTGATGTTTACATTAATTGGATTAGATTCACACATGTTAACGAAGCAACAACTGCACTGGGACCGACCGGCAGAACCGGTTGTCCAGCGCGCGATCAAGATAAGAGATACGTGCTCAATAAACTGAGACAAAAATTAGTAAACGTCCGCTCACAACGATGGCTCGCGCGGAATGAACTACCTACTTCAAACCTAAAATATGACGTCACGCCATCGTATATAGCCGTATAAATCTACTAGAATAGCATGTCGAGAATTGAAAACGGCGTGTTAATACCGCGCCGATTTGTGTAATGCTGCTTTACAGTTTATGGCCAATACAGCTACATTTAGCCTGTATTGCGGTACCAGCAACTGGTATACGTATTACTAAACACCTGTGCTAATAGCTGTCATTAATGACAATCGTGATTTGGTTACTGGATGAAATGGGCTCTGCGGTTGTAGCTGTCTACAACTTTTGCCGTAGCTGGAGCTGTATTAAATGTGGATTGGAATAATTTGGCCGGATTACGTGGCGTGTTGATAATTGCGAGTGCGGTTTTTGGTTGGTTGAATATTTTTGTGTAAGAATTCTGGCTGTCCGTCATGTTTTGGAGAAATACATGAATGCAATATTGTGTGTGCCCAATTTCGTTATTAATAAGTTTTACTCAAGGACCAAGTTCGTACTTACATAGTTATCAATGGTTCTATTAAACCTGTTCTTAAGGATTTAAAACCCATTTTATAAATTTAAAACTGAAATTGATCAAGCATTTTATGGTAAGTGATAACATGATAAATGATGCATTTTTTTAGTAACTTTACCGCTTATTATCTTGGAACTAGCTTCAATTCCAGACTGCAAATCTGTCAAAACTAATTTTCAATGTCATTTCGATCTGAAAAGTTCTGATACTTTAATGAAGTTTATAACACATTTCATTTGATAATAAAATTATGACAGGGGTTCATTCACTTAGAGCAATAGGGATGTTGCCTGGGTTTAAAAAATATGATTCTATTTAGTCCGTCAGTTAGATTTTCGAATAATATTGGTATATTTATTTTATCAAATCAATAAAAAAATACGAAGATAAAACGTATCAAAGATGGAAGGACTGGAGGCTTGTAACGTCACTTCCTAGTAAAAAGTGTACTGGTAAGTGACGTCACACGAGTTTTCAACGCACTGTCTTCATTTTTTGTTTACGTGACAAGAGAAAAAAAACGTGTCCTATATTTTTTGGAAATCTATCTGACGGACTAGTTCGATTTTTTTATTAAAATTGCCTTTTGTCTTAAGATCATACGTTTTCAAAATTACTTTAATGTGGAGTTGTCGAGGACTTACAATATTTATTGATGGAATGTGTCCAATACGAGTCCAATAGAAATAATTTAGTAATGTCCCTGAATTTGAACATGTTCCATACAATCCTATAGATCCTATCGATTCGAAGGTTTTGTTCAAATTCATGGCCGAGATCTTATGATATAAAATTGTTTAGGTTACGATGGGACTGGCATACGCTATGCGTAAAAAAACGCCCTTTAAAGCAAATAAAGAAAAAAATTAAATAAACAGCACGCAAAATTAATTTATGACAAATTTTGCACCATGATCGAAGTGCCTTTTTCTTGGTTATATATTTTAAATAGACAGTTTTTCAATCTGCCTAGCCTTTTCCCAACCATGTTGGAGTCGGCTTCCAGTCTAACTGGGGCAGCTGAGTACCAGTATTTCGGATGTAGTGACTGCGTATCTGACCTCCACAATCCAGAGACACGATATTCCTTGACAAGACTGACGTCAGGTTTTTCTGACTTCTGACTAACTGTCATCATCATCATCATATCAGTCGAAAGACGTCCACTGTTGGACATACTCGTAGGCCTCCCCAAAGAGGGGGTTTGCCATAATTGCCATGCTTGGCAGGCGGGTTGGCGATCGCAGTGTAGCTGTTGCTATGAAAAAGAGAATGCTGCTGCCCATTCTCTGGTGAGTCCCTTAGTGGCCTCTTACGACACACACGGGAATTGATGGGATGGTGCTATTCTTTTACGTACGATATCATACAGAAGTGACTATACTGTTTCGACTGTCAATGGTGTTCAAATGACATCCGGGATCAACGGGTTGATGTGCATTCCGAAGCTCAGGAAAATCTATGATTGTTATTAGTGTTCACCCATCCGCAGACCGACCTCTGCAAACGTTGCCTAACCACATCGAGCGACCCGTGTAGGAGTTATTATACGGCCACGAACTCCTTTATTTCAAGAGCTCATAGAGAAAAATGTATCAGTAAAATTATTCAGTCGTAAAGCTAATTCAGAATTCAGACGTCTGAGCCCGGATTTATGGTCATATAAATTGGATTAAACTATTAACTTTACCTATTACCGCTTAACGTTCCCAAATAGTTGTATGTGAAACATTTGACCCCCGCCTCATAACTCAGTTAGGTTTATTATCCCTATTAAAAGTGGGAGATAAATTCGTGAATATGAACCCTTCACTGGAAGAATTTTCTTTATAATAATTTGTTATTTTCATTATCATAAGCGTAATACTTCAAGATATAATATGGTATAATGCATGCAAGATTCAAGATCAAAGATGTCAAGATTTTGCTCAAGTCTCGGGCAATGTATTTGCCGTGGAATATGAGCAAACATGGTGACCAGGTGCCTCATGTTAGGTCATGTTAAAATGATCATGATTTTGGTGTGGGAGAGAGACGGAGCTATACAAAACGCATAGCATGTGATAGGCCCCAGGTCTTTCTTTTGTCGAATGACAAGAGTCATGTGTACCTTGCGATGTACAATTGGATATAAGGTTGTTATATAAGATAGTTATTACATGAGAAGTTTGGTTCAGTTTGGCAGTATCGACCCATAGAAAATAATGTGGCTACTTTAAACTATTATCTCTGAAAAACAAAGAAACTGTATATAACGTACATAAAAGGATGATTATCGTGATGACGGCGAAAAAAAAGTAAAGAAAGAAAGAACAATCATTTATTCGACACATACAAACTCACATTAAATAAGAGAGAAAGAACCATTATTTATTCTGCACATTCAACTCACATGAAATAAGAAAGAATGAACAATAATTTATTCTGCACATACAAACTCACATTAAATAAGAAAGAAAGAACAATCATTTATTCTGCACATACAAACTCACATTAAATAAGAAAGAAAGAACAATCATTTATTCTGCACATACAAACTCACATTAAATAAGAAAGAAAGAACAATCATTTATTCTGCACATACAAACTCACATTAAATAAGAAAGAAAGAACAATCATTTATTCTGCACATACAAACTCACATTAAATAAGAAAGAAAGAACCATTATTTATTCTGCACATTCAACCTCACATTATAAGGAAAGAAAGAACAATCATTTATTCTGCACATACAAACTTACATTAAATAAGAAAGAAAGAACAATAATTTATTCTGCACATACAAACTCACATTAAATAAGAAAGAAAGAACCATTATTTATTCTGCACATACAAACTTACATTAAATAAGAAAGAAAGAACAATCATTTATTCTGCACATACAAACTTACATTAAATAAGAAAGAAAGAACAATAATTTATTCTGCACATACAAACTCACATTAAATAAGAAAGAAAGAACCATTATTTATTCTGCACATACAAACTTACATTAAATAAGAAAGAAAGAACAATCATTTATTCTGCACATACAAACTCACATTCAATACATAAAATGTAAAAAAAAACAAGTTCTAAGTCAATTATTACTAACAATTGGTATTTATTTTTCACTTTTACAAATTAAAATTATTATAAACTTATGGTAATGTTATCTTACTTCAATGTTTAAATCATAAATAGATATTCACATTACTGCAATGCCCGATTAAAACACTTACGCCATTTAAAATACTGTCATTTGCACTTAAAGAATAAATAAATAATTCATTAAAACAAATACATATATCGTTAAGGCACACAACAAGTAATTATTTACTTTAATAATACAGATTGTCATTTTATTAAAATTATAATAATATCAGCAACCTGATTAAGCAAGCTAAATTAAAAACTGTTCATAAATGGCAACACTTTGTTAAATGAAAAACCTGCAATATTGTTTAATTAAAAATTATGTTTTATTAAAGGCGTAGCGAAAGCTCGGTCGTAAAGCAAAGCTTTGTAAAAAGACAGAAACAAAATAATATGAGAAATGTTTCATTTGTTTAGAACTTAGTTTCACTGGCCCTATTAACAATAGGACTGGGGACTAGGCCAAAAAAACAACAAAAAAAACGGTGTTTTTTTACCATAGTAGCTGCTCCCCACGGCTATACTCCCGTGACCCACAGGATAAAAATTATGACATCTCCTATGATAATCAGCAATAGTGTAGCTTTCTAAAAGTGAAAGAAGTTCTGTAAACGGATGAGCAATTTCAGAGTTCACCTACTACATACAAACTAAAAAACTTTACCTCTTTATAATATTGGTGTACATATAGTTTTACTTTGGGTGGTGTAATAAAATGATTGATACTACCACTACGCAGAGATGATAAACATTTCAAAGATTTTTTATCCGAAACACAGCTGAAAGCTTACGAAGCCAAGGGAACCGAAAAACAAACCAGGGAAACAATATAGACAAAAAACACATAAATAAAAAGATTAAAAAAATGAAGCCAGCGCAAACCACACCCAATCTTCGGTTTCCCATATCGCATGAACCGAAAATTTCTGCGTTCCAATTTCGCACACGTCTGTACACAAATTTGCCTGAAATAAGTGGCCGGCATGGTTATCGAAAATTCGACGCGCCACAGAAATGTGTATCAAAATCGGTAATATCAATGAATATGAATGTAAATTTTAGACTGGAACAATTTAAATTAGTTTAATGGAGTTTGTGGGAAGGTGGAGTTTGTTTAATTCTGATCTCATATATACTTGAAGTTTTTTTTGCTTTTGACATGTTGCCATAGTAGGTAGATTTTTTTTTATGTCCCAGTATTATGTTGTGTTAGTTTCTAATCACTTTTTTTTGTCTTGTGCTGGTGTCAAATAACCATTTTTCCTCCTTTCTTTCTTTTAGGCATAGGTACCTTAAGCGGATTCCTAGTTGTGGAAACTGGCAACTCGAACTACTGTTTTTAATATATGAAAAGTTGACAAGAATTGGATAAAAAAATGTATCAGCGCAAACAACGTAGCTCAGTTTATTCCTACAACTAAAATTAAAATTGTAATTAATCATCAATCTGTCTGCCAAGCCTTTCCCAGCTTCCAGTACAAGACCGCTTTCACATTTAGGCGACTTTAGCAGCGCGATAGTAGCGCGGCAAAACACATGCCTTCACATTATAGTGTGATAGCGGTCTAAAGCCGCTTTCACATTAGAACGTTAGCAGCGCGACAGTAGCGCGGCAGAAGCACAAGCTTCTGCCGCGTCGCGCTGCTAACGTTCCAAAAACGACCTTATGGTCGTTTTCACATTTAGGCAACTTTAGCAGCGCGACAGTCGCGCGGCTAAAGTTTCTAGTAGTCTCTTTAGCTTTTGTTTCTTATAATGGCATGTGCTTGTGCCACGCTACTGTCGCGCTGCTAACGTTCCAAAAACGACCTTATCGTCGTTTTCACATTTAGGCAACTTTAGCAGCGCGACAGTCGCGCGGCTAAAGTTTCTAGTAGTTTCTTTAGCTTTTGTTTCTTATAATGGCATGTGCTTGTGCCACGCTACTGTCGCGCTGCTAACGTTCTAATGTGTAAGCAGCCTAATCGAATGCAGCTCAATACCAGTATGATACATAGAAAGACTGCATACCCAACCTCCACAACCAGTAACTGGGTAATACGATACTTCTCGGTAAGAATGGTAGTGGCTGCTATTATTTAGCCACGAGCTCCTCCGGTATCTAATCTTCAATAGTTGTTAAATAAACGGGTTCCAAATGGTCAGCGTAATTTTTCAAGCCCGTTTAGGTACCGTAAAATATTAATAAAATAAAATCTAAATTGATAAAACCCTTTCGGCCTCGGAAATAAAAAGATATGAGGGGGAATAAAATATAGTATTAGTATCAAACAGTAAAAATTTGGCTCATACTTAAAAGTAATTGATGTCATGAAGACGAAAATAATTATTTCATACGTATGAATATTCATGTCTCGTGACTGTATCCATGCAATATATACAACATACCTACTATACATTTATTTGAGTTAAGCAATATTAAAATGTATAACGTAAACTACATGTTCAGATAACTGGAAAACAAATTACAAATATAATTTGTTCATTTAAATGCAATACAAGTTGTGCAAAAGTTAAACAGTTCTTTTGCAGTTAATTTTGATGGCAAAGTCTTTTTACATTGCATTATAGGATTCTTCAGTTATTTGTTTTTACCTTTCTTAAGTCATTTGATAGGTAATGCAATGCCTATTTTATTTACTCGTGACTTATATTTAAAAAAAATAACAATTATTTATCGTTGTTTTCTGCGCTGTTTGTTGGTGTTTTTTTTTGCTTTGTTAATTTATTTTTTAACATATTTTATGCTGTTCCAATCGACGTTACTCATTTATGGTATGCGTCATACTTGGCGCAAATAAACACTTTTCCTATAAAAGGACAACTTTTGTACAATTTTTTTTTTACGCCAAGCTCAAAGGTTGACTAGTGGTGGATGCCTAAAAGTATAGGGATGTTGCCTGGGTCCCTCAGTTAGATTATCGGAAAATATTGGACACATTTATATTTTTTTCATTATTGTATCAAAACAATATAAAAATTACGTAGATAAAACGCATCAAAGATAAGGAGTGGGAGCTTGTAACGTCATTTTTTGACTGGCCTGTTAGTCTAGTGGTTAGTGACCCTGACTGCTAAACCGGAGGTCGTGGGTTCGATTCCCACCCAGGACAAATCTTTGTGTGATGAGCATGATCATTTGTTCTGTGTCTGGGTGTAATTTGTCTATAATATGTATGTATATAGAAATATATAAGTATGTTTATCAGTTGTCTGGTTGCCATAGCACAGGCTCTGCCTAGTTTGGGATCGGATGACCGTGTGTGAGTCGTCCCAAGATATTATATTATTATTATTTTATTATTTCAAGTTAAAAGTGTACTGGTAAGTGACGTCACACGAGTTTTCAACGCTCTGTATCGTTTTAATTTTTTGTTAACGTGCCAAAAGAAAAAATATGTGTCCAATACTTTTTGGAAATTTATCTGACGGACTATTTTTTTAATCAAATACCCTACTACTTGAAGTTTTAATAAAAAAAAAGATAACTGCTTACCAATACCTCAATTTAAAATGTTCCACAAACCACGTAAGCAGGAATCACGACTTATTTCCCGCCTCAGAGCTATACCATATACATCTTGAATATACCCATGTATATTGAGCGAGTATATCTACACACGTATCCGGCATATACGTCCGTGGTACAGCCGATAAATCATTGTGACATTTCACTGAGACGTCGACATCGGTCGTTTGTCGCGTCACCAGCGCCGCCTGCCGATAACACACAAAAACAGGAAAAGTCACTACTAAATTGTATACTTTATAGCTGCACTGGCATTTGCTCGCGGCTATTCCTTTATGAATCTGCCTAGCCTTTTCTCAACTATATTGGGGGCAGCTTCTAGCCTAAATGGATCCAGCTGACTACTAGTAATTTACATGGACTGACTGCCTATAGGTCCTCCACAACCCTGTAACTGGCAAGACTGGTGTCAGATTTTCTGGCTTCTGACTACCGAAACGACTCTCGAAGATCTCCACGGCAGGGACCAACAGCTCAACGTACTACCAACGAGACACGGAGGAGTCTTGGTACGTACTCACGGACCAACCGCGGCACGCGTCGCTCCGTCGACCTCAATGATGAACTCTAGTATCTGTTTTTATTTAGCTATGAGCTACTCAGTATTAGACTTCCTAAGGGTACCTGTTTAGATACACCACGGGAACGTACTTTTGGGATAAAGGTACGTCTAACTCCAGGCCATACCAACTCTACCCGTGTTCCAATCGAAGTCCTTTCAGACAACAGGCATGATTAATTTACAAACATTCAAACATGCGGACTTTCATTCATTGTAATATTAGATAGTGAGATAGATTCGGCGGTGAGCTTTTTTATTCACAGTTCATATATTTTTATGTGTTAATAAGGTGCATTTTTCTACAACAATGTTGGGGTCGACTTCCTGCATATCAGAATTGTAGAAAGAGCCACTGCCATGTGGCTTCCGTTATAACTACAGTGAGTTATCGATAACCTGATAGCACGAAAATTTCTAACAAAATCTATTTTTCTTGTATTCGATGCAACTTTTTAGAGATCAATAAAAACAATGATTTTCATGAAAGTAACAAAGACCTGACAGTAATATAGCTTATATATACTTCAAAATAACAGATAGGCTATGATTTAAACACAGGAGAATACTTATTAGACGCGATCACCAGCTCAACATTATCATATTAGCCGAAAGACGTCCACTGCTGGACTTAGGCCTCCCCCGAGTGTCGCCACAACAACCGGTCCTGTGCATCGCTAGCTACTAGTCAAATATAATCACTACCCCATGTGATAATTGCAGTATAAAACTTTAATTTAAACCATTATGATACAGAGGTAAACTTGTTTTTATTTTTGTAGGAGGTAATCCGATTGTGAAAAATCTTGACAGTTATGGTAGGCGCCAGATAAACATGCAATAAAGTACATTGACCTTTCCGTAACATCCTTTCGTAGATACCCGAACAATAAATTATGAACCATTTTTCATTACTAGAGAACGTTAATGATCACGACGAAAGTCGATTCAGGATAGCTTTATGTCTTTATTTCTGTATTTGATATTAAGAAAGTCAATTAAAGTATGTGGGTCTATGACCGTCATTGCACATTTATTTGGCGCCTATCATACACCAACCCTCCACAATCCCGATAAAATGCACGAAACCCATGCGATAGAACTGCTGTTCTAATACATAAACTTTTTGTCATTAAATTGAGACGTAACACGAATATAGAACACAAAATGTGTATTCATCACCTAATACTTTCTCAATCACAGAGAGCCAAAACTATAGTGAAGAATGTTTGTCGAATGGAAACAAAGAGAGCGACAAATATTTGTCGATGGCTGTACAGACAAATCCTTTGAGAGCGTCCTACGCTGTTTCAGATTTACCCTTATATGAGTCCAGTGTTAGTTACTTGTTTGCGCCGAGCGAGAAACACGAGACTTGTGGCGGATTGACGAGCTCTACGTCGAAGAGGGTTTTAAAATAAAACAGGTACATTAATTGGTTAAATAGAATATTTGACTGTTTTTTTAATTGCTCATAAAACTATTTACACAGAAAGGGGTATATTATGTAGCTAGTTTTTGTTTAAAGTGCACATGTCGTCTGTCATAAAGAGGTTAGTAAAATAGTTGGAGCATCTGAAAGGGTATGACATCATTTATGGTAATGAGAAGACTAGCGATTGTCTATGATAATGATTTATGCATACAATAATATGCGTATTTGATTTGATTTTGACCGACATATTTCTCAATCATTGTTTTGATCGGCTACATTCACAAAACCGAGATCATTTTTAGACGCTTCTGCTGGACAAAGTCCTCGTCCAACTTTTAAAGACACCCAAACCCTCAAGAACTTAGGTATTATATGTGTTTAATCGGTCTTTGATACCATTTGAAATCAAATATACCTAGCTAGGGGCTTATATCGATAGTTAGCATCCAAAGTGACAGGAGGTGTTATACCGTTGTCACAAGTTTACCAATTGTTACAACTTCAGCACCTCCATGTAGGAATTAATTTGGAATGGGGTAACTAGTTAAACTAATTGGGGAACCACGCCCTTACTATTAATGCCAGTTTAAGCGATTTACGAGTCAAAATATAGCAAGATACGTAAAAATAAGTCCATTGTAATAATGGAATCTACGTTTTAGTTTTAAAAACTCATGTTGAAAAAGTCAGTGCTAGTCTATGATTTCTACTTATTTTGTGGTTGCTTCTGTACTGCTATAGATAACACGATGGGAGTCGGATTAGCACACGAAGGGCTCAGTACAATAAAACGAAAAAATCATGTTTATTGTAGGCAATATAAATACACCCTGAAAATTTCACATATATACAACCCGCTAACAGACATACGGATAGTGGAGGCTTAGCAATTCACTAACTACAATAACTCTCAAACAAAACTCTTACATTCAAACTACAATAACACGACAATCCAAGAAGTACTTGAAACCAAATTCTTAGGCATAACATTAGATAGGTATTGCAACTGGAAAGCACACACAACCCGCGTATGCTCTAATTTAAATAAATTTGTTTATGCTCTAAAAAAACTATGAAAATTAACAAGCGTTAAAACTGCTATGGCTGCGTATCATGGATACGTCGGGTCTATTATCAGATACGGTCTTTTAATTTGGGGCAATTCTTGCCAAACGAAAAAAGTTTTTATAGCACAAAAAAAATGTGTCAGAGCCATCTGTGGAGCCGGACCTTTTGAATCGTGTAGACCTCTTTTTAAAAAATTAGGGCTACTGACTCTCACTAGCTTTTATACATTAGAAGTAGGATTATTTGTGAAGAAGCACTCTGAGCTGTACACCAAAGTTATCGAAAAAAGGAAATTCATCTCGAGAGACCCTACCCGACTATCGGTCACACGTTGTAGAAGCAAATTATTCCAAAGTAATTCCTATAATATGTCTGTCAAAATCTACAATCAAATACCAAAACAAATAAGAGAGCTACCGTTAATTTTTTTCAAAAATAAACTTAAAAAGTGGCTCTACAACAACGTGTTCTAAACATTAAGCGAATTCTTAAACCATAAGCAATGTCGAAATCTCTAGACGATCATAGGTCCTACAATAGGTAAATTATATCGCTAGTGAGATATTTAACTTGAAACTTTTTCCTTTTTATATTTTTTCATTTGTATAAACAAAATGCATAATCTCACAAAAAAATTAAAGTTTTACTTTTTTTTTGTTTAATTTTGTCTTGCATGATCTCAGATAGAAATTAAGTGTTAAAAATGATCTCTGTACCTAGTTAATATTAGTTGTTATCTTAATTAAAAGTTTTTTTTTTTTTTGCATGCTGAAAATGAGTAAGCAAAATATGTGGAACGATTTTAACTTAGGAGCATTATGTACCATATTTTACGCTAAATAAATATTCTATTATATTCTATTAGTAATAGGTTAGTTACCCTTCGTGTATGGCACCCCCAACAGGAAGCATCGCTTAACCTTCTGAGTATCTACAGAACGTACAGTAAACAATATGACTGACACGCAAATCTCAACGCCAAACAATATTCAGATCAATCAGAATCACCGAAGTAATATTCCGAAGATTAACCGAACACGGAACATTTCCCATTTACGCTTTATTAATAAATTCTAAATATAGAAGCGAACTTCTTGAATGGAACTCAGGGAATCGATATTTCAAAAATTCTTCAAGTTCGTTCATAAAGAAACACTCCAGTGCGCTTTTCCGCAGACGACCAACGGGATCCTTGAAACTTAACGAAATTTTCAACTTTAGCCCGATTCATCATGCCTTATACAGAGAGGTAGCTTATAATATCTTCTGCGCCATTAAATCTAAATTATTCCCTGTACCACGTTCAAAAGTAGGTAATAGGGTAACTTAAGTGAAATATAAATTGCCACAAACTGTTGTAAAATATGGCTCAATATTTTCGACTAGTAGGTAATGTTTATTTTAGCATATACAAATTAGATAGACCTATCTTTATTTATGTTTTCATTATTATAAAGTACTCGTAACCTGATTATATTATATAATTTAGTACATACGAGTTTAAATTTATCTCTTTCTGAAATAACCGCGATTTCTGAATTGGGAATAGTTTGAGAACTTTCCAGAGTCTATTTTTATGCAAAACTGATACTTTCATTAAATACATATATTATAGCATTAATGAGTGTGATTTCGTAGTATTACTATGGATATTATGGCATTAAGGAGTGTGATTTCGTAGTATTAGTATGGATATTATGGCATTAACGCGTGTGATTTCGTAGTATTACTATGGATATTATGGCATTCAGGAGTGTGATTTCGTAGTATTAGTATGAATATTATGGCATTAATGAGTGTGATTTCATAGTATTACTATGGATATTAAGGCATTAATCAGTGTGATTTCATAGTATTACTATGGATATTATGGCATTAATGAGTGTGATTTCATAGTATTACTATGTATATTATGGCATTAATGCGTGTGATTTTGTAGTATTACTATGGATATTATGGCATTAATTCGTGTGATTTCATAGTATTACTATGGATATTAAGGCATTAATCAGTGTGATTTCATAGTATTACTATGGATATTATGGCATTAATTCGTGTGATTTCATAGTATTAGTATAGGTATTATAGCATTTATGAGTGTGATTTCTGAATTGCGAATCTGAAAACTTATCAAACTCTATCATGAGAGTATCCATACTATAGCGAAAGTAACTGTCTGTCTGACTGGCTGTTTGTTACCACTTTACATCTTAACGGCCGACTGGATTTAGGTGGAACTTGGCACACGAGTAAACCATGTCCTAGATTAGAACATAAGAAATACTTTGATTTCATATCCGACTCGATTTACCCGCGACGTCATACGCACATTTCCCGTTTTTTCCCATTCCGTATAGCCTTTCTCATGAATGTGGCAATCATATCCAAATAAAATATTCTCAATCCGACTAATAGTACCAGAGATTGCGAGATGCGGGAATGGGAAAAAACGGGATAAACGCGTACGAAGTTGCGGACAAAAGCTACTCAAAATAAATAAAAAAACACCACAAAATAAAAAAAGAAACATGTTGCTCAAACTACCCAACCAGCATTATGAGAACCCATAAGATTTACTTTCCCCCTGCGCGTCACAACTAAATCCCAACATAGTTGGTAAAAGACAAATGACAAATGTTCCCTGTGTTGGGGCAGTGCTAAGAAAGCGAATGTTTATTTAGGGACAGAAAATCCCGTGGTTTGCTCAGAAGGGTTACATCGGTTATCACGTTTTCTTTTAACGGGAGACAGGAAAAAAACGGTCTTGTATTTACGTTTGGGAAGTTTATAGCAAAGTTACGTTCTCATGTATGAAATGGGCAAAGCTAAGGCTATTTTAAAATCTTATTAATATTATGCCTATATTATCCTACTACACGGCAAACATCCCGTCCGTCTTCCAACTTTCCCCTCTAAAGAGATTGCAGGTAAAACTTAAAATATTCTACCTAGCAATAAATTGTTTTCCAAACAGCCAACGCTAAAAATATCTTAAGTATCTTTACTACATTAAAATAAAATTCAAAATCGTATTTTTGCAAATATGGTTTAAAAATAAGTAGGTGTTATACATTATGCAACAATCAATACATATAAAATTCTTCCGTTACTGAGTGATTGACAGACAACGCGCAACCGAAAATGCTGGTCGTAAAAAGCTAAAATTTGGCATGAAGGTTCCTTGGAGAGTGTAGGGGAGCACTAAGACAGGATTTCGAAATTCATACGGGTTCGGGGAAAAATGGAATATGCGCGTACGAAGTCGCGGGCAAAAGTTAGTAGGTAGAAAGTATATACAATCTAGTATCACGATTATTTTACTTTTCAGCATGCAAAATATAGATATAGATAAATACGAGTTCCTCTATATCGAATAGTTTCAAGGTCCAGGAATTTAACACTCTGTCTACTGACAACACATTCATAATAAACAAACAGATAGATGAGTATGTTGTGTAGTCCAACGCTACCCCAGGTACCATACCAAAGACGCAAGACAATAAACCATCCGTAATAATGGATATTCTTTGAACCCCCGACCTCTGTACTTAAGTGCGTAATATAGCACATCTAATCCTGTACTAGGACAACCGAACAGGGCAGGAGGTCTCATTCAGGGCACCATAGCTTTTGTTCTGCACCGGAAAATCAAGGAGGAAGGGAATAAAGGAAAGGGCCTTTACAAATCCAACGAAGACCCACCTGACCTCGCAGGCAATTACAGTTACTTTCTTAAAGAATAGATTGTCATTCACAGCGTTCATATTGTTTGGCGCTTGTAATTTCGAATATCCGAATATTTTGCTCCGAATAATTATGATTCTTCATATTTCGGAGGACGACACGAAATTAATTCCGAAGAAACCTTTTGTAACTCGGGTGTAAAATAAATTAATAAAGCTCCTGCTGTGTTATTGATTTTAATGAATTTGTATCCTCGGTTCGATGTTGGAAAATCTTTTCAACATATTTATTGCCTTCCTTTAAGTTATAACAACAGACACGGTAGAAAACATTTTAATTTTAAAATATTTTTTTAAATGTAAGCAAACATTAATTTTACATTACTGAATTTTAATAATCTATATTAAAATATTTCACAGCAACGTGAAAAGGCAACGCTTCTTAACAAAAGACAGCAGGTTTTAGGTGCGAAAAATTCACGTTTTGATAATTACAGCAATCCTTTGAACACCCCCACACACGTGTGAACAGCCCTTAGATGACAGGTTGTCTGAGTCACCTTTATCATAGAGGCATGCATCTCATTCTTCATGTTTTTCACGTAAAAACACTTTTGTCATGTGAATTTATGGAAACCATTTTTATTTTTTATTAGCACAAATTGACTGAGAATAATAAGTTGAAAATATATCATTAATTTTATTTTTAGATCTTTGTCGTGAAAAATACTCGTAAGTGAAGATATTTTGATAATAATGTCCCATTTTACTAACTACTTATGTATGAATATATAATCATTTTTGGGACTTTGTTAAGACTACAAAAGAGGCACTCTTATAGAGGGAAACTCCAATGATAATAACTTACGTATTATATCGAGAGTAAATAGTACCAAGAATAGAATGTATGCCCTAGAGGCTTTTATAAATATGATAGGAGACTTCATTGAACTTTCTGAAAATAAGCATTATTATGGAGTTCTAAGAAAATGCTCTATCGTTTAGGTATTGAAGATTTCTTTAGCAGTCATTGCCAAATCCGGTGGAGAAGTAAACGAATACAAAACGCATACAAAGACGTAAGACATTAGGTAAAACATAAGTTTACGTGGGTGAAATTCTCCAAATAATGTAGGTATAATCTTGTTCGAAAATTGGAAGCGATGCGGTCCGCAAGAACATAATGAGTCCAATCGCTGTATGATAATATTTAAGAAAAACTTTTAGTTTCGAAGTCAAATCTGCCGTTTATACAACAAAAAAGAAGCTAAACCGAAAACCTCAAAAACGTTAAACAAAAAATCTCTGAAAGAGTTATGTCTAAACATGTTCAAAATAAAAAGGCCGTCGCCAGCTGTTTGCCATTAAGCATATTTTAGTAGCAGGTGCGGGATATTGATATAATTTTAACGCAAACGACAGCGTATATACTCGCAGAGGTGACACCGAAGAGGACATGTTTGAACATGTCTCAAAATTTGGCAGGACTCCATGGTCACACCTTCGCCACGTTACCCTCATTTCATTTCGGTAGGTATATAAAAAAGCTGATCTAAAAATGGTTTCGAATTTTTTGAACGTGTTCCATGGGGCTTTTGTTTTATCATAAGGTGTGCTATAGAATTAAAAACATTACCCTCATTCTGAACCGTAGGGTTAAAAAAAAACATTTCTTTTCACATTCCATCAATTCAAAAGATCTTAAAATATAAGGTCGCACGAAAAACGTCTCCTTCGATTTATTTTCGTAACTTATTTGAATAAAACGCTCATATTACTGAAATAATAAATTGAATAAAGGTATAAATAACAATTTTTTCAACCTTCTATCATACGTACTCGTTCAAAAATAGAGTATTGTGTGACAGAAAATTGCATTTTAAAACATTTATTCAAGTCCTGTGGGATCGCACAAACGGCTACGAGATATTTGAAGCGTTTTTTTGCTGACGCATAGGGAGGTATCACCAAGAACACAATTCCTTTTGCCCTGCCTCGGGGTACACAAATAGTATTCTATTTCCAATATTGATCGATATCTCTAGCAAGGAGAAGCTGCTACAATATTCAGGAGTACTGAGGTAGGTACAAATAGCTCTAAATACTTAGACGGTATTTTTAGGTAATCTACGTTTACATCGCGTTTATTGTCAATAGCTTTTGCTGGATTAACAAGAGACAAGCGCGATGGGACGACAATACGACGAAATTCTTAATAGAAATTATTCTTAGGACACACCATCCTTTATTCGATTTCAATTAAAAATGAACGTACCTGTACCGTCGTCGCCTCGTGCTTGTCTGTAGCTGTGGATCTAGCTGCCTTTCGGTAACAGCTGAGCCTTGAGGTTTGTCAGAACGATTGTATTCAACGGTGAATGATGGTACGATGGTGATCTTGCGTTCAGCTTCCATATTTCTGTCCATACTCGTAGGTGAATGGTCATTCTTCTTTGAAATGCGTAGGTATTTCCTACATAAATAAAACAAAAAAGATGTGACATAAAACACTTTTATTTAAAACTTATTATTTGAGCTACATAGCGGAGTTAGTTTGATTTGCTTAAGCCTTAGCTGCTCCAACTTTTTCAGCCAGCTCAATGCATTGCCGCATAAGTGACACATAACCAGACAGTATTGCACGTTCTGAAACAATGAACTGGATTAAAAAAGAGAAAGTTAAATATTCTACATTGTCTACTTTACAATCGCTTTTTGACAGCTGCCGTAAAAGTTAGCCTTGAAAAAATAGTATGAAAACTGCTTAATATTATTTAACTATCTTGTTTATGACTTAAAGATGCCAATAATATCGTAAGGCCCAATTGCACAAACCAAAGTTATCTTTTAACTCTGAGTTAGTTGCTCACACGAGTTTTATATATCAAATATTTCATTGTGACCCCGGGTTAGCAACTAACTCGAGTTAAAAGTTTATGCTATGCTATCAGTCGATAGATTAGTCTGACGTAAAAATAATCTAAAGATATGAAATACTGATTGTTTGAAGTTCTCGTCATCATGCGAAGAGAGAAGCTTCACCCAATCAGACAGTCATTTCATTCACTTCTAAACTAGTCTAAGCCTTTACGCTATCGTTTGTACAAACTACGAGCGAAGAATTAGAATAAACTTATCCATAAGTCTGAGGATAATTTTAATAGAGTTTCCACTATTCCGAAGCTTATTCTTTGAAGGTTTAAAGCTATAGAACTTGACGCTTTGTCTTCAGAATATCGAACAGTGAATGTAAAGTGTGGTAAGTCAGACAAACTTTTGATAACGTTCAATCTTTGTGGATTTTACTGAAATATATGAAAGTTTTTAAATGCACGTGATGTGTTTTAGGAATAAGACGTACGTACCTACTTGATTTTTGGTGAAAGGTACAATACGATTTTAAAGTACATTAAATTTAATTATATTTAAATGCATTATGAATACGAAATTATGTTTGATTGTTAAGCTTTATGCTGACTGTCCACGAGAGCGGAGAGGAGAGTAAAGGAGAGGAGCGAAGCTTTGCCAATATTGGCCAATGGAAATGCATAGAATCTCCGCTCCGTTTCAGTGGACAGGAATCACGAACTAGTTTAAAAATTCATACGAAACAGGGAAGCGGAGCGAGCCAGTGGAGCGGGAAAGCAGAGCAGGGATGCGAAAAAACACGGCCGCTCGCTCAAATTACTCGTGGCGTGAGCTCCGCACAGTCCGCAACTGCGCTCCGCATTACTCCGTCGCTCGGCTCAGCTGCCTCGCTCCGCTTCAGTGGACAGTCAGCCGAATCGCAGAAACGATTTGGATGAACTTTAGTAGAGTTAGATGATACCATATAGAGACTGTTGCAAGCTACTTTATTTTTGTGAAAAAAGCCACGGGCTAAAGCTTCTAACAAAATATGAAGACGATATAGTGCGTTGAACATACGCGCGACGTCACTATTATGGTACAATTGGATAAAAATAATGCGATGCAAACAAACCCAAAAATGGAGTCGGTTTTCATTTCGATTGTTTAAGACTTGTAATTTTCCGGAACGAAATATAGTTCCGGAAAATTACAAGTATTTACTACCCGACCCCATTTTTGTGGCTAATACGTACCTACACTGTGAACTCAAATAAACTAGGGAGGGATCAGTTAACGCCAGACTATAATCTTATCAAAAATATACACCAAGCAACGATAACCATAAACAAAACACAGCACAGCCACATTTGTAGACATATTCATATTCCAATAATAGTCGATTTCGGCACGAAAAACCGTGACATTTACGGATGTGGGTAAATCAATTCGGAGACGGGTGCAAACATTACCCATGTCAGCGGAGCGCGAAGGTTCCGTAGGCACTGGCGATTGTTTAGCACAAAAATGATTTGAACCCTATTCAGAGGACATAGGTACTAGGTTAGTGAGTTCAGGAAGAATATTTCTGTGCGTTCATCGCGACAAGCCCGAAGCAGAATGTTGTCATAGATAACACACGGCCAGCCCAACGGCTCAGGTAAACATTGGTTTTGTCAAATATTATGCGATGAAATTTCAAGCATTCTTTGTTTCCACCTCATGAAACTCTCGTTGGGTATTTTTCTTTCATCTTTTTTTTTTGTATCAGGATTTTCCAAAACTTATCTTGTTTTTGGGCAGTTTCTGACTCAAATACTGACTGAATATATTGAACATTGTTGAATTGGATTCAAATACCTGGAACAGACTAGTCCATTAATATTGTAGTTACATAATATGCCCCAATATTTATTATTCGTAGAATTTCATGCCAGTACTACTGAAATCTCAGAACACCTAATTTCTTTACTCAGAAATATTTTAACGAATTGGCAACTACTCACCCATCAATGTAGAGAAATTATAAAGGTATGAGAAACTGAGACTTTCCACGCTACTATCCTTCGAAAACTGAATTTATAATGGAAATGCCAGCCCCGTCCAGTCCACGTATACGAGGTCTAGTCGGGCTTCTATCTACGGGGTGTGAGATGAGGTGTGGCGAGGGGTGCGCGGGTCGCGGGGCCCGGGAGGCGGGGGTTGTCCGTCAGTTGATCCGATCGCGGGACCAGCTGATTGATGACGCCGATTAGTGATGCCCAACCCGCCCACGAATAAATTGTCGACCGATTTTTAGCTTCGTAAACTTAAGTCCGAACCCGCCTTTTTGTATGTTGAAAATTTCGAGACTCGACGTTGTGTGTTAATGGAAAAAGGATTCGAAAATAATTTCAGTATTGGAAGTTTACCTTCCTCTCGCTGTAATTTTTTATTTTATTTTTAGGCGATACAAAATAATATTAGAGTCTAGCTGGGTTTTATGTAGAAGTCTTACAAATTAATTTTAAGTAATGGGAAAATAAATATTGTTTATCGTAAAAATATACTCTTATCATACGGCTACAACTATGGAGTTATAAAAATGGATAAATACACTTCTGGACACATCTATTGGCCCACCTTGTATTTTCAGTTTCGTTTGGTCCTAGCTAAAATTTTATATTAGGTCGAGCAAAAAGTTTTTATGCAGTTTTGAACCTAGCACATTCACAATTTCATTCAATAGTCTTTTTTTGAATTTCGAACACAGAATTTAAAGAAACAAAAGACAATTTGGAGCCTGTTTGTTGATATCAAACAATCGAATACTAAGAAAACTTGGTTTTATTGGTTTACTTGGATTTAATTCTTGAAAAAGTGATTGATATCTTTGGTTTTGCAACAAACATTACTTATTCTTAACATTAAGGTGAGGTTCTATCAATAATCTATGGATACTTCACCTGAAGTCGCCGCCCAAGCTGTTGCACTTATTCAGGCCGGACACAGCCAAAGAAACGTGAGTGCTCAACTTAATTTAAGTCGATCTGCGGTCCGAAATATTTATCGGAGGTACCCAGAGACTGGCGGCTTTGTTCGTCGCCAAGGAAGGCCACGATCTTGGGTCACAACTGAAAGGCAGGATCGATTCATCGTGACGACCAGCTTGAAAAATCGTCACCTTACCTCCATTGAGATACAAAACCAACTTTGCGACTTCCACGGAGTATCTGTGAGCGCTCGAACTGTTCGGAGAAGGTTAAAAGAACGCGATATGGTACCACACAAGCCAGCTAATGGGCCCAAACTAACGCGAGCCCACCGAACAGCGCGCCTTCATTTCGCACGCAGTCATTTAAATTGGATACAGCAAGATTGGAGCCGTGTACTCTTTTCTGATGAGTCTAAAATTGTGTTACATGGCAATGATGAAAGGAAGAAGGTCTACCGACGTAAGGGAGAGCGTTTCGCACAATGCTGCTTTGAAGAGAGGGTTGCTTATGGCGGTGGCTCATGGACTGTCTGGGGCGGTATATCCGCGAGCGGCAAAAATTGCATAGAGCGGATGATAAACTCTATGCCTAATCGTATGAGAGCTGTGGTAGATGCCCATGGAGGCAACACGCGTTATTAAATTAAACCTTTATTTGATAAAACATGTTTTTTATTCAAAAATCAATTGCCTTTAACAAGGCGCATATCCGACTTGTTAGGCGTAGCTCCATGTCGTATGGTATTCTGAATTCAAATTTAAAACAATACGATCGAAAAAGATGGCAAAATGTGTCAGGTTTAAAACTTCATCAACAGTTTTTGTTCAATCTAGCAATCATATTTCGGTAGGGGCCATCGAAACCTAAACTCTAAGGTGGGCCAATAGATGTGTCCAGAAGTGTATAATACTAGAAAAAATGCACAAGTCACATTATAGAGAAATTGAATTTAACAGTTCCAACATTACAAAAATTATCAATAATATGGTAAATCACTTTCAACATGTATTGGTATCAAAAAAGCCAAAACGTGGTTTAAAAATATATTATCGATATGAAACCCTGTATTCCTGATACTATTGTTCAAATACGACCCGCAGAACTGCAGACTCATCATTGGCTACCTCCGTTTCGTTTAAGAGTTGAAATAATTTCAGCTTTACGCTTTATTTGTTTTCCATAATGGAGCATGATTCAGCGCTTTTTCTTCTACTAAACGCACAAATGGTGCCTCTATTTGCGTAACACGTTATTGAAAAAAGAAAACCGTTTTATTAAAGGGTAATAATCCATACTCATCCATCTTGTATTGTATTATACATCTATGTATATAAATAAAATGAATCGCTAAATGTGTTGCTAAGCGCTAAACTCGAGAACGGCTGGACCAATTTCGCTAATTCTTTTTTTGTTTTGTTTGTTATTATCAGGAAAAGGTTCTTATGAAAGAAAATTTTGAAAAACATTATCATCGGGCGAAGCCGGGGCGGTCCACTAGTATGATATAAAACAAAATCGGGTTAGTTACACAATTTATAACTCAAGAACAGCTGAACCGATTTTGAAGATCTTTGATTGTTGGATTTGTTTTTGCCCCGAATAACTATTTAAACATTGAGTAAATTAGGTAAAGAAAAAATGTGATTGTACAAAAATCATTTTCGAATACAACGCCATTTCTGATACATGACAAAAACAAAACACGACAAAAATGTATTCTGAGGCGGTACGAAGTTCGCCAGGACCACTAACACTATTATAAATGTAAACTCTGTCTGTTACCTCTTCACGTCTTAACGGCTGAACGGATTTGGATAACTCAGGGGTAGACATTGGATACTTTTTGTCCCAGGAGTATGTTCTCTTTCCAATAAATACGCGGGCGAAGCCGCTGCCAAACGCTAGTTCTATAATATATGCGAAAGTAAGTTTGTATTCTGTTAGTTTGTTAATTTTTGAAGCCCAAGCCGCATCACCGATCTTAAAACTGGTCTAAGGCACTTTTCTCACCGCGCTGGCGAGGAAGCGATTAGCTATCGACTATTTTCTCGCTGAGGAAACGGACAAATTATATAGATCCCGTGTGAGTAAAAGAGACACAAACATTTATAGTCGATAGCTGGCACTGTGAGAACTCTCTTACCACTAGTTTGTCGCAACGACAAGAGCTATCAAAGCAATACTCGCTCAGCGATGCTCGCTTGGCGGCCAACCAGCGGTCATTTGTAGCAATAGTGCGGGCCGGAGCGATTAGTACGAGTTATCGCTGTCGCACAATAGGAGTCGCTTATAGCCGAGCGACAAATCGATCGGGACTAAACACTAGATTTTTGCTGCTCGCCACGTCGTATCTAGTTTCTAGCTTTACTCGCTTCTCGCTGATCGTTGGCGGTGGGACAAGTACCTAAAGCATGGAAAGGGACATAATATACTTTTTATCAACAGGGGTGAAACCGCGGGCAGGAGCTAATAACTAAGTAATTATTGCTCAATATCGAACACAAATCCAAATAAATTCTGAAGTGAAAAATGTTCAGAATTTATTAAAATTAAACATTGACTCTGTTTAAATGTCATCTGGCGTTTATTGTTTGAATTCAATCTTATTGAATACACGAATGCTCTTCACTGAATCGAATTATTTCTGCGTCAGCAAATATTGGAAAACATTACAAATATTAAAATAAAGCAAACTGGGCATTTTATTTGGGTCTGCAAATAAGAATACACAATGTACCTAAGTGTAGACAAACAAACCTTTTTATGTTAGGTCACAGAATGTCGGGGCTAAATAATAACAGCCCCATGGGTCGATCTTGTTGCCGAATTTGTTCGAAAGAGTTACTGCGGCCATGGAACGCAAAAGGCATTAAGAGGAACACGGATGGGTTTTTAGTCAGTAAGAGTATGCCACTTCCTTCGGCTCCGCCCAGAGCGGAAGGAGCCATTTGATGATTAAAAAATAGGTCCATCTTTCGAGTTAAGCAACGCTTATCGAGTAGGTCCGTGGATGGGTGACCATCCATTACATACTGAGACCTTCTCCGTATCTCGGAAAGCACTGTAACGGCCGGTTTCATTAACGTATCTTCGTTTAACCAACTGTCAAATTAGCGACCAATGATATAGCTGAAACGTCATGTTGCCTTTCAAACATGACGTAAGCCGATGGTCTCGGCTGTCATTTGTAGGTACATCTTTGACAATCAGCCAACAGAAGTGACAAAATCTGCCACCAATCTTGCCAAAGGGTATCGTGTTACCCAGTTACTGGGTGTATAAGCCAGGTAGGAAGTCGCTCCCATGTAAAATACTGATACTCATTTCAACTGGTTAGACTGGAAGCCAACCCCAGCATAGTTGGATAACGACTTTGGAGATTTATTTAAGTTAGGTCATTTATGAAGAAAGAAAAAGAGTTTATGAGCGACAAGCATGACGCATATCAAAAAATAAAATTACAAAAGTTATTCAAGTTGAGAAGATTTGCGTCACTTCGCGCAAAACGGCCATCGCCCAGTATAATGTTGGGACTCGTGTGCGAGACAGAGCCATAGCGCTGGGTTTCAGCGACAACCGGCGTACATTACTTTATCACCAGAAAGTACATTTGTAATTTCAGGTACAAGGCAGAAACTAAAGGACGCTGCATGCAATCATTATTTACACCAAATACGATCGAATTCTTTGTACACGTCAGTTGATCATTGAACCATTGATTTTTTATATTTCCTTTCCAGTCCATATTGCATTTCCTTGTTCTTTGTCAAATGCATTCGCCACTATTAATATTCGCATTTCTTATCGTTTCTTGCGAATACGAATGCGAAATAATTGTTCACCACTTTTGTTAAAAGTAAATTTTAACATTACTAGGGTTAAAAATAACAGAATAGTTCTTATGTGAATAAATCATGAATTTCCCTGACTGTACTTAACTATGCGCACTACGAGGTACTTATAACAAAACCCACAAACATGTGATCCACTCCTAGATAGGCCACATTAAAACAAATTACGTTCGTTCTCGAGCTAATGGCAATCTTGATTAGCATAGCACCAAGCGGTACGTTCGGGGTACGCGAGCAGTACATACGAGGTACGCTAACGGTACGTGAGCGGTAGGGTGCGGTAGAGCCGGTAAGTAACAGTTGCGAAAACTATAAACTATCGCATCCGACGTACCGCGTTGAAGTGAGTCGATAATAAATCGCTAACTTGCTGTGGAATTACTCGGACGGTGGGGCATAGAGTAGATAAATGGTGATGGTCTGTTTTATGACTAAGAGCAAGGGGTTCACATATGTCGACATAAAATACTCAATTGAATCGTATACTGTCATGCCGTTTAACGCTCGCGACAAAACATGTTTGGAGATCTAATTTCTGTGAAGACAGCTAATTTCAGCGGAGATGAGCCAGCGACATGGGAGATAGGTAATAATACCTATCTCCCATGTCGCTGGCTCATCTCCACACACTTGTGTGCTATAAAGCAAACAAGTGTGTGTGCAAACACATTTGCACTCCATCTTCTCTCAGTCTTATAGAATAATTGGTCGACAATCCATCGTGCCAATCCTATTTGGGTTGGTACGATCATACTGATCATTCAGATTCAGATCAGAGAGATCATTAATATCACGCGCAGTACCATAGACTTAACATATTTTCCGAACCAGAGAAGTATCACACCGCCAACTTCCAAACTGCAGACGAGAAAACGTCTTGAGTTCTGAACAAAAACAGTCATTAGACTTTCTCGTGTCCCTTCTGTACATTTTTTATTGAACACCTCACTTTTTAATCTATTTTGGATATTTTATCTCTGCATCTTTGTGGACCTAAAGGCAGGCTCACGACAGACGCGACGCGTCTGCACCATCCACTGCCAACCGAGCACTATATAAGCCGCCATATTACAAGTAGTTGGAATATAGGGTATTCAGATCACAAATCGTGATCTGAAAAACCCTATATTCCACAGTTTAACCATTCGAGTATTCCTATATTTCACTATTCGAAATGAGACTTTGACTAAATACATTGAAAGTAGTTTCAGTGAATGAAAAGAGCAGTCACTTCATATCAATCAATGGATCATTCAGTAGGAATGGTCTATTCAGAATGAAAAGAGCAGTCACTTCATATCAATCAATGGATCATTCAGTAGGAATGGTCTATTCAGAATGAAAAGAGCAGTCACTTCATATCAATCAATGGATCATTCAGTAGGAATGGTCTATTCAGAATGAAAAGAGCAGTCACTTCATATCAATCAATGGATCATTCAGTAGGAATGGTCTATTCAGAATGAAAAGAGCAGTCACTTCATACCTATCAATGGATCATTCAGTAGGAATAGTCTATTCAGACATCAACGAGTTTGGAGTGGAATGTGCACAGATGTGTTCCTCCGACACCTTATATAGGGTAGCATCTAGTTACCTGTGTAAAATGCAGGCTTCATGTATAGTTATTGTGTAGATAAAATTATATTGTGTTCGAATTAACACACACTTCGTTGTGAAATGGCTCTTGTTCTCAAATCTTATTTGTTTATATAACATACTAGATTGCGTCCTAGTTTTGGTATAAGAAGTATATTAAGATCATGCAGACCAAATCGAGGTAGGTATTTTGTGTAAATGAAACAATAAATATCGTAGAACATAATTTATTAGAGGATATTTACATTGTTTTGGTCAATTTGCAGAACGCACTACACAACATTTAGCCTATCTTTGACAGCTGGCATCAGGTTTTTTGTCTTTCTGTTACACTGTTACAGTGAAGATAAAACGGTTTAAAAGAAAAAAAGTTCATTTCCTGGTTGAATCTGGTAGCATAAAACATCTTCTAAATCAGGTAGAGCTGTGTCTGCTGTTTCTGTTTTACTACTTTCACTAGGTTTTGGTGAGCTTGCATTACATTTTCCACGATCAGTCTGTATGTCGCTAACTCGAACAAATGTACGAACATCTTCATGATGGCCCTCAGTCTTGACTATAAGATACTGAATCTCTAGGTCAAATAACTATTTTGTCTGGCTTGTATCACTATCCTTGTGATTAGATGAGCTTACATTCGGTATTTTCAGGTCAGTCTGCATATCTTGAGTAAATATAATTTCACCGTTAGCATTCTTGCAAATAATTTTACGAATGCCTTCTAAATCAGATTTTAATGGATTAAACATTGTAATGTTAATATTTTTTCGCGAGAACCTTCACACTACGAATTGTAAGAATGTAATGTCGTCTTAACTGATTGTAAGCTATTTATAAGTAACTCGGGCTTTAATGCTCATCCCATATGTAAACGCATCCATTGTAAATTGTCATTGAAGTTTATTCACTGTCCTTGTCCCACAAATTTTATTGAGAAGATATGGCAGGCAAAGTCATCGTATGTTAGTAGTTTACCATTAATCATGAGTTTTGCAATGTAAGTAATTCTTTATAAGGAGACCGATCAAAACAAAATAGCAACATAGACGCAAAGTAAATAGGTACAGGACGTTACAACTCCTACAGCGTGCGCAAACGGGCGCACGCACACATTGATGTGTACATAAAGGGATCTCAGCAATGCATGCCAGCCGCAACGAACAATCTCCACTCGCGCAAGTGCATGCGTCCCACATCTATGTGTGCGTGAGGTGAGGTATCGCTCGTTATAGGAATCTGGCGTTCTGTGTCTAATTATCATACTATTGCTACGCTCGGTTTTACTTACTATTTTATATCTAAGTAGTATTATAATGTCAATTAAAATACATAAATTCGTTATAACTGTTTATTATCTAGGTTTATATTAATACCTAATTAATTACATTTGATTTAGAATGATACATAGTTTATACATTACAACCATTATGTCTAATGTAAATTGTACATACGCAACTACATTTTCTTTTGAATTTTATTTATCATATCTTTAGCACAGTCGTATATATCATCAGTAAATATATTATCAACAATATGTTGAGCACATATTTTAGCTTTACAAGTGCATAATTTAGAACCATTGAGTTCTTCACCCTCAAAGATTTGAATACGTATTATTTTACGGTGTGGGCCCTTTACATACTTTCTAACATACGAATACATCATTTTGCTCCCTCGTCTTTTATCATTGACGGTTTTCCTGGTGGTATTGGCGCTGTTCAACCTTTCTTCTAACTGGGGTGATGTTTCTCTCTCCCGATTTTGATTCAATGGTGGGGGAATTGGAGAGTACGATATAAACGGTCTCTCTCTTTCCAAATAGTTCATCACATTTTGACGTAATTGTTGTGGTGCTGGATTCGGTGAGTATGACGGGGTTGAAATAAAAAGTTGCTCGGATTCCTGAAACATAAGAATGAATAAGATAAGTTAATATACAATTATGATTACTTATTAATATCGGCAGCCCAACTTCATTATTCATAAAAACTAAAATTATATTTCTATGTAAGTTATCATAGAAATTGCGAAAAAATAATTAATTTAATAAAAGTGTCGCTAATTTACTTACCGACATTATTGGTGAAGAAACGCTAGCGATGATGTGATTATTTTTTTCGAGATTGTACTGATTTTATACTTGTTCAGATTTATTTGATTTTTGTAATAAGGTTCAAAATTATAAGATAAAAAACAAGATTATTCTTGTATACCGAAATATGAGATTCTGACTCGTCATATCTCCACTTCTCCACATGTCTAGGAGTTGCATGCGAGCGTGCAAACCGCAGCGTTTGTACCGTCGCCGTCATCGACGTCGAAAACATTCAGCAAAAAAACAACAACCTACAAACATTTTTTATAATTGTAAGTAGGTATGAGCTTCCCCTATTGTTGATTTAAGTGAGTACCTACACAAGATTCAAAATCGCTTTTTTATTTGTCTTATATAAAACGCTGTAAACTTAAAACCTTAACCGCTACGATAAATACGCTCGTGTACGCAATTGACAATTTTTGCAAGTATGCAGTTTTACAAATTTGGACTGAATGACGTGATTTTAGGCCTATAAAAACGCTTCGCAAATTAGTCTCCGGCACAATTCCTCTCTGGAACGAAACCTGTCTGCAAGGAATCAACGCTCCGAGCTCCTCATCAAACTACCTGTCTAAGCATCAATCAAGAATGTAAGTATTTATTCAATAATTCATTACCGTATCTAACTATTGAATGGTCAGAATAATGTATTAATTGTATTTTGAATGGTTAGATATATTGAATGGTCAGAGTAATGTATGAATAGAACCAAGTACCTATTACAATGCTTGGCTCAGAGACTGAGTGATGCTTTTCTGTGCTGCAGGTTCGATTCCTGCACAGATGCTATGTATAATATTCATCGGTCGGTGGTTGACTGATCGACTTTTCAGATTCGATTTCAGCACAAATCAAACGATATTTATATCTGTTAACTATTTATCTTCCTCACGATATTTTGATTGCAATGCACTAATATGTACATTTATATTTTTGTTGACAGGTCGACACTACTTAGCAACGACCTTTTCCTCTCTAGCGATGACTCTGAGCAAGAGGCGAAGCCGAAGAGGAAGACAGAGGAAAGAAAAAAGAAGCGGGAAAGGTCCATCAAATCGAGTGAAGAGTCAACAAGCGCAAAAAAATCGAAGCAGGTCGTTTCGCCAGTAACACCATCAGCTCGAGTTACGGCCAGTGAATTATTCGGTGAAGACAGTGATAACGAAGAAAGCGTCACCCCAACACAGAGACCCCACAAAACTGGTAATATACCCCCACTGTACTCATATTTTACTAGAAGGATGGCTAAGGGATATTCACGACAAATAAGCGAGACTAAAGAAGGAAAATATTATGTAGAAGTGAAAATTTACAACACAGAAGAAATTAAAAAAATAATGCCCATAAATAGATGGCGCTCGGCCATAACTACCATCAAGACGAAATTAGATGAAAATAAAGAATCTTGGCCCCACTTAAAGGAGTTTGTTAAAGCAACTCAAAATGATTTTAAAAATTGTCCTATCACCTGCATAGGTGCTTATGATACTTAAAGACTTTATTTGTTTAACTAGGTGTTCCCCAATATTTGTTTAACTAGGTGTTCATCAATATTTTCTTCTATAGGTACTTACTTTAAATTGTATCTTGTTTTAATTGTGTTTACCTACATGAAATGTCTTATTATTATTATTTTGTACTGTATTTTATAAGTATGATATTGTAGTATTAATTAATATAATATAAGTAAGTAATCTAGTAATTGGTTTTCTTATTTACAGTTACACACCTCAACAGCAAATCGAGACCTAGAAAGTCAATAACCTGTCATAAATGTAAAATTGAAATACCAGAAAATCAGTATTCCTATCATATGAGAACGAATATACACAAAGCAAACTGTTTATTGAATACCAAGTTCACAGATATTCATATTATTGCAACAGCATTCAAAAACAGATTAATGACATACAGATTGAATGTCACTCAGGAAGACGAGTACCTCGGTTTAGAGGCGTTCCTGGGTGATCATCTAATAAATATAACAGAATTGATAAAAATGTCACTTAATGAACACAATTGCATAAAATTGAATTTCGAATTGTTTGCCTATTTTATGTTATCAAAATCAGACGAACAACAATTAAAGTCGTTTAATACCAAATATGAAATTATTTATAAGAACACTGATTTGAATGAATTATTAATCAAAGTAATAAATAAACTAAATAATAAATTAACCGAGTTCCAGCACTGTCAATCTGGTTGGACATTTGTTTCTATGAGTCATCTCGAAATTAATGTAAACAAGTATTCCCCTATGAGAGGTGGGTCTTATATACAACTGCCGTCAGCTATTAAGCAGTCTAAAAGTTGTATAAATATTAAAAATAAAGATAATTGTTGTTTATTATGGAGTATAGTTGCTGGATTATACCCAGCTAAAATTAATGTATGCAGAACAAGTTCATACCCCCATTATACCTCTGTTTTAAATATTGAGGGAATGTCATTTCCTCCTACGATTAATGATATTAAAACGTTAGAAAAAAATAATCCCAACATCAGTTTAAATATATATGGCCTACAAAATAATACTGTGACCGGACCTCTTTATGCAACGCAAAATAGAAGAAAAAATCATTTTAATTTACTTTATATCGAAAAAAATTCTATCGGACACTACTGTCTAATTAAAGATTTAGTACGTCTGGTGCGACGTCAAGTGACTCGTTCTAAAGGAAAACATTATTTATGTGATGCATGTCTACAACTATTTAGTAACGAAAATAGACACAAGACTCATAACTGCTCTAAGATTTTGACTATATTACCTGAAAATAATTCTGTACTAAAGTTCAAACATTACGAGAGGCAGCAAAAAATCAATTTCATAATTTATGCTGATTTTGAATGTATGTTAATAGACTGTAATGAAAGTAGCTCTTTGAATACACAGAAACTAAAAACACATCAACCTTCATGTTTCGCTTATTATATTTGTTGTGCACATAACGATCAATTAAACAGGTATATTACATATCGAGGTAAAGATTGTGTGAAAATATTTGTTAAATATTTAATAAAAGACGTTAAAAATATACATAAGATTTTAAGTAGTAAAAAGCCAATGACCCCATTATCGGCGGAGCAAGAGATGGACTATCGAAATTCGACTACATGTCACATATGCAAACTATTATTATTGAATGATAAAGTCCGAGATCATGATCATATTACATCTGAGTATCGTGGGGCAGCGCACTCCCATTGTAATTTGATGTATAGAGTTTGTTCATTCATTCCTGTTGTCTTTCATAATCTGTCTGGATATGACTCACATTTATTCATTGAAGAGTTAGCAAAGTATGAAGGTTCTATTAATATAATACCGAAAACTAAAGAAAAATATCTTTCAATAATAAAAGTAATTAATACGGAAAAACACAATCACCCTATACAAATAAAATTTATTGATTCCTTTCACTTTCTTAGTTCTAGTCTAGATGCACTAAGTCAAAGTTTGTCAGAAAACGATTTTTTGAACTTATCGAGAGAGTTTACTGATAAAAGACAATTTGATTTAATGAGAAAAAAAGGTGTTTATCCATATGATTACGTTGATTCTTGGTCTAAATATGATGAGACGAAACTTCCCTCGAAGGATCATTTTTATAATAGTCTGTGTGAAAAACATATAACTAAAGAAGAATATTTACACGCTCAAACAGTTTGGAATATTTTCGAAATAAAATCTCTTGGTGAATATACAGATTTATACATAAAATGTGATGTGCTTTTACTATGCGACATATTTGAAAAATTTAGAAAAACAAGCTTACATTTCTATAAGTTGGATCCGGCTTATTATGTAACGTCACCGAGCTTAAGTTGGGATGCAATGCTTCTATATACCGGCACTGAACTTGAGTTGATAAGTGATTTACGAATGTACGAGTTATTAGAAAAAGGAATTCGTGGTGGGCTTGCACAGTGTTCTCTACGTCATGCTGTAGCAAACAATAAATATTTACCACATTTTAATGAGTCTGAATCAAGTAGTTATTTAATATATCTTGATTGTAATAATCTATATGGCTATGCTATGATGAAGAAACTTCCTATTAAAGAATTTAAGTTCTTGAGTCTGAAAGAAATTAGCAAGTTTGATGTAAATGATGTGTCAGATGATAATGGTTACGGTTATATTTTGGAAGTAGACTTAAATTATCCAGATTATTTACATAATAAGCATAAAGACTTACCTTTTGCAGTTGAAAAAATAGTACCTCCTTATGGAAAATCAGTGAAATTGGTTGCAAATCTTTATGATAAGCAAAATTATGTAATTCATTATGTTCACTTGAAAGAATGTTTGAAAAACGGTTTGATTTTAAAAAAGATTCATCGTATACTTAGCTTCAGACAAGAATTCTTTCTCAAAAAATACATTGATCTGAATACTAGTCTTCGTCAAAATTCCAAAACTGCGTTTGAGAAGGACTTTTTTAAATTATTGAATAATGCCATATTCGGAAAAACTATCGAAAATAAACGGAAGCAAGCAGATGTAAAATTAGTAACAAAATGGACTGATACCAGAAATAAAACAAATAAACATCTTGGCGCTGAAAAATTGATATGTAAACCAAATTTAAAAAGTATATCAATTTTTTCAGAAAATTTCGTAGCTGTGGAATTATACCGTGAAAAGGTCGTTTTAGATAGACCTATTTATATTGGATTTACCGTTTTGGAATATTCGAAGCAACATTTGTACCAATTTCATTATGACGTAATGAAAAATAAATACGGAAACAATGCTGAGTTGTGCTATACAGACACTGATAGCCTATTATATTTAATTTACACAGATGATTTTTATCATGATATGCATGATGATCTTTCAAAGTTTGATACTAGTAATTTTGAAATGAATAATCCATATCACATACCACAACTTAATGCTAAAATTCCTGGATTATGGAAACATGAGGTTGGTGGCGATTTAATTATAGAATTTACCGGTTTAAGAGCTAAATTATATTTTATTAACAGTGCGAAGACTGAAATTAAAAAAGCCAAAGGTGTTTCTAAGTCTGTAACTTGTAACCTAAAATTGAATGATTACAACAATGTACTGCTGACAAATAAAGCGCATAGATGTAAAATGAATATGATAAAATCAATTAAACATGTTTTATACACTCAGCAAGTAGACAAACAAGTTTTAGAAAGAAACGATGACAAAGTTCAAGTATTACAGGATCAAATTCATACATTACCCTGGGGGCATTGTGATTCTACGTTTGTAGATTATTCCAGTGATGTGTAATCTGTAAAAACTAGAAGTTCTTCTATATTTGATCACTGCAATGTAAGCAATATTAAATTATATTTGAATTCTCAATACTATCCGTATGACTCACTTAATCTGAAATTTGATGAAGGTAAATACAGTATATTATATGAAATGTATGCTAATTTTCGTCAGTCGTATTACAACTTAGGCATTGATCCATTGCTTAGCTTAGACCAATTTAAAGAAATTGCTCCACTTTTTGTGATTGACTGTTCAAGACAAAACGATTCACTTAAAACTGGACCAGTTGACGTGCGATTAGAAATTGAATGCTCTGAAGATATTCAAAATAATACATCTGCCTATTGTTTAATAATAAACGATCGACTGTTCGAATACAAGCCGTTGAGTAATATTGTGAGAAAACTATCATGAATGTCATCGTAGATGTTCAAGGGTTTAAGAGTGAAGAAAATGAGTTTATTCCAAAAGAAATAGCAATAATGTACAAAGGACACGTACAAGTACTGTTGATAAAACCACCACGACCATTTTATGACTTGACGAGGAAAGAACGGTTACAAGTGGCTTGGATTGAAAAAAACAGAGGAATAAACTGGAACGAAGGCTTTGTACCATATTTTAATTATCAAGCAATCTTTGGGGATTTTTTAAAAAATAAATCTATATTTACGAAAGGAAACGAAAAAGTGTTATGGATAAAAGATATATTCCGAATTAATAATGTATACAATTTAGAAAGTAAGAACTGCCCGAGTTTGTTGACATTATATAACAATTATTCAGATTCATCTGACATTATAAGTTGTATGTATCATACCAATATATGTGCCTTAAAAAATGTGTTTTGCTTAAATAAATGGTGTAAAGAAAATCAAGTGTTTTGTCAGTAAGATAAAATAAGAACGATCTTAGTTTTACGAATAAATGATTATAGAATGTTAAACCTACAAACTTACTTACACATATTCTATTATTTAGGTTAGTGAAAATGTAAGTAATAGTAATGTAAGAAATGTATCATTGCTTATAAAACAATATTTGAATAATATAGAAATAAATATTTAAACTTGACCTACTTGCGAGTTTTATTTCTTTAACACTAAAAATATTAATATAGTTAACCACCTGCCAACCACATATTATAGTTCGACATCGAAAGCAAAAACAGCTTGTTATAATGAGCAGTTCATACTGAACAGCTTGTTAAAGGTAATGAGCAGTTCATACTGAACAGCTTGTTAAAGGTAATGAGCAGTTCATACTGAACAGCTTGTTATAATGAGCTGATCATACTGAACCGCTTCTTATAATCAGCAGTTCATATTGAACTGCTCTGTTTATTTACACACTCGAACAGATGCTACTGATGAGTATGCGACTACTATACAGGACTTTAATTAAAAAAAAAAAAAAATATGTTTGAATAGAAAACTATAAATGTTATTAGTAGACCATTTTATGACTTGACGAAGAAAGAATGGTTACAAGTGGCTTGGATTGAAAAACAGAGGTATAAACTGAACGAAAATTTTGAATAATTAAGTATATTATGGGGTTACAGAGGAATAATCTGATACTCGAATGGTTTAACTGTGGAATATAGGGTTATTCAGATCACGATTTGTGATCTGAATACCCTATATTCCAACTACTATTACACATTTATAACACCTCACTTTCTTGTGTCTCTTCTGTATATTTCCCTGATCTCTGTGAGCTAAGGGCAGGCGCACGTCGGACGCTCGCCCCCGCCGGACGCGACGCGTCTGCACCATCCGCTGCCGACCTAGCGCTGTATCAACCGCCCTATTACAACCTGTTTTTATTTAAAAGGTACCTCACTTTTAAAGGTTAATATTATCTTTTAGCGTTACTAGTAAACTCGATGAATCATATCATGATTCGTAGAGTTTCAGAAGGGGGCTGGTTTAAATAGTTGTATGGAAGACAGTTAGAGACGACTCACTGTAAGGCTTCTTTCACACGTACCACAACCACACCACAACACGTAGGTGGGCGCTAATTTTATGACAATAATGAATAGTTAAATTCACACGGACCACATTTTGACGTCATTATCGGCCACGTGTGTGATACCAACCACATCGCAGCCATGTCGCAACCACAACGCAACCACCAGCGACACCGCGAAATAGCGGCCGGCCACATCGACAATATTTTAAAACTTTTATCATGATGATTATAACCTGCTACTTATGACTACCTATGACTTGCTATTGCCATCCTGATGCCGCATGCCGTTGTGAAAGCAAGATGATCACAATCCCTTCTTCATAATGGATTCATGATGGAAATGTAAGTAGTGGCCCTTTTTGACTTCTCTGTCTACATAGACATACGATACGGAAATTACTGGCTTATAACAAGTATTTAAAAGATACTGACCACCATCATTGCATTGGGTACATGGGAAGACTGCCACTGGTACGTCACCCGTGCCCTGAGCGTGTCCCACATGTCCTGTGTCTTCAATTTTACTGCCATGACCTGTAATATTAATGACACACTACATTAGCATCAACCAAAGTATTCTGAGACCAAGGGTTTGAAATCAGGGAAAGTAGGAGGATATTTATTGTTTCTCCCAGTACTCAATACTAAATTCTTTATTGCATTCCATATGGATTACATAGATGGTATAATAAGTAAAGGTCAATATGGGCCCTGCCGGGCACAGCAAAATATGGTGAGAGGAAGAGGGCTAAGTAGCAATTCAAGGAATTCAATATTACTTTAAATTATTATATGTTTAATTGAGTGTATAGTTATGTATATGTATGTATGTATGTATGTAGGTGTTGTCTCTGCACCACCCTAAGGTCGACTGGTAGAAAATGCCTAAGGCATTAAGTCCGCCTTTGTACAGTGTTTTTACTAGTGCATAAAGTTTTAATAAATAAATAAATAAATAAATAAATATATTTATTGGTAGAACTTATTGTAATCTTACTTACAACCTGCATCTCTGACCATATCCTCAACAGAATCTAACACCGCATCGGTTTTATTCATAATGTCCACGGTACTCCTCAATACCTTCAACTGTTCCATATTCCGTTAATTTCAACTTTTACAGAAGCTTAAATGAAACTTTATATTTTTTAACAAGAAACTAAAACTATAAATTATAATCTAGAGCTATATTTTCTTATTCTGTGACATTATTAAATCAATCATCCATAAATGACACAGTTATTGATGTTTATGGGTCAAGCTACGAAGGAGGTTATTTTTATAATTTATTGCTTATCGAGCACTCATAAAGACCAAGATAACATTATTTTTAGCCTATGATTGATTAAACTCGGCTAGTTAAGTGACATGTAAGTTTAAACTAAAATAAAATGCCGATCACATTCGAGTTTCGACTCACTAACAAGCTGATTGGATAAGTAACACAACTGAAAGTCTTCCCGTTGATGTCTAAAGGTTACCAGCGCTGCTGATGATGAGGATGAAGTCCTAAATGCGATTTTAAGGTCGAGGACAATATTATTTTTTTCTCGGTCTGGATTTAGCAAAAGGCGCGATTTCTTTTACGTGATACTTAATGATACCTGGAGAAATTAGGGGTATTTCATCGATATTAATATAGGTGCTGGTAAGTGGTGGTGCTATCTCTATTAAACCCTTCGCGTTGCTAGAAAAGCAAATATCCTTTGTCACAGACGGTAGTTATTGTTACATTGAAATTTTAGTAGGTAATCCTGACGTTCAGTAAAGCATTCGATCCAGATAAGATGCCCAGGAGTTCTAGGAGCCACGTTTATTGTAGTGTTGCTTTAGGTATTGCAAAAGGTCATTGTGCGATAATGTGAATAAAACGTCACTCAACACTCACAAGTAATTTCACTTTTTAACCGACTTCAAAAAGGTAAAGATTTTATGTTCGTCTGTATGTATTACTAGCTTTTGCCCGGGACTTTGTACGCGCATATCCCGTTTTTTCTCCTCTCTCATGAATGTGGCTATCATATACATAAAATATTTTTTCAAATCCGACTGGTAGTTTCAGAATAAGCGCGTTCAAACAAATAAACACTTTTCAGCTTTATTATATTAGAAAGATTATTATTAGCATAGATTAAATGATCTTGATGATTATTTTTGCATTGGGTTTAGTTATAGCTTTATTGAATTTGTTACGGCTTACAAACCTGTAGCAGTCTAGAGTCTTCCGCTCTGGATGGAGCGGAAGGGCGTGTCAGACTCTTACTAACTAAAACCCATCCGTGTTCCTTCTAAAGCACTTTGCGTTCCAGAGCCACGGTGACCCTTTCGAACAAATTCCGCAACCCTGGCAGTCTAGATAGACATACGATGGGGTTTCTATGTAGTCGAGGTTTATTACCTATTAGATGGTGCAAATATTGTTTTTGGTTTTCAGGAGTTGCAATGGTTCGAAATAGTACGGTGATCTTGTCAAAGTCCCAAAGCAAAGTATTCCATAAAAAGAAAGGACATCATAAAAATATCCAAAATCACAACCTAAATTCCTCAGATTTACGATCTGACATTAGTTATAAAAGAAGCGATATCTAAACTCCTAATTACCCGCGATTCGCTCAAGTGGGTTCATTATAGCGCCAATAAATCATGGACAATGGCAGTTTCATAGATCAAAAGAACAATCGTCTCTGATACCGGAGTTCGTGTAAAAGCCGGTGATAAAAATTAATAAACAGAGGTTGGTAGTCGTTGGTCGGTTGGTACGGTCTTACCAACACAACGCGCAATGGTCGGATTAATTGCCGGATAATTGATGAAATGAGTGCCAATTAAAATCTAGCTGTTATTCTTCTTGTAAATAAAATCAAATAAACAATATATGGACTACCTGAATGCCATATGGCTAGAAAGGGGCTGAACACTGAAATAACATCTAATAAAAAAGTGTTGAGGAATAAGACATGTTGCACCGCACACAAATGAATTGAGATATAAGGGCTAAAGAATTTTAGTTTTGGCTCGTAGGTGAATATGGTCTCCAGATGGCTCTCAGTTTTTAAAGTAACCATAAAGTGAGATTCTATTTTATAAAACACAGAGGAAGGGATTTTGCAAAATATGTTTTTTCCACGTCTAAAAAAAATAACTGGATACTAAGAGTAGAAGAGTTTTTTTTTAATTTTTATCAATTCTCGTATCGAGTTTTTCATCTTTAGTTCATAGTCCCTTCAGGATTCCTGAGCCTAAATCCAATATTTATACATCAATTCTGTAATTTAATTTTAAGTTCAAACTACACAAACTAATACCTTGGGCTTAATGAAAATCATATTTGCTACAAAGACTCAATTTAAACAAAAACTCAATTTATATTTTCGCCGAGCGTTTTAACTTCTACATCGAATCAATTTTAGTTTATAATACAATTAGGTATATTCGTCTATAAGTAAAGCTTTGATCTGATCGGCGCGCAATCGGCCCGATATAAGGCGTCATCCGAGTAGAAAGCGATCATCGTGATGATCGTTTTCTATTAATGACGCCAGTCTTCGATGGGTATGATATACGATCGATAACATGGCAAGCATGATCAAGGATGTACACTAACATACCGTTTTACACTTAATTTATAAGTATCCTTTGGCTTTCTGTTTTACGAAGGAAGGGAGTGTCAGACTCTTACTGACTAAAACCCATCCGTGTTCCCCCTAATGCCATTTGCGTTTCAGGGCCGCGGTGACTCCTTCGAACAAATTCCGCAACTGCCTTTCATAACCTGCAGATAATATACTAGTACTGTACCTCATGAACTCACGCCATTTGTTACGCTAGTAAGCAACTAAGCTTAATGCCACTATCCTAACCTACCTTAATACGAGTACCTACGTAGTATTCTCAGAATCCTTTTGCATACTGAAACCTACATCTTAACTTACGCTCATTATAAAATCATATATAATCATTTAATACAAGTTCTGGTAAAATATACTTAATATTATTTTAAATGAGGTAGATATATTTCACTGTAGCCTAATGAAAATATTTAGGGGTGATTTTAATTGAATTTTTTGTTCGTCAATATAAGGTAGATAGATGTATGTGTATATTTGTGGTAGTAACATCGCATTGGCGTTATAACTGTTAAGGTGTTGTTTACGTTATTTTAAATAAATAAATACTAATTTCAAAGCAACCACCAAGCAGACAACTGGTTAGGAATTCTACATTGACGAGTTCGTACCATGAATCATTACCTTGTAAGTACTCAATCTAATTCTAAACTATCATTACTAAAAAAATGTATATTAGTTAGTATGTTTGTATGATTAAATGTGTGTTCAAGGATGACCTTATAATTAATTAATTTATAATATTTAATTTATATTATTATAATAATTTTTTTTTAATTGAACAACTGATAGAAAGACTATTTTGTTGACCCGGAAAATTTACGGGTTTTTTGGAATAAAGATTTACTGAAATGAAGTACGCCACTGAGGCGTCCGGTATAGGCACCTCTCAAAACGCTTATGTTTTTCTAACTCCGACATTAGTAAACGTGACGCCAACGTCATGTCTACGTCAAACTTACGTTTACAAAGAAGAAAACCTTTTGCCTAAGTGGCGCCAATTGGTAAATTTTCCTAAAAACCCTTATTGACCAGGGGAGCGACCAATGTGAGCTTCCAATGTTGTAGAACCTTAAAAAAGATACCTTAAAATATCTGACTCCTTGCTCCTAAGCTTACAAGTCAAATGAAAGAAGCCAATCGCTTTGATCTTAAAATCTTAATTGATTTTACGAAATAAGTGAATATTAATTACTCCGTCTCGGCACTTGGATTCTTAATTTAGTCTATTATTTAATAGAAGCTTGGTGTAACGGTTCTAAGCTGATTATAATTTAAAATATCAAAATAAAATCTTATTAAGAGTTAACTGTTATTATTTTTTTAACTTAATGTGGAACAATGTCTTAGATTGTATTTATTTTGAATTGGGCTTTGATATGCGCCACAGTATTTTACTTTTGTAGCTATCTTCGTTTTTCATGTGTAATGTGTTAACTTAAGTTGTTCCAAATAAACTTTAATTATTTATATGAATCCAGAACAAAAGAAGTGTACGAGTATGGAAAGATATGTATACCTACTCTTATTTTAGATTTGAAGCCAGTATATACATGAAAAACTTCACACAGTTTCAGCCTCTTTGCATTTACAGGAATAGGTTTACACAAGAAAGCTTAATAAGGACAATTATTTCTTGTAATCCTCTGACAAATTATTTTAAATATTTTCCTAACTATTCCACATAAGCCTAACAAATATTTAAAATGCGAAAGTGAGTTGAATGCGAAACCGATTTTGATTAATTTTATAGACACACGGGACCTTGGAGACGGTTGAAGGCTACTTTTATTGGGGAAACCCATAGAAATCTAAATAATCTATTATAATCTTTCTTTATGTATCGCGAGCGTAGCCGCAAGCAAAAACTAGGAAGTAAATATTTCGACAACATACAAAATCACACAATCCCATTCCGACACACGTATGTAGCACACACACGGTAACACCATGACAAATAATAAAACAAAAGGCGAAAATAAAACGAATATTTACGACACATTTTATGTTTCTCATTTTCCATTAATGAATTTTTTTTCATTCACGATATGAAGCAAAATGAAGGTTATTCGAGCTGAAATATGGCCCACCATATGTTCTGTCGGCTTTCTCTGTAATTGACTTGCCCCTAATGAAACGCCGCTCAGTCACGCCCCCGTGTTTAGCATTTCTGTAAATTCCTTTTTATTTCGTGTTCTGTGCTTCGTAAATGCATAGCTTTTCATTTTGGGTAGGTAGTGCCGTAATCGCTACAAGAAGCGTATAGCTAAGTAAGAACAGCCACACGGGTTAAATGGTTTTAGAACACCCTCAATATTTTTAAATTACCAACAATTATCCAACGACACCCATACCATGACATAGGCAATAAAAAAAAACATCGCCACTTTACGTGTAGGGGGTAAGTACCCTAAAAAAACTACCACTTTGTCATATCCATGTATGTATACCCATACCAAATTCCAACTTTCTTGTGCTAAGCGACGCTGAACTAAACCGCGGACAGACGGACATGGCGATACTATAAGGGTTCCTTGTTGACTACAGAACCCTAAAAAGAGACTAAACGGCTGTCAAACAGGTGTAAATAAGAGAGATAGCAAAACTTTGTCTTTAAACTATGTGTCATATTAAAGGCCGCGTGTACAACATCTAAGATATATTAGGGGCATATTTTGTTTGTCGTGTAGTGTAAGAGAGCTCCTGGAATATTCTACTGCATCATTTCCCCTGGGAGAGTGTTCGTAAGCAAGTTTATCTGGTAGTTGCCTTCACCTGTAGACTGATTGAATTATTAGGAAGGTATGTCATACATAAGCAATTGTATTTACTAGTCATATAATGTTTAACATGCCTTTGACATTTTTAAGGCCTCGTTAGACATTTTAAATGGAATGAGGTCACTCAACGCAACTCAACTCAAAACATTTATTTCAATTAAACCATTACAGCCACTTTTGAATAATCAAGGTCGGTCTGTCCAAAGAGATGAAGCTAATTACACGTTCTAAAGCGTAGATCTCTGTGGAGAAGAACGTGCAAGAAACTCCACGGACTCTCTTTTAAATCTATGTTTTTACAATGATATGGTTACATCATTCGTGTGAAAATTATACAAACATATATATATATATGTAAGAACGATGTAGAAAGACTTGCACGTTCAAGTGTCCGAAGTAAAAAATAAAAGCAACAATTCAAGGAACAAATAATTGAAATAAACCGTGGCAGCTGAGACATGAGCAGTCCTAGCTGACGGCGCCCGCTCAGCAATATGACAATGAGAAAGGGCACAAGCCGACAATTATCTCTGCATGCACTATTAAAGTATATCTACATGTACCTAAGTGTAATTAAATGTTGAGCAGAACAAGTGCATACTTCTAAACATGCACAGTACACAGCTATAAACATCAGCTCGTAAACCTCAAATCAATTTATTTCAGTATTTTTCCTACATGTTTTTTCATTATTTTCCCGATTCAAATAACAACTAGGCAAAAGAAATAAGAAAATTATGATCCAGAATCATAATATGAGTATTATGATTCGGTGGTTTATATCGAGATTTAATAAAATTCACCCATTTCATCACAAACTATGATAACGCTTTATGTTTAACAATAAAATAATATTTAATTGCTACTAACTATTGTCTCACGTACCTACATATCTATTAAACATGTCCTTCCTTTGAGTAATGTACATTATAATAATTACCTACATTATGGTTTAGTATGGGTCCTGAAGCATTCATGAAAACCGGATAATGGTCGAAATGACATTAAAACGTCGTGTTTCTTTTGAAAAACTTTGTCTGTTTCATAACAATAACAAAAGGGCCAGGTGAGAGCTAATAAACAGAATGGCTTTGTCCTCTTAACGAGCTTTCACGGAAAGACTTAGCCGTGCAAATATAAATAAACTGCTATTGTTTCAGAACCTCTGCTTTTAGAGATCCACTGGAAAATACAGCGAACGCTCACTGTTTATCTTCTTAATTACTGATTAGCCGATACAAACGTTTCCGTTTCTTTGCGCTCAGATGCTCTGCGCACTATGTTTCGTTAAGTTCTAAACAAAAAGCGAAGCAAAAATTACGTTTTGTGTTTGGGATTTGGATTTTCTTATCGAGATTGGCAGTAATTCTTACTTCACGGGCAAATTTTGTGATATTGACTGAATAAACAAGTACCTACCTATCTAGGTAAGTACTTGTTTGTTATAAAATCTCATATTTAACACCAAATACGATATGTATCGTATTGGTGTCAAATATATTTTTTTTATTAACATATTCGATCATAACCAAAGTTAAAATAACCATTTACCTGAGATGCATGCGACCATTATTTATCTCTGTCAGATGACTAAACATCTGTGATGGTATAATTTTAGACTTACTATGTATTATATGTTTGATGGCAGGTGCGATTATGTATTCTTTAAATTCTCCAGTGCATATAAAAATATTAATCACATAATTTAATTCCATAATGTGGGTAAATAAATGGCAAAATAATGTGTAGGTAACATTAAAAAATAGCGTCCTCATATTTACCATCAATGTAAAGCGACAATATCGTATTTAAAAACATACGGATCCCTGCACGTTAGTGTTTAAAGTGTACCAAGAACCACATTACTGTAACTGTCCTCAGCGGGAAGTTTTTATTTTTATCTTCTTATTGCTCCATATTCAAACGTTTTACTTAAATCTAAATGTTCAGACAAAATGGCCCGGGAAACGTCTTTATATTTTCAGAGGCAAGAACAACATTGTTAATTAAATTCAATGATTAAGAACGTATTTAAAATAACTCTGGTTGGGAATCGTTAACAGTATTTTCTGTAAATAAGGTAAAATGGTTACATTCCTTTTTCAAAGTAATTAATTTTCCATGTTAAATAAACAATAGAAGTAGCTACAAGGAACTCTTACTTGTAATAATAAAACGTTACCAAATCTGTTTCAACAGTGCACTGTGATAAACCAACACTACCACTACAACTGTCACTAGAGAATGGACAGCAGCATTCTATGTTCATTGCAACCGCTACACTGCGATCGTCAACCCACCTGCCAATCGTGGCGATTATGGCAACCCCCATTTGGGGGAGGCTTATGTCCAGCAGCGAACGTCTTTCGGCTGATATGATGATTTTGATGATGACTGTGATGAAAAAGAGAGCAACGAAAAAAAAACGAATAAATCATCTTTAAACTTCCCAACACACACAGAAAACATTTCTTTAAGCACACCCTTCTCAAGACACCAAAAACGTCAAACAAATCCACAATAAGAACCATTCTCGCTATAATAGTTCGGTAAACAACCCATTTCGGGGCACTTAGGAGTTATCGCATGACACATTCGTGTAGTACTAGAGTAGTCGTACATGGAATATCTATTACTGGGCACGTAAGCCCTGCCCGTTGGGGCAGCTGATAGGGGGCAGCCTGTCCGAACTGGTTTAGCTCTTAAGTACGTCTTACTGACGCTCTTAGCCCGAGATAACTACCCCAATGTAATGTAGGATTGCATGTGGATCTTTCTAGAATGCTGGACTGCTTTGAAAATGAATTGCTAGTTAGGATTTTCGGAAGATATATGCTTTTGTTGGGGCTGTTTGTTTTGGGTAGTTAGATTGGGTAGGGTTATTGGTGCATTATTTTTGTATACTATGAGTAGATGAAAGTAACCGAAGATCGAGTTAAAAGAGGCTACTATTGTAAAGTATTCCACTGCTGGACTACGTACTAAACGCTGAAACTAATCCTAGCATAATAACAATTTATAAAAAAAAACAAAACAAATTATACAGTTGAAATTTTCACAGAATGTGATTTCATATTACAACAAATCATTAAAAATAAAATTGAAAGATGGCCGAAAATTAAAGATAAAAGCACTGTGATTTTCTCGGATTATGGTACAGAACCATTCATGTGCGAACACGACTCGCACTTCGCCGGTTTTTGTTTTCTCCTGAATCGTTCTAGAGATAAGATCTTTAATAAATGAAACTTCATGTTTTTGCCGATAAGAAATCTCAACAGGCACATCTCGTCAATGGAGAAAATAGTAGTGCACACATACCAGCAATGATATTGTAGACCTTTGACCTCACTTTGCCATGGTATCGAGTGATACAAACGCAGTCAATATGATACTTCTTCACTCGATGACTCGACTTCAACATGATATTAGTTGATCCCATCTAAACATTTCAAGTACTTATTGCAGATTTTACTGCGGCAACTTTTGGTAGTTAAAAACTGCTAACCATAATATTTATTAGATTTAACAACAGAAACACAATGCTGACTAATAATGTTGTTCAAAGTCAGACAAGAAAAACTAGTACATACTTGTTTAGCCCCGATATTAGATACCTACTTATTTGCTGACTAGAATTTTAACCAAGAGATGCAGATATGAAGGGATTCTGTCCACTGAAAATTCCATTTCCAAGTCAATGAACTCGGTTCCTTCAAAATGAGTCTTCAAGACATTGCATTGCCACCTGAATTATTTGACAAAGTATCCTCTGTCCCTTAGCTGGGACAGAGGGAGTCCACAGTGGTTATTCTGATGCTCGATACTTCTGCCAACACAGTTTTGCCACCTCATCATCATCATTTCAACCAAAAGACGTACACTGTAATACATAGGCCTCCCCCAAGTTTCACCACATCAACCGGCATCCAGCGGATTCCTGCGGCCTTCACCAGGTCGTCAGTCCACCTCGTGGGAGGCCTTTAATTCAAAGTTTCATCTTCCGCAATGCGGTCACCAGTCCAGTGTCCAATTTTACCACCGATCAAGAGAATATCCTACATAACGTACTTTCATTTACCAACATCCTATGTCCCCTATCTTTGGCAGAAGGTGTCCACAGCAATTCTCGATCGCGAGCGGTGTTAAGCTTCACGCTTCACCTCGCTCCAGGTTCTGCCGACACGGTTTTACCACCTCATCATCATCATTTCAGTCGAAAGACGACCAAAGCTGGACATAGGCCTCTTCCAAGTGTCGCCACATCATCCTGTGCATTTAGCGGATTCCCGAGGCCTTCACCGAGCCATCGGTCCACCTTCCCAACTCTTAGTCTTCCGAAAACACTCCAGTGTCCAGTTTGACCAGCCAGCAAGGGAATATACTACACAATAACTTGCAGTCGAATCCCAAGACGACTCTCCAATCCTTATAAAAACAGAACACTATTTCCAGATACTCATTAACCAACATTACATTCTCGGAGTACATAATCGTCTTGTTACTGCGAGACTGCGGGACTTGAGACGCATTATCACATGCAAGTCGTAAGGCAAGCTGTATGGCCAGTGAAGTGTGTGTAAAACATAAGAGCACACTCAGCGTAACTGCAGTGTTAGCGGAGAGCGAGTTAGCTCGATGATGGTACCATGTGCATTAGCTTAAGGTCTTGTTATATACTGTAAACTATTGGAGCTGTTTGTGAATGTACTGAAATTATATGCGTTATCTTCTTGGTTCCGTAGCAAGATTTAATTAAGTATGGAACGAGTACGCTTTTGTGATGTCTCAAAATTAATAAGATTTTATTGAACAGAACCATCTTGTTATTTTACAAACATGTTGAATATTTCAAATTAGGTATTAATAATAAACTAAGTACTTATTTCATCCAACAGAATAATATAGCATTAGTTAATACAAAACTAAAGTTATGCAACACACGACGAGTAATGAAAATTGACGCGCCAATAATTAGTTTTATGTGGAAGTTATTTTGATCGATTGGTGTACTAGTACATATTCCCACAGGCTCACAGCTGAGCAGACATGTTTACATAGGTTATTATGTGGTTTTATTATCATTTTTTTTTTGTTAAAACTTAAAGTGCTTTCACGGTGGCAAAAATTTATCAGGAAGCCATTTCTCGTAAAGATAGATTCAAAGATATTTCGAAAAATGTATTTTTTTCTATCGAAAAAATTTCATCGTATCATGTATTCTTTCAGTTGGATATTAGATCATATGGTCAAAAAGCATATACCACAATATCACATTCCTGTTCCAGGTACCTAACAAGATAAATTAAAATGAAAAAACGGCCTTATACTAAATGTATCACCTTAAAAAGCGTTCAAAATCAAGTCGCAATAATTATCATCTCAGAGACAATCAATATCTAACACTGAAAGGTCGGAGGTTTTTTTTTTTTAATACGATAATTGCTATTGTTTTTAATTGCCTAAATGTCACAGGAGTTCATACTTGTACCAAATTCCAACAGTTCATACCTGTACAAACATTTTCTCCGAATCTAATGGACCGATTGGTTCAGTAGATTCTCGCTCGTATTCAGATATCGCTCAGTATCGCTCAAACTATTTTCAACAACGATCAGTACAAAAGACCTTGATACAGGACAACATAACATCTTTTAACATTTGTTACGATTCCGCCAATATTTGTTGAAATATCGAAGCCATTCAACACAACAAACTTTATTTCAGTGTCGGTAGGAAACTGATGTCGAGATAAACATGACTTTGCGTTATACATGGGTGCCTATTATGTCGCCCGATACCGACATTTCGTTCCCCGTTCGGCGGAGTCGATTTCGAAAAATGCTTCATCAATTTATCTGTTCCCGCTCAGTGCCCGTGATCGATGACAACGGGCTGATATTTGTCAATCGCACGACATATAAAATACGTTTTAAACTTTTCACTGCCTACATTGGTTCTGATCATTGGATTTCTCATTTCTTATTAGTGGTTTTTAAATGTTTGGTTCCTTTTGTGCTATTCAATAATAAAATAATCAAACCTTATTTGTAATAACTTTACGTTATAATAAAAAGTTTTTATTTTTCACATTTTTAGTGCTGGTACCGCCCAAAAATTTCAACCAGTTCATATAGCTATTTAATTTCCTTTGGATTTAAATGAGACCATTTCGGAATAAACATCTTTCGAACAAAAAATATTTTTTATAATAAAAAATATGAAATATATGATTCAAACATGCATCAACAAAAAATATTAACATCCGAATTGATAACCTCCTCCAAGTTCGTTTTGAAGTCGGTTAAAAAAATAACCACATGATGAATTTAATATTGTTTCGCACATTCTTCTTTTTATAATGAAGTTGTATTTCGAATCAGTCAATGAGTGTTTAAAATAATCATGGTCGGTATTTATTTTTAATAGCCTCTTTATATCTAACTGGTTTAAACCCAACCACTTTCCTTGATTAATATATCAACGGAATAATACTTTGATTTTGAAGTCTTAAAGCCACATTACTAAATTAATATTGCTGACAAACATGACTTAATTAAACCATTTATTGGAAAGCAAAGCGGAGTAATTATGCACAACTGAGCCTGCATTTGCGGAACCACTTAATATCACAACTAAATCAACTAATATAGACAAATCCTAAATCCACAGACCTAAAAGCGGCAATGTACAATACAAGATACTAGATTTCATAATTAAAAAAAAAGGTTTAAGATCCAATCTATGACAAAACACAAATTAATTAACAAATGAGGAAGTTGCCAAAAGATTTCACGAAGAACGAAGCCTTTGTGCTTAAATTAGCAAAATTATGAACATGCAATTACCGCACACAATTTCGAAACTAAGCTCTGTAAAGATAGTGTCATTTATTAGGGGCGTGTTATAATTAAACTAATCTATTGGACGCGTGTGTACCAGGATCTGCCACTTTACTCTGATCTCCGACGACCCGATCTTTTGGTAAGAAAGTACGTTCTTTGTTGGTTCAGTTGAGACGTGAAGGGTCTAGTTATGTTGGACGCGTGTTGTTGCTTGTCTGATCTCGTGGAAGCGCCTTCTTGTGCTGGCAGCCTCCTTTAATTAATGTCTCTGAAACTACACGAGCCACACGTATCCAATACTTGCCATAAGATGTAGGAAATTCTAAGTTCGGTAGTTTGATCACATCTTTCAAATATTGCGTGTTTTGGTTATGGGTGACGCGTGGTTATAGTTTTTCTTTGATGTTTAATTTGTTCCTAAGTTTGTTTTACTTATTACTTCAAGGAATAGGTTTATCATACTGGTATACTTGGGAATAGTATGACCTATCACGTGGGTGACATGTGGTTATTTGTCTAGACGAGGAGCAGAGGAGGAAATATAGGTAAATAAAACAAAAAGCTATGACTTTAAGCATCTAAAATTGCGTTTAAGTATTTAAAAAAGTGGTAAGATTGTTTTGCGAACTATGAAGTATAGTCTCTTGTTGTTCTGGTCGCAAAAAGGTGGAACTTAAAGTTACCAATACTAACTGCAGACGTGGAGACGTGCAGACCCTGGGTAGACTCATGTAGTGGTTTCCTTTTGGATGCATAGTAGGTGTTCCTTGAACTGAGAACAAAATCTACCAACCATTGAATAGCACGAAACTGTATCACTAAGACAATTAACATCACTGCGATACAAAGTCTGAAGTAAAACAACTATGAATGAATTGGTGATTGATTTTGCCAAACATACCAATAGCAAGTCTATATTTGGCAAAAACATCACTAATCACGCAGTTACGTTCGTCCCTACTTCCAATAAAACGGATTGATCGTGCGCACTCCATTAATCTGCCAATGCCAAGGACAAATGTGATGGATGCGTGACACGACATTACCTATGTCCTAGCGACGCTATCAATCAACTGACGGCCAGAAATATTGACCAACATCGTAGTTATGATGTTATTTGCGACTATTATGGATTGGGTCGGTTTTATTCGACTTAGATGGCGTAGTGGGGATTGATTTGTCTTCTGTGCCAAACAAATGTCGAGATTGTGTCGTTATTCATATTTGTTTGGCCTGGGAGTCTCGACGTTAGATATAATTTACCTTAGTAGATGTAGTATAAGCATAAATTGTAACTAGCTTCTTCACGTGAATGCGTTTCCTTAGTCTATGTTTACGCCTGTGAAGACGTTCAGTTTATGTGTTGTGTCGTGTTTGCTATTCAAAAGAGACAGGCGCTCAATATTTTAATTTTACGGGTACCTTCATTATTCAATTTAAGGCCCGTTAACTTTTCAAAAATAAAAAACCCTTCTGTCGCTATGACACTCGACGACTGCAGCGATGGTGTAGGTTTCGATCAGTAAAAGAATTTTTATAAATAGATTTTAAATAGGTTTTTCTTATCCAGAACTAATCAAACATACATTAACCAACAAAATAATACCTCATAAAAAACAGTAAGCAACTATTTATTAAAAAAAAAAATTGAAGTGTTTTATTCTGGAATTGTAGCGCTAATGTCTTTGTTCAAAATTTTGCGTACTGCGACTTGTGGTATCCAAATCATCACGCAGCATGCAATCTTAACAACCCTGGCATAAAACATCAAACATATGACACGTAACGCCCATTATCTCACCAACTCATCGTCTGATGGGCCATAAAACAAATAAGAACGAAAGCACGCCACTGAAAACTTGTTCATATCTTGAAAGTTAACTGAAACTCCAAAGTGCATTATAACTTCCACCTGCAAGTAAGGGGGGCTTTTATAGGGACATGTCTGAAAGCTTTTGAATCTTTCTGGAGTTAACTAAATAATATGCAGAATAATGAATTAAATTAGCAATTCGTTAAGTATTTGTTATTGTAGTTTGTTACCTTTTAGTTTGATTTAATTGTCAGTTCATTAAGCTTTTTCAAGTCGACGCGGTCGGTTGGGGTAAATTATGAAAACTTTAAATAGATATAGAAGATTAACTATTACCTACGGGTTTGCTCAAGTTAAGTTTTATTTTGGCTCTATGGCATCTACAATAATATAAGAAGGCCCGCTTAGTTTCAAAGTCTTATAAAATGGTTCTGTTGGGGTAAATAAAGAAAAACCTTCCATAGAATTGTCTTTTGTTTTAATAATTTAATCATAATAAAAATAAATCGCAATGTTTTTTGAATTGTTACAGAAATAAAACAAATTTCAAAAACATAGGCTGAGGGCCATCTTAGAGAGGTGGTTACTCATGAAGGCCCGAAGTATATCAATATAAATGTATGCTTTATCGACATTTTTAACACTTTATTCTTCGTTTACTGATTTTGAAATGTAGTTTTAATTTTAATATATTCAAAAAACTCAAAAAAACAATCCAAAATTTGGCTGTGGGCCATGTTAAATCAATAAAAAATGAAAATTGCTATAAATCTAAAATAACTTTCTAAATTGATTAATGTGACGCACGTAGATATTTATCATAATACTTTGTAATAAAATATTCATAAATCAGTTATTTAATCAGTGATGGATTTTTTTCACAATTATTCATGGGCCTTGTTAGGAGTATTAAAAATCAAATTTAACTTATATTGCTAAAATAGGTACTATTCAATAAGGCTCCTTTAATAAAATACACTTACTACTTGCACTCAAAGACATTTAGCGGTTAGTTAAGCGACTCCTTAGTATAGACTTCGTTTTTGAAATTTATACCTTACGTAAAAGAGTTAAGGTATAATTTTAAAAGCGAAATCTTTATTTAAACGTATCTGAGCGTTACACCTATAACAAAAATCAATATCTATAAAATAAGAAAATAAAAATCTAAAAAGGAAAACAATCAACACTTAACTTAGTTAACTTATCATTAATACTTTGGCTGCTTATGAGATCTCGTTTCAGTTAAAATCAAAAAAAATTAAATGATTTCTTAATGTACGCCTTGGTGCCTTATTCTGCAGCTACTTTTCGTTGAGACATCTGTCTGCTATTTACTGCTTGAAGCGCTTTCTTTAGTTGAGTTTCTGTCCACTCAACACGCGGTTTTTTATTTGGTGGCTCCATGTTGGGCTAGGAACAAATAAAAAATACTAAGCAATCACGACATGCAAAACATGACATGTAGCCAAAAGCACAATCTTAAAAAACAAGTGTATTATGAAACAGTCAAAAATAGAAAATAATAACTGAGTGTAAAAATAAAATATTTTGCTGCAACTGTTGCATGCCAATGTGCGAGCTACAAAAAATTGTATTTGTGATAATAGTTTCATGCCCAAGGAAACTTAAAAAATTAAGAAAACTGATTTGTTAGTTCACTTGCAATTTAATGTAAGCTTTATATATTATTCAATAGTCCTAGAAACGCCCGGGCCATGTTTGGGAAACTTGGGGTGTGCCATCATAGGAAACTTTACCCGAGTTCATTGCAATCTCGTAGAAATACAAGAAAAAGTTATAAAATAATAAAACTTACCTGTTATTTAATGTAAAACAGATTAAATAAGTTGTTTCACTAGTAAAAACAAGGAAATTCGCTTTAATTGTGTTAATTTTTGTAAAAGTTTGCTTGACGGAGGTTAGAAACGCGTGCTCCGTTTGACACGACAGTGAAAACTGTCAGCCATACTCAAAATGGCGGCACGCTTGAAGTCAAATGCAGTTGCAGTTTTGACTATGGCCACAGAAGCATACACCCGCGAAATTTGAAATGGTTTGGAAGACCGTAACTGTGTTTTTTAAAAGTGGGCTATCTTGAGAGCCGGGCCATCATCGGTTACACTACCTTACTTTAATTTAAAGTATTTTTTTTTGTACAACTTCCTTATGCATGCGGTGTTTACCTATAAGTGATTGTTGCCCTGATGTATATTAATTTAGTGCATGATAATTTTAACATAAAACCAGTGTGAACAATTGTTGGTGAACCAATAAAAAAAAAATAAGAAGTCGCAGGCAAAAGCTAGTATTAGAAATATGGGACCCTGGAGACTAATCCCTAAATTCATCAAAATTGGTTCAGCGATTTAGGCGTGAACGCGTAAAAAACAAATAATCTCACTTTCACGTTCAGATATAACATGAGTTAGGATTAGATGATTTTATTACTTTGATGCTCTTTGAAGCAATAATACTAATAATGAAAAAGGTGAAATTCTTTGTGGTCGTCGGGAGGAGCTTGTGGGTAAATAATAACAGCTACACGGGTCGAAATTCAAAGTCAAGTCGAAGTCAGTCTGTGGACGGGTGACCATCTTAACCTACCCAGACGCCTCCGTGCCTCGGAAAGCATGTCAAATTGTTGGTCCCGGCTGTCATTTGAACACCTTTGGCAGTCGTTACGGATTGTCCGAAGCCAGAGAATCTGACACCAGTCTTGCCAAGAAGTGTTACCCAATTAATGGGTTGTGGAGGTAGGCTCCACGTAAAATACTGGTATTCAGCTGAACCCGATTTGACTGGAAGCCGACCACAATACAATTGGAAAACGCTAGGCAGATGATGATTTAAAAAGGTACAAAAATCTTTATATGCAGGGCTAGATAACAAAAACAACTTCCAGAAAAAGCGCTGTTCCTAAGTAACAAGCACGGGAAAAAGCTTGGGAAAAGTTAGTACTTACCGCCACATGAAAAACTAAGAAGCGAAATTTGTACGGCATCAAAAAGAACCGCAGAGACTGTCCTGTCAGCGACGAACTACCAACGAAATCCTGCATCGCGCATGCAAAGTTCTCCGTGCGATTTGAAAACATACAACAGTCCGAATATCAAATATCGGGCAGTTGCCCACCAGACAAAACAAGCGCCTGCTCGGAGGATCCTCCTTTTTCAATGGAGGTTTGCGGGACTTTACTCACTTTTCCGCATACCTCTATACCTATCTGATAAATTTACACCAATTATTATAGGAAAATTGGGTCTGATATGTAACCCACTTATATTTTTTACTTTTTCCGTCGAACGTAGCTAGACTAATAACCAGAACGTTTTTGCACAAACGCTATCCAAGTACAAAATAACAAGCGTCTACACGTTAATAAATATTACCTCAAAATCCACAAGATTTAATTCCGTTTTGCAGAGAACAATTAAAATAAATGGCTAGGTAGGTAACTAAACAGGCCCTCATATTTAAATGTCGTTCATAATGACATTTTCCTCCTCTTCTTAAGAAATTTTATAAGAGAAGTGAATTTTTGCCTCATAACATCCACTGCCAATTAATATTTTTTGAAGGAAAGCCTCATTAGAAACGGAATGCGGAGACTGAATTATTTACCTGGATCAGAAATTATTAAATAAGGAAGTACAGTTTCTTTCCGTTATTTATGTTTTACTTTCTTAATTAGGCGTGTTAATTATTCTTATACATTCTTTACACACAGTTACTTGAAAACAGGCTATTTGTGCACACACGTTTGTTATACTTTTTTATTTACACTCGTGCATTTTGACCGAGGAGCTCGTGGCAAAATAATAACAGCTGTAAGGGTCGATCTTCAAGGTTAAGCAATGCTTGCGAAAGTCGGTCAGCGGATGGGTGACCATCTTAAAATACCGCGACTCCGTGCCTCGAAAAGCACGTTAAGCCGTTGATCCCGGCTGCCATTTGTAGATCTTTGGCAATCGTTATAGATTGTCAAAAGCCAGAAAATCTGACACCAGTCTTGCCAAGAAGTGTTACCCAATTAATGGGTTGTAGAGGTCTGGTAGGCAGCCGCTTCACGTAAAACACTGGTCTTCAGCTGAATACGGTTTGACTGGGAGCCGACCCCAATATAGTTGGGAAAAGGCTGGGCAGATGACGATGACTAGTGCATTTTGACCACAAAGAACTATAGCGGATACAGATTTTGTTGCATTCCCGATTAATTTTCTGATAAATAGTTCTTATCTGGACGTAGTAAAACAGGATAGGATATAAAATATTATTAATTCTATCTTTGTGTTTACGATAAAACCCTATAATTTGCTTTCATTCGTCGGATCTCTCCCGTCCAATAATCATGGCTTGGCTTCCCATTGTTCTGAAAACAACAAAGGTAGAATATTATGCCTTTTTGATCTCCAACCCTTGACAAAATTCTCTTTCATATCAATCCCTAAAGATAAGTATACTTATGTTGGAATGTTTCTTTGAGCGCGTTTTTGCTGCTTGTTTTCTGTTAAATTTACGAGTATTTGAGCATTTATTTGCTTAAAATTGTAATTTTTGTTCAATGCAAATGTCTTGGCATTTTTTTGGAGAACAGCCTTGAGAATGAATTTGGCATTAAGTAAGGTAGTACTTGAGGTGGATCCCCTAAATAATTGAAGTCAGAATACCTACTTAATTTTTTTAGTAGCAAAAATAAAATAGGTAAAAGTGAGATCGAGGTAGATTCAGATTTCTAAATTAAACTAAATCCATGATACCAAAACACACGATTGAACAACAATATCTTCACTGCTTTACAAAAACTAATTTCAACACAGTATTTTACCACCCATTTCTAAGTTCCAATAAGAGGTTCCCCGCTTCAGTCTCAATAAACGGTACCACCCCGTAGAGAGCGCAAATTGGAAACACTCGGTATATACACACTGAAGTACATATGTACATGCATCATGTGGTACCTACATGATTCGTGTACGGATAATAACCATAATTAGTGCTGATTACTCAGAATGATCCAACACTGTTGTGCGTGGTTGTACCTAGTATGGTTAAAAGTTAGTTGGGAAGCTTTTGTCATGGAGTAGTTACAATTACTATTTTGTGCAGATCCCTATTTGGAATTAAGTCATCACTATTGTATTTAAGATTAAAAAAATGTTTATTCTAATTATAAAAAATACTAGCTTCTGTCCGCTTATTTTATTTCGTAAAAAAATATCCTATGTATGTATGTATTGCGGCGCCACGGCGTCCACACCTTTTGCCTGACGCAGGTACTTACCGGACACGGCTGTTTCGGGACAGGTACGTCCCGAAACAGCCGTGTGTGCAAATCAGCCTGCGTTTCGAATTAAGCAGGAGGACATGCCAGGGTGTCAGCACTGTGAGGATCGCCCGGAGGACACGGTGGAGCATACGGTGGAGGTCTGCCCTGCTTGGGCTGAGCACCACCGTGCCCTCGTCGAGGCGATCGGCGGCGGCGACCTCTCGCGTCCGGCCATGGTTAAATCCATAATCCGGAGCGAGGAGGCTTGGGAAGCGTCACCTCCTTCTGCGATGCAGTAATGCCAGCGAAGGAGGAGGTGGGCCGCGCGAGGGAAAGGCAAGGCCCTCGCCCCAACCGCCGCAACAGGAGAAGACGCCCCGGGCGTCGGGACTCGGGAGTCGCAGGGCGATCCCCGGCCACCGTATGCGCGGGCCTGCGGACGGCGAGCGTTAGGTGATTAGGTGGCTCGCTGTCCGTTCACCACCAGGCCCGGGTCGATGGCGCGTTGTTTTTCACGCGCGCCTCAAAGAGATGTCAGCATAAGGGACGGGGGGACGAGCCAGCCAGGGTTCACACGGATGGGTTTTAGTCAGTAAGAATCAGACACGCCCTTCCGCTCCACCCAGAGCGGAAGAAGTCATTTGATGATTTACCATACTTAAAAAAAAGGCCCTAGGCTACAAATACATAGACAAATTAAATTGTTGAATTTCATTAAGATTGGTTCAGCTTGGGCTTGGGCATGAAACAGCAACAACCAAACAGATACACACAGGTACCTACCTTGTTATTATACATCCTATAGTTTCCAATTTCCCTTAAAGTGTATCACCACAGGTTTTAGGAATTCACTGAACCTATTCTCATTTACGACATTATTTTCTATTTTGCGACTATCTTATTCAGGTAATTGGCATTTGTAACGTATTCACCGAGACATACAGATTCCAAAATACTGCAACTCGAATTAAAACCACATCACAAAACCCCAGCTCAAAAAATACAGAAATGGACTCGATGTCAGTACCAACTGCCAACGGTCTATTTCCATTAGCGGGCAGACAGTCGGCACAATGGTAAGCAAGCTGTTAGGGCATAATGAAGGCATTGTACGTACGCCGTCCCGCGAATGGCTGACGTCATTACGTGCAACCTCTTGCCGACTCAGCTGAGCTGCCACCGATGTGATATATCGCCACCAAACTCGATTTATTAGTGTTTTGTGCCCGATTGTACATACAGTCTTATTATTCCATTAGTCAGATCGGAAATGTTGGGCAGACTTCTGGAGGAAGCAGAGAATGGATTTGAAAAGACGAGGTCACTTTGTCCGTATGTTTTTTTTTGAGACTCAAAGATTTATAGGGGTTTCATTAACATTTTACTGTAGCACCGACTATATACTCGTACTTATTATTTATCATTTCTACAAAACGCTTGATTGTATTTGAAACCCGCTCGATTCATCAAAGATCCATATCATAATAGTCATTGGTAGACAATAAGTTAATATTTGTACAATGATAATGTTGAAACAGTTATGTTAATAATAACCACAACGAATACACGTGTAACCTTGTTCTCGCATTAACTCGCCACTACTGGACAAAGGTGACGGTGGTGATGGTGGGGATGGTTATGCACCAACCAGCCGGTCGATTCGAGGTGAGCTGTCGATCCATACAATCAAGATGTCACGTGATCACGGAGTGAGCTGTCATTCCATCTTGATTATACGGATTGACAGCTTACCTCGTGATCACTTCACCCAAGCCTTCACTTCGATATGTTTACAGAATCGACCGGCAGTTACCAAAAGTATGACTTAGGCCTCGTTTCGACCTGCAAGCAACTCGCATGCAAGTTAATAACAATCGTGGGTTACAGTCGAGCGATAGATTTCATTATACCTACCTCGGTAACCCGCAATGTGATGCGTGTGAGCTGGTTACGTGGCCTTAGTATTGACTGTTGGAAAACTTTCCATTTTCTCAATATTTTTCACCACGGTTAACTTGAGCTTCGGACCCAGGATGCGAGAGCGTAGTGCTTGTCAAGCTTTCAAGATAAATCACTTCTTGTTCAATTTATTGGCACATGGTGTCACTCTGTTACGACATTGAATTTAATAGGAGATGGCTTCATGATATTAATTCAGTTCTTCATGTTTTAACAGGACATATAGGTAAGTAAAATACTTGGGTACTTGTGTGTTCTAATAGTTTTGTTAGTAGCTGGTGTCGTTACTACTAAGGTGTCATTGGAAATTCGGTATTCGTGTGTACACTTGTTTTGAAATTTGTTGTCTAGTGCTTATAATAACCCTAATACATAGATTTCTTCCATTACTGACTGACTCGACTGACTGACTGACAGACAACGCACAGCTGAAACCACTAGTCTGAGGATTTTCCAAAATTCTTACACGAACGGGCAAAACGGGATATCCGCGTACGAAGTCGCGGGCAAAAGATAGTAAAGTATAATTACGACTATTATTATAAATGCGACCGTATGGGTGGATATATGGATGGATGTTTGTTATTCAATCACACCAGAACGGCTGCATGGATCTAAATGATATTTGGCTCAGAGATAGATTGGCACATGGCTACTTTTATCCCGGGAGTACGTTCCCTTGGGAAAATTTCCCACATTCACGCGGGCGAAGCTGCTAGCAAAAGCTAGTAATAAATAAATAAATTTTAGATTGAATAAATAAAAACAGAAGAATTTATGAATCAAAATTTGAGGCCTACGTCTGCTAACTAGCATGTGTCTTAAAATACAGGGTTCCTTTCCTATGACATTAAAAACGTTATGACTGTATGCACCTATGTATTTAAATGTAACTCAAATGATGGTCTGTAACAAGCTTTGTAATATTCACCATTATTGTTAATAATAATAATGCATTGTGTTAAATACCACAAACTTTAGTAATTGAAGACGGGCGACATTAACGTTTTGTTAAAGGAACATTGTGTACTTGTGGCAACTTCTTCATTATATTGCCAAAAAGTTCCTCCATTTTGTCTAATTCCGTTTTGAAAACCGTAACCATCGATTCTACATCCTTGAGAAATTTGTCAGTGCCAAGATTCTCTCGTTGGTTAGCCATCTTCACTGCCATGGCTATTTCCCGCAACCTTCTATTTTGCCGTTCCGGGGGTCTCTGTAGTTCAGCCCAAATATCATCATCGACCTTTATATTCATAATTTCTTCATATTTCTTGTTCATAACGGCCGGTTTCGTGTGTTCACTTTCGAGTTTGGCTTTCTTCTGAATGTAGATATCATGATCTGCGACTGCATGAGTACAAGAATTTTTATTCTCAAATACTATCCTCAATTTTTTATCACTTAAAACTTCTTTAATTTCTGTGACCATTTTGAAGAAAGGAATTATTTCACTAACGATTGTTCATTATAGAATAAGCTTCGCAGATTATCGAAGCTGAATTGAACAATCGCGAATATATAAATTAAAATACGTTGTATAATTTTGGTATTTCCATCTACTTGTACATGACCATTCTTTGACGACTTTTGTAACAGTAAAATGAAGTCTGCCAAAGAAAATACACCGAGTTTGTTTGACAGTCTTCAATTTTTTTTTTTTTCTTTCTTTTTAATGTATGTATTGAATCGGAATAAATTCTCCTTGGTGGTAAAGCTTGCTACGCATCACGGTTCATACCATATGTATAATTAAATAATGGAGGTTATATTTATTAAGAAACGACGCGTAGCGACACTGCTACGAACTACTCAAATACAACGGGCTACGAGACACCAGCTTTATGCTACGCTTGCTACGCGGCATCTACGAGCCGCTACGATCGTCACGACATCTTTCCTCCAATTGTGGAACTAAAACGGGCGTGGAGAAACGTTTTTATGATCAAAGCTCGCTACAACTGCGGAGACAAGGAAACTTAAAAACAATGTAACTTACAACGTGCCCGAGAGATGGCGCTGTGCATAGAAAATGGAGTAAAGTTTTTAAAGGTACCTAGGTGGGTTGGCAGTTGCGGATTATGTTCGAAATAATCTCCGCGGCTGGGCTCTGAATCGCAAAGGTCATTAGGAAGAATACGGATGAGTTTTAGTCAGTAATAGTCTGAGTCTGAGTCCACTCCGCCCAGAGCGGAAGGAGTCACTAAATTTGATGATTTCCCATCCTTAAAAAAAAGGCGACATTGTAAGACGCAGCGAGGAAAAATAATTCCTGGAAGGACTATGGCGAGGTCTTAGCCCAGCAGTGGGGCAGAATGGACAAAAAAATATTGGTGGAGCGACTGTCGAACAAACTCGTCGCTTGGTCACAATCACAACCCACAGCGCTGAAGTAAGCAAAGACGAACTCATACATAATCTTCCTCAACGGTGCTATACTGCGGCAGCGATTCTTGACTTTTTCATACAATTATGTTTTAACACAAACAGGAACTGATCTGATTGTATTTTTAGTTTTTTTGATTGGTGTCTCGCGGTTCATCCTATGAGGTTGTCTCACGACATGTCTGTCATAAGAGTGGCTCACGACATGTCTGCCATTTCTCATGACGTGCATATTCGTAGGTACTTACAATTATTATGATTGAACCAATGATTTTAACATTTTACATTAAATGTCACAGTTAAACAAATTATTGTTTTCACTCCTCCAATTAATTATTACCATATTAAAGATTACCATAATCACAACCAAAATTTACAACACTTTTATTAGGCATTCAATTACAATTACATTTCTCCCCTGCTCCATGACCATAATTACCACAATGTTAGTATTTTTTATGTATTTATCACAATCACCATGAGTCGTTTAAAAATTCTGCAATAAGTAGGTACTATGCTTTTTGTGGCAAAAACAATTTCATTATTTGTTTAAGTTTAGCTATAGTTTGCTCTTTCCAACTTTTGTGCAATTTGTTGTAGATAATTGGTGCCATGCAAAAAACACTCTTGCGCATAAGTGCAGTTTTCGATGTATGTACACACAGTTGGCTATCATCACGTCTATGTACGGCAAATAAACGGTACTTGTTCCTTAAAAATAACACATGCTTGAATGCTCAAAAACTTTAGTCAGCAAATACTGAAACTCGCTCATATAACAAATAATAAATATAAAATCATCAAAAAAAAATCTTTTTCGAGCTAAGTACCTACAAAAAAATCAAGTAGGCCGCTACAAGTTATTTTTATTTTATTGTGACAAACAAACCATGACATGAAAATGAAACCCAAAAAAATTCAGATATACCTACCGACTAGTCAGACAGTTGGTACAGAAAAACATAATTTCAAAACAAAAGTCGTTATTCGAATGTTATAAAATGAAGGCAGAACTGACTTCTTTTTCTTCTTTTCAGGTAAATATTTAAAAAATTAAAAAAAAAGGTTCCGACGAATTGAGAACCTCCTCCTTTTTTTGAAGTCGGTTAAAAAGCGTTAGACTTATCAATTCGCAGTAGAGTAGCTTGATATAAATAAACCACTGAAACGACATTATGTCATAAACAGTGAAGTGGGGAATAGTCTGCATAAATGTCACTGGTGCCATCGACAGAGACATCGTACCTACTTGTTAGGGCCGGTATCCATTGAAGCGGTCAGGAGGTACTGTTCAGGAGTTTCAGTAAACAACCAATAGACTTCTGTCCTGTTCGGAGATGGAAATGTTGAAACCGAATCAATGGCTTATGTAAGAAATAAAAGTTGGTGGAGTGAGAGATCAAGGCTAAAGAAAAATGGATGGATTGTGTGAAGCTTGAGTTCATGACAGCGTGACGAGTAACAGGAGAGAGTTTTAAAGACCACATGGAACAGTGACACGTGTTTTTTATTAAATCTTGATAGAGAGAACTTTGGACAAGAGTATGTTGATGATGATTGAAGTTAAAAAATGAGATAATGATACAAACCAATAGGTTGTTGTTGTTTGTTCGGGACATCTCTTCTGACCGGTTTGGATAATCAGTATCTCTTATCTCAAAGAATTAGGGGTTATCGCAGTTAATTTATTCTTTCATTGGTCTCTTACAACCCAAACTCAGTTACAATTCACTTATTTTTTAAATGAGAACTAAGTCATGTATTAACAGCAAACAACATTATTGTTTTAAAATTAAGTTTCCGTTTATTTGTACCTACATTGTGTGTCTCCGTGTGTGCCAAATAAACTAGTTATTTCTGTAGTTTTTTTTGCACTTTTCTCGCTTTCATGGCCCATAGAATAGAATAGAATAGAATATTTATTTTTGCGTAAAATATTTATAAGTACATAATGCTATTAAGTTAATATCGTTCCACATATTTAGCTCACTCAGTTTCAGCATGCAAAAAAAAAACTTAAAATTAAGATAACTAGTAAACACTAAAAAATATCTCACTAGCGATATAATATAATTTACCTATTGTAGGACCTATGATCGTCTAGAGATTTCGACATTGCTTATAGTTTAAGAATTCGTTTAATGTATAGAACACGTTGTTGTACACTTACAGCCACTTCTTTAGTTATAGTGGCGTGCATTAGAACAACGTGCACACAACTATCCGGCATACAAAAGTTACTGTAGGCGATTATGTACCTTCCTACCAGTGAAAACCCTGTACAGAAGAAAACTATCCATAGTGAGGAGGTTCGCCTAAAAATGTCAGAAGAGTGTACAAGCATACCCAGTTACCCACATTTTAAAAATGCCTAAATAAAATATATTCGACATTATTATTGTATTATTATGCATTTGATATTTTATTGTATTTGTAATTTTTTATTGTTTTCTGTGACAGCCCGGAGTTTGGAAGCTGGTGGTGTTAAAACAAGGGATGCCAACCGTACTCTAAAATAGAGTATTGTACTCTATATTGTGTAGACGTACTCTATAATCTACAAAAGCAATAGAGAACGCTAAAATATTTTATTTATTTTGACTCTGTTTTTTATTAAACTGAAGGAAATACTGCCATTTCAGTATTCCACTGAAGGAGTTTTTCTCTTTTTAATTTAAAAATAATTGCAAATTGTTGATAAATGATATCCATGACTTCATTGGAATTCTCAAATTATTTTAAAAACAACAACATTTTGGTTTCGCAATAAGTTACATAATAAAAAGGACTCTTTTTTCTACGACTGTACTCTTCATTTACCCTTCCAAAAATCAGAAATACTCTATTTCTTCTAAAATAAGTTGTAACCCTAGTTACACCCCGTGCCTCGGAAAGCACGTTAAGCCGTTGGTCCTGCGCCAGATCTCTCTCCGGTCGTGTCGGGTTGCCGTCCCATCGGAATATGAGAGTTATGTAATAGGGATTACAGTGCGCTCAGTGCGAGTTTTATAACATCCTCGATCGCGTTAGCGAAAACGTTAATTTGTATTGAAACTAAATAAGCGCCGTCTGGTGACACTCACGGAAAACCTTTTTTTTCTATACAATTTGACGTAAGCAAATGTTTACGTCAACGCGATCGAGAACGTTAAAACTCGCTCTAAGGCCTAGTGCACCTGATGCGCGCGATGGCTAGTGTCCGTTGAGATTGGCTGCTATGGCCAAAATAGGTGACGACTATATTTTATTGTATAAATTAAACGATAATGTTTCTTGAATAGCTTGAATGTCGTGATATAAACTACTTCTAATTGAAAACTGTTATTTGTTCTTTGACAAAATAGATGTTTTAAACCGAAAAACTGTTGTAATCGTATGAACAAACAAACAATTTTACTTGTTTATAGATTAGTTTAGATATTGAGTTATGTACACAAACATAGTTTTTCCAACTTTCTCATGAAAGGAGCCACGGGCCGCGGGATTATTTGTTTGGAAAGTTGGTTACGGTTTTGATTAAATTCTCAGCGCACTTCGTCTTTTACCAGCAAATTCCTGATTTTACCAATCACCATTATATCTAAGTTAACCTAAAATTAATTTAATATTAAATTACTTCACAAAGCCTCGAAAAGCACGTTAAGCCGTTGGTCCGGCTGTCATTTGTAGATCTTTGGCATTCGTTACGGATAGTCAGAAGCCAGATAATCTGACACCAGTCTTGCCAAGGCGTACCGTGTTACCCAGTTAATGGGTTGTGGAGGTCTGGTAGGCACCCGCTCCACGTAAAATACTGGTATTCAGCTGAATCCGGTTTGACTGGAAGCCGACCCCAATATAGTTGGGAAAAGGCTAGGCAGATGATGATTACTTTACAATAAGGAGGCAATTTTTTTTTAATTTTATTCAAACTTTATTTACAATAGTGGTACGGTAGTAGTTAATGCAACAATGTATTCTCTACCAGTCAACTCTTGGATTAAAAATATTAATTATAACAGTAGGTACACCTTACATACAAACTAAGCATCGGTACCTAATGCTTACATACGCAAGACGGCACCTACCTACTTAAATTCTTACATGTTTGAAAACGTTGCGAAACGTGCAGTAATGTGTAAACAAGTACCTGCACCTACTTTTATTTCATAACCACGCATTTACAACGCACATGGTGTTTGGATATTAAATTTATTCAGTTACAAGGTGAAGGTATTTTTTTGTAATTATTCAATAGGGAATTTAATTAACTAGAGCTTTTTTTTTCTCTTCTTCGCATATAATTTTGGTTTTATAACGTGTTATATCCGAACCCGCCTGATTTTTGTGCGCTCCTGTTCGCCCTGAGTCCTGCGCGACTTTATTAAAGGATTGTTTTTTCAAAATTCTTTGTTCTCCAAAAAAAATAAGAAGAAAATAATCAGATATGTATTAAATTTCAACCGAACAGAATATCTCTTAATTTATAATATTGATTGCAAAATTAAGATTTTTTATGCGGCATGTTGACATCTGACAATAGGGTTTCCCAAACTATGTTGGAGTCAGCTTCCAGTCTAACCGGATGCAGCTAAGTGTCAGTGTCCTATCAGACCTCCACAGCCCAGGAACTGGGTAACACGATATCCCTTGGCAAGACTGGTGTCAAATTTTCTGGCTTCTGGTATATATTTCTATGTTTCTGACGTATCACTGTCAAAGCTGAACAAATAATAATAATAATAATTCTTTATTATCAGGCAACTAAGGCCCATAGATAAAATACACAAATTAAACATACAAAAAATTTACTGATACATGTTAATCTTACTTAATTAACTTATTAACTTAGACACACGAAGAGACGGCGTCGAGTTACGCTGCGCGGTGTCGCGTAGCCTTCCGCGAAAACGTCGGTAGACTATACCCTTCAGCAATGACAGCCGGAACCAACAGTTTAACTGTCTTTCACAGAAGAGTCTCAGTATATAATGTATGATCACCAATCCATGGACAGGTCGCGGAAAATCGACCCGTGCTACTAGCTCCAATTTATATAGATACATTTGTAACTATAATATGGTTCTCGAAATCGATGGATCTGATTAGTGATGTAAAGAATGTTGGATTTTTCACCATTCGAAAATGCAAATGCGAATAGTCATCTCAATCATTTAAAACTTCAAATAAAATGCGCGCAAAATGTTAGAGAGGTTTGTCATTTCGTGTTGGCCCTATTTAAACCGTGTCGAGACGAACATAGGCGAGCCGAAATACAGAATGAATGAACGAAGTTGGTAAGAAAAAAATATTTTGAGACAAATATTTTGATTTGTTGAAGTTCAATGTTGAAGTTTTCTGTAAAAAGTATTTGTAAACTTTATTTATTAGTAGGTAGGTACTTAGTTAAAATCAGTTGAATAAGTAGTTTAGTATGTAAGTGCAAATCTTACTTGATTGTCACAAGGCTTGTTAGAATTAGATCATTAGATTATTCATTGGATTAAACCTCACAAGTTCACTTTTACCAAAGATATTATAATTTAGAATTTGGTTTATTTTGATGTAAGGAAGGACATTATGATGTTTTTTAGTATATGTGCGATTTTTTTATATTTTCATTACACTTATAAGAACAAAAGAGAAAATCTTACTCATTTAGTTGCCTACTTCAAGACAGTTACATGATCATTTTTCATTAAAATAAAAGTAAAAATTAAAATATATCAGTTTTATTATCATTTCTTATCCTCCAGTCCGTATTTTATTTCCTTTTTGTTTCACCACACATTCGCATCGTTTTGTGCGAATACGAAGGCAAAAATAAGAGAATATTCGTGAATGCGAATTCGAATATTCGTTACATCACTAGTCCCTGATGTATATATTCCCAAGTCGTAGGTTTTATGAGCAAAGCATTAAAAACAAATGAAAGCATATTCAGTTACTCACATCAACACTGGTGCAAGTGGCGCTGCTGCCGGAACTACTCTAAGCTGCCGGACGTGTTCCAGAATTTTAAATCATATCTTGGAATAGTATTAGCATTTCAAATGAACTTTTAATATTTTGTGCAGAAAAAAGCAACTTAAGGCCTGTTTGCACAAGCCTGAGTAAAAACAAAAATATATTTCCTTCATTATGGCTCCGGGTTAGCAACTAACTCGGAGTTAAATAATTCCTCCAATTACAACTAGAGCTCATCAGTGATTTTTATATCAGTCATTGTCAGCAAGCAAAATTTTTACATAATAATTATATCAAAGCCTAGGATATAAAACCTAAAATGACAAAACCTAGGATATAATATGATATAATCCAAATCAAATTTACTTCGCTAATGATACAATAATGTCACAGCGATTACTCGAATATTTACGCTCGAGCGATCATGCATGATACTATCCGACAAAATATCAAGTAAAGACCCATATTTACGAGAAAATGAGATAGACCTCGTTTTGAGCCCTTGGGAAATGGATTCCTGGAACCTAAACTACATTTATTTCGTCATACCCGTTATTGAAATATAAGTAGGCTTCCCTCGTTTTTCATTCACGCACTGGAGACTGGTACCTAAATATTTTACTTACATGTCACATGTCGTCAATATATTACTGTACATATTTCAATGACTCATATTGTTCTGTATGGTGTCGGACGTAAAATAATAGCACCATCCCATCACTTTCCGTGGATGTCGTAAGAGGCGACTAAGGGATTCACCAGAGAATGGGCAGTAGCATTCTCTGTACATTGCAACAGCTACATTGCGATCGCCAACCCGCCTGCGAAGCAAGGCGATTGTGGCAAACCCCCCCTTTGGGGGTGACCTATGTTTCAGTGGACGTTTTTCAGCTGATATAATGATGATGATGACATATTTTAAACCGTACAAAAACATGGCAGAGCATCAAAACTTGTGAACTTAGCGGTAGGCAAACTAAACAAATGACGATGGACAGATAAGATGAAGAAGTGAAAACAATAAATGCTACTCTCTACGCCACTCTTTTCTAAGCTTTCATTTAACTTTCCTTGTTAGTTAATATATATGGGTCACATTTTGCAACTACATTTTAAAACAGTTAATTAAGCACGTTTAGCTAAGTGAAATCATTTTAAATCCAATATGGCGGAATTCCAAAAATGGCGTACCACGATTTTTTTTAATCACTGTCATGGATATTCAACAGCTTATTCTAGCCATTGTTGTTGACCAATTTTCTAAGTATTTTCTTTCCACGCAACAATGGTTGCGGTAGTTAAGCCTGAAAAAAATACAGTAGGTACTAGACACCTTTTTTATATTCACCTTTCGATTCAAACTCTATTGTCTGACGTTTTATCATAATAATTTGATTTATTCGCTCCACAAAGGAGCTCTTTACTTTATAGGACCTATTTTAAAGCCCAGATAACGCGAAAGTGGCATTTTATATTCTTCATTTTGCCCAATATGCTGTTTTTACAATAATAGAGCAAACAAAGTAATAACTGGATTGTAAGAAACAAACTACAAAGCTACATAATTATGTAGATACATACACGGAGGGACGTTTCCAGAGTTGCGGAACTTTGTTCGAAAGAGTCACTGCGGCCCTGGAACGCAAAGGGCATTAGGAGGAACACGGATGGGTTGTAGTCAGTAAGAGTCTGACACTCCCTTCTGCTCCGTTCAGAGCGGAAGACGTCATTTGATGATTTTCCATGCATAAAAAAAACGGTGAGACGTTTATATAATCGCACTGCAACAGTGCATACAATACACAGAGTTTTATTGTTATCGTCAACAAAACTACAATACACTTTCCCTATTGACATACAAATCTGAATTAATTTAGTATTCTTGGATGCCTTGTTTAACTACATCGTATTTTAATATACGTTATTAAAACTAAAAGACTGGAAAATGATGTTACTAATAAAGTGAGGATTTTTTTCTTAATTCTTAGATCGTGAGCGGTGGTTTTCGGCATCTCGGGAATTTCTGGCACGCTTCCCCGAGGAATATGGCTGAAGATATTACAATAATGAAAATGTACAGGATTTTCATATAATGAAGATTTACCAGGCTAAGTAATTGTGTTCTTTGATGTTTTAGTTAGTCAATAAAATATTGAATCCAGCTTTTTCTGACAATACTGAATACATCATGCTCGTAGGTATTTTGAAGTGTTTACTCCTTTCTAGGCTGATATGATAACAGCATCCTGCCCGTTTCATCAGCCTTGCAATATTCTTTCATCACTAATGATCTCATGGTCGGTGATTATCTCTCAAGCACAATGATTACTGTAATCTTCCATTAAAGATACCGAAATAGCATTTTTCCAAGGTTGAGCTCACGAGGCCTATCCCGAAGAAATCGTGCATTTTCCGGGAGAAAAAGTAGTCGCACTCAGCGATTGTGTGGCTGGCACAAACAAACAATTTTACCTCTTTAAAATATTTATTTAGGTATTTATTTATAATAAGCACGCCAACAGCACTGTCACTTATAATTCAAATAAAATTACATTCAAAATCGGCATTTCAGTAACCATGCAAATGGCAGGTACCTATGCATGACATTGAACATAATGAATATTAGAGACAAAAAGAAAAACTAAAAACTGCGTCCAGTATACCTAAATCCTGAACACTACAAAAACAAAACAATTTGAGCTATTAAGACGTACATTGTTCGCACTGTTTGAAGAGGGAACGTCTGTATGAAGCAAAACTCATAGAGAAAACTTCGATAGGGTAATCCGTCAAATTGGACCTTTCATTATATAACCTTGCCATACGTGTTAGGGGGCTATTAAAGGTGGTATTTAAGGTAGAAATAGGCAATTGAAAAATGCGTTGATGTCGCTTGCTACGTTGGCTAGTCCTAAAGTTAAAATAGTTAATTAATTGCGCATCTATGGAACCATTTATAATTTTGTGAAATATAAGTAAGTCAGAATGGATCCGCCTTTCTTTTAAACTAATCATCTTATAGTGCGTTAACCTGTCATTGTAATCAGGTAAAGCTTTTTGGATCCCATTCTTCATACATAGATACCTCACAAAACGGGCCAACGGGCAATATAAGTTAGTATATACCTCCCTAGTCACATTACTGTTACCATGCAAAATAAACTTCCACCTGTATATGCATAAAAGCTGACCTTAATAATGAAACATGATGTCGTCATATCCAATTTAATATTCCATGAAACGCTGGGTAATCACATAATTCTTGATACATGAAACCTCATAAAACAAACACCTATATATCGTCCCCGTAGATGGAAAACTAAATAACTCCGATTTTCTAGTTTTGAGATAAACGCGATTTAGTGTTTTTTTTTCAATTAATGTTCATTTGTTAAAAAAATTGAGACAATTTTACTGTAGCTAATTTTATATTTTGTGGACCTGATTATCTTTAACATTATGCTTAAACAAACTGGACTCTATCTTCAACAATAACTAAATAAAATATATAAAACCAAGTTGTTTAATTTTGGCACAACTATTTTTTGTAACGTAACTGCAATTAGTTATTTATTTCGGCTATTTATTTAGTTTTCCTACAACCTAGATCCATCTGGTAGAGTAAAAGAAGGTGAAATAAATGCAGTTATTGAATTTATCAAACTTGAAATATGTTTAAATGTAAAAGTTGAACGTTTATTACTTTGATATTGTTTAACTGTTATTGGTGCCATTAAAAATAATAAGCTGTATTTTGACATAAAATAGACTTTATTAAAAAATGAACAACAAATCAAAGGTATAGCAATCATTATAAAACTTTAAAACAACTCAATTCAAATATAAATAATTCTTCATTGGTAATTTAGGAAACACAACTAAAATAAAACTCAAAAAATAATATGACTCATCAGGTACATTGAGTACAAAAATCAACAAACTTCTAATATCAATTACTTAAGACTCTGATCCTACAATTAAGTAAAATAAAACATTTAAAATTCAAAACAATTGAAATGTCTGTACTTAATCAATACTGAAAGGTAAGAGACATAAACAAAAGTACAGCAACTTAAAATAAAAACTACCTTCATACACATTAAATAAAACATGGCGTATGTATGTAATTTAAAATCACGTAAATTTAACAATGTAAATCCCTAAAAACTCAAATAATTTTGTTTGTGTTGTTACGTTTCAAAAGATCACCAGAATGTAGAGCAGGGGTCAAAATAAGTTTAATCATCGACTTCAGATGAATCAGTGCAGGGTGGAGTACCCTGGTCTTCGTTTAAACATGGTAAACCTTCGTACCAGCCATGAAGCTCTTTAGGAATTGTATTTTTCTTACAAAGCTGTAAAAGATCTTTCTTTTTTTGTTTTGTTATAGGAAGACATTGTTTATATGCCCGGGGAAGATCTTCAGTGTTTATACATAACATTTTCGTTTCTTCTCTAACTCTTTGTTTCTTTTCCAATTTGTTTGATTACTTTTTTTCCATCTGTAGATTTCTTTTTCCTTATTGCCTGGTTCTGTGACATCGTGTTTCATGGTTCTTCTATCGGGGTTAACTAATGAGACTTGGTCAAAAGGAGTTTCAATAATAGCGCGAGTTGTTATAATTTTACTTGTTTCATCTTCAGAATCACTCAACGGAATTGAGTTTATACCTTCAAATCTCATGTTCATTAAAGATGTACGTTTTCTTTTTATTTTAATTTCTTCTTCTGAGTCCGGAATCCATGACGATCCAGAATCAGAAAAAGGTTCTTCATCTGTCGAAGGTGGCATTGGTTCGACACCCGAAATGGGACTTGACCCTCTGACTGGTGAACTGACATCTTTATAGTTGTATAATGGTATGTTGTCATCTTCATTTAAATTAATTTTACTGCTACACAAAGACATGGGACTGACATTTACGGGCATAGGTGCTGATTGGGGTGGTTTAATGTTATTAGAAATCATTTCGCTAGCCATTATTGAAGCAGGAGCCGATTCGCATGTAATAATCTTAAATTCGTCATGCTCAGGAAGGTTAAGAACATCAGGCGTAATATCAACAGCGAAATTTACGTCATTGGAAACATGTTTGTTAATTTCGGATGGTGATTTCTGGCATGTTATAATATTATGTTTTTGTGGGCTGACGGTACTTTGCTCCTGTTGTTTTACTGTCTTATTTTCACCCTAAAACAATAAGAAGCCATATTGTAGGTATTAAATTACGAAAAAAGAAAAACAATAACAACTTGACAAGAGTTTATGCAGTCAAGTGACAGCATACTCAAATCCATACCTACTCTACATTGTTTTATTAAGTATTAAAAAACAGAGGATTCCATACAAATAAAAAAAGGTAAACTGATTTGGTCACCCATCCACCGTTGCTTAATCTCGATTTAGTATTTGTTGTTGAGGTAGGAGTAGGTAGATTGATTTTATATACTTGCGTCAAGATATTATGATATGGACATGCCATTTTATCCATAATGTGCGAGATGCTTCTGATTGGTCGTTGCGTGCGGTCAATGCGTTCTTAACATAGATGAACATGAGATAAAGAAACAAAAGGCCCTGTCTAAGTTTTGTCTCATACTGTCAAGCGTCATTTCTAATTCAACAGTAAGGGACAAAATACGGTGTAACTAGGCCAAGGTATTTTTGTATAAAATAAAATACTGATCTTTCACCATTAGCTAACATTGGCAGCGTAGATTGATATTATTAATACGTTTTTCACCTTAACACAAATTCGTGCTAATTTCGAAATTTCAGATTTTTTCAAAATCAATTTGAAGTTCCGGTATTTTAGAGGCATATCCACATTATCCTCTACGTTTGACTTCAACGACCTTAAATCGATCTACCTACTACGACCTCTAGTTGTTATAGTGGCTATTTAGCGGTTAAATTTTGAAAATGTCAACTTTCTAGCTATCACGGTTCATGATATAGCCTGGTGACAGACTGACGGACAGACATACAGACAGACAGCGGAATCTTAGTAAACGGGTTCGGCTTTTATCCTGTGGGTACGGAACCCTAAAAATGTTCAACAAAAATACCTAACAAAAAAAAACGTAACAAGCTAAAAGTAACCTTAAACCTTCAGCTTAAGAGTCAAAATTCAAATGACAGCAGAAGAGTTATTAACTTCTCCCACAACTTAAAGTGATTCATATTATTCAAATTCGCTTAACTTAGGAAATAGTAAAAAATAATTATTTCAGTATTATGATGACATAAATCAGTCTTGGTTTCGTGGGAGATGCACTGAAGAGTTTTTCTACTTACAAAAAATTGGTTCTAAATCATCGTAGCTACATACCTCAGATGAATTATCTTCTTCTTGGCACATTTTCACCATAAATCTACCCCGCGAATCCATTATAGTGTAAAACTCTCACTCTGGTCACTGACGTCAACGCAATTGAAGGTTACGCATTACACTAAAATGCTTGTGACGCGAGCGATGCATCAGTCACACGCGCTGACACCCGCGCTTCCCCCCGCGCACTTCCTTGTTCCGATTCATTGAATAGACACTACAATATTTCGCGTGGTAATTATAAATAACTTAATCTATTTGATTTTATTTGCCTATCATCTTGTAATTAATAATTATCTAGTTGTAGAAGAAATAGATAACATCAAGTGTTTATAAAGTAATGTACGTTTTGACAGAATTCTGAGTTGCAAAATTAAATAAGTAAAGTTATTTAGTTTTCCTAGAACTTTGTTAGTTTTATGATAGAATTTGTAAATTGAAGAAAAAATCAACAACTTATTTTATTTAATTTATTAAAAATTTAACTAATCATTGACCACAGTTATTGATTTATTTATTGAGTTGTTTATTTTTCCTTCAAAAAATTAGAATTAGTTTGAAGATATGCATTATTCCATCTGAACGACAAAAATGGCTATATTTTTGGAACGGAATAAGATAAGTAAATTCCTGTAAGACTCAAACATGCGTCATGTTTTGGATTATTTAAAAATAGGGAAAAGACAAAATCGCCAAAAACGAAGTTATTTAGTTTTCCAAATACGGGGACGATATATATATAGCTACATAGACAGTATTCGACACGCGATTGTGATACCTGATAGTTGCAAATGCAGAATTTGTGATCAGCAGAAACTTTTTCAGTGGAAGTATTGCTTAGCAGAATTAACTGACATACTTAGAAATATGTATTGCAACGAACATAATATTATGTGTGTCACCGGATAATTGTGTGAAACTCTCGATTAATTGTATCAACTGAACATTTATTTTCTTTACAATGCTGCGAATCAAAATCGTTAATTCTATAAATCTACTTTGTCGGTTCTGACATAAAGACTGCCTGTCCATTGATGCGAAGTGAGCCAGCGGAGCGGAGCGAGGGAGTAATGCGGAGCAGTGTTGCGGACAACAGACATGTTGTCGAAACAAATGTTGATTTTTTACTTCCTCGCAAAGCTTAATGCTAAAACCCACACAGCTTTCTATCAGTGCTTCCAGAGATTACCTTTTACAAACATTTCATCATACTTTTAGCATGCTCTCTGACATTTTTTTCGGTTCCTAAGGGTCTTAGTGTGTTTAGAGCTAGGTAATAACTAGACAAATTGGTCTATTTTTTTTATTTTTCAGACACCAACAAAATGTGGGGGTTTCGTTAAATTCTGAATGGAAGAATGACTGATTAGCGCACCCTTAAAGGTTTGCAGAAAGACATTTAATGGGACTTGTATTCATATTATAAATACCTACGTATTCAGAGAAATCCAAGTATTTTTGCGACTCAATATAGGTCTCTATAAAGTGCAACAGAGGGAAAACTTCAGCTCTTTGAAACTAAATTGTAGTTAAATTGTCTTCGCAACATTTCGGGGAAACGCTTTGTTCATTTTAACCTTGTTAAATGAAGATGAATGTATTTATATTTTCGACTGAATAGTTTCCACTCCGACCAATTATTGTCGCGGTTTATTGCAGTTCCGTCTTACTGTAGTGCGTCAGGGATGTTCGCTGATGCGCACACAGACAATTATTTCGCGATAATGCGCAAAAAGGTGGCATCAGTGATGCGCCGGGTAAGGGGAAGCAGCAATAGCATTCTGAAGGTTTTTGCAGAAAGGTTTGAAGGGCCTACAATGGATAGGTTTATCAAGCTACATGTCAGACATGGGGCTTGATAAATCTTCGTCTAATTGGATGGTGTGTTTTAATTTTTGTTTTTGTACTCATGTCTGCCTAAGTGTACTAACATAGTTTTTAAGTTTTTTTTTTGGAAAAAAAAACTAACACGCTATGGGCCGTTGACGCCCGAATTAAAACGATTTTTATTTTTTATTATTGTTGGGCAAGTTGTTTTACTCATATTAGGAAGGTCCTTCCCAGTTATCGTGTTATGGAGATAGCCATTGGCTCCATGAAAGACTGGAACCTGACTCCAACATGCTTGGGAAAAGACTTGGCAAATTGATTAAAGAAAGAAAGAAAAAGTGTTTATTTGCGCCAAGCATGACGCATACCAAAAAATAAAATAAACAAAATTAGAAAAGTTATACAAGTTGGGAAGATATGAGTCACATTCGCGCAAAACGGCCATCGCTCAGCATAATGCCAGTTATTAAACTCAAACTCACCTCAAAGCATTATTTCAATTAAACCATTTAAGGCACTTTTGATTTGTCAAGTTCGGTCAGTCAAAATAGATGAAGCTATTGCACGTTCCAAAGCGTAGATCTTTATGGAGAAGAACGTGCAAGAAACTCCATGGACACTCTTTTAAATCAATATTTTTGAGTGAGGAAGGTATTAACACCACTAATGCAACCTACGCTTATAATTATGTTTTCTAAACAATTTCTTACGGTATCCACAAATTTCGCCATCTTACTTTAAAGCAGTTGCAAAACTTCCCGGAGTACATAACTGCACAACTCGATCTTAATTTTCAATGGGCCTAAAGTGGGCTTAATTTTAACCATCTTTTGACATGCTCGCTCCACGGATCCTTTCAGAAACAGTATTAAGAAATTCGCATCTATAAAAAGCTTCTTTCTTGAGATCCTTTTATGTCACATTTAAGTTATTTCAGTAACGCTTCCGGAGTGAATAAGAAACCTTGCAATGACTGCTTATTACCATCGTTCAAAACTCAAGGGCAAAGGTGCTTTGTTATCAGATAAAGGGCTATTTAGGCTCAATGTGAGAGTAATATTTGATAAGAAATAAGAAATTTGTCCGTATTTTCTTTTTAAGTTTTCGCTCAATTTAGCTTTTAGGGCACAGGAGATAGTCGAATAATTAATCTATATTTTGTTGAATTTTTTTGTTTCTTTTTTGCTTTTTGGGGTTCCGAATGTCATCTGTATGAGAAAACGGAACCCTTAGAGTTTAAAGGATCACTCGTGTATCTGTCAAGTCAGCATGGTCTTAAAGTAATATAAAAAAACAATTGATTCGTTCGCGATCTGTACGCGCGAGTCCAAGTCGCACTTGGCCAGTATTACTTTATTTGACGACGATTGAAGTGATATTGTTAAAGGAACTGAATATGTCAAACAGCGTCAATCATCAGTCCTCGTCATCAGGTAAAATAAATAACCCTCGTTTATACACATTTTTGAACCTCTCATGAGGACCTTTAGACAGAGTGACATTCAATTCCGTTAGACAGAGTGACATTCAATTAGCAAAAACTACTGTCAAAATTCTACCTCTAGAATGATTGCTATTGACCACGTTACCTACCGATGACCGATGTACTACTGAAGACCACGGGAATCCACTGGATTTAAGACGCATAAAACAGGCGATGTGGTGACAATAGGGATGATTCCTGATTAAAACAATATGATTCTATTTAGTCCGTCAGCTAGATTATCAAAAAATATTGGATACGTATTTTTTATATTTATCAAATCAATAAAATTGACGAAGATAAAACACATCAAAGATCAGGAGTGGGGGCTTGTGACGTCACTTTCCGGTAAAAGTGTACCGAAATGTGACGTCATACGAGTTTTCAAAGCACTGTATTGTCTATATGTCTTCGTTTTTTGTTTAGGTGAAAAAATAAAAATACCTGTTTAATATTGTTTGGAAATCTATCTGACGGACTAATCAGATTTTTTTTTATCTCTATTGGGGGAGGCCTATGTCCAGCTTTAGAGTGGTAGCCTAGTGTTTCGGCTGAAAAAATGATGATGTGCTGAGTTATAAAACTTTTCAGTGGACTCTTTACGATTGTTATCGCTAAAAGAATATTACGTTATCTCGGCTTTTTTATGCAGATCTAAGCTTTTACTCTTGACTTCGCTCGCGTCCATGTTTCGTTTTCACAAAAATCCCGCAACCGTCTCCCGTGTCTCATCTATCTCGGTAGCAAAATTCATCAAAATCGGTTCAGCATTTTTGCGTAACAACGAACAAACTAACTCAGTTTCGTAATAATAATATCAGTTTGAATAATAATAATTGTATATTTCAATGCCGATCTGTATAACCTTAATGTCAATTTAACATAAGGAAATAGTAACATAATAATGGTTACCGGAACGTGTTGATAACGTGACTAGACTGGCGATGACGTCACGTTCGATAGTGGACACAAAACAATGGGTGTGTGATGAGTTGACGCGGATCGTGTCCAGTTGGTTACAGGGTTCAAGGTCACATCAACCCTTTGTCCGAGCGCGTGCTTGGTTACATAGGTATAATCTCTCATTAAAAGGGACGAGAGCTTATACGTAGTATAAAATAATAACGAGTGTATGGTACCTAGATGCCAGATTTTGCTAAAGCGGTCATTGACCCATGTGTACATAGAATCAGTCAGTTTTTTTTTATTTGTGCCGGTGTGACTCATCCTTGAGCGAAATAGTGCAGTTGGTAGTTTTAAGGTTGGTTTTCATCTATATACTAAGACTATAAAGTATAGGCTCTATAACATCACGCTACGACCAATAGGAGCGTTATGTGCAATATGTGACGCAGACGAAGTTGCGCGGGTCAGCTAGTTAAGAAGATTGATTTTATGAAAATTGTTCTAAAACATAAAATAACCTTATCTAGCTAAAAACCCAACAGATTTCGATTTCATTTTACTTTTATGATAAAATCCATAAACTAATTTTGGTATTAACAAGCGCTTCTCGCCATCAAACTAATAAGTTGGGCGAGTAAAATTGTAAAGAGAACAAATAGTGTAGGTACCTACCTGATTGAGAACAATAAAAAAAAAAACCTATATTTATTGACATTCTTAATTTCAAAATCAGAATGAAGACAGCCAGATAAGCTGTCCTGAAGATCCTTCATATTTTCATGTTATGTAAAACGGTTCAATTTACTGTCCGGGTACTTGCCTAGGAAGAGATAATAGAGATAGAGCAATGTACTTTATTTCAAAATCTGGAACCTACCAGAGTTAAAACTGTTCGTTGTATAACACAGTCTGTGGTATAATACCAGCTTATAATAATCATGGCGAATATCATCACTGATTGAACTATTGTGACCAACAGGCCTGATATAGCAGTGCTGGACCGAATCGAGAAATTTATAGATACTGTCACAAAGATACTCAATAACACTAAAACATAAAAGTTCTGAAATTCATCATCACCGTTGTATCTAAGTATTTCATACATGCATAGAAGGCTCCGTTTTCATCCACGTGGAACTCTGACAGACCTTGTGCCACTTTTTCATCATATTTCGCCGTCCAATGAAATTGGTGATTCTATCTTCCACGAGCTACACAAACTATCTATAAACGTATCGTATGACATTCGTTTTGTACACGGTCGAATCAATAGACACGTTATTTCATCATACAAAATACGCCTTGGGTGGAAAACTCACTAACAATATCTAAGTTCTAAGAAACGTGTCTTCTTTTACGGATCATGCACCTGTAGAATCTCATAAAATAAATGTACCTAAAGCCGAGAAATATTGTTGATCGAAAAAATCGAACGCTCTCATTCAACTCAACGCACACTTTTCGCAATAAATAAGAAGACGTCTTTCGCACGAATAAATTAATCTGGGTATATCCAAATTGACAGCATCTTACAAATACATATTGCTGGGTAGGGTGAATTTACTCAATGAGACTGAGGTATTTTTCCGTAGTGATTATTAAGACATTATAGAAACTGAGTGCCATTTACACAAATGACGATCCAGTGGGTATAACATATATAAGGAAACAATGGATTTTGAAAAAATAACAAACGTTTTAATACAGGCGATTTTGAATCACAAACACTCAAAAACTCACACCACGGGAGTGGGCAGAATCTAAGTACTAAACGACACCAACTTACATACATACTATATTATTTCTTTTCTATAAATTTTTAATTTTGTTTTTGCTTCATCTAGACCGTAGACCATACAGGCACGCCGATTATATTAAAAGTACCTACAACACAGCTGGACTTAATGAAGAAAAACAGGGATGTATGTGTATCCGTATTAGTTGGAAAAAATATTTCCGACTAGCTTTTGCCCGCGACTTCGTACGCGCATATCCCTTTTCTTCCGTTCCCGTATAGGCTTCCTCATGAAAGTGCCTATCATATACAAAGAATCTTCCAAATCCGACTGGTAGCAGAGATTAGCGCATTCAAACAAACTCTTCAGCTTTGTGAAATGAGTATACCATATCCTACTAATATTATAAATGCGAAAGTTTGTAAGTATGAATGGATGGATGTTTGTTACTCTTTCACGCAAAAGCTACTGAATGGATTTTGATGAAATTTGGCACAGTGATAGATTATAGTCTGGAATACTACATAGAATACTTTTTATCCCGAGAAAATGTTTCCTTGGGAATTTTCGACAATCACGCGAGCAGAGCCGCGGGCGGCAACTAGTATTAGTATATATAGATAAGAGCCCAGAATGTGATGTTGATCGTGTACTCAAATGATAAAACCTAGTAAAGGCGCGTTTACACGCACTTTTCCTTCTTGAAGAATATCAATCGCATCGCGTCCTAACTTAGGGCAGTCCAAACGCGTTGCGAACGCGATCCCAAGTAATCCCATCATAAATTAAAATAAGAATGATGTACGTTATGAGAATGACAAAAGGTCGTTTAATGTCCTTATTTGTAAATTGCGTTTTGTTTGTGTGGTATGAACTATTATTCAAGAAGCGTACACGCAGTTAAAAGACTGCCCAGAAGCGATCAGAGCGCGATAAAATTTAGGTATATGTAAAAGCGTGGCATATTAGTACCATTCATGGATGTACTGCACTTCTGTTGAAAAGCTTCTAATGGCACAAAGCGCATATGATGCCCATTTTAGTATGAACTCTTGATCGTCTCCAATTCCATGTACATCGATATTTCATTTAAATTGGTTTAATAGGCGTGTGTAACATCAAAGGTAAAATGTTAGGTGTTCAATTCGAAACACAAGCTGATTACGTGTATCTACTAATGAAGTATCGTGCATTCATCGCTTTGTCAATTAGTTTACTACTTAAAACTACCGCTATTCATTGCACGTTCTCCTTTATATTCAATATTCGCACGAAGTAATGCAGCTGAGAGTCAGGCTTTGCATTGAAGAAACATAAGGTGAAATCCAAAAGCTTTGGGTATCTACCTATACTTTAATTCAGAATTCGAGATAATTATCAAAAAATTGGAACAAAACTCTATGTCAGACAACACAAAGATCAAATTCCATCGCAATACGTAGGTTTATAACGTTGCATAAAATAAACACAGCTAGAGTAAATACTTGCTTTGGTGGCGATAAATTGAAATAGGATTACTAAAAAATCTAATTCGTCCGTCAGATATTTTTCCAAAAAATATTGGACACGTATTTTTTCTTTTTTCACGTACCTAAACAAAAAAGTAGACGATACAGTGCGTTGAAAACTCGCGTGACGTCACATTCGTGTACACTTTTTATCCAAATTTGACGTCACCAGCCCCCACTCTTGAACTTTGTTTCGCTTTATCTTCGTCAATTTTTATTGATTTGATAAAGCTAAAAGTACGTGTCTAATATTGACGGACTTAATAGAATTTTTTTTTTTACTCAGGAATCATCCCTATTATATCGAATTAGACTATCGGTTTCGAAAAAAAAATCTACACGTGTCAAATCAAAGGAAGACAACCTTGTATTTCCCATTTATTTGGACAGAGATATTAACACTTAAACTATTTCTATGAATATTTACTTTGATTCCTCTGTGGGGTTGTAGCTACGAGTAAGTCGTCATGTGTCATGATAATTATTAAAAATGTTAAAATAAAACGTACACCATCGTCCGTCATTTCATAACAAGTAGGTATATTTTCTGTTCTTGAGTCTCTAAAAAGTATAATACAAATTTGCTGTTTGTTTCTTCGCTAACTACTTTTTTAAAGCCACGCATCGGATTTTGAAACGATTTTTACTAATAGAAAGAAGCAAGGACGAGGAACTTTTTTAAATATAAGCTGCAGCCGTGTGAAGCTGGGTCGCTAGACGTAAAATTAAAAAAAAAAATTAAAAAATCTAAGAATAAAAACAGGAATGTGATCAAGCAACTCCCATACGAAATGTATAAAGTGATTTAAGTTCTACCTATTGTTTGATAAAATACAAAAAGATGTTGCCTACGCAAAAAAATAACTAAGCAAAAAAATATTTATGTAAAGCTATTGCTTTTTCGTCTATTATTCATAAATAACAAAACAAGTTGGTATAAATTAGCAAGTTTCTTATCATTGAACAAACTGAAATCTTAATTCCTTCTGAAAATGGGCTTGTAGGCGTCAAAATAAAATAAAATTCGGCATTTCTTATCATGATTAAATATATGTATTATCCTCGACATTCAAAAACTTAATCTCGGAATAATTAACGGTATCCAGTCAAAGGAACCCACGCACTTCTCCGCCTCTTGACTTACTCGTACCTTTAACATTTTGAAATAAATTAAGGAGAACCCGAGCCCGAGACCTTACAAACGTATTTCTGTAGGCACTAAAAGTACTTATAAAAATCAAGCAAACTCAAATTGGCAAGATACTCAAAACACCTACTTACTCCTCAAAAGATAACGTTGTTTAAGCGTAGGTGTTCAAGTTATAATACCTTATCGACTAAACTCAGTCGGAAATATTTAGGTAACCTACACTTTTAATGATAAAATAAAAAGACACTTTTTATACACTTTTATTTATTGAGAAAATAATCCTCCTCTTTATGTGAGGAAAAAAAGCGGTGCGGCCTTAGCCTTAGCCTTAGCCTTTGGACACGTTCGAAGACTTTTCTGTGCTATGTTATTGGCTAGGTAATTTTATTTTTTTTCATTCTGTTTATTAATTTTAGGAAAACTTAGAGCTAATACATTACATTAGAAAGTAACAATAGTTAAAAAATGGCCACTTACAAGTAAGTGAAAACTTTTTCACTTATATAATATTGTGAGTAATTAAAACAATCTCACGAAAATAGCTTAGGATTGCCAATGAAGCGTGTGAGTTGCTATTAAACTAATTAGATAAAATAAACAAGTAACTAAGCACTTTCAAATAAATTTATTATGGGTCGAGGTACTAGAAAGCCCGTCATAAGCTTTCTATCCAAAGGAGATAGGCGAGTCAAGTACTATCCTGGCTTTACGCGTAGCTGAAGATGACGCGGGAGCCGAGGAGTTGACCCTGGGTGGTAGATGACCCGCAGGGTTGATGGAAGGGTGCAGATGTCAGCTTGTGTGTTGACCGCCAGATGTCACTACAGCGGTTTTCTCGGGCAAATGAACCCGGAACTTGAACCAAGCTCAAAAATATAAAACAACAACTTAGCACAAAACAGTGGTTAAGTTATACTAAAAAAGCAATCAGTCAAAGATTTCTTTACTTTTTAATGCTACTTGTAAACAAGTCAAGCTCGACATCCTGACACACCACATTAAACGGACTACAAGCTCTTATCATGTACGTCATTTCAGTAGTTCGTTTTAACTTGAGGCACATGAAGGAGACGCGGTCTACGCAGAAACGCACACGGTACACGAAATCCGATTTGGTTCACCAACTCAGGGACGTCAGTGGATCCATTCATGATGCTGAATAAGAAAACAAGATCTGCAATTTTCCTTCTCTCGTGTAGAGGCAGAATATGAAACTTTTTACACCGACTCTTATAATTAGGGAGAAAGGTATTTGAGCGGCATTGAGAGTATCTTAATAATATTTTTTGTATGCTTTCAAGGCGATTAACGTATACATTATATTTGGGAGTCCAAATTTGAGAACCATATTCAAGGTGGCTACGGACAAACGCACAGAAAAGAATTTTCAGTGTCTTAATATTCGTAAAATCAGTAGCAATCCTAAAAATAAAACGCAAGGCTTTGGAAGCCTTGCTCACTATGTTATTTATATGCTCGTCAAACAAAAGTTTAGAGTCAAAAGTTACTCCAAGATCCCTGATGACGCTGACTCTGGCTATTAAGGTATTCGATAGCTTATAATCATTTTTAACAGGGTTTGGCTTACGAGTAAATGTACCCACTCATTCACTCTACAAAGCCTAAAGTTCACAAGCGCACATGATTCCAAGAATACCGACCCTCCTTTATATTAGTACTCGTTCAGTCGTTCATTTCAAACCTCGCTATTGTTCACGTGCAATAGGAAATGTACAAACAATAATATCACCGGTCACTAGCTTTCAACCGATGACCGCAAAATTGAGAGCAGTACCGTTATTATCAACTCCCTGTATCAGACACATTTGTAGGGTTACCTACCACCTTTTCTATAAGAATTAAAGGACCTACATGTTCATAATCATAACTGATTTGAGAGGTACAGATTGATAAAAAAGAATACTGCATATAATTGTTATTTGTAAAACAGTATTTGTGTTAATTAACAAATATATACACACAATTTTAACATAAATACTGTTTTGTTTTTAGCAGTAAATACACATTTATGTCCTAAAGTTAAAAGCTGAAATGACAGTATTAAAAAAATCACAGACGTTATATCGAATTAAAAGTCTTGTTAAAATCAAAGAGTATTCTAGCGGACTCTATATTACTTTTGTAGATTAGAAACCGGCTAAGTGCGAGTCGAACTCGCGCACGAAGGGTTCCGTACCATTATCTATAAAAACGCCAAAAAATCATGTCTCACGTCTGCTGTAAGGGAGTCAGTCCCGTTAAATATTTTTGTTATTCTGTTTTTTAGTATTTTTTGTTATAGCCGCAACAGAAATACATCATCTGTGAAAATTTCAACTGTCTGACTATCACGGTTCATGAGATACAGCCTGGTGACAGACGGACAGACGGACGGACAGCGGAGTCTTAGTAATAGGGTCCCGTTTTACCCTTTGGGTACAGAACCCTAAAAAGTACAGCTACGCGAAGAAGATTACATATAAAACACGAGTACGATTGGTAACCCGGTACACAAACAACACAACAGCAATGTTCGCCTGAAACAATACAGGCTGATTACATCACGTGCATCCAAACTTTTCAACAGTTCGTTCATATTATTTGTATAAATATCGTTTTGATAATATTTATATTTTAATTTGTGCTGGACGTGCCATATTTTGTTGACCCATTTACTTCACTTATTTTTTTACCTGTCATTCATCATTCATTCATTCACGATTCGATCAAATAATAACATTCTTTTTTAAATTATTTTAGAATTAGCGTCACTGAGGAGGCTGTATCCACCAAACTAAAAGGACCAAGAAACTTCAAGAAACTTAGTTTTGAAACACTTCTTGGTCTGGGGACATTTGAAAATAACCGTAACAGAAGGCCAATCGTGGTTAAACAGTGTTCATATTCAAGTCACACTATAATTTTTCAGCGAAACTATATGTCAAAAAAAACACCGAATTGAGAACCTCCTTCTTTTCTTGAAGTCGATTGAAAACAAGAATCTTCACGCACGGCCCTTATAAAATTTACTCAACTCCGACCGAAATCACACATAGGTATTATCCCACACACACGCGAACACATAAAAAGATTATGGTTTTGAGTGTTCGTTCAAGCGAAGTATAGGAGGAGGAGCTCGTAGCTAAATAATAACAGCCGCATGGGTCGATCTTTAAGGTTAAGCAACGCTTGCCGAGGTTGGTCTGTGAAAGAAAGAAAGAAAGAAAGAAACAAAGAAAATTGTGTTTATTGGCATTGTAATAGAAACATAAAATTAAACAAAAAAAATAAATAATGAAAACCAACAACGCCAAAGGGCCTCAGCTCAGCATAATGCCAGGTGGCAACACAAGGTATACCACCGGACGCTGATTTTCAGCTGCAGCCCACTGTGGAAGGGTGACCATCTTAACATACCGAGACTCCTCCGTGCCTCGGAAAGCACGTTAAGCCGTTGGTCCCGGCTGTCATTTGTAGATCTTTGGCAGTCGTTACGGATAGTCAGAAGCCAGATAATCTGACACCAGTCTTGCCAAGGAGTACCGTGTTACCCAGTTAATGGGTTGTGGAGGTCTGGTAGGCAGCCGCTCAACGTAAAATACTGGTATTCAGCTGAATCCGGTTTGACTGGAAGCCGACCCCAATATAATTGGGAAAAGGCTAGGCAGATGATGTTCAAGCGAAGTATAGAAAAGCAATTTTTCATACACTCTCGCTAGCATAACCATCGTGCATGGGCTAATTTGAGGTGTTCCGACGGTCACTATTCATTGTTGTTGGATCTGATGATGGAGACCAGAAAGGTGGATAGTGTATCTTTGAGTTGACTACTGGAATACCTAACCATCGTGTTTGGGCTCATTTGAATCCTTCTGATGAGCACTATTCATTAGTGTTGGTTCTAAGGATCTGATGATGGAGATTAGAAAGGTGGATAGTGGATCTCTAAGTTGGCAACTAGTATAGGTAATCACAAAGTATTACCATCGTGTTTGGGCACATTTAAATCTTTCTGATAAGCACTATTTATTATTGTTCGTAACAAGGATCTGATGATGGAGACCAGAAGGGTGGATAGTGTATCTCTTTGTTGGCTACTAGTATAGCCATCGTGTTTGGGCTCATTTTAATCCTTCTGGTGAGCATCTATTCATTGTTGTTGGTACCCACCCGTACGATTAATATGAGCCCAACCACAATGGATACCAGAATAGTCAACTAAGAGAGCCACTACTCACCTTTATGGTTTCCATCAGTAGATCGTCAATCAAAAATACGTTTGAACGCTTTCCACCGTTCTGCTCTTCATCATCAGACCCTTATTATCAACTATGCATAATACCCAACGGGACAATTCAAATGAGCTTAAACACGACCGGCCTACTTGTAAAAATGGATGAAAAATAACATCTCGATACTTTGTCAGATGAGATATTCAAAGTTACAGATATATTTATGCAATAGCCATCGAAATGGAAAATAAAACATATTCTTACGTCAAATGACAAAAAAACTACAATAGGTCCCAATTCTGTCGGACTCTGGGTCAGAAATGATCATTCTTCTTTTCGTGCCTAGTAGGGAAGTTTGAGGGTTTATTCTCAGTTAGCGATTGCGATGGAAAACTGATACCTCCTCTGTGCTTTGTTGGCTAAAAACACATGAGCTGGTCTAACTGCTGCTGTTCTGCAGAGCATAAGGGTCCTGCCGGTCGATTCTGAAAACATGTCGAAGTGAAGGCTTGGGTAAAGTGATCACGTGGTGAGCTGTCAATCCATATAATCAAGATGGAATGACAGGTGACTCTGTGATCGCGTGACATCTCGATTTCACTTCACTTAAGCCTTCACTTCGACATGTTTACAGAATCGACCGGCACACCTGTGTTGGATTCCGGGGTCGCACAACGTGTAATTGAGGTTTTCCTACCTGAAATGTCTCTGCAGCAGCCGTCTGGTTCCGTTCCCGGTTAATTGCTATTAACGTCGCTCCCTATCACATGATGACTTAAAAATAACTTGGGAAAAGTTGGTACTCTTAACTCTGCTCAACGCTGCGGGTCAACAACATCTTATGGACACCATCACCATGGAATAGTGATCGTGTTAAGTTTGATTTTGTAGTCACAGTTCCGCCCTTTACCTCGAACCGAGGTATATGTATGCCGCTCTAACAATACAATATTTCCCGTCACGTCTATAATACTGTTGTACGGAACCTTCGTCGCAGAGTAATCCTGGGACAAGTACATAAGCTTCCTTTGACACGTGAACTACGAAGACCTTCAAAAGATGTCTTTGTATGAAGATGTCTACGTAAGCTCAAAACGGCAAACGGAGAAAGCCAGTGAATTTGAGTTTTCTAACGCTAGCCTAAATTGTGCCCTACTGCTAGACCAAGCCGGTAGGTACAGCTGTTAAAAATGTAAAACCAAATTCCTTTTTGTTTTATAACCGAAACTGAATGAAGAATATGTAAAAAATGCCGTTCACAATGTGGTGAAAGTAATATTTCGGTGGTATTTTTGCTTTGAATTCCGGTCTTTGAGTTAGTGGTGACTCTGAAAGTAAATAATTCGTAGCTATTGTCTTTAAATTGAAAGTTTAACAAGTTACAAATGTCTTATAAAGTCAAAGCCATAATTCATTAATTTACCTATTTCAATTAAAAACATTTTATTAAAAAGCACTTCTGAATGTCATCATTTAAAGTAATTAAAGGGACTATTGTCAAAATATCTATTAAATAGTTGCCCATTCATGAATGTAAACGAATATACGACCTGTATAAAGTCATAATTATTTCATTTTGTTAATTTCATTATACCCACATTACCCACATGTGTAGACGGAGCGTAATTGCAGCTGTATCTCATGCACTAATTAACACAATTAAAACAAGAATCTTCAAAATTCAGCACACTACTATACTACGATAGTCCAACTGCGTCCGAAGTGGAACTGTTTAACAAGAAAACAATAGCACTAAACCTGCGTAGCGCTATGCATGGTATCTATTCCCTTGGTTGCCTGTTCAATGGAGCAGAACACTACGAATACATTACCGATGCCTTTCCAATAAATGCACGCCTCCGCTCCGCATGCCTACGGCTAAGCAGAAATTGGCTTGTACATTCCTCCGCTTCAGTGAAAAGCGACACACCGCTACACAGCTCCGCACTGGTTCTTGGCTTTTCTCCTCTTACTCGCTTCGCTAAAATCGATATCTGTCGTGCTATTTGGTAAAAAAAAAGCCTTCGTGCAACTAGAGTGAAGTGAGCTTCCAGTCAATCCCTTGTATCAGACGAATTGAAAGCTCACTTCGCCTGTTCTGTATTGGAACTGGTGCTCTCTGACCATACGGCTCAACTCCTCAAATGTCCTATTAAAACTGTTTGTTCGATAAAACAATGGCGTATACTGAGACGTGATTATAATAATGACAATATCAATAAGTTTAAATCATATTTGAGTAGTGTGATATTTTCAGATATTTACGAATCTAATAATCCTAATATAGCTTACAATGCATTCACAGAAATGTTTTTGTTTCTATATGACCAATGCTTTCCTAAAATACCAATAACTGTGAAAGTATCAATGAAGCAAAAGTGGGTATCGCGCGGTATTAAAAAATGTAGTGCAAATTCTATGCCAAAGCAGGGTTGAATTTTGTGTTTATCGTTGTGATTGCAGGTTTATGAGACACTAGGTTTTCCACGCGACTTCGTACGTGCATATCCCGTTTTTTCCCGACCCCGTAAGAATTTCGGGAAATCCTCTCGTAGTGCTTCTCTACACTCCCCAAGGAAACTACATGCCAAATTTCAACTTTCTACGACCTATAGTTTCGGCTGTGCATTGTCTGTCAGTCACTCAGTGACGCTAGAGTTATATGCACGTGTATATCTATATTAATTTCAGCTCTGCCTTTGCTGTTACAGATATCCAATAATATCCTTAGGCGGCCATTGCCATCAGAATTCGATTGGCAGCGGTATATTGTTGTTCCATAGAAACATCTGTGGCTGCTGCATTGTCAATGCGGTCAATGACCCACCTACGTTTATTGAAATTCTAAAATGCAGATACGACTACCGTTCTAAGAAGGCACTAAACACACAGGATTTACCAGATTACTGGGTAGTGGATTTCAGAATGGCCGTAGCTCCGTGTGAAATACTGGGATTCAGTTGCACCCATTTGGACCAAAAAGTTGAAAAGGAAAAGGCTTGGTAGATTCATCTAAATTACCGTCATAAAAAAATCCGTTTCTACACAAAACGAAGCAACTTTACTAAATTCTAAGCTTTGAGTCAACTGACTGACTTCAAAGAGACGAAAGTTTACGTCACTCTATGAACTCAACAAATTTCCTTGTTATTTTATTAAGGCATCATGTGTAGGTGCTTTATACATATTAAGGTCATGAAGAAAGGCTGTGTCGATTTATTGGAAACAATTTATGAAAAGTAAAGCACATTTTAGCAGTTTGACGTCTTGTTAAAATGCCAAGGAGGCTTTTACTGAGCAGACACAATATTTATGTAACGATCTAAATTTTTACAGGTTTATAGTTTTATGTTATTTTGTGAAAGAATAAAGTCTTTTAATACGTCCTTATTATGCCCGAATGAACAGTCTTTTGCTAAACGCCATTTCTTCCACGTAGAAATGACGTAGGACTTTATTTAGAACTAGCTTTTGCCCGCAACTTCGTACGCGCATCAACCCGTTTTTTCCCGCCGAAATAATTTTGGAAAATCCTCTCTTAGTGCTCCCCACAGTGTAGGGAAGCCGCATGCCAAATTTCAGCTTTCTATGACCAGTAGTTTCGGTTATGTTGCATTGTCTGTCAGACACTCAGTCAATCAGCAACGGAAGACGGAATTTGAAATATAATAATTGACATTTCAAGTACATACTTATTGGCATTTTTGGGCAAATACTAGTTCACGCATCTTCTAAATACGTGTCTGTCTGTCTGGCGTCATCATCATCGTCCACAGCCCGACTTCGCCTGACTGCTAAGCATAGAAAGGCTTTTCTTTTAACCGAGTTCCAAAAAGCAGGAGGTTCTGAATTCGACTGTTTGTTTTTTTTTTGTATGTTTGTTATTTTTGTGCATTTTCCCCATGTTCATGTGCCAGCCTTATACAGGTACTACCCGCGTAGGCAATTATTCCGTCTGTCTATTCCGCCGCCGGACGACCAACACTCTTCCAAGAACTGGACCAAAAATGTTGCTCAGCTCCATCTGAGGTCCATAATTATTTTCCGATGTTGAAAACCTTCGTCACGGTGGGTAGACGGTGGCGGAGTGATCATGTGCACAGCGTGGTACAGGAGTGACTCTTTTTGCAGTCTCCCTAGGGATGTACCCTAATCGGCACTACACAGAGGGGTTAATAGAAATCATTCTATAACTTCTGTGTTAATGGCTATCACCGGGGTGGTTTTAGTGTTTTAAAAAAATCCGAAACTCTCTATTCTATTCTCCAAAAGCCCAGTCGCCTTTTGAAGGTAGCCCTCACGAAAAAATAAAATAGGTATACCTATTAGTAACAAGTAAGTTTGCTTAAAAACCAGTAAAATTATTGATTATGTATCTGATATTCTGATCTATGATATAACCACATAGTTCGTGTGATATGACTTCGAGAGTCTGTAGAGCGTAACATGGGAAAGTAATAACCGCCTGTCTTTACCCACTCGACTAACCATTGACATACATTAGGGTAGTTTTATTTATTGGTTCTCCCTACATATTGTAGCAAGATTTGCTACAAGACTTTTTGAGTGACAACTTAAAAAGTAAAAAAAAAATGGTTGTCTGTAAAGTCGGTTTACGGACGATAATTTAACGTGACAACGTCATAACAAAACAATTGATTTATTTTTACTTTTAAAGTTCGATCGACGAGAAAAAGATTACACAGAATTTGAGAGAAAAAAATGTCTAAGGAAAAAGTCGTCTTAGAAAACAGTAATTAATTTTCTTTGGAGGAATTTATAGGCAAAATTGTTAAGCTGCATCAATACATATTTAAATTCTGGTGTGCTGTCCCCCGAACATGGTGAGGATTTAAGCGATATAATAAAAAAAACTTCGGTATATATTCTGTAGTCTTCATAACTTTTCTTTTGAGTTCCGCTTTCTCTGATTTCTCAGTCCCTTTTGTAAGATGGCGTTTATTTGCGTTATTTTTGTTAAATTCGACTCTGGTTTTCCGTACGGGCTGAATGCCTGAGCCTTTGTGGGCCTGCAAACATTCTGGTTCCGTGCTTACATCGTGCGGGCTTGAGGCGAGAGCTCTTGTGTACCAGCCCGGGTCCAAAGGTCCCGACCGTCGCTACAGTCTGGAGATTGCGACTGCTGCTTCAAGATTTGCGAGTTCTATCCTGCCCGTAATCCAGCATTTGAGCGCAATAAGGCAAAGCGTTTTATTTTCGTCTGGCGCATATCTCCGACCAGTGGCTCACGTACCTGTTTTGTTATATTTAAATTTGGTGTAGATTAAACCAAATAATAACGTAGTAGCTTTTATATTTCAAACTAGCTTAAACAAGAAGAATTTTCTAAATCCGACTGGTAGTTCCAGAGATTAGCGCGTTCAAACAAACAAACAAACTTTTCAGCTGTATTACAGTAGTACCAACGGTGAAAGAATTTTTGAAATCGGTTCACGAGTTTTTGAGCCAACTCATAACAAACAAACAAAAAACAAATCCTTCCTCTTTATAATATTAGTTTAGATAGATAGATTTTCATGGACTAAAACTTAGCTTAACGTCATTACGGATTATATTCCTCCCAAATGCTTAATTTAACCGGTTGCAACTGTGTTGAGGTCAAACACGTGTTTTTCGGAGTAATATTTTTAAAACCTAACAAAATTGAACTCCTTAGTTTTTTCCATATTCAACCTTTGAGTTTACTGATTGCAATAATCATATCTTGTTCTATTTAATAATCAAGTGTTTTTTTTTTCTTTTTACAATTTTGTCATATTTTCGGTGTTTTTTTTTAACCAGTGAATAAATTATACGTTTTAAGATAGTGAAGTGTATTTATTTCACTATAATATGTAAGGAAGTGTTTAAGCGAGTGAATACTGCCATAGTTAGCAATACCTACATATTACAAGTTTTTTGTTACTTGTTTGTTACTATTTGAACATTTTTCCTTTTAAAGCACCACACACAGAATTAAAAAAAAAACACTTGGAAAATGCTCTTTCTAGTGAATTTATAAATTGACTATTGTATATCATATGTAACCGAAAGAGATTCCTAAAAGTTAAGTAATTGGCAATACGCTACAATTTTTTTTACAAGTTAGCAAAAATTGGCACTCGCAAAATACTGCGCGATTCAAATAACAATTGAATATCTCAAGAAATAACAGAACGCAAAGAAAACATATAAAATGATTCAATTACGAACAATGTTAGACGCACATCTCAAGACAGCTGAAAATCAAATTGATGAACGTTATTTAGGTAACAATAACAGTGAAACCTTACAAATGCGGGATATATTATTATCTCTTATATTTCACTTTTTGCACTTATGTATATTTTTGATGTACTTATACATCATCCGCGACGGCCTATTCTGTCAACAACTCACCGTGTAAACTTAGGTGGAGTGAGTATGAAGTTAGCTGTCATTCCATCTTTTTGTATGAATTGAGAGCTCACTTCATGTTCACTTCACCTAAACTAAAATGTTGAAATGTTTACAGGAGTGCAATTCTGTAAACATCTAACCGTGTAAACTAAGGCGAAGTGAACACAAAGTGAGCTTACATTTAGTTTAAATTTTCTATTTATAAGATACCGAAACATGTTGCAATATCAATTGAAATTGTATTACAATGACTAATTGGCTAAGAAATAAAAATAATATAACATAATATCCTACTCTTGGAATATAACATAATATCACCCTGGTGAGGGTCAAGGGTAGCCGATGGATGCGAGACGCACAGGACCAGTTGTTGTGGCGACACTTGGGGACCTGATATAATGATGATGATATCACCCAGTTAAAAGTCGGTAAATCTCTCTTAGGTCTTCAACATTTTGAGAATCTGTGTAAAACGTATCAGTTATAGAATCTCAGTGACAGTTGCCAATCTCAAAAGATATTAGCTAAGTAGATGAATAGTGATCAAAATAAACTCGAACATAATAAAACCTTCTAAGTTCATTTAACAGAAAAATGTTATATCGATAGTAACGTGTGACGAGTTGCAGAATGAAAATATTATTTGTTTCAATTTTCTGCAAGTCGTCCCAAATGGGCCGTAGGCACGTAGGATGAGTTGACGAATTACTACACTTTTTTCGACAATCAGAAGAAGAATAAAAACAATACCCCACGCCTGTAACTGTCCCACAGCAGAATCTGACACAAGAGAAGGCAGGTGTACCTATTGATAACAATCCTAGATGGTCTCTCTCAAGGCGGGTTGGCGATTTAAGACTTAGGTACACTACTTCTATCATATCATCCTTTTCCCCATATATTGTCACGCTATTCATAATAACGGTAGACATATATATTATCTCTCTTAAAAATAGGTAGCTGTAATTTCCAGTCAGGTTATTTCTTAATTGTGATTCTCGAGGCCCTCAAACTCAGTCAACTAAATGTCAGAAACTATTAAAGCTGACTATGCATCTGACCTTTGCAAACTATGAACTCAGGTAAATCGTTTATGTAGCGTCCCAATTTGAACTATGCTAGGTGTCTTGTTGGGGTAGACGTGTTCTTGAGCGAAAATCGTGAATCAGCTAACGAGAGGTGAGATGCCCTCGGGATAAGTGATGATTTCACGGTACACTCGCTGGTAGGAACTGGATGAAAGTAAAAATATGGTGGCTGGCGTTTGTAGAGGCTTAGTCGGAGTAGGATGATAGTGATGTAGATCAGGAATATTGATATGCATCTATTTTCTAAGCCCCCATATCTTCAGGCTTCAAAACCTAATAAATATTTAGATTTTTATCTGCACTCGCTGTAGGAAAGCCGTGAAACGCGAGTTCGCGGCATCCCGTTCGCTCGTCGCGCGTTGAGGCCTTCACCGGTCGTTGTTGGGTTTTAGGCTGACTGTCCACTGAAGCGGAGAGGAGAGGAGCGGAGCGGAGTTGTGCCAATACTAACCAATAGAATTGTATAAAATATCCGCTCCGCTTCAGTGGACAGGGATTTTCGAACTAGTATGAAAATTCGTCCAAAATCGGGAAGCGGAGCGGGTCAGCAAAAAGAAGAAGCGGATTGGAGAAGCGAAACGGGGAAGCGGAAAAACCGGCCGTCCGTTCAAATTACTCGTCGCGTGAACTCGGACTAGCTCCGCAACTCCGCTCTGCACTACCTCGTTCCGCATCAATGAATAGACACAGTTTGCAACTCCTATCCGCATTACTGCGTCACTCCGCTCTGCTGCCTCGCTCCGTGTCAATGGAATGACAACCGCGATAAACGGACCCAAAGGATTCGCACTAGGTTCGTGACACGTAAGCGCGAACGGCCATAGACTCGCAGTAGGTATTTGTAGCTCTTTATTGTCCATTTTTGTCAAAAGTGTGTCAGTAACTGAGAACGAAACCGTGAGTGTGGATGGCCATATTTATTTTAATTATTATTGATAGGCTCGTGTTTGATCGCAAGCTCAGCTGATGGCAATGGATGATATAGTCAACGATAGAGAACGCTTCCAATCTTGTCTTAAAGACCCCCAGGTTGTAACTATCAGAAAACTTAGACTCCAGCAGGGAATTCCACTCTTTAGCTGTACGCACAATGAACACCAGAATCGCGGCTAAAGTTTGCGGCCACGATTCATGGGCGAGTGTAGACCCAGCTTATTAAACTTGCGTCGGGGGTTAAAAAGAGTCCACTATACATCCTCGCACCGGTCATCTGCGCACCGTTTCATAGCGTTGGTACGTATCCTCGCGCCACTCAGCTATCTCACACATCTGTGGTGGAAACGCTCACATCGTTTCACAGCTTCGTTACGCAACCTACTCTACTACCTCTCATTTTCCTCGCACATCTCTGGTGGAAACACACCCTTCAACTGGGTTTTGGAGGCCACACAGGTATTTATTCCACAAAAATACTAAGTTGCATGTACTTCGACTGGAAGCTGACTCTAACATTCATATCGCACCCCCGGTGCGACACTGTCACTTATGCAAAAATGCAATTTTTCAGGAAAAGCATTTAAAACTCAAAAAATAATGTTATTTCAAGATTTAGACAAGATGAACGTCTTTTAGGACAACGTCAAACTATGTGTACTACGAAAGTAATGCTATCGCACCAAATAAAGGGGTGCTTTAAGACAGCTATTACATATTTAACTCATTAATGCAATTTTTGCAAAAGTGACAGTGTCGCACCGGGGGTGCGATTATGTTAGAGTCGGTTATGTACATACATGTTTAGAAAAAGGCTAAGTAAATTAATTGCCATGAAGGATTTTAAGTTATTTTATTTAGCAGCAACTACTTTTAATAAGCAATCGCTATTAGATATCTAGTTAAGGTATTAAAATTGCCAACAAACATGAATTGAAATAGACAAAGGCACAGAATAAATAATGCTTAAATTATATAACTACAGCAAAAGAAACACTTACCCGATTTGTCAAAATTATTTTAATTGAATCATAATTCAGACTATACCATTTTTTTAATTATACTTAAGTTAGACTAGACATTATCTATGTATATGTTACCGGAAAATTGCGAACGCCGTAAGATTGTAAAATATCGCGTGAAATTGTAAACTATTTATTTTAATAACACTCGGATATATTGGAAACTATTGAATTTGGATGGGATTTATTGTATACAAAACGAATTTTTCATAATTTATCGGGAAACAATGATATAAAAAAGATTGGTAACAATCTTACGGAGTCTGCAATTTGCTGGTGATATAAATATTTACAACATTATTTCAAGGTAATATAGAAGACAACCATGGCAGTTCCCCAGTATTTTTGAAACTCTGCCAGTCGTATAGGAATCTTCCCACAATTAATAATATTAGAGATAATAGAACTAAATTGACTATGTTTATGGGACTTATAGGCATCACATCATCTTTCCCACAGACGTTCCCCAACGGTATTGTGCTGATCTGAAACAAAAAAGCACACGATATTATTTAATTATAAAAATGGTCTCCTGCCCTGTGAATAATTTGAGACATATTTTGTAGCTGCCATCCACGGCTCCACCCGCATGTAAGTCGTATATCTCCAAAGACATGTCATAGTTACTCCCGAGATAAAAAGTATTCTGTGTTGATGAGGTTATAAATATCTGTTCAGTAGTTTTGAGACAAAAACACCCATCCATCCATTTGCCTCCGTTAAAGTAGGATTAGGATAGGATAGTAGAATATAATTGATTAAATACATAGGTAAAAAAAAACTATCTTTACTTAGATTAGATGAATAACTTAAAAATTCCCTGATGTGGAGTGGTCCCTAAGCCACAGTAGAACACATTATATAATATAGCTGACCATAATTCAGCATAATACGAGTATATACGACGCTGAATAAATTATAACTCTGACTAGACTCCCCGTCCAACTAGAGCGTCCACAAAGCTCTAAGGCGACAGACTGATAGTTGATGAGTTTCATTTTCCCAGTGCCCGCTCTTGAGCTATACTTATAGCTACGTAGACTCACCAGCAGCTAAAGCCACGTGATATATCACGTGGCACACTAGTTATAACTAGTGTGCTTGTGTCAAGCTTGGTCCAGTCGCAGCCGTTCCATAGATATACAGGCTTTCATAGGTTTCACCGCAAATTGTATTAGGCAGAGGCCACACGATACGGTGCAGCTACAGCGCGACGCCTGAGCGGTGTCGCTGCGACGTAATACATACAAATGTCCATGGTATACTACCAAGACCGATCATGGTATACGGACCAAGACGAGGAAAGAAAGAAAGAAATAAAATTGCATTTATTGGCACAATAAAAAAAATAAAAAAAAAACACCTTACAAATAGAGATATCAAAAATCGAGGAAATCGAGGAATCGAGGGGAGAGGGTGTATGCACCGGAGCGGCAAAATCGCAAGCGTACACTACAATGGTACCATTGCAGCGCCGCAACGTTGCGACGCTGTGTACTACGTGTGAACGGTCATGCGGCAAAATAGTTGCGGATCGGCGACGCACCGCACCGCACAGTGTGGCCTCTTCCTTAGTTGAACGATGGACTGAGTGAGTCACTGAAAGATGATATGGCTGGAAAGGGGGTCACTACTAAGGTGACCACTAAAATGGAAGAAGAAGAGACATCATCAGAGGATCATCATCTGCCTAGACTTTTCCCAACTATATTGGGGTCGGCTTTCATTCATACCGCTCAGCTGTATACCAATATTTTACTAGGAGCGACTGGGTATCTGACCTCCAAAACCCAGTAACTGGGTAACACGGGACTTCTTGGCAAGACTGATGTCAGATTTTCTTGGCTTCTGACGATCCGTAACGACTGCCTACACCGACTAAGGATCTACATATTATGATAGCCGGAACCAACGGTTTAACGTATTTTCCGCGGCAGGGAAAGCCTCGGAATGTTAAGATGGTCACACATCCACAGACCGACCTCGGCAAGCGTTGCTTAACCTTGAAGATCGATCCGTGCGGCTGTTATTATTTAGCCACGAACTCCTTAATGTATTGGTGTGGCACATAGCCGTGCGTCCTGTAGTCCGATTATAGAACGCGCTTGTTGAAATCAAGGTGTGTTAAAATTGATTGATGAAACAGTCCCGTGTTTACACATAAATAATGGATCAAAAGAAACCTTATAAAGGAGAACATTCCTGTAATCAACTTCTGCGGTCCTTTATGAATAAAGTATGTTTTGGTCAAACATCAAAGCAACCGATAAAGATCCCGAAGGACCCTGGCATTTTATTAAAATTACTTGTACTACTTTAATTAACTCGATTTTATATATTTTCTCGAATATTTGATCTGGGGCGACCTCGCTAAATATAAATATAATTGAAATCTGTTTCACAGCAATTGGTAAATCGAATTTCAAGGCCGTTTCTGCTGTTATGATTTCATTATTTCTTTGTTAGAATCAAGGAGCCGATGTCTGTTATTTTGAAATAAGTCTCCTCCCCGTAATTGTCAGCTATTAATAATAGTCCTAAATTTTTTTCAGTTTTATTTTTATTTTTTATTTTGGCATCAAACAGTCATTTACAAACAATATAATTCTTAAGACAATTGGTTCCTTACAATAGACCTTATAGTGCCGATACTGTGATATAATGGTAAAAATAAGTACAATAAACTCCAAATAAGGAAAGACGCGTTAGAAATACATATTCATTTTTGTATCAGAACATGAGTTCACTGAAACATATGCCATTATCAATTAAAGGTAAGTTTCAATTAGGTGATATATCTACTTTTTAGCTTTAGTTTCAGGCTATTGAGAGAAATGTTAAAAAGATCGATTTCTGTAAATTCTCTATTATAATTGTTAGTGGAACGGTGTAAAAATGAGTTACGAGTGTATGTTTTATTTAGTCGAAGAGGAACAAAAAGTGGTTTTGTACGTGAGGGGCGTACGGGTTGCCGAGCGTGTGCTTTTATTGATATTTTACTAAGTGAAGATGGTGAATCGGTCAACGAGTTTAAAATTTTGAACAATTGAATAATGTCGAACATATTACGTCTATTACGAAGACTTACCAGTTTATGCCTACGCAATGCATCTTCATATGCAGCGTCGCAAATATAATTGCGATAGTTAAGTGATTTTAAAAACTTTTTTTGTATCCTTTCTATTCTATTTATATGAATGTCAAAACATGGGCTCCATACAGTGCTACAAAAGTCTAGAATAGAGCGGACAAATGAAAAATAAAGAATTTTTAGGGTCGAAGCATTTTTAAAAGGTTTACTGACTCGCAAAATAAATCCTAGGCTGCGAAATGCGGAGCTGACTATGCGGTCTATGTGATGGGTAAATGTTAATTTGGAGTCCATAACCAGACCTAAGGATGGGAAATCATCAAATGACTTCTTCCGCTCTGGGTGGAGCGGAAGGGCGTGTCAGACTCTTACTGACTAAAACCCATCCGTGTTCCTTCTAAAGCCCTTTGCGTTCCAGGGCCGCGGTGACTCTTTCGAACAGATTCCGCAACCCTGACAGGCTTTGGCCCTAGCGGGCCCCGTCTTTCATGCTGACATCTCTTTGAGGCGCGCGTGAAACACAACGCGCCATCGACCCGGGCCTGGTGGTGATCGGACAGCGAGCCACCCAATGCTCGCCGTCCGCAGGCCCATAAACAGACCTAGGTCTCTAATGGTGGAAACTCTTTTAATAATTAGGCCATTTATGGTGTAGTTGAAATTGAATGGGTGAGTTTTCCGCGGATACGACATTATAAAACATTTATCTATGTTGAGATAGAGTTGATTTGTTGTACAGTAGTTATGCAAATTTAATAAATCACTTTGTAATTTAGAGCAATCTCCAACAGATTTAACCACTCTGAATATTTTAGTATCATCAGCGTAAAGTAAGTGATTACTGTGGTCAAATATATTTTAGAAAACGATATTTTTTTAAATTATCGTAACCTTTTAATTTATTGAAGAATATGATATTATGCATTATATGCCATGAATGCATTCTGCAATTGTACCAGCTTTTATTAATTAATCAATTATATTGAAAGAAGATGAATTTACCTTTCAACAACAGCTTTCCAACTAATAGGCACCTCATTAACGCGCGAAGGAACATAAACACTGCACATATGGAGCAAGTGTAAACAGAACTAACGAATAAACATCTCCAAAGAAAATACTCAGAACGTGAAAATCGTGAATACGGGAGAAATACCAATTTAAATGACGTTATGTATACACATGGCACTGCTGATAGAAATATCTATGGCACTAGCAAGTATATATGCAATAGCAGGAGACGTTCAGAACCACCGTCAAGCCATGACAAAGACGTGTCCCCTCAGATGCAGACATTTTAATTTGCGTGAATCTGTGTCGTCTTGTTTTTTTAGAAGCAAGTGTTATGCTATCGATAACGAAACGATAACACTAAATTAGCAGAGCATCAGAGGTTTTGCAGTAAATAGGAAAAGTGCAAACTTTTCAAAATGCTTCAGAAATAACTATAGGCCAATTACTTTTGGGCTTAATAGATTAAATGTGTTATTTACAGACCCCTTTATTTAAAAGCTAATACAGACTTCACAATCTGGAAGCCCTCAGGTATACAAAAAGTTTTACTTTCCACTTTTGCAAAACTTTACATTACACGGAGTTACACATCGAGCAAGTGTGTAATACCAATAGCCAGTGGCTGTAAACCCACGATTAAACATGGCTCGTTATGAACAGAGGTCGGAATTAGGTAGTTATTTATGTACTTACACGGATTTCATACAGCCAAAGAATAAAGTGGATATGCCTTAAATCCCGAGATTAATTTTAAAGTGCAGAAAAATCCCGTGATTTATTAAATTAAAAAGTAATTTGCTTTTACACAATTTAAACCACTGCACTCGCGATTTATAATTTATAGAATAGACTATTAATAATTTGTTTTGTGAATTAAATACTAATAAAATTTGTGTGTAAAGTTTCTTAGTTTTATTTGTCTTATCTATCACTGAGCTTTTTATTATTATTTATTTGTAATATTGTTGGCAACACGGGATTGTCTATAAGAAATCCCGGGAAGATCCATATTTATATCAAAATTTCGATGCAAGTACATAAATAACTCTACCTAATTCCGACCTCTGATTATGAATCTCTACAATGAGCGGTCGAGAACGAATATTGTCATTCCTACTTCTATTTTTCGACGAAAGTTCCGATAATATTAGTTAACACCAAGAAAAACCCGGCCAAGTGCGAGATGGACTCGCACACGAAGGATTATGTACCATAACCCGAAAAATATATAATTATATATATATATATATATATTTTTAGGTTTCAACTGACAGACGGACAGCGGAGGCTTAGTAATAGGGTCCCGTTGGCACCCAAGGCTGTGAAACATAAAAAAATAAAATTTACCAATCGATGTGGTGGCCTGGTGGCTTATTTTCTAGGGTACATCGGGCCGACGTTTCGAAGATCGTCAAACAAAATAGTAAGTTCAGACTTCACGTCAGGGAGCAACACGAAAATCAGTAATGAGGAATACGACACGAGGAAGAAGAGAAAACTCAAAAAGATGTAACTTGCTGGTGCAATTCAAAACTTAGTCTAGATAGACATTTTAGTATTTTCACTTAGTCATTTAAATTTGGTTACCTAAAGCGCCCGTTTGCCTTCAACGAACCATGTTCTAATTTTCCCGAATAGACACCGCGAGGGACCGAGGCTTTGATTAATTGGAGCCTTATACTTTTAGGAATTGTTATATTCCAAAACATAAATATATGTATTTTTAAGAGCAAAACTGTAGGAGTATTATTTACCACGGTGGTAAATAATACTCCTACAGTTTTGCTCTTAAAAATAGGTGGTAATACCAGTTCAGTTAGGTGGTAATACCACCTAACTGAATGATGCACAGCCCGCCGAACCGACTCGTACAAAAACTGCTGAGCCTAACTGATTATTTTTTTTACGGGACCAAATGGCAAGTATACCGCAACGAACGAAAAAATAATCACATAAAGCGGATCAGCCACCTCGGAGTAATCGGTGTACATACATAAAAGAAGAAGAAAAATACCCATCGAATGTAGAACCTCCTCCTTTTTTGGAAGTCGGTTTAAAAACAAATAATGTGATCTTAAGGGACTTGAGTTACTAAATTATTCTAGCGATCAGATGGTAGCTAGTGACGACATTGCCCTAAAAAAAATAACTGACTTGAGAATAGAAGTGACTTATAAATAGGACGTTCAGTTTTCTAGACAGGAAAAGTCACTAAAAATATTGCTAATAAGCTAAATTAGAAGTGTAGCGCTGAGGTAGTGTGTAGTAATAATACTTCAGATGTAACGACAAAGGTATATTTATTCGTCAACAAGGAATATGCAAAGTGGAATGTTCCTACAAAACACGTACGCTATGACTAAACTCCAGAGTACAAGGAGTGGTCTATTTAACTTAGAGGAATCTCGTTACAATATAAATATAGTTCCTAAAGCAATCGTGCGGGGGCGCGCAGGTCACCGTCATCTTACTGGACGGTCTTTCAGACCGCGTCGACGGCTCAGCGGCGCGGTGGGCGAGCGCGGCAAATTTGCAACGCAAACAAATATTGCGAGCCGGCGCAGGAGCCCTAGTGTTCCGAGCGCAGCGGCGACAAACGGATGTTTTGATGTATTGCGGTTACAGAAGTAAACATATGTCAGGATGAAAGAAAGTTTAGAGTATGAATGAAAGAAGGATGACATATGAAAGAATAAATGACTCAAAAGGGAGTGATGGCTCAGATGATGACTTATAGAGAAGATTGGAAAAAGAAGACGCCACGCCAACTCCAAAACAACGGCAAGATACTGAGAATTTGTCTGAAAAGGACCATAACAAACACAGATGCTAGAGCAATGCTGATGAAATGATTCTTTTTACGGACACTATTTGTTTGAAGAATTAATATGTATTAAACAATAAGATCACCAATTCGGTGCCATATCTTAGTTAAATAAATAATCCTGCTCAGAATCGGTCACAAGAGGTGTTAACTAAACAATTACCCGAAAAGGTCATGATTGAGTTTGAATTGTTATTGTGTCTCCATATTAATTACTGAGAACTGAGGCCCGTTCTATTATATATTAGATGTCACAAGAGCTAAGGTTGTTATAACTTGCTGTTTTCAGATATTGTTTCCATTGAGAAATTCTCAGTACCTGGCATTCTCTGGGAACATTAAGCTAGCCCCTTATCGCTGTACTCCATGAAAAATGCTAAGTTATTTCCTAATTGCTTGTTGACATTAGTTTCCAAGCTTTACTGTGTAAGATTCTGGGAAAGGAATTGTGTGATTTGAAATAGTGCATCTGTATTAAGAAACAGAACATGCATAGCAAGTTTACTTGTATTCGGATCGAATCGAACCTAATCGAGTTGACTTCTGAGTGGATTTCGTATAGTTAATTGATTTTTTATTAACGTTGTAATCGTAAGGACGGTGATTCTTCGTTTTTAGGATACAAACGTGACTGAGTTGTGTGAACTCAGTCACGTCACCGATCAGCTACTGATTGTGACAGAAGCCGGATTCACTTTACTGTGCTGTGTCATGTCGTACATTGATTGGCTACAAGACTCGTTGTAGTATGACGTAGGCCTGAACAGGTTCATTTGATTGGTATAGACCGCGACAGGACACAACCCAACACTACACATTAATGTGCCCGTAGCTTGAGACGCGCCGGTCGTGAGTTTGTGACGTGGCTGACGTAGCTGACGTGTTTGGCCGATATCCTACTAACTGATTGACGACAGATGTGTGTGACCTTTAATGCGTGATACATTGTAGCGGCATCAATGCCACCACATGAAAAAAAAAAGAAACGAAATTTGTACGGCAGCAAAAAAGACCCGCCGACGAACTAACAATGAAATCCTGCATCGCGCAAGCAAAGTTCTCCGTGCGATTTAAATACATACAACAATCCGAATATCAACTATTGGGCAGTTGCCCACCAGACACAACAACCGTCTGGTTCGGAGGATCCTCCCCTTTTCAGTGGAGTTATGCGGGTCTTTACTCTCTGTAGCGCATACCTCTATAATATAAAGGCAATTTACTGCTTTAATATTAACTAATATTGTCAGAGCTCCGTACGTAATACAAATTGCAGCAGGAGCGTGCACTACCATCAGTTGACAGTTACACAACATGGTATACAACGTTTTATTAAGATGAAATGCCTGCTGTGCGGGAATGCACATTGCATGTACAGCATATTGTATTGTTTACAGAAAATTCCTTTCTCAAACTGGATGGAGTTTTGATTTCATGTTTTTGTATTTCAGTTGTGTTTGGTTGGTATTTTAGAATTGGTGATTCGAAACTCTTATGATATAGCTGTCAGTTTTATAATATAAATATCATAAGGAATCATAATCATAAGGAATTTTCTAACAAGGTAGTGAAACAGGCACATTAAATCCATACTAATATTATACATCGAAATAAAACCCTATCAGTCTGTCTATTCGATATATCTTCTCCGATGAAAATGGCACACGGGTAGACCATCTTCATATGATACTTTTAATCACGGGAGTACGTTTCCTTGTGATAATTATTGATTTCTGCCACCTGCTTCGCCACTAGTAAGAAAAAAAAAAACGTACCTGGATAAGCGAAGTCTTCTTATCGCTGGATTTAGAACACCTTATGTTATGCTGATCCCGAATCACCCTCTTGTACTTCAACAGTAAGCTCTGGAAGCGAGGTATGTAGTGGCAATCACACCGCCACGGGTTGTCACCCAGAAACACGTGCATTATATTGTTGTTAAATTGGAACGCTTTGTCGAACGCGTACACAGGGATCTGAGGAGGAAAGCGTAAGATTAGAACGCGTACCTACTAATTAAGTATTAAGTTTCAATATAAAACTTGTAAGACTTCATAAACTTGCGAGTAGGTAAGCTCAGATCTCAAATAAGGAAAAGTTGAGAAGGCTTCCAAAAGGCATGCGAACAAAACATTTGTGATTATTTTCTCAGATTACAACCTTGAACTGTGAAATTATTTAAGGTATGGAATATACTCGTAGATGCCTAGGTTATCACCAGCAAAATCATCTTCTGCCCAGCCTTTTCCCAACTATATTGGGGTCGGCTTCCAGTCAAACCGGATTCAGCTGAATACCAGTATTTTACGTGGAGCGGCTGCCTACCATCTCCACAACCCATTAACTGGGTAACACGGTAGTTCTTGGCAAGACTGGAGTCAGATTTAATGGCTTCTGACAAACCGCAACGACTGCCAAAGATCTACAAATGACAGCAGCAAAATACATTCGCAATATTCAAAAGCAATTTACTTCAGAAGTTAACTTTGCGAAAATACATATTTCATCTCAGCTTGATTTCAAAAATTTATTTCGATTTTTAATTTTGCGTAGTGTCACATGTTTTTGCTCGTGACCGTACTTTTAAAGCACGCGCAATCAATTTAACTCAATTACGTAGCAAACTAACATCAATATAGCATTTTTTGCTTTGATAGAAAACTCCTTCAACAATTTCAGCAATACTTCTGACGTCGCAGTAGGTATGTTGATTTAATATTGCCAACCAAATCGCGATAGAATATTGCTCCGAATAAAATTTCTGTGCAATTTACTCAGGAAGGAAACTTCAAAGATACCGTTCGTTTATATTTGTGTTTCCATACAATTTGAACCTGTCTTTCAGGCACTGGTTCTTCGAATTCAATGCGTTTATTTATACTGTACCATATTGTATCTCGAATACGAATATCATATTGTGCAGATTCAAGTATATAAGATAAGATAATATGAGTTTAAAATAAACTTGAGTCGCTATTTTGCGATGCCTAACTCTCATTGACTTTTAGTTACCCCTAATTTGATTCTTTCCGATTTTAAATAAACGGGTAAATAAAAGAAAACAATAAATTTTTGAATCCGGATTTTTTAATAATCCTGCTAAATATTGTCCATATTAAGCAGGATTATTTAAAAACCTTTGTCCCGTTCCGTTCATCTTATGTTTTGTTGATGTGTAGCAGTTTGAAGATAATATGGTAAATTGGCTAACGACGTCATTGCAAGAAAACGTAGCTTTTTCTTTCAATATGATTTCTTTTTACTTAATTTAACTCTATGATGGCAATTCCCTTTTTTTGGATTGGGTATCTTCAAATGAATTGTTCCGCTCTGCGCGGAGCGGAAGAAAGTGGCAGACTCTTACTGACTAAAGCCCATCCGTGTTCATCCAAATGGGGCCGCGGTAACTCTTTCGAACAAATTGTTCAACCTTGGATGGCAAGGCCCTACGATCCAGTAACTTAAAATACACACGGCGATAACGTCAGTCAGACAGACGTGATTTCAAATGCAATGCAAATGTACCTGCTTCAGCAAGTTCCCTCGAAGACTTAGCACCCTGAAAGTGGAGAACCACTCGGTTCCTTCCAGCTCCTTGACGGCAGAAATGCTGTTGTTGTCCAAATACAAATCAGCTAGTGTCTTGTACTGCGGATTGTGTACTATGGCCCGAATGGTGTTCAACTGTGAAAAAGGATACATAATAAACACTGAATCACTACGGAAGTCCGTGGGCGAAACATTTGTCACAATAATGATTAGTTAGAGGCTTCTCTTATCGACAATTTATGTGGTAATTTATTGATGATAACATAATGTGGGGAAGGTTTTGAGAATGAAAGGGGAGAGGAATACCATAGAGACTATGATTAGACTGATGAAAACGATATGTCTAGATCTAAAAAAAATGCGATGTTAAATATTGACGACAACAGCTAAGGTGAGATTGGAGCAGGTGGTTGATTTTTCTTCTCAGGGTAGACAGTTAAGAAACACCGGCCTCATCCAGTTTACACAGTGATTTTTAATCTATTTACAAAACAAATACTATGTAGGTATTCCGAATATGCAGCGAAGATTTTCTCAATTTCCATGAATGATTGGATGCAGCTTTATAGATGAGGCCGGTATTTTACATGACCTCCACAACCCAATCTGGGTATCCCTTGCAAGACTGGTGTCAAATTGTATGGCTTCTGACTAGCACTAACTAACGACTGTCAAAGATTTGCAAATGAGAGCCGGGACCATCGGCTTTGGAGATTGTTCGCCAGTTTAGTCACATTACGGAGAGATTGTACATTGTAGAAGAAATGTTCAGTTAACAATTTATCGAGAGTTTATAACCACTCTTAATTATTTATTAATACATTATATTATTTTAACACCGCCTTGCTACAGTCGGAGGACATGCGCCTTGATACATTGCTGTTAAGGTGTTATAAAAAATCATATATATTGGTGCAATTACAATAGTTTGTCATTACAAGTATTCAAAAATTATAATTCATTATTTGACTGTCTAAAAATTAGTAAATTGATAGCGGCGAATCCTATAAATACGGCCGCACTGTAACCCAGTGGTCATCGTCAAAAAAAAAGGCGTTCGGGCATTCACGCTTGAGCAGCTCTCTGTGACGTCGTTACGCTGTTCGTTGAATAAACGAAGTTTGAAACAAGTTGTGAAGTTTTCTTTTGAAAAACCAAAAATGAGTGATCATGATGACATTTGTGACGTCAGCTACGATGACGCACACTTTTTAAAAAAACACTACGGAGGTACTTTTTTCGTTATATATAGAAAGCATAAACAATACATTAAAATCATCAGGTATATTACTTGTATGTCCAGACCGTGACTCGTGGCCAGTGCGTGTGTATCACCAATTAAATGTAGGTTAAATGCTATGTACAGTCAACAGAGCTATTTGGTATACAGGCAGCTAACTTGCAACTACTTAAAAACAATGTTGTGAGTGTGCTGAGTAGACAATTATTGTACACCACACTCATAAGTATGTCATACGCTTAAAAAGTTATAATACACACGTTAGAAATAAATATTGGGCAGTGCAGTGGATACATTAATATTTTTGCATGTATACTAAATAGTTTTGTTGACTGTACCTAACAAAATAGAGTGATGTAACAATATCTAGATAACAATAAAATACCTAATAATATGGTTTTTATTTATTAATGTCACCGGATAATTAGAAACTCCGTAAAATTATTTTAAGTGCCTAACTAACATGTTAAAAAAAAATACGGGTTGCACTCCGGGAGTGCCGACAGAAGTGAAAACTTATTTTGGCGCGTTAGACATTTTTTAGATGGGTACTAGGGTTATTGGGTTATGAATTGCATCTTATTTATGAATTGTATTTTATTAATTATTAGAAACTTTAAAATTCATTTAATATTCTTTTATGAATCAACGTTAACAATTTCGACAACTCTTGTATCATCATCATTATTATTAAAATTATTACAATCTAAAATAGAAACTATAGGTTCATGGTAACTAAAATAGGAAATAAACAATTTTGATTCGATGTTATTTAAATATCTCGTGAATACCGCATCAATTGTACTTTTATATCTCGTTGTGATAATATTGCTTTGATTGGACATAGTAAAAACAAATTCTCTATTAAAAAATTAAATTAATGGTAGATTTTTATCTTTATATTATCGTATTTATATTATCGTCTACGTCTCGAAACGGTGTCGCGAGTCCAGAGATTTTATCTCATCTAAAAATATGCGTACCGCGCTAAAAGAAGTTTACACTTCATAAATATTATTCATTCGGAACCCTTTGCACGCGAGTCCGACTCGCACTTGGCCGGATTTTATAACTATTGCGTATAAATGCGTTCTGTTTCTAAGCTGAATTGACCGGGTTTTTCCAACTTCCAATCCTAGTTTTTGAAATTTGGGGTTGGCAACCCTGCTCTAGTTGTCACGTGAATGTTATCATTTGTTTTTAAAAGCAAGTTCGTTTTTAATCTCAATAAGTAAAGATAAACTGATCACGTGGCGATGTCATAGGTCAGTCTAGAAATCGCGCCTATCGAACGCACTTACAGTAATGCAAACATAATTAATTGTTACTAACAAAGAAATAAAACAACAACTGAATCTGTCCACAAGATTTGGAGCAAATTGACTGAGTCAGATGGACAGACAGATAGACAGTCAGATAGACATACATGTGATCCGATATATCATAGGGAACCCTAAAAAGATATGAAAATATTGTTTAGACGCCCCGGAAATTAAAATAGCTGAGCGAAGTAATTTTCTATAGTGAAGATAAACTTCCCGTAGATAATAAATTGAAAGAAGAAAATCTAGTCGGAAAGATAAAGAATACATCAAATTAAAATAAAACTTCTTAGTAAAAATGTACATTTTGATATTGTCGCAGACTGTTACTTTGAACCAAAGAATGCAAAAAAAAACTTTATGAACTTGTATCAAATCACCAAATAGATAAGTGTGTTGCAATAACAACCATTAAATAAAAATTGTGATTGTAAAACTAATATCCTAAGACGTTGTCCGGGCGAATACGCGATCGTCGCGATCCCGCGAATGGCAAACTCGATTGCGTCGTTGCGCCAACAGAGGGCTCTTTCCGGTTTTCCCGAACAAATTAACGCGACGACCACCGCAACTTTGCACGCTGATTGCTGTATATTAGGCCGACGCCTAAGAACCTACGTTCCTAAAAATAAAAGCTCAACAGCAGACAATATGGTGATGTTATCGTAGTTATCTAATAATTATATAGTCCTCCTGACTGATTTCAGCCATGGTGGCCTGCCGATTGGCCTCCATGGCCGGCGCAAAAGTGTGTGCACAAATACAGATAGATGCACGCCCTCTTCCATCACTCTCATAATCCGAAGCAGTAGCTAAAGTCCTTCCGTTGTGACATAGTTTCTTGTTTTCCTATATTAGTTCATGACCTACAGGCTGTTTCAGAAGAAAACAACTATTAAAATTTCAGCGTATGTATAAGGGAGACGTTCTTAATCTGATTTACAGTAAGGAAACAATAGCAGAAATACGAAACAAAATTTTAATACTACAATAGAAATAAATTAGTCCGACCATTTTATAGATTAGCCAAAGTACGAACATCTTTCATGGGGTAGGTACTGTGTTAAAATGTTACAACAATACCTTGTGTGACATATTAGAATTAAATGAAAGAAAATCTAAAACATATAAAAAAAGCACACTTTGTGAACAAGCATATTACAAACTAGATGATTATATTCAAGATAAGAATGCTTGGTAACATGCTGGTCATGCTATAGGACAATCTAGAGTGTAGTAGACAAAGTCAAACATGTTGATATGTACGTGTTAATATATTTACTAAGTAAAGCAGTAGTGTGAGTTAAATTAAACATGAAAATATATATTTTTATATTTAATTTGACTGACACACTGATCCATTGTTGTTAAATAAATAAATCAATGGCTGCAATAATTGTAGATATGAGAATACTATGTCTATGTCCCTTACTTGCAAATGTGTTGATTTTACCTCTGCTGGTATTACTTTGTACCTATTAGTAGCATAGTAGTGTTATTTTGGGTTAATTGTCCGCACATATAATCAATTGAGATTAATATTTAAAATATTTTAAAACTTTGATTTAAAAAGACTTTTAGTTAGTAGGTAACTATAGAGTTGCTTGTCCGTTCTTCTCCATAAGAATTTACTTTTGCGAATGGACAACTAGAGTCACTATAATATTTTATTTTGAAACTGTAAAATATACGTTCAAAAGTACATTACAGTACATAAATAATAAAAACTTTGAATAAAAAAATGTTTTTTTTACAAAAATTCAACCTCAAAAAAATACTTCAAAGTTCCAAACAAATCAGTTTTAATTTAAAGAACAAAGGAACTGGGACATATCGCTATGTAACACTAGGAACAGAAACCTAAACCCCAGTTCTATTTCGATAACATATAAACAAAAACTTCGTCCCATAATGTCAAAGACTTCCGAGAATATGCGACTAATCAGAAATAACAAACACCGGTTGCTTAGTGTTTCTAGCCTTTTCTACCAGCCCATTGTAACAATAGGAATCAAATTACGTATGACGCCATTATATACTAACGAAGCATGTATATATACATATCTACAGTAGACTGATGCCATTGTTTCCATAGCTTATCAGCACTTTCAGGAGGTCATTTGCATTAATTTAAACAAGCAAAATTACTTGATTCAAAAATATAAAAAGCCCTCTGTTATTCTTATCGGAAACAGCGTCCAAGCTACCCGGCGGCGGCGGGGAGAGAGAACTAACAATATGCGCAGTGTGTGTCGACAGGTTTCGATTTTTGAATCAAGCCTTTGATTGATGCAGCTGCCTTACAAGGGCCTCCTAAGGTGTTTAAAGCTATTAACTAACACGGCTGTCGGCAAAGTTATGGCTCAGTCACCACCTCACATTTCGACAACTTCGCGAGCCAACTGAGCCAAGTCAAGCTACTTTATTTGCTTATCTTTCCCTCGACATGCGATGCGGCACGGTTAGAATTTGAGTTAGTTTTTTTATTGGCAGAGCTTATCAGCACTATCAGGAAGTAATTTGCTGTTATTATTAGCAGTCAATGAATTACTCGTGATTAAATACTAGATGTTTTTTTTAAGCGTTATCACGTAAAAAAACTTAGCTCAGTAGCCAGCCGAAACTGATTACCATATTCGGCACAATTTGATTTCCATATTTGGGTCAATTAACGCAGAATGAAGTTAGGTTGGGATGAAACCCTACCAACTTTGATCTAACCCAAAGCCAATTCGTCTCCTACGTGTAGACTTGACTGAAGTTTGAACTTGTTACCAAGTTTCAGCCTAACTAACAAACCTACACTAAATAGCAACTAATTAATTTCTGTTATTTCTTAAAACACTCTTAGAGCGATAAAAAACGTTTCAAATGTAATTTTGTCTTCTTACATTTTCACAACCATTTGATTGAAGTCAAAGTCAAAGCGTTTGTTTCAATTAGGGCATTAAACGACACTTTTGAACGTTATCATTTTTAGCTAAAATAATATTAAAAAAATTAATAAAGTGACCATTCCATAAACAAGTTTTTATACTTCTATGGTCCATTTGGAAAGGTAGATTCTTATGAAAAAGAATGGACAAGAAGATTATGGAGTTGAATAGGGAATCTAGGTATGGTCTTTTTTTTTTAAGGATGGGAAATCATCAAATGACTTCTTCCGCTCTGGGTGGAGCGGAAGGGCGTGTCAGACTCTTACTGACTAAAACCCATCCGTGTTCCTTCTAAAGCCCTTTGCGTTCCAGGGCCGCGGTGACTCTTTCGAACAAATTCCGCAACCCTGGCAGGCTCTGGCCCTAGCGGGCCCCAACTTCTATGCTGACATCTCTTTGAGGCGCGCGTGAAACACAACGCGCCATCGACTCGGGCCTGGCGGTGATCGGACAACGAGCCACCCAACGCTCGCCGTCCGCAGGCCCGCGCCTCTGGTGGCCGGGGATCGCCCTGCGACTCCCGACGCCCTGGGCGTCTTCTCCTGTTGCGGCGGTTGGGGCGAAGGCCTTGCCTTTCCCGCCTCCTCCTTTGCTAGCATAACTGCTTCGTAGAAGGAGGTGACCGCTTCCCAAGCCTCCTCGCTCCGGACCATGGATTCAACCAGGGCCGGACGCGAGAGGTCGCCGCCGCCGATCGCCTCGATGATGACACGGCGGTGCTCCGCCCAAGCAGGGCAGACCTCCACCGTATGCTCCACCGTGTCCTCCGGGCAATCCTCACAGTGCTGACACCCGGGCGTGTCCTCCCGCTTAATCCGAAACAGGTACCTCCCGAAACAGCCGTGTCCGGTGAGTACCTGCGTCAGGCGGAAGGTAAGGACGCCGTGGCGCCTCTCCAGCCACTCCTCAAAGAGGGGCCTTACCGCCGCAATAGTGGCGTGCCCAATCTAGGTATGGTCCTAGACGAATAGTACAAAATCCTACTAATATTATAAACGCGAAAGTTTGTAAGTATGGATGATGGATAGATGGATGTTTGTTACTCTTTCACGCAAAAACTACTGAATGGATTTTGATGAAATTTGGCACAGAAGTAACTTATAGTCTGGAATAACACATAGGATACTTTTCATCCCGGGAATATGTTTCCTTGGGATAATTTTTGACATTAACGTGGGCGGAGCCGCGGGCGAGAGCTAGTGGTAAATAAATACCATTGGAATCATGCTGTATTTCGAGTTGACGCGCTTTCGTTTAGCCATGTAGCATGCTCTTTAAACGAACTTGATAAAACTACAACTATTAATTTCAGGATGAAATCGAACGGTTACACAGCTGACAAATTACTATGCTGGTCTTTAGACAAAAGAAAATTAAATACGCCCGTTACATGTTCTACAATGTGTAATAAAATATATGTATCTACGCAACATATACATATAAAGGCACATTTTAAAATGTAAATATAAATATTTTTCCCAAACACCTTTGCTCACATTTAGACTCGCGCTCTAGCCACGTGATCAACTTGCGAAAAGGGGTTCCGTTTCAATTCTAAACAATCCGAGCGACCCCAAAACACACACGTGACGAAAACCATAAAAATGAAAAAGTTTTACAAAAACAAAGGGTGAACTTCCATCGAAATTTTCCCCTGGCTCGTGCTTGTACAGACGAAAATCTGGCACGCACTAACAGCTAGACCAATTTATTGTCTGTGGGTCATTCAAATATTTACTCTGTGGTATCAGGTGAACCCGGTATTGGATTTGCGAAACACCAACATAGCACGATCCAGTATCAATCACCTGATTCACGTGATTTTGCATAGTAGTGCTATTTTGTAAAAACATCATGAAAACGAAGGTGAAGTGAGCATGAAGTGAGCTATCAATTCATTCAATTAAGATGGAATGACAGTTTATGTTTACAGCACCTCTGTAAAACATGTGCATTCTATTTTGGTAACGGGCCTTTTTTTTAAGGATGGGAAATCATCAAATGACTTGTTCCGCTCTGGGTGGAGCGAGAGGGCGTGTCAGACTCTTACTGACTAAAACCCATCCGTGTTCCTTCTAAAGCCCTTTACGTTCCAGGGCCGCGGTGACTCTTTCGAACCAATTCCGCAACCCTGGCAGTTGGTAACGGGCCTGAGAACTCATCATCAGCCTGACCAATTCCCAACTTATTTGAATTTATATTACGAGATCAATTCATTAACATCAAGTAAATTTTAACCGAATTCAAAAACAGGAAGTGCTTCTCATTTCGAATGTTTTTTTTTAACTGGCTATTGTATTAAAAACCGGGCCAAGTGCGTGTCGGGTGTCGGGTCACGCGCAGTGTATGGTTTCGTAGTTGCACGTCATAATTGCCGACTTAGAATGAATGGTGCTTTTTGTTTGATTCTTTGAATTAATATTTACATTTTTTTTATATAACTAGCAACTTTATCTAACTAATTCAATGGAATTTGTACGAAATTTTCATTCTCAAAGTACTTTTTATAGATTAGTCGACTATTACTCGTTAATTTGTTTATTCCCAAGCAGCACGACAGGCTGTATAGAAGCTGTATTTTAGTTTATTTGTAAGCCACAGGCTGTATAGTGAGGCTGTACAAGGGCTGTATAAGCGCTTATACAAACTCTATAAGTAAAAATTGGGCCCATTGTTATACAGCCTAATGCGTTATTATAGCTGTATAGCTAACAAATAGGCTGTACTATAGCTGTAGAAGAGCTGTAGTATGGTGTGGAAGAAAACCATAGGCGTATAGTTATTCTCTTATAAGTTTCTTAAAAAGATAATAGTTCTTCATTGGTTTTTTATGAGAATTACAATGTGAAATTTATGAAACAACCGCTTATTCTTTTTAGTTATGATAATGGTGGGCCGCCAATTTACTGTGAAGTTATAAGTCAAGAATAAATGTTGGACTTTAGGTAGTGATAATTGTAGATTCAACGTGCCGATTCATTTTTACTGTGAAATAGTGCATAGTTTTGTAGAAAAATATTCACGCGCCCGCGAAATACTGAAGAATTCACGAGGAATATTACCAAAAAAAAAACTAAGTTCATGGTTTTGAGGTTAGAATCATAAGATTGTTAAATAGGTAATACTATAGAACAGGTACCACTTATGATTTATTTATCTGAAAATCATAACTATAACTTCAGCAATACTCAAAATAATGTAAGAAGTCATATTTTCTTTTGTTGTTATTTGTTCGAAAATTATGGCGACAGATTTTATACAGCGTAAAAGATATCTGGCGAGTATTATAGATTCCGTGGTTTTACTACGCATTTTCTGGATTCCATTACACAGCTTTTACCCTTTAAAGCCGTTATAACAGAATATTTTTATTATAGCTGTATTACAGAATTCATTTATTATTATAGTTCTATAAAATCATATTTGACAGAAGTTATAAAACTATTACACTGACAAGAGTGTACAGTTACGCAATATAATATTATTAATAATAAGCTTTAGAAAGGAGTTTTAATATACCATTATACAGAAACAAGTATAAAGTGATACCATTTTAAAACTTATAGCTGTAGTAAGTAAGTGATCACATGCAAAATACAGCCTCTATGCACTTGAAAGTGGAGTTCAAATATTCTGTTTTAAAGCCTTAAGTTGACACGGAGTATTTTATAAAAACTTAGTACAGCTTTAGCTGTATAATAACGATTTAATCACTTTTATAAGTAAATAATCTTTTCTTGACACCTTTATGGGTCACCAGTAGAACTCTAAGTTCTATTAGTGCTGTATATTATATGATGTCGGCAACGCTTGCGTGCTGCTTGGGTTTTCACGTTTCCATAAACAACCGTTTAACTGGCCGAGGGGAGGGACCCACTTGACTCTAACAAAAATTAGAATTTTAAAGCTTAATATTTCTCAAACGGATCCTAGGAAAAAAATGGTTTTCGCACACCCGCAATATTATGACTATCCAACGACACCCCACACCATGGGATAGACGATAAAAAAAATTCATCGCCACTTTACTTGTAGGGTGTTCCCTAAAAAATGTTTTTTAAAGATTTAATTTTACTTTTTGGGCGTGATTAATATATTTACTCATACCAAAATCCAACGTTTTAGTGCTAAGCGTCTTTGAGCTAAACCGCGGACAGACATGGCGAAACTATAAGAGTTCCCGAAGAACTGTGGCTGTAAAAACTAAAATGAGACAGGATAGCAACAGTCAGACCTTAAAAATATAGTGGCTCAAACTATCCCCTAGTTTTTGATTTGTGGACCTTTCGAAGCAAAATCAAACAACATTAAAATAAATTCAATCACAACTGGTATTTAGTTAACACTTCATTTAAATTTCAATCAGTAGTACCAACAACAGTTGACGACTATTCACTTACTTTGAGGGGTTTCTTTTACAAATTGCTTACCGTCAAACATCGAACGCTTAAAGTTTATGAAAAAGCCATCATATTGATAAAGTTTCATGTAACAAATTAGTAATGAAACCCGAAACTAATTAGCTGAGAAAATTTAGCTTACATAAACATGCCACGCCAAAGCGATAGTGTTTATGAAGAAAACAATACACTATTAGCGTTATTAACGTCGAATTAAGTAAGCGTAGGATCAACATGTAGATATTAATTAAAGCCGAGCTTTAATTGGTTGGCCTAATAAATGTATTTGTAACAACATTATGTGACTTATTGTACTAATTAATTGCCCGACTGTCTCAAAAGGAGGTTTATGTTCTTTGTCTTGATATCGAGAAAGTCCTCTAACGACACATAACATTAAACTTATCATTCTAATCGTATAGTAGTAGTATTATTAATCACAGTGATTAATCTTCTCGTTGTAAATTACTTATTCGTTCACCTGCAGCTGTGCAGTTTCCAGATTAATAGTAGTTTTATACCTCCTGTGGCACTTGAGAAAATTACACATTGTCCCAGACAAAAATAGGGATCGAAATTCATTTGTACTCTAGAAATATTAATTAACAACACTCGGAAATCTAAAGAGATATTCGGGCATTAGCTGTTCTTTAATTAAATAATCTTCTGGTGTTTTACTTGAGTCAGTATGAGAATAGCCTCTATTCATCTGTTGTCGTTGTCATATATATCGGCGCAATTACAATAGTTTAATGACGTCAGCTATGATGACGTCACACTTAAAGAAAAACACTACGGAGGTACTTTCTCCGCTATGTATGTCACCGGAAAATTGCAGACTCCGTAAGATTGTAAAATATCGCGTGAAATAGTAAACAAATTTTTCTAAATACAATAAAACTCGGATATATTGGAAACAATTGAATTTCGATGGGATTTAATGTATACAAAACGATTTTTTCATAATATATCGAGAAATTATAATCTAATAAAGATTTATTACAATCTTACAGATTCTGCAATTTTCCGGTGACATATATATATCACTCAGGTGATCTAATAGAAAGCGATCATATCACGCGAATACGCTTTAATTTGTTCGGCAAAACTGAAAAGCGCAAAAAGACGGAACCCTAAGTCTCCGTTATCCGTCTGTCTGTCAGCGGGTTTTATCTCAGGAATCGTAATAGATAGACACTTAAAATTTTCATAAATGAGTCCATTACCTGTTGTAGTATGACAAAAAATTACTTTAACACACCATAGAAGCGACGGCCCCTGATCACAATGATTATCCTAGGTTACTATGACCAAGGAAACATGGAACCGTAACGGGAGAATTCGCTCACATTAATATTTTTATATTTTCTCTCAGAGCCACACACACATTAATTAAGTGGAACCTAATTATTTCTAATACGCGTTGATAAATACGTTGTGAAATATTTCTCATAAAACTTTTATGAGAAATATTATACAAGGATTTATCAACGCGGCGGCGGCGTATAAGTAATCAGCTAAAACTAATTAAGTCGATACTTAATTAGTTTTAACTGATTTGATTATTAATACGCCGCCGAACGCTTTATACCTCCGCCAGCTTTTCTTTTCATATCCCCGTTCAGAAAAAAAATAATTATGAAGTACATTTTTTTAACTAGAGCTCGTGGCTAAATTATTACAGTCGCGGGTCGACGGGATGGGTGACCATTCATTGCATATCAAGACTCGTCCGTACCTCGGAAAGCGTTGGTTCCTGCTGTCATCCCGGATTCCTTGGCAGCCATTACGGATAGTCAAATACCAGAAAAATCTGACACCAGAGCTTGCCATGGGGTGTTGCGTTAACGAATTCCTGGGTTGTGAAGGTCAGAGACATATATACATATATATAACATTACGTTACATGGAGCCTCCATGTAAAGAACTGTTATTAAGCAGCATCCGATGAGACTGGAAACCGGCCACACTATGGTAGGGGAAGGTAAGACAGATTGTTTGATACAGTTTACAGTAAGTACCATAAACTGGGGTGACTTGGATCACTTTTAGGATTCAAACAATTTTATCCTTAAAATATGCGAGCGAAAAAAATACAAAGGGATGCAAGTATCGGTTTTGTCTATATTGTCAATTTTTTGTGTAAAATTATTATTTTTTTGATGTGATTGAAATAAAAATAAACTGTCGTTGTGTTCAATTTTAAACTATGATCGGGTTTACTTTGATACCACCCTTTCTTACGGAAATCGAAAGTATCTTTAATCAGGAACAAAAAGCAAAAAAATAATAAAATAAAAACCGTCCGAAAGTGTAACATTTATAACGTTTTTTGACAAGAAAAAAAGAGTTGCAAGATACCACCGGAACATACATACATTGCAAGTTAAATAAAAACTTGTACTAAACAAAGGAATTTTATGAAATAATCTTTAATAAAAAATGGAACGACTCTTTTTGAGTCTTCGTTAAAGTTATTAATTAGAATGGAATAGAATAGAATAGATCGTTTATTTGCACAGAAAGTAGGTACAATATACAGATGTTTTTTTAACATTAAGAGATCCATATACTTTCTACCTTAACTAAGGCATGCAATTTTTTTATAAAACTTATAAATTCAATTAAACAAATATTACAATACAGCCATGATACAAGCATAATTCAAATACAATGTCAGAATAAATTATTAATTAAATTCACAAATAAAAATTATTACAAAGAATGTCAGAGCCAATTGAATTGAATTTATAGAATAGGTAGAGAATGTCAATATTAATTTAAAATTTATCGTTCAAAAAATCGCCCATCGAATAATAACATTTATTAGTCAACAAATCTGTCAATTGCTTCTTGAAAACTGGAACTGTCTGTGTTTTTATTTTATCAGGTATTTTATTAAATATGATCGGGCCCATACATAAAACACTTTTCTTTAATAAGGTGGTGTCATAACTTCTCACATGCAGCATGTTTTTATATTGTTTTCGCATTGGCCTATTTCTATTATCAGATACTTTATTAAAAAGATGCATATTTGACTTGACGAAAACAGCAATTTCAAAAATATAAAGAGATGGGAATGTAAGTAATTTTAGGGACTTAAACATAGGTACGCAGCTATCTGTTACTGTTAAATTACACATTGCCCTTAGACATCGTTTTTGAGCCTTGAACACCTGTTCTCTGAGGCTACAATTTCCCCAAAATATTATGCCGAATCTCAAAATCGACGCAACCAACCCATGGTATGCAACCAATCTCGTGGCCATGCTCACTTTTTTAGACAGGTTAAAAAGAACATATGCAGCCACACTTAGTTTTTTGCATACTTCTTCTGCTTGTGGCTTCCACGTTAGTTGGCTATCTATCATTATACCTAGGAATTTAGCAACAGTTACTTCATCAACTTTTTGACCCTTATGAAAAAGATGTAAGATTTCTGGAAGAATTCGTTGATAAAAATGCATAACGTTTGTTTTTGGAACATTAATTATTAAATTATTATGGTCTAGCCAGTGTATAATATCTGTTAATGTATTATTAATGTTCTCTTCATATGAATTTCTGTCAACGCATTTAATTAAAGCAGTGCTATCGTCAGCGAAAAGAACCATAGGATGTTCAATGTGTCGTGGCAAGTCATTAATGTACAGTAAAAATAATAAAGGACCCAACACACTGCCTTGTGGCACACCATACTTGATAATTCTCACTTTAGATAGATATTTTTTCTCTCTCCTAGTTTTCAGGCATATTTTAGTGATCTCCGTATGCTGCTTACGATTACTGAGATAGGATTTTAAGAGACTAAGTACATTTCCTCTAATTCCTATGGCATATAATTTATTTATCAAGATTTCGTGATCGACACAATCAAATGCCCTCGTCATGTCCGTCAGAATTGCACAAACTGGCACTTTTTTGTCAACATTTTGCATTATTACATTTATTAGATCATAAACGGCCACATTTATGCCTTTGTTCTTTCGGAAACCCTTTTGTTCTGCACATAAAATATCATATTTAGATAGAAAATGATTTATCGAGTCATAGAGAATCCTTTCCATAACCTTTGAAAAAATTGGTATTAAAGCGATTGGTCTATAATTTGCGAGATCTTTCTTCTCTTTTTTTTTTAAAAGAGGTTTGACTATAGCTGTTTTTAGGCTTTCCGGAAATGTACCAGAACTAATACATATATTTAGTATATGACTTAAATGTGAGGCGATCTCAAACGATACGAATTTTACGACTTTTGTTGATATTTCATCATATCCAGTGCTGTTTTTATTTTTTAATAAACTTATTGCTCTTAAAACATCTTGCGGTAATACTGGTTGCATAAACATTGAGTTTGGGTTACTTGTCAAATTCTTAGAGTCGGGCGTAGTAGTCACATTTTTTTGTGTTTGGTCAATAAAATAATCATTAAAAGCGTTGGCAATTTCTGTCGGATCAGTAATGGTCTTATCTTGAATTCTAATTTGGGAAATCGGTTCGGTAACTCGGTGTTTATTATTTATAACCTGCCAAGATGCTTTAGATTTGTTGCTTGAGGTGTTAATAAAATAATTATTTTGCGCTTTTTGCGTTAATTTAATAATTTTCCGAAATCTGCGTGAGTAGTTTCTGAACGTGTTTTTATTACAAATTGATGATTCGCGTCTGTATTTCCATAATAAATATCTTTGTTTTCTACTGCACACTCGGATGCCGCGTGAGACCCATTTAACGGTTTTATTTGTCCTAACTTTTACCAATTTGTATGGAAAGCAAAGATCGTACAACCAGCGGAACTGTTCTAAAAAATAATCGTATGCTTCATTAGCATTATTTGTTTGGTAAATTTCAAAAAGGAAAGGCATTTTAGGTAACTTTTAAACTTAATCATATTTTCATTGGATAGGTCTCGTTTTTTTACCCTCCAAGAATTTATTCTATATGATTTCGTTACTTTAACTTCTAAAATTTGGGCAGTGTGGTCAGACAATGCAAAGTCCAGTACTTCTGATGAACAATTTAATTCAGAGCTGCGTGCAAAATTGTCTAAGCAAGTATTGCTGCCGAGCCTGGTGGGTTGTTGAAGTTCTAATTTAAGATTGTAGCCCAATAGAAAGCGTTCAAAGTCTAGAGCCAAGTTATTTCTTTTTAACGTGTCTATGTTGAAATCCCCACATATGACTATTTTCTTATTAGATTTGGTACATACTTTTTTCAAAATAATCTCTAATTTATAATAAAATACATTTAAGTTATTAAACTTTGGTGGCCTATAAATGCATATTATAATTAGATTATGATTTGATACTTCTATGCCGCAGCATTCAATGACATTAGCTATAGAATGATGCGAAATATCCGGAAGTTCTTTATAATCCAAACAATTTTTAATCAGAATACATGCCCCTCCTCGTTTCTGCGATCGTCTTGCATAAATAGCTCCTAATTTGTAGTTGGTAATATTCAATAATTTTTCATGTCCGGCCATTATAAAATGTTCTGTGATACAAATGATATCCATGTCTCTTTTCTGTTGATATAGATCTTGAATGTGTACACTAAGCATGTCAGATTTATTAAAAAGACCAGCAATATTCTGATGAAGGATGTTTAAATGGTTATATACGAAAAAAAACATTGTTTTCTGAGGAATCTATATTAGCAGAGTCAACCGGATAATTTTGTGTGATTGGCAAAACTTCTTGTGATCCGAAAACTCTATAGTCAATCCTTATTCTGGACATAATCTGGTCAAATAATAATCTATTAAATTATAAACTCGTATTAAGTTCAAAAACATAGCTAATGATCAACAATTTAGTATATAATATAACAATCAGTTCTTTGCACAAACTTCTAAAAAAATAAACTAGAAAATATGATGTAATATAATTTTTTTGATATCAAACATTGATTAATGACTAAAGTAAACCCGCATAGGGTCACCCCTTACAAAATAAGCCGCAAAAAACTAATGAACTTCGAAAATTTGCAATAAACGTCGATGTGATAGGTGAATGAACTTCAGATTCGGTGAATTATATACATTTTGACCTTTTGAACGCCGAGCATAAACGCATCAGCGTGCCCCCAACGCCAAGCAATACAAAAATTGCTCATTTAATGGTATTAGATATTATCTAATACCATTAAATGAGAAATTTTTGTATATAATATAAATAATCTGAATCTCGGAAACGGATTTCGGCCTGCCAGGGTTGCGGAATTTGTTCGAAAGAGTCACCGTGGCCCTGGAACGCAAAGGGCTTAAGAAGGAACACGGATGGGTTTTAATCAGTAAAAGTCTGACACGCCCTTCCGCTCCACCCAGAGCGGAAGAAGTCATTTGATGATTACCATACTTAAAAAAAGGGGGTTTCGGCGGCGATAAATCGATCCAGCTAGGTTTCATTTTATGAAAACGTTTACCAAAGAAAAAACCGAGCAAAGTTCGGTCATCCAGGTACTGTTTATTATGTGTGAAGCAGCATTTTCCAAGATAAACTTAATTAAAAATGGGGGACTTTGAAACTCATCTAGTGTATAAAAAGTAAATATGGACCGCGACAGTCATATTATTTTAAAAAAACGGACCCCACATGAAACTAATTGGTGATCCCTGAGGCGATGCTAGTATGGATTTAATAGTGATTGACCCAAGTCTACCGTGGCTAACACCAACAAATCAATCTTTTCTCAAATATGTTGGTGTTGGCTTCCAGTCAAACCCGATGCAGCTGAATACCAGTATTTTATAAGGAGTGACTGCCTGTCTGACTCCACAACCCAGTAACTGGCAACACTTGGCAAGATTGGTCAGATTTCTGGCTTCTGACTACCTGTAACGCTCGGCATATCCTAGACCTACAACCAAGCATTCGAAGACATGTTAAAATCTGCATATGCGCACTAAGATTACGCTCCATTTCACAGGCATACAACAAACGGTGATTGCGTGGGTCTTATGTTATCCTAAGTTTATCAGCTCATAACGATAAAATATTATTTAATAATGGTTATTCTTTTCTGATATATCTGGTGAAACTGAAGGCCAACTTAAGGCATTTTACTGAAAAAATATAATTAGCCCGTTAGATCGATCTCCAAAAAATATTGTACACGTATTTTTTCTTTTTTCCACGTGAACCAAAAAATAAAACGAAACAGTGCGTTGAAAACACGCGTGATGTCACGTCGCTGGTAAAAATTGTACCATCATAGTAAAATACCCTATTGACAGTTCAAAGAGAGATGATAAAAAGCTACATGAAAATACTTCGCATGCATTGCGCTGTTAATTCATTTGGAATCCAATTCATAATAGAGCTGACATAAAGCGGGCTAATTAGCTGAATGCCATTAACTCTAAACAAACAAAATGCTATTCTATATATTATTGTGCAACTACAAAAATTTACACAAATGATGAGTTTTAGTTTAATGTTAATGATGTTTTTGTTTGGTTGAGCAATAATTGCAATTTATTGAAATGTTGTGCTAGCAAATTGACTTAATGTTATTAAAGAATCATTTACGTTATATGAAGTTGTTAATGTAGGTGCCGGTTAAATGGGGTTACTTTGAATCGCGGGGTGACTTTGATAAATACTTCGTTTCATTTTTATACTTAAATTGTGCCATTGCTGAGCGCATCCTTCCATTCCTTCTTTTATGGATGGCAGCATTGAATGTCACTGTTATCGTGTATTCAGTCGCAATGGATGGATTCGTGCTGATTTGCGAAAAAACGCATGAAATACCTAGTACTAGTTTTGTGCAATTTTAAAAACTCGAATAATTTCTAAACTACAACTTTCAGAATAGCCTTAACCTAACACAACCTAACCTTTTGAACGCCATTGTCACGTATACATGACAAGTAAGCGCGTGCCCTGTATACACCAAACGTCACAAATATGTGACAAAAAGTACGGCGAATTTGTGGCTTGGCGTTGGGGGCACGCTGATGCGTTTATGCTCGGCGTTCAAAAGGTCAAAATGATTCACCGAATCTGAAGTTCATTCACCTATCACATCGACGTTTATTGCAAATTTTCGAAGTTCATTAGTTTTTTGCGGCTTATTTTGTAAGGGGTGACCCTATGCGGGTTTACTTTAGTCATTAATCAATGTTTGATATCAAAAAAATTATATTACATCATATTTTAGAGTTTATTTTTTTAGAAGTTTGTGCAAAGAACTGATTGTTATATTATATACTAAATTGTTGATCATTAGCTATGTTTTTGAACTTAATACGAGTTTATAATTTAATAACTTTAACGAAGACTCAAAAAGAGTCGTTCCATTTTTTATTAAAGATTATTTCGTAAAATTCCTTTGTTTAGTACAAGTTTTTATTTAACTTGCAATGTATGTATGTTCCGGTGGTATCTTGCAACTCTTTTTTTCTTGTCAAAAAACGTTATAAATGTTACACTTTCGGACGGTTTTTATTTTATTATTTTTTTGCTTTTTGTTCCTGATTAAAGATACTTTCGATTTCCGTAAGAAAGGGTGGTATCAAAGTAAACCCGATCATAGTTTAAAATTGAACACAACGACAGTTTACTTTTATTTCAATCACATCAAAAAAATAATAATTTTACACAAGAAATTGACAATATAGACAAAACCGATACTTGCATCCCTTTGTATTTTTTTCGCTCGCATATTTTAAGGATAAAATTGTTTGAATCCTAAAAGTGATCCAAGTCACCCCAGTTTATGGCACTTCAATCAATCAATCAAATCAATCAATCAAATCGTTTATTTGTGCATTTGCATTCAAACCCCCCTTTTTTTTAAGTATGGAAATCATCAAATGACTTCTTCCGCTCTGGGTGGAGCGGAAGGGCGTGTCAGACTTTTACTGATTAAAACCCATCCGTGTTCCTTCTAAAGCCCTTTGCGTTCCAGGGCCACGGTGACTCTTTCGAACAAATTCCGCAACCCTGGCAGGCCGAAACCCGTTTCCGAGATTCAGATTATATATACATATATACAAAAATTGCTCATTAATGATATGCTCATTAATAATGATAATATCTAATACCTAATGGTATTAGATATTATCATTATGAGCAATATGTTGACCTCAAAATAGTACACATTTTGAGGCGATTTTATTAGTTCTGCGGATTTATTTCTGTTCAGTAAATGTCCGCACAATATAGGTTGGTGGCGGTCCGGATCTGACCGCGGTCCGCCATTTGATGACCCCTGGTTTAGCTTATGCGCCTAGTTCGTAGTTCAAGTTCGTAGAGCATCGCTTTACCATTCAAGACACAATTACCCTTTTACTGGGGCAGTCGGTTAAAAATGTCTGGACATTAAGTCAACAGTACACCATAAAGAAGTTCTAGCCCAATTTGAATGATATAACATCCACTTTGTTTTTTTTAAGGATGGGAAATCATCAAATGAATTCTTCCGCTCTGGGTAGAGCGGAAGGGCGTGTCAGACTCTTACTGACTAAAACCCATCCGTGTACCTTCTAAAGCCCTTTGCGTTCCAGGGCTACGGTGGCTCTTTCGAACAAATTCCGCAACCCTGGCAGGCTCTGGCCCTAGCGGGCCCCGTCTTTTATGCTGACATCTCTTTGAGGCGCGCGTGAAACACAACGCGCCATCGACCCGGGCCTGGTGGTGATCGGACGGCGAGCCACCCAATGCTCGCCGTCCGCAGGCCCGCGCCTACTGTGGCCGGGGATCGCCCTGCGACTCCCGACGCCCGGGGATATAACATCCACTAGAGTGCACCAAGATGCAAGTAAGTAGAAGAGATGAATGATCGACGATCAAAAAAGGAAAGACGTCTTTTTTATCTGTATAGAAATATACTATAGATGATAGCACAGAAGCGTATAACAATAATAAAAAATATTGGTCACGTAAAAGTTTCGAACTTGCACCGCTAGATGGCACAGTATATGCCGTGCACGTTCCGTGGGTATATGAAATGTATTCTGATTGGTTTTCGCTTTAGCTCTGCGTCAACATGCAATGGCCCTAAGTAGCTACATGATGATCACGACTGCATTGTCAAGACTGCCACGACGAAGTACAAGAACATGAAACATCAAAAAATCTTCGTACCATTTTACCTTGTTGCCCTCAAGCCGGAGTGTGGTGGTGCCGGGCGGCAGCGCCTCTGGTGGGTTCTCCAGCTGCCGGTTGGAGCAATCCACGGTGATGAGGGGAATGAGGGCGCCGACCACGTCGAAGACCACGTGCGTCATGGTGCATGCGCAGGGATCCGGGCAGGTTTGACGCATCGTCTGTGGAAGAGGATGATTTTAATGATGCTTTTTAACCGACTTAGGTTCTCAATACGATGTTCTTTTTTTTGTATATTTGTTCAGCGATATTTTCGCCAATTATTGTCAACCGATTTTAATGATAATTTTTTGTTTGGAAGAGTATTTTCCCGGACTGGTCCCATTTCAATTTGGTGAAGATCTGATGAAGAACTTCGGAGATAGGTAACGGATCGTTGAAATCACATGTCTGTTTATTGTTTACACACGTTCATAGCATAACATCACGCCGGTACGCTGTGAAGTGGTACACAGATACGTGTACAAGTCAATTATGGTTTTGGCAAAAAATCTCAACCGCTCTCCCGGCCCGCAGCAGGCGCATCGGGCGTCGGAGGAGGGCATACGCTGCCCTCTTCCGGTCCCCCTAACTGGGTCCAGGGGCGGCGGACTTGGGAATGTCCGTCGCCCCCCATTCATCCGGACCAGAGGTGGCGGCGCGTGGTGTTCCCGTGCGCCCCTCTTTGACGTAGCGGGGGGAGTCAAACGCCGGCACCAGCCGGGGATTGCGGAAGTCGCATGAGTTCCCGCGATCCCCGGCGTAGGTGGGAGATGGAACACCGGAGTGGTTTTAGTAAGAGTAAGAGTCTTACAGGCCCCTCCACCCGCCCCAGGGTGGAGGATTTCCATGAGGATTTCAACCCGAAATCAAAAAAAAAAAAAGGGTGAGCATGTAGTGAACTGTCAATCCATCTTGTTTGTATAAATTGACAGCTCACTTCATGTTCACTTCACCTAGCTTTTCACGGTGAGAGATTTACAAAATCGCACACCTGGTTATTTTTTGTTAAAGTAAAAACGGCAAAATAGAAAGCATGGTAGGTTCACTCGTATACATGCTACTAACAAATAAAATAAAATAAAAGAGCCATTTATTTCCTGCAAACTATACATTATCTTATTAAATTATGGTTCAGTACCTACTTAGTTTTAGTGTTGTAATGGTATGGTATTATTATTGTTAGTATTTATATTCCAGTTTAAATTACACTATTTAGTTTGTAAGAACACTTATTCGGGTGAAGACCCAAAGGATGCCCATGCCATTTTTCGCCCTAAGTATCATCTTTGGTCGATAAGAAACCAACCCTCTGGTCAAGTGAAGAGTCAACTAAGTTTTTGCTCCTGCTGGTATCCCAAAAACTAGATGATCATTCGGACCAAGTGTTTCCAACCCTAAAGTCTCAAACATAGGTTGTTTAATCACTATGATTTAATTAATTTTACTATTTTCGAGTTACGGTGGAAGCTTAGCTCAAGCCCTTGGTAAAAACAATATTCAGCTAGAATCTAGGCTCGTTACAAAGGTAGTTCTGTAGTGTTACTGACAGCTGAGCTGGCTGCCATGAGTCGTCAGCAAGCCGCTTAATCGCTACGATTCGACCAATTGTGATATTATTTATACATAGGCAAACGTAAGAAAAGTTAAGTAAGCCTTCGGGAGCAGTTCCACAGAACATTGGAAACATTTCGAATATAAACGAGCAGGTGTTATTGCAGGAATTCGGATGGTGGTTTATTGTTGACGGAATTCGCAAAAACCGGCCAAGTACGTGTCGGGCCACGCGCAGTGTAAGGTTCCGTAGTCCGCATATCACAATTTCCGATAGGACGATGGTAACTGATGATACGTAATTTTCCTTCTCCAAGTACATTATTTTGGTTGGTCGACTATTAGTCGTTAACTTACTTAGCAGTGATAGTTTTTTTAAATTCGTAGGGGCGGACACTTGACTATAACAACAAAAATTAGAACTTTTAATCTTAATATTGGGCAAACGAATCAAAGGATGGAAAAATAGTTTTCGCACACCCTCAATATTTTTAAACGACCTATCCAACGACGACCACGGGATAGACGATAAAAAAATCATAGCACCTTAACGTGTACTTACCCTAAAAAAAAATGTCGGAGTGATTAATATGTATACCCATACCCAATTCCAACTTTCTAGTGCAATAAATTAAATAACAAATACATTAATACACACAAATTTTGATTAACCTTTGTACATCAGTAGTACTTATTTGCAGAGTTCGACTCATGAAACGTTGTGTGAACATTACATTGTTATGGCGCCGATGACACTTAAATAAAGGACCATTTGCACCTTTATACACAATAACAAAAAACCAATTATTCCTATTCCAAGAGCACTGCATAACTTGTAGTAGAGAAATTGCATATATTCGTAATTTGAAGGATGCTTGCTGAAGGGAACCATTCACCATGCAGGCAGGGAGAAAAGTAGTTCAGGCTGAATTTATACTCTCATTCGAATAATAATAATAATAATAACCACCGGTAGCTTGGAACCTGTTCCCGATACCGGTGGGCTACTATTTTTTATATTTTTAAATATTTTTATATCATTGTATTTTAATATTTAAAAATGTAATTTGTATGTATATAAAATGAATAAAGGAGATAATAATTTTTATTTGTTCTAAAACATACAGACATTTAAATAACAGAATAAGAACAATGATAAGAATAGATTTTAATAATTTATGTATTAGAGCCCCGGAAACCAGGATCAAAACTTTAATTTATTTTGCGTAGCTACAATGGGTTGACAACGCTATGATCATCCAATTAAAGGCATTAAAATTACATAGCCATAACGATTACATTCAAATGCAAATACATCACATTACTTCAGAAACCCGGTTCGAACAGTACCTACATAACAATTGTGTGCACCTAATAACAACTGAAGAACAAGGTTGGAAGCAACATGCACCTCAGAGTTCTCTAAACCCAGCTTAATCATAATAATGGTGACGTCACCACGTCTACGATGTTACGTAAACATTGACCATAGACTAATTAGTTAACTTTGAAATTGTTCAAAAAGTTTCAGGTGGAAACAATGTGACCTTACACAAAAACATTTGTTTTTCAGCAAGTTACTGTTTTACGTAACTCTCAATTGCGAGTTTCAGAAGTTCTACAAAATGGCCTCTTGTTTGTTGGACTGAATAATTGTTAAGGTGATGATGGCCTTACGTTTATTTGATGTTGACTTCTGTTCGACTTAAGACGAAGTTAAACGACTTATGAACAAAAGATCAGCGAAGTAACAAGATGAAGATAAACCGTTAAAATAATAGGTCTTTAAGTTTTCTAAAAGATATTTTTAGCGGCATACATAATATACACAAAGGTATCTTATCTGTCTGAAATAAGAACTTAATGATGGAAACGCGATTCGTGGATTTTGTATCATTAGTCTTGGTACCAAACCAACAGTATGTTTTGTAACTGGCTGATAAGCAAATTATCATAACGTTTGCACATTTTACGACACTTAACACGTTTGAGATTATCGGATAATTATAATCTTTTCTAAACAATGAGATAATCTACAAAACCGCAAACGTAAAAATTAACTCATTTGTTTGGCAAAGGCAAGCTAATCGTAGCGCATAAACCGTGGGGTTCTAATATTTATGGAAACAGTGCAGATATTCTACATACTTGTTATCATTAGTAATATAAATAATAGCTTGAACTATCCAACCTATGAGCAGAGGTCTCCCACCATTCCTTCCGTTATTCCCGGTTTTGCGCCACTTCTAGACAATTAATTCCAAGGGAAGACATCTAGTCTTCCCGCCATCTCTTTTGTGGTCTTGCGATTTCAGGGTATCAATTTTATGTTTTACGGGTCCACCGCTCGATTAGCTTGCGGTAGGAATGTCCAACCCAGTCTTATTTAAGCTGGGCTGCCTTCTGAGCTAAAGAATTATTTATTTATTTTTAGACTTCATGCACATTGATACAAAGGCAAACTTAAAGAAAGAAATATTGAAGGGGACCCTTTGCCCAAGATGGGACAAATTGGCTAGTTAGTAAAACGAACTATACTTTAAACATAAGACAATAAAAATAACTTTTCATCAAGAAATGTCTGAAAAGAAGAAGACAATTTAAAACTAACGAAAGCTGGAAAAGATGTCAAGATTTTTCTTAGAATCACCCTTGAAGATATTGTTTCAAGAATAAACAATTTTAATGAAGTAGGTAACGAAGTTTAATTAGCTCTCTAGTAAAATTATATGGAGCTTTTGTACATTAATTTATACGACTTTGCAAAGGATGTCCTTAGTACCTTTCCATAATTTGTTATGCATTTACTACCTCTTTTTAAGGGAACTAAGAATCTTCGGCAGTCTTCGCTTTAAAAAGGTTGAATATTTTAGCCGGCATATCATAAAATTTTCCAGGAACAATTTCCTACGACGACGATGAAGTGACAAGAACCTTTGTCTAACTAATTTTACAGGAAACGAAAAAAACGTTTTATTTTCTTTCACACAAGGTATGAAAAAACAATTAAAATATAAAATGCGGGTCGGCGGAAAACATGGGCATAGAATATAAAATGGCTACATTGCTTTCGATACGTAACTAAGAACAAGAGAATAATCAGTTTATAATATCTATTATTAATATTATTGGGACAACTATGTTATTTCACAAATTAAGTTTTATTATGAAAAAGAAGAGAGATTTCGAACAATTTTTGCTTTTAGATGTTGCAGGTGAAGGAAAATCTATGCGGTAGAGGAATCCACTCTTTGTCAAAACCCAGTTTAACTTCGATTGTCATCGTATTATACTTTATTACTCTGATATCTACAACTTGTGGATCCCAGATTTGCGGCCTGGTCGAGTGCTTTTATAAAGCAAATTTTCAGGTAGGGCATAATCTTTAACAAACTCATGATCAACATTAACTGTTAGTTTTTTTGAAGTGAAACTTCTTTACCGGCGTTGGAAAAAAAAATACCGTCACATTTATCGGTTACGCGTCCCTTTTTTCCGTTACGCGCCATATTTTTCTTACCACAGTTGATTCGAAGAGTAATTTCTCCAGCGAAGTAGGGATAGCATGTCGTTCAAGCGGACTTACTCCCACCACTAGGAGGTGTAGGAATATATCATAATTCTAATGATGTTGTTAACATTGTAACTTCATCGATATATTTTTCTGTTCTTTCTCCTGACTTTCATGGGTCACTAGCTTCAGCAGTTGGTGATTTTTGTATGGCTTAATGCCAAATGGAAAATGGGATGAAAATTTTTATTGTTCCACTATATATATCTCCTAATCAGAAGTTGGACGATATTATTAATTTTCTTCACCATTCATTGTTGTCATACACAAGTGGAGGTGCCTCTTTACTCGGTAACAATAATGATAAAATACCGATGATTTTAAGTTGAGATTTTAATGTCAATTTTGCATCAGAAAAATCCTTGAAGCTAGTTGAATTTTTGAAAGATAAATTGATTTTTCCATGAAAAACAGTCCTCAAACGTCAACAACAAGATCCGGCACTACAATTGATGGAGCTTTTACTCGGTTACTAAATGTTGTGGAATGTAAACAATATATTTCAGTTACCATAAGCCATTAATAACAAAAATATATAATAACGATAACAATGATAGTAATAATTCTATTACAATTAATGAAATGCTGTAATAATCTTAGTGGTAATAAGGTAAAATGAAATAATTTTATTATTTGTATTCATGTCTATGACAATAAAAGCCTTTTGTTAAACTTTATCTAATTTAACTTTATTTAACCAATTTCTGTAAAGTTGCATATGGTAGATCATTTTTCGAAAAATAAGGTCATAAAGAAGTTTCACTTCTTACGTGTCGCACGCTTAATAATATACTGACCGATTAGTGTTTCGGTCAAAATTTAATTAAGAATACCAAGAGGTTTATTTTAACGCTCTCTTTCGGCCGATCTCGGTTTCTTTTTTATATCTTGTTTCAAGGCGGAGTTAAACCTATATCTGTCTCTTTCACACACAAACGTTTCGGCAAACGTTTTTACGAGACAGAGACAGATATCAGCATGCGTCAAGGACTAAGATCATGAATATCACGTGTTTTAATAAAATACGGACTCATTTCAAAATATGTCACCAGTATTACAAATTTTCTTCATAGTAACTATAAGGACCCATATCTTAATAAAAAGTATTCTTTAGTTATATATTAAATAAAACACGGAATCATTTCAAAATGTGTCACCAGTATTAAATCAATGTAACTTTATCTTTTATATTAAACTGACGCATCTTGAGGAACAATTTCTTTAACCGACAAATTTATAGAAAAAAAATCTAAATTTCTTTAAAATTATATTCAAACATTAATACTCACTTTATCAACTATCCCTACAATACATTATTTCATTATATAAAGCTATTTTCTTTGAGTAATAAGCCATTTTGTGAGTTAAGTCAGGTTTGCTAAATCGTTTTTTGCGATTTCCCGAAAAACGTCTTTTTTGAGTTATGTCAGTATATGATTAATCGTGCGTTGTGTACACTAGTACACGCACACATTTTACATTTTTTTATTGGGCTTGCTCTTGACCTGAAAGACGCCTGATGTAAAGCGATGGCTGATGGCTATGATGGAGCGAGTGTGCCCAGAACTTGTCTGCCATGCCACATTTAACCCGTCTGCCTTCAAAGCAAGAGTGAATGCTTTGAAGACAGACGGTTTGTATGTAAAATAGTCGCTGGCAGAGAATTCCACACTTTGGCACGCATAGTATATGTGGAGTAGGAGCGCTGAGTGCGACTATAGTAGGCGCCAGATAAATGTGGAATAAAGTATATTGACCTTTCCCTAATAACTGTTCATAGGTACCTGAACAATTAAATATGAATCGTTTTTCATTATTAGACAATGTTAAGGATCACGAGAGATGATGATTCGGGACAGCTTTGTGTCATTGATTCCGTTTTTCAAATTAAAAATGTCAATAATTGTAGGTGGGTCAATGACCGTTATTCCACGATTATCTGGCGCCTACTATAGTCGGGATATCGACCAAGTGCGGATGGTAGCCAGTAGCCAGCAGTACGCCTTGTATTCCGGTAGTAAAAGGGCGATGGTGGGATCAGATCGTGGAGTTCCTGCTCACACTCTCCAAAGCATAGTCCGTAGAAGACTGACAGGCAAACAACACTATGCCGATGAGCCAGGCTGTGAAGCTTAGCCACCAATGTATGTCTCGTCGCCTATCAGCCTTTTTGCAGCAAGCTGGTATTTTGCTGAGCCATCCCATAAGTGGCATACAAGAACGGATTTGTGTTATATAAATACTCAGAAGCTGTCCAGATGTGAAGTATCGCCTCACCCTATTTAGGATGCTCAGCTTCTTGGCTGCAGTCTGTGCTTTTGACTCGATGGTTGAGCTGAAGTTACTGGTCTATAGTTGACAGGGTCGTCACGGTTACACTTTTTAGGCACTGGCTGCACATTAGCAAGCTTCTCCGGTTTTAAGAAAGAGGCGATACAAGCACATCAAGACAGGAAACAACTCTGGAGCACAGCTTTTAAGGTCTGTTGCGAGTATTCCGTCAGGTCCTTTGGCTTTATTCTCGTCCAGACTACAAAGGGCTTTACGAATCTTCCGATATCCGGCATTGCGGAGCTACAGTTATACATATATAACTGTATATGTAAGATGGTGTATTCGAAGCCGTATGAAGGCGTGAATTTTTGGAAAAGATTAAGGTTGCCTTCTCTTGCGCGGTATGAGCTAGCGTTCCATCAGGGTTAGTGCTTCGTGCCTTTTCAGTAATCGTGACATTATCACTAGGCAAATGTATTTCCCGATTTTTGAGCTATCGCTATGAACCTAGTCACACTCCATCTGAGTATAACCTGATTGTATTTTTTTTGTGTAATGATTAAGTTTTATATAAACGAGCAGCGCATTTGCCAGCACATAATTACGATCCTGGTAAGTGCACCCATCGGAGTAAATAATAAAGGTTTCACAATTCACCGTCTCGCTCACGCATTATTAGACTATGAAATTATCCTTCCTGGACGCCAGCAAGACTACCAGCTAGTTGGCGCGAGAGTAAAGACGTATCTTGCAGGAGTGAAGATGGAGGTCTAGACAGGAATAATTATGCTAACGTTATCTAGTTTTTATTAGTTGATTAGGTGATATTGCTAGCAAATGTAATGCACAGCTGCTTAATATGTAGTTACTGTCAGTTATCAGTAACTACATATTAACGTTACAAAACAAGATATAAAGCTGCTTTTGCCAGCTCACGCTATCGATTATTTAAATTATATCTAAGTAAAAAATTAAAATCGCTAAAATGTCAGTTAGGAAAGAAAGCGACAAGAATGTCGCTTCATCGTCGCTATAAATTTTCATTTATATGCAGTGCGTTCTGTTGTCGGAACCACACTATTAATTGCAGCACTACTTACCGTTTCTGTTTTTATCTACTCATAGGTTTTATTTAGATATTCGTATTAAAATCCGAAGTGAAGGAATTGCTAGTCTTTAAGCACTTATTATTATTATTACTAGCCCACACTATCCCACTGTTGGGTAACAGCTCCATTCATTCCAACGGTATTTAGTGCCTCAACATTCCAATTCTTATGGAAGATCGTCCCGCCATCGCCATTTCCATAACATGTGGTGTGTTAAGTTTAAAAAGGAAAATCTGTTCATCATCTCATCATCATCAAAGTCAAAGTCAAAGCATTTATTTCAAATAAACCATTATCAGGTACTTTTGAATTGTCAAAGTCAGTCCGTCAAAAACATGAAGCTATTAGCACGTTCGAAAGCGTAGATCTCTATGGAGAAGAACGTGCAAGAAACTCCACGGACACTCTTTTAAATCATTTCATGTTTACAAAAATCCTGGTTACATAAACCTTGTTGCTTCTATATATGAGAACAATCTAAAGAAAGAAAAAAACAATTCATAGTATGAAATATTAAAATGAGGCAGTGGCAACCAAAGGATGACCAGTCTCCAACGACGGCGCCCGTTCACGAACATGACGCGTGCATCAGCACCATCGACATAGCATGCTTTTCGAGACACGGAAGAGGGGGAATCTCGGTACGTTATGAATGATCAGTGATCACGTTCGGTACGTACGGATGGGTGATCACTGATCATTCATCGGCAGGCGTTGCTTAACCTTAATGATTGACCCGAACGACTGTTTTTAGTTAACCACGATATCATCATATTGTGATTCATAATATCTATGATTACCTCGTTTCCACATTTATCATCATCATCATCATCCACAGCCCGACTTCGCCCACTGCTAAGCATAGGCCTCTCTCCTCTTGTGCCAATCCCCAAGTTCCTGTGCCAGCCTCATCCAGGTTCTACCCGCGATGGCAACATTTACATTTATACTAAGTATAGATAAAATCTACAAGCACATTTTCTTCTTGCCAAAACCCAAGATTTTGCAACAATTGCAATACGTAGAAATCAGCCGAGATTATCTTTATTTCCTAGACGAAAACAAGATAAACTCGGATTTATCGGATTAAAGAATACTGATATATTCACATATTTGAAATTCCAAATAAATCTCACGAATCTGTAGATCCATTTACTCATAGAAACATGTCTGATAAACGAGGAGACAATGTCTTGACATGTTTTTCATTTTGCTGCTTAGGTAATCTAGAATCTGAATAAATCTTGTAATGTTTTATCCAATTTCGGATAGTAACATGTTTTATTATCTTACTCATTTCGAATGCTTGTGGCATGCTGATATTATTTGATTTATTAGTGAGTACTAATATCAAAAGTGTATGATTGGCACATAGATTTAAATAGTCAAGATAGAGCCGTCCGAAGTTTTGCTTACACATGTTGACCGAACAAGAAACACCGGATTTTTAGGGTTCTGTAGTCAACAAGGAACCTTTATAGTTTCGCCATGTCCGTCTGTCCGTCCGCGGTTTAGCTCAGAGAAGCTCAGTTCTAGAAATTAGAATTTGGTACCTATACATAATAATCACGCCGAAAAAGTGATTAAAATAAAATTAAAGTGCCGACATTTTTTTATCGTCTAACCCATGGTGTGGGGTTTCGATGGATAGGTCGTCGGCCGTTTGCGAAATATAAAGCTTTGAAAGCTATTTTTCGTTAGAGTTAAGTATTTGTGCAAAAACAACCGTTTTAGCTGACAGAGGGGTGTCAGCTAAGAGAAGCGAAGCACAGGGGCATAGTGTGGGTATATTACTGTCAACATTTTTAACCCCTCTCTATTTTTTACCACAACTCCACTAATAAAACTCCGTTCCTTCAATAAAACTGTGCGAACTGCATGCACTCCAACACGCGCCAGTTTTGCGCGGGCTATCCTGCGCGATTAACCTTTACACGGACGCTCTTTCCGATAAAAAAAAATTCGAGCAATCGCACTCGAAAGAATGTTAGCTTAAAAAAAAATCAAAATAATAATCGCACGCGATTGAACGTGCAGACATTCCCACGCGCAATCCTGTACGCTCCTGAGAACTCGCGCTAGAGTGGCTGTCAGGCTGTCGCGCGGTTTAAGTGAGGTTCCAAATTCAAATCATATTATTGGTTACATTGAAATTCAGTACCTCTCTTCATGGATTTGAGCACATTTTCTAACAGTAGGTGTGAAAAGTAGAGTATGCTCCTGCCTTAGGCTAGCTCTCTGCACTCAGAATTCTTGTATTGACTCCCTCCCCTAACTACGCTCCATATGACGCCCGGTACATAAGACACTGCTTAATCCCCTCAGTACATACTTTTATTTTGATTATAGAGATGTAAATAAGAGTAAGTCACATGGGCATTAATAACTCTTTAAAAACATTGGGCGGTCATCAAGGCGATGGAAAAATTGGTAATCGCTTCGTTCATCAACAGTCAAAAAACACGTGCCGTTTTAAAAGGATAATTTGATTTAAATTAAACTGTTTTCAGTTACCAAAATTATCTCTTTTGCTTGTAAAACGATAGCTTCACGACAACTTTCTAGAAATACGGTTTTCATTTCTAGAAAAGTAGGTAGTTGACCTTGTATAACAATTTACCATTTATTTATTTTTCTAAAACTTTACGCAAACAAATGTAATATGTGTACGTTTATGTATTTTATTTACTTGACATTCGTTTATATCCATCTTGTATTATTTACAAAAGTTATATACTACTTCCGTTGATGTAATATCTATTCTTTGAAAGACTAACAGTATGGCAATCCTTAAAAGGCAAAGTGTATGTTCTTCACCAGCGTCATACAACAGGCGCCAGAGGAGAGACAGAATAATTGGACCAAAAGTTGGGTCGGCAAGATCGATATCTTCTATGTTAAGCCTATTGTTAAGACAAATCCATTGGAAGAATGCGATTCTCACATTTTGCACACTCAACTACCTCTGGCGACACCAGTAGTCGGGCATTTATGCCAAACTGGACCTATGCATTTGGCACATCTGCGAGGCACACTCTCTTTGACGTTTAAACAACAGAATGATTTAATCATTCATATTTTTTGTTTTGTTTGTTATGTAAAAGTGTTGTGTGCTTTTGAGTTTGTACACTATACCAACATATTTTCTTGCTTCCTTTATTCAAACTGAAAAGTAGGTACCGATACGTCCGTTTTCAAATACATAATTCACAAAATAGTATGAAATTATGAAGCAGATACAAAATATAGTTACTGTGAGTTTTTTGTGTATCAAACTTCTTAAAGATTAAGAAACCTTATTGAGAGATTAGGAGATAAGACAAAAATAGGCGCAAGAACAAAGTATGCGACTAATTGTACTAATTACGTACTAAACCAGCCTTGTTTTACGTAATACTAATTTGGATTATCGGATGATACTAAGAGAGTCACAAGGTCTTTGCATCGACCTTAGCTAGAGGACAACACGGTGTCTGGTAGGTATTGTTTTTCAGCCAAAGTGATAAGTGCAGTACTAATTAATGCCGCACCATTTGGTTACTTTCGGCGTGACGTCTAAGAACAATATGATAAACCAACCACGATACGTGAATTACGAGAATTCATATGAAGGATAAGGCACTGCGACTTGACAGGCGACCTACGACACGCCCGACACGACTCACGCAAGCTGTGCGACTTATGTGAGACACGCAATACAGATCCAAATGGCCAAATTGAAACATACACAAATAAAGCGCCCAGAGCGAAGTTGCACCTCTATGGCCAGAGGCGCATTGAGCTATATATTGTAATGAACTTTTGCTGTCTGTACAAATGACAACATTTTTATATCCACAGTGATTTATTATATAAGTAAGTCAAAGCCTCCGAGATTGCAATGAGCTCCAACGTCATAATGGATGTAGGTTCACTTATTTTAAAACAATTATCCTGAGTGCTTACATTTAAATTAGGTACATAAATGTAGACGCTAAAATTGTAATGGTTGTTTTCCCGCGGCAGAACGATTAGCCATCAGTAGTAGCACTTAGCCAGTTTTTTTTTTTTCATATTTGGGTAAATAGCCCTCTTTACACAGCCACTCTATCGCGCGTTCTCAGGAGCGTACAGGATTGCGCGTGGGAATGCCTTCACGGTAAATCGCGTGCGAATATCTTTATGAAGTTTTTTAAGCTAACGTTCTTTCGCGCGCGATTACTAGTGTGCATGCTTTTACTAGTAATGTTGTGGAGAAAATTGGATAGAAGACATATCTTGGGGCAAGCTATCAATTTTTCAAAAACGATTAGTTGTGTGACACTACTGATCAAAACCAAACTATCCCGAAGATTTCAAGAATTATTTGCGTATATTATATATCAATTATTCAAAAGAATGTTGAATAAAATTAAACATACAATATCATCATTAGCGTCCTCCTATAATAAATTCATAATACAGGATTGCGCGCGCGATTGAACAAGCGCAAAACGCGTGCAAACACGTGGTCTTTCCCGTCCCCTTTCAACAAACAAACAAACAAACTCTTCAGCTTTATTATTAGAATAGATAACAACGCCCGACATTCCGCCGCTCCTCTGAGTCTGGGTCAAGGGGGCTCTCATTGTTCTCAACACAGCCTAAATAGGTAGTTATTATTTTAATTGTAACCTTTACTCAACGAAAATCAAACTTTTAATTAAACAGTGGCCTACATTTTTTGATATCCTTAAATAAATCGTTAGTATGTACTTTACTTTGGATCTATCTTTTGAGTCAGAATTCCCAAATTTTAAAGAATCGGTCGTATCTCAGGCCTACATTCAATATACAACTGAAGGAAACTAACCTCTATCTACATGATGTTTCAGAATTGCGTGGTAATTTTTAAGGGTGGTGTTCTTCTGCTAATACTGTAAAGTTCGTTCGTTACCGTTATTTCGCGGACATTTGTGTGGGTTACACGTTCACCTAGTTTTTTTTTTTTTCAGGCATACCTTTTGTTGTAATGTTTTATGTACCTAACAATAAAGTAAAATAAATAAATAAAATAAAGTAATCTTTATTTTTTGCTCCATGAAAAAAAAACCCACCGCAAAAAGTTAATAAAAAAAACACTTCTCAAGCTGTCGCAGGTGAAGTTGATGGCATCAGACAGCTCAAAAAGTGTTTTTTGACTGTACAAGCAGATACAGAACATCACTATTACATATTCCAAGTTATGTCCTCAACTCCACCTCAAATCATCAAATTGCGAGTTAAAGCTTTTTATTCATTGATATTAATCGAGGGTTTTTTCGGTTGTCACGGCAACTAAATCGAGTAGTATCCTTGAAACTATATTTTAATACGGGCCTAACTCTACTCCAAACAGTTCAGTCGACATGACAACGGAAACAAAACCCTCCAACTTAGAACATAGGGATCAGTATCAACCTGTCAGAAACACCTCTAATAGCGGGCTTAACACAGTCGCTTTTTCGCCCATGAAACAGTAATCTTGTGCGAAAGATAAATCGCTCGTGTAAAGAAGAAGAGAGACGAGAAAGATCACGTGTTAGCACGCGTTCTGCGCTTGTTTCGCGCGCGCAATCATGTATTATGTGCTTGTCTTTACATTCTCATCAATCGCGCGCGCAATCGTGTACCTATTATGTGGTTGTCTGTACACTCTCATTAATCGCGCGCGCAATCGTGTATTATGTGCTTGTCTTTACACTCTCATCAATCGCGCGCAATCGTGTATTATGTGGTTGTCTTTACACTGCCTGAGCCCTGTTGGTTGGGCCCAGTGAAGGTTTGTGGTGTTATATCAGATCTTCTAAGTTCCTTCTTCTTGAGCCAGAACATGTGACTTTCCTTCACCAATGCTGATGATTCAAAACCGGTCGATTCTGTAAACATGTCGAAGTGAAGGCTTGGGTGAAGTGATCACGAGGTGAGCTGTCAATCCATATAATTAAGATGGAATGACAGCTTTACAGAATTGTCCGGTACTATTCGTTAAGATAAATAGATACTAACACGGTGCAATCCCAAATTATTACTGTTCGATAAAATCGTTATGTTAATTAAAGAAGCTTTATGAGAAGGCCTGAATTCTGTATTGTACTAATATGCTAATTCAATTTTAACTCTTACGCGTCAATTTTGAACTTATGAGTCTTATAGGTATTAGAATTTCGTGAAATAATATCTCCCCTATAAAGCCCTATTTACTATCTAAACTAATATGCGACACACTCAAATCCTATCTAATATCAAAATTCTTTAATGCAAAAACCAAGTCTTTTCTACTCTTACTGAATCAACTGTCATTCAAAACACAGTCTAGTTCTTAAAAACCACTGCTTAGTTTGGATACTACTCAATAAACTAAGTAGATTCTTTATTTTTTTTAAATAGAGAATCTGAATCAATATTTAAAGTAGTAATATATAGTTATACTTAATGCTTAGTTTTTCTTTTAATTTGCCTGCATGTGTATGGATATTAAATTACTTTGAATGTGATTATATTTGGATGATTTAGATGGGGCAACTCTTAAATAACAAAAAAATATTTTTTATTTCTTGGGTTTCTTTGGTCAGGTTTTTCAGGTTCATTCAGGTAAATCTGAAAGGATGTCAGCTTACCCGTATAATGTCCATGACTTTGTTCAGCGGTTTCCCTCTATATAGCTGTTGATGACAGACGAGTTCATCGTAGTCTACGATTTTTCTTCGGATTGTTCCGTTTTCATTCTCCATTGCCAGCCAGTCGAGACCGCCATCGCTGCAGTCCCAACTATTGCCTGCGAGTACATAAAAAAAACATTAAAAAAAAAATGTGTAGAACTGTATTTTTTTAACAATCCACAGCATACCGTTGAGAGCGTTTGTCTTTGCCAGCAACTTTATTTCTTAGCAATTAGGGTGGATTTCGTCGTCTACGCGTTTTCTAAAGCATCAAATGTTTTTGTTTTTTTTTTCTTTAAGTGTTTGTCGAAATCTTTTAAGAAACTCATAAAGTATCATAAAATATGGGACAAGTTTCCAGAAATCTTGTAATTTAAAACAAAGGGGCCATTCATTTCGTAAACACGTGTGCACTTACAAATCCATTTTTGAAAGGCTTGTACTTGTGCAACTTGGACTCTTTTTAATTTTGGACCTTACATCAATCACGTTAAAATGAATTTTTGGGTAGCTAGTTGTCCTACTTCGGAATCAACTTGAAATATGACCACCCTTAATTTCGAAGTGCCCAGTGTCAACTGATATTATTATCAAGCATTAAACTTGTCAAAGTTCAAAATCAAGCGTTGTGCCTGAAACGAACTAAAAGTTAATATTAAACAACTTGTTTGCGTATAGTTAACTAGTATCGTTAAAACTTTGAGCAGTCAACTTTTGACGCCAATATACTCAAAGAAGATGTATCGGTCCCTCATAGTTTTTTTCCAGTACTTAAAATTCCTTGTTTTAAAGTAAAAAAATACAAGGCAACTGGACCTATTTGTTCATCATCATTATCCACCTTTGTCATGGTACGTGATGCGCAAGAATGAGACAATGTTATTCAAAAAAATTGTAGTGTGAATGTGGATGTGAAAGATGATGTACCTAGGCAGTTAGAGAAATGGGGAACTACTGAGACGGCGACTAATAGAAGACTATGAAAGAAGAAGAAGACATGACCTCAAAAAGTAATTGGGATAAGAGCGATTACGCACTGAATCCGATCCGAATCCGTGAAAATATGGATACCAAAAACTCGGACCGAATTCGGATAATGCTTACACACTAATCCGATCTCTGATCTTTGCTCAACCCCACGTCCCGCCCCGCTGTCGAGCCGCGCGGGTTTTTCCGATTTGAATCCGAGGTAATGCGAAAGCGTAAAAACAGCACTTCGATCCGTCAATATTTCTTCCGAATTTGTGACTCACGGATGACAAAGAGAAATCGGATGACGGAAGTTGGTTCTAGTGCGTAAAGTACCATACAGATAGTTCTAGAACTACTTCGGAACGTATTTGCACGGATTCGGATCGGATGCAGTGCGTAACAGCTCAAAGGGCAAGATAATGATGATGATTATTATCAACCCAAAGAAGATAGGGAAGAGTCTTCAGATGAACACTGAGAGCCTGATAGGCCGAGCCATTAACACGATTCTCTGAGTTCCGGTAGACACATTGTTTTGTAGTGTTTGCCGATTCGCAAACACCACACAAAAACATGACACAACAGTCGTGTACTGTCATGTTTTTGCGTGGAGTTTACTCATCTACTTCAACGATCGAACTTCTGTTTGCATAATAAAGTCATCTGCAATAGGGAAGATTCCTAAAACAATAAATTTTGTTCATCAACGTAAACGAAAAATTAAAAAGCTGCAGTGGGTTGAAATTTTCGTAACGACGACACGCCTTGGTACACTTTTTACCTACGTTGTGACAAGCCACCACTCCTGAACTTTACCTTAGTATTTTTCATTGGTTTGATGAAGAGAAAAAATTGTGCCCAATATTTTTGATAATCTAACTTACGAACCAATCGATTGTTTTTCATGCAGGAAACGTTCCTTTTGCATAAATCCTTATTGTTTTTATTAATTACTAGACCACACTGTACACCACTGTTTGCCCTGGTTCACCCTTGTTTGATAGAACAACGTTTGATATAATATTACTAAATCGAACAACGTTTAAGAAAATCATCACTTTGTATAATATGGTTTGACAGAATTTTCAGTTCATCGAATATTTATTTGCTATAACAACATTTGCGCTAATGATCAAAAGGTATAATGTTCATTTGATGTAATGTTCAGATGGTATAACCATGTATTTAACACTTAACCAAACCTTAAAATATTCTATGCATGGTCGAGGGTGGGCTTGGTCGACGGAGCCCCGCTTCGCGGGGCTCCTACTTCTGGGTGGTTTATAAAAAAAATAACCACGAAGGGGATGGCGGGGTCTATTCGCTCGCTTCGCTCGCTCACACGACCCCGCCATCCCCTTCTAACCTAACCTATCCGAGTCGGGGTGCCCTAAAGTCCAGATTGCATCCAGTTTCTCCTGGTAACAATAGTTGAGGGTGGCAGGTGTATAGGGTATAAAGAATAAAATTAGTGCATTTGAAAATTCGGCGAAATGAAATTAGTTCAAATGAAATTAGTTCAAATAAATAATTACGCTAAATAAAAATTTACCAATGAATTATTCGGTCAAATGAATAATTCTTCGAAATGACTTTATTGCAACTAAAATTCGATTTAGTAATATTATATCAAACGTTGTTCTATCAAACAAGGGTGAACCGTTTGCCCTGGAACTGAGTGCCTTATAAGTAGAAGTCGGTATAAGGTAGAGTTATTTATGAACTTACACTGATTTCATACAGCGAAAGAATAAAATGGATATGCCTCAAATCCCGAGATTAATTTTAAACAGCAGAAAAATTCCGTGATTTATTAAAAAAACAAGTTATTTACTTTTACGCAATTTAAACCACTGCACGCGCGACCTTGCCAAAATTACATCCACGACATCGGATGTCCGAAGTTGCAAAATCCCAATGAGCACACGCGCGATGTTGCCACATTTGTAGTTTGCACAACATAAATAACAATATTTTAAAATTATATACCTATTTGTAATTTTGTTGGCCACACGGGATTGTCTATTAGAAATCTCAGGAAGATCCATATTAATATCAACATTTCGATAACTCTACCTAATTCCGACCTCTGCTTCGAAGTATGCTTGCCTAAGGAGAGAATTGAGTTACGGCATTACTAATTACTTAAGTGCATACATATTACTAATAATAATCATCGCGAAATGACGAATAATACAGTGGATGAATGATTATTGTAATTAAAACTTATCTCACATTTGTTTATTTCATTATCATCAATAAAAATATCATATCCGTGAAGCAAGACATTTAAATACAAAATATTGATGGAATAAACCTATTTCTTTATCATAAAAGAAACACCATCCACGGTTCTGTGATATTGACCCGCATTTGATTAAATTCTTAGTCGACGGATAAGTGGAATGCCTGAGATCTTTTAAAAATGTATTCTTGAATACTAGTACCCTTTTCTAGACGTCGGCTTACATTACCGTTTTATTCGCCCTACAGGGTAAAAAACCGGCCAAGTGCGTGTCGGGCCACGGCCAGTGTAGGGTTCCGTAGTTGCACGTACAATTGCCGACAGAGAATGGTACTTTTTGCTTGATTCTATGAATATATCAATTGAGTTTACGGTTAAAAACGTCTAAATACGGGCCCACATAGGAATGTGTACGAAATTTTCTTTCTCCAAGTACATTTCATAGGTTGCTCGACTATTACTCGTTAATTTGCAAAGCCCATGTAGCTGTGATAGTTTTCCTTTTAAAGTTTTTGAAGTGAAACTGTTTATCAGCGTTGGAAAAAATTTTGCTTTAGATTTTTCGGTTACGCGTCACATTTTTCCGTTACGCGCCATCTTTTGGAACGAAGTTACTTTATCGCGCGTTGCGAAAGGGGGCTAGATGGAAAAAATTAAGACCAAAAGTTGTAACGACACTTTTTTATTAATTAAAAACCGGCAGACGACAGACAGAAGGACAGACAGATGGACAGACAGACGGGCAGACAGACGGACAAACAGACGGACAGACAGACGGACAGACAGACGGCCATACAGACAGACATACGGACAGACAGACAGACAGCGGAGTCTTAGTAATAGGGTCCCGATTTACCCTTTGGGTACGGAACTCTAAAAACATTTAAAAAAACAAGTTTTTAAAATATTCGCAAAACTCTCAGCAAACCCTACAAAAATAATTTAATTTTCCCGCCATCTTTGGGAGTTCACTATAGGATTTAAAATTATGTCACAAGCTAACTGCATTGTCCTTCACACCAAATATGTGTATGCAACATTTCAGCTCGGTTGGCGATAACTGCGAGATGTGACCATGTCTAACTAGGTAGTTAAGTTTTTAATAAAATATTGTAAGATTCTCATTAAGTTAAGAAGATAACAGAGATGTGACCATACCTAACTAACTAGGTAGTTAAGTTTTTAATTTTAAAATTCTTCCGTTACTGACTGAGTGACTGACAGACAACGCATAGCCGAAACTACGGTAAATATATTTATTGAGCCTACTGATTAAGTTTATATTACATTATATTTGTTAATAATAAAAAAAATGTTATTGTAACTTAAAAAAAATATATATTACAATTCCTTCACTAATTAATCGAAAGGAACTTCGTTCCATCCGGTTGTCCCTTGACACCTCTCAAGTTTTTTCTTGTCCCAACCACGGTTGATTCGAAGAGTACTTTCTCCAGCGGAGTAGGGATAGCATGTTGTTTAAGCGGACTTACTCCAACCACTAGACTTGACCGTTTTTTGTATTAGAGATAGTTGTTGTTGTGGTAGTTGTTGTTGTTGTGTGTTGTTGTTGTTGTTGTGGTAGTTTTTGTTGTTTGTTTGTTGTTTTTGTTGTTTTGAGTTTTGTTTTTACAAAGTAAAAATGAAAACAAAAGTAGATAATTTTTCGAAAAATAAGGTCAAGAAGAAGTTTCACTTCTTACGTATGTACACTAGTACACGCACACATTTTTATTATATTATATGCTACTACCATGATTTTTTTCACGTCTCCAAAAACATCCGTTTAGAAAAACAACACTTGACTCTAACAAAAATTAGCACTTTAAAGATTAGTGTTTCGCAAACGGATCCTGGAATGGAAAATTAATTTACGCACACTCTCAACATTTTTAACGACACCCCACAGCATGAGATAGATAAAAAACATCGACACTAAAACATATTTTACCACTTTGTTGACGTGATTAATACTCGTATATATAGGTATACTTATATCAAATTCCAACTTTCTAGTACTAAGCGTCTTTGAGCTAAACCGTGGATCGACGGCCAGACGGACTTGGCAAAACTATAAGGGTTCCTTGTTAACTACGGAACCCTATAAAGTCGAGCGAAGTACACATTTTCTTATGCATTAACTGAAACACAAACAATATTAACTATTAACCCTATGATGTCATACCCGTCATAGGTCAAAAGGAAGACTTAGCGCAGAGCAAATCGCTTTGCATAATAATATCCCGTAGTTTCCGCGAAACCTAGTTCCTGGCTGAGGATAATTAGCTTTAATGTAACCTGCTTCATGTTTGTAAAATACAAACGGGAACGAATCTTTTTAGTGCGGAGACTCGACACTGAGTCCGCAAGTCATGTTTAGAACTTTCATTAATAATGAAAAACCTACCTTCCTTAAGATTTTTATGGAAACCACGTTGAAATTATATGTTGGGAATGTTGTTCCTAAGAATTCGTTAGATTTATTCCCATATCTAAATGATGTTGATTATACAGACTTTTGATCGTTGAGGAGTTGCTTCGTTTGGAGCAATCGTGGTGGAGAAACAGGACACAGTTATCATAAATGTTTGCGCGAATGTGATGCATGCATAGATATAATGTCTTCCCAACTTGCATAACTTTTGTAATTTACTTTATATTTTTTTAATTATTTTTTTTGGTATTTGTCATGCTTGTCGCAAATAAACTCTTTTTCTTTTTTTCTTCTTTCTTTCATAAAAAAAATATTTTCATCTGAACTAAACTAGCATATAAAATGCCAACTCATTAGGATAACAACTAAATTAGAACTACTTCGGCACCTTCATTCAGCTTGCAAAATTCGACCTTAACAAACTAAGAACATTGCAAGTCCAATCAAAGCTTGTTATACAAATAGCGAGCCCAAATCAGGAGACCTTTCTCGGTCGCTAGCCTTTCACGTCACCAACAGTAACAACATTCATATTGACACAAATAAATTAATACCTACTTATAACATAGGTGAGCACATTAATTTTCCATGAAACCCACGTAAATGAACCAGTAATATAGTGACGATGAAGACGTATTTTCTCATGCGTGAATATCATAATATCATGGAATAATTCCATTGGGAAATAGCACCTGCTAACATTCCCTGCCGCAATAACAGAATAAAGTTAGGTACAGTCTCGTGTACGTTAAGATGGTCACATTCAGCTACAATCAGAAAGTTATTTTTAGTATCTAAAAGATTTTTTGTGTGACTAAATACTAGTTGTGCTATAGCTGGAACCATCATCTGACCCCCGAAGGTAGTCATAACCAAAATTCAGTATTAAAAACATTATTTTAAGAATGTTACTTTCTTTTTAATTTGGGCCTATTTAAAGTATAACCTATCGAATAAAAAATGTAAAAAAGTTGCGTGGTCATATATAAAAATAAAAAGCACTTAAGAACGAAGTTTTCTTCGTCGATTAAAAGTTACTGGAATAGGTACCTATGCCAAAAGGGGCCCACTCAACATAATGAGAGATGCTACTAGCTGACGCTGATGTATAGCTGCAGTCCGTCCAGCAGTAATAGTGAATCAGAAATCGCCAACCCACTTAGAGCAAGCGTGATGATTTATACTCGTATCGTCTTCATATGAGGAGTGGTCTTTGCCCTGCGGTAGGGCAGTAAAAGGTTAGTAATGGGAACAGGGTTTAGGAATCCTCATGAATTCATACGGGTCAATACCTGGCTGGGGACTGGGGAGCGTGACAAAATGCACAAGCTCTCTGGTGCCTCGGCAAAAGGTGCATAACACCGTATAGTTTTAAGTGCATAAGAGTCTGACAGACCCTTGCGCCTGCCCGCGAACCCTACATAAGGTTAACAGTAGGTATAGAAGACGACTTTTTTTAAAATTTGGACGTGGTCCACTCGCCGCACACTTAGGTTACTGCTTAACCGGACTATTTTGTGGTGGCCTCTGATTAATTTAAAGCCCTCAGCCAGAGCTTACAAACTAAGTTAAACTAAATGACCGCTCGCTAGGGGCATCCCCTGTAGGATACGGACCTCGGCTTAGCGTCGTCATTTTGGGAGGACAGAAAGGGACAGGCTGCATCATAACATTATTATTTTGGAACGAATTTAAAACTACTGGCTCAGCGACGCGGGCTGGCTCGGTAATCAAAGGTCGGTGAGGGTTATTACTGGGACGTCGCGACGAGCGTCGGCAGCGAGGCCGGAAAACGGAACGCGGTCTGTTTCTGTTTTTACGAAGCATGCTAGTTTCCCTACAGCTTTTTTGTATCTGTGTGATGGTGTCGTCGGGTTCGACGACACGCGGATGCGGACGGCGAATCCTACTGAAGGAAGGTGGAGCACGCATAATCGGGCGTATAGAAGACGACATTTAGTTGCGATAAGGACTAGATAATATTGATGTCTCGCCGACTATGTTGTTCTGTTATTATGAGACAATTTTGTTTAGGACGATGCTGCATTTCCAAAAGGGTAAATTCCTTGAAGGTTTCGTTATAGATTACAAATCTCAAATACGTACCGAAGCTACATTATAATATTGTCTAACCAATTGAGTACAACACAAAAGAAGTGGCAGACAAGGTCAATTAAGAAATAAAAGAAGCGATAAAAACTGTTTAAAATAAATTCCAAAACGTGATGTTTGTATATGTCACCGGAAAATGGCAAACTCCGTAAGATTATAAAATAACTTCAGAGATTGTAAACTCTCGATAAATTGTCAACCGAACATTTGGAATACTTTTTTACGCATTACAATTTGATAGTCTATAATATCTTCGTGCCGGTCCGAGAAATTGTGGAAGACGTAAACTCTGACGTAAAACGGCCAATCAGCACTCTGGTCTACAATTTATCTGTTTTGGTGTGATAGTTAAATTGGAAACTTGGCCCCACATTGGTCTTTGTTGATGTGAGCTCATATCTTAACAGACCAATGAGAGCCTTGTTTCCAGGTTTACTATCACACGAAAACGGATAAATTGTAGACTTGTGCTCTGCTTGGTCGCCATTTTATGCCAGTCCACAATTTCTCGGAATTACTTCGAGATATTAAAGACTATAAAATTTTGATGCGTAATAAAGTATTCCAAATGTACAGTTAACAATTTATCGAGAGTTTGCAATCTCTCAAGTTATTTTATAATCTTACGGAGTTTGCCATTTTCCGGTGACATATACATAAGACATTGTGTATGGAAACTTAGTCGTCAATGCATGAGGACATTAACCCAAACCAATAGGTTGTCTGAGGTCAAAACTTATACAAATAAAACAAGTGTGGTGTCCTTTTGATCTTTTTTCCGTAGACGTGTATTTTTTTTATTTTATTTGCATTCATTGCTAACCTTGATTTTGTATGTGTTATATATGGTGTTGTTTTTTTAGTCTAATGATATCATGTATCCTCAATGTTTATTGATCAATTTTCTTAAGAACTATACTATCGTGTCGTTTCTCTCTTGTTGTGTGCTTCAAGCTTTTCTGGGCCACTAGCATCCCGAGGGCTTAGTGCAACTTTCTTAACGGGCTCGAACACGTTAACGTAAACCTTCGCTAATGTCAAATTATAAGAAAAAAAATACGTGTGGCACTCGGGGACTGCCGCGGTAAAGCTATTGCATAGCATTTGCAGCAGCTGCTTTAAGCCATACAGTTCATATAGCTTATAAGCAGGGAAAAGCTATATAAACTGTATGACTTAAAGCAGCATATCAATAAAATAAGTTTTCATAAGTATGTTGCAAAATATTTAAAAACATATAAAAGTGTATGCAAAACAGCAAAAGCTCTGCATATTCGCAATAAAATAAAATCAGCAGACGACAAAATAAAAACTACTTGGAAAATAATAAATAACGAAACAGGTAGGAAGAAACAGCGTGAAACTATTTTTAATTTAAATGCTGTACATGGCCAAATAAACTCGGACGCAGAGGTAGCTCAGGAATTTGATAACTTCTTTGTCAATATTCCTCTTAAAACTACAGAAGCTCTCAACTCGTCATCCACGCTCGCTGCTGATTTACTTAGAAAGAATGTAAAGGTATGTCCATCGGAGTTTAAGTTTCAACATACAAACCCCCAGGCCATTATAAAAGCTTTTAAAGATCTTAAAATTAGATCAACAGAAGATCTTTGGGGAATATCTGTAAAAGTTTGTAGATCTATCATTGAAAAACTAAACTATTGCCCCCTACTTAGCTGTCATATTTAACACTAGTGTAGACAAGGGAGTATTTCCGGATCTCATGAAACACGGTAAAGTCGTGCCATTGTTCAAATCGGGTGATTCTCAAGAACCCAACAATTATCGGCCGGTGTCAATTCTGCCAGTTCTCAGTAAAGTGTTTGAAAAGTTAATGCTTAGTCAGATGTTACGTCACTTTAATAAAAATTCCATCTTTCATGAACACCAGTACGGTTTCACCAAAGGGCGTTGTACAACTGACGCCGGTGTCACCCTAATGAAGAACATTTTTAACGCCTGGGAAGAGTCGCAAGATGCCATTGGAATATTCTGCGACCTCTCGAAAGCGTTCGACTGCGTTAACCATGAGACGCTTTTGTTGAAACTTGAGCACTATGGGATTAGGAATAGAGCCCTTGGTTTACTTAGTTCATACTTGATGGGCAGACAGGTTAAAGTTCAGATAAACGGTGTAAACTCAATAGGGTCGGAAACGACAATGGGCGTTCCTCAGGGTTCAATATTGGGTCCATTCCTTTTTTTAGTTTACATAAATGATTTGCCCCAATTACAACCAAAGATGGTGTTATTTGCGGATGACACATCATTAATATTTAAAATAGACCGACGTTCACAAAATCTTGACGACGTCAATAGCTCTATTCATCAGGTCCAAAATTGGTTTACGGCAAACAACTTGGTTTTAAATAAAAAAAAAACTAAATGTATTAGATTTTCTTTATCACATTGAATATAACATCATATTGAATGGAGAAAAACTGGAGTTCATTAATCAGACGGTTTTCCTAGGTATCACATTGAACGAGAAATTACAATGGGGGCCTCATATAACATCTCTTGCGGGTCGTCTAATCATTGAATCCATATTTATTTTACAAAAGAGAGCTGTCAGAGCCGCTTATAATCTGCGTCGCCGTGATTCTCTTAGGGAACTTTTTAAAAAGATTAATATTATGACAGTGCCTTGCCAATTCATTTATGAAAATATTATGTATGTGCGGAAAAACCGACATCTTATTAGTAAAATTAGTGATAGACATAATTTTAATACTAGAAATAAAGACAAATTAGATCAACCATTTTTTAGATTAGCTAAAGTCCACACTTCTTTCATGGGGTATTGTGTTAAATGTTACAACAAAATACCTTCTGACATATTAGAACTAAATGAAAGAAAATTTAAAACTCATGTTAAAAGTACACTTGTGAACAAGCATATTACAAATTAGAAGATTACATTCAAGATAAGAATGCTTGGAAACATGCTGGTCCTGCTCCGTAGGACAATCAAGGGTGAAGGTCAAACTGGTTGATTTATGTATTAACTTTATAGATATACTGTTTCTTTTTTTGTGTATTTATTTTTCTGTTGACTCACACTGTTGTTTAATTAATGGTTCCAATGTTTGTAAATATGTGAGTACCATTTACCTAAATTTCTTTAGGAAATTAATAAGTTTATCACTGCTGGTGATACTTTGTTCTTATAAGTAGCATACTCTGGCTGCATCGTCCTCACATAATATTAAATTAATTTTTGTATACCAAATTTTGTAAAATCATTATTTGAAAAGAGTACTCGTAACTATGGAGTTTCTTGTCCGTTCTTCTCCATAAGAATCTACCTTTCCGAATGGACAGTAGAGTCACTTTATTAATGTAACATTATTATTTTACTGAACTGTAAACGATGACGTTCAAAAGTGCCGTTTAATGGCCTAATTGAAATAAACGTTTTGACTTTGACTTTTTGACTTTGACATTTTTATCAACTTATGCAATTATAATTATTTATTTATTTTATTCATGCAGTATTTTTTTTTTCTTTCATATTAATTCAAGTTACACTTTTTGAGCGTGCTGACCGATAAGAAAACAATTTTTTTCTTTTATTGAATAAATGAAAAGTTAATATTGTTTAAAATATTTTTATTATCTTACAATACATGTAATTTTTATCATTGAAACTATAGGGTTATGGTAACTGAAATAAGAAACATAAGTTTGAGACTTGATATCCTCTAAATATCTGGAAAATTCCGCATCAATGGTGGTCCCATATTTTGTTGTGGATTCTTGTCATCATTATTCATTTCAAATTCAATTTTTCCGAAAGAAAGGTTGTCAACCGCTCTGATTTTTTTTTCAGCGAAGTTGATGTTGAAATCGCCAGCCAAGATAAGTGGAAATTTATTACCATTTGTACCAAGTATTTTCGACCCTTCTTGAGTGTACTCCAGTAAAGTGCGATGAATAAAATGCTCTACCTCGTCCAATTTTGGTTTCGGAGAAATGTAAATTGCTACCATGACTATGTGTAGGCCATTTCTAAGTTTGCATAAGCACGCACAAATATCTCCAACAAATGAGCGCCTAACATTAACATCGCTAACGTGTGCAATATTTATTTCAATATTCGGAGTCATAATATTAGTAACATTATTATTATTCTAGTCGCAGGCTCGAACTCACTCGTCTAGTCGCACGCACACAAACACCGTGCCGAAGTCTGCCGAACTGAAACGACGTTAGACGATGCACGGCTTTCAACGCCGCACCGCTGTGCCGGTCGGAGTGGGGGGTGTTAGGTTTATTTTCGTTACGGAATTTCTTGATTCGGTCGCCGCGCTCAAAGCCCGCCTTCCGTCGACTGGTTCTCTTCTTCCTCTACTTCCTCTTCTTCCGGCAGTTCCCGTTAGCTGTTCACCATCAACCCCTGGCTCTCGTTCATTGGTTTCGCAAGGTTCCTTTTCACTATCTTCCGGAGCAGTTCGTCTCTTACAGATGCTTGCGCACGCTTCATTTCGAGGATGTACTAGAGGGTACGTTTGTAAGAATACTAATTCCGAAGAAATGTCTTTGCACGTTATTATGTGATATACGTATAACGGTTTTGCCATTACTGAACAGAACACACAACACAGAATAGAGTTTGTTCTCGGTGCGCACCATATTTATACCCTCCGACGATGCATTCCGATCTCACGATATTCGCACATGTGGCGTCTGCGTTCCGATCCCACGGTTTGCACATGTGGCGTTTGCATTCCGCTCTCGCGACTTTTCGATCTCGCGATATTCGCACATCTGGTGTTGTTGTTGTTAACCTAACCTAACGAGGTCAACCCTGCAATGCAATAGCTTAAAAAAGGTTTTCTGTTGTTGTCACCAGACGGCAATTCGGTTCCAATATAAATTGACGTTTACGCTAACGCGATCGAGAACATTAAAAACTCGCACTATAGCCACTGTATTTTACGCAAATATTTGAGGCGTGGCCTAAATAGTATGGACCACCACCTACCACCAACTTGTTTTATGAACAAGTCCTCATGAAAAATTAACTTTTTTTTGATCTCGGGGGGAAATCCTCCACCCTAGGGCGGGTGGAGGGGTCTGTCAGACTCTTACTGACTAAAACCACCCCGGTTTCCATCTTCCACCTACGCCGGGGATCGCGGGAACGTATGCGACTTCCGCTGGAATCCCCGGCTGGTGCCGGCCCGCCTCTGCGGGCCACCTCGCGTCGGCGAGGGGAGTGAAGTGTTTGACTCCCCTCGCTACGTCAAAGAGGGGCGCATGGGAACACCACGCGCCGCCACCTCGGGTCCGGATGAATGGGGGGCGACGGACATCCCCAAGTCCGCCGCCCCTGGACCCAGTTAGGGGGACCGGAAGAGGGCAGCGTATGCCCTCCTCCGACGCCCGATGCGCCTGCTGCGGGCAGGGAGAGCGGTTGTGATCTCCCTCTCCCTTTCCGCAGCCTCCTTCTGCGCGATAACTGTCTCGCAGAAGGAGACCACCGCGTCCGAGGACTCCTCACCGCCGACCATAGCATGGACTACGGCCGGCAGCGAGAGGTCACCGCCTACAACAGAGATGAGGGCACGGCGCGGCTCCTCCCAAGCTGCACACTCTGCAAGCGTATGCCGTGCCGTGTCCTCCCGACAGGCGACGCAGTGGTGGCATCGAGCGTCCGGCTCCCTGCCTATGCGACACAAGAACCTCCCGAAGCAGCCGTGCCCCGAGAGGACCTGCGTCGCACGAAACGACAGGGAGCCGTGCCTTAGTTGGCGACCCACCCCAGCTTCACAGGTATGCAATCACAGCGTCATAGCTCAGCCATTTTGTATAAACCTTCCTTGTTTTTCGCACTTCCAGTAGTGGAAACCGTACCAAAATCTGTTGCGTGATTTCAATCAATCAATCAATAATTTATTTTGTTAAACATAGTGTTACGCGCCAGAATTAATGTCGGGCACATTAAGTTACTACTAGCGCCATCTAGTATCGAGTAGCAGAACTAGTAGAGTCAACTTGTACCTTCTCGACAATTTCTTTGACAGAACATTCTACACTTTTCGATATCTGGTCAGTCATCAGCGGTAGTTACGAGTGATGTTTCGAGAATAGAAGTTTCTAGAATTAACTGACCTATATAAGGAGCGCGTAGGCCGCAACCGAGTCAGTATTGGATTTGCAATATTATTTATTATTCAAGTGCGACTAACGTGATCAGTAGTGAAGTTATGTTTTATAATTAGTGAGTTTAAAGTTGTAATTAGTGTTTTTAAATTAAAGTGTCATTTTGGTTAATTAATCAGCTGTTTTTATTGTCACGAACCCCAAGCTCGTAACAGTAGGTATAGTTACAGGTGGTATATTGTCTAATATATATGCGCTATGTTTTGCCAATATATGGCGTACAAAATTTACATAAACAAGCAATTACAATTACAGTTCCAATTCAGATGGCATGTCATTACATTAAACAAATAATTCAATTAAAAATATGTCAGTTAGGTAAACAGGTCATTACAATCTTAGACAAATAAACACATTCATGCTTAATCAATAAATAAAATCAAAAGTGCCTAATTAGCAAGTCGGAATCGACATACCTCTGTTTATCAGTAGTAAACTCAGTGATGGAGTAGTAACATCTATCTCAAAGAAATTTAAACAGAGACCTCTTAAAGGATCCCAGACACTCTTTATTTCTAATAGCTGCTGGTATACTATTATATATTTTTGGGGCCATACCTAGCACACTTTTGCTGAAAAATGCAGTTTTATGAGAGGTAACATGAATGGTATTCTAGTAGCGTAGCGCAGTTTTTCTAATAAATGTAAGTTGCAGTGAACAAACACTTCCATTTCATATATGTACATTGATGGTTTAGCAGAAGTAAGCGGAGAAATACGCAGAGCCAGACAGCGACACTGTTTTAAAAGTTTTTATATTTATTATTAAGAGAATTCACTGCCCGCTCCGGCTTCGCCCGGATGTTTATTTTTTTTAATTTCTTTTATAAGAACCTTCTCCTGACAATAACAAACAACAAAAATAGAATTAGCGAAATTGGTCCAGGCGTTCACGCGTGATGCCGTGACCAAGGCAAATAGGTATTCATTTAAATATATAAAAATTAAAGAAGATGGTATGAAAATGCTAGTACTTATTTACAGTGACAAAACCTCACCTGCTAAATAAAGATGTTCCAAACTCCGTGGTCCCGTCAACAGAGGCGACTTGATATGTCTCAGCATGTTCCCTCGAAGGTCCATCTCTCGTAGAGCTTGCATTTCAACCACCACATCCGGCGGTATCTCCCAGAGAGACATCAGGCCGTGAAGTGTCAGTTTCTGATGAAAAAAATGGTAGGTTTTTACTTGTCAAAAACGAAGAAAAAAAACTAAAAACACCGACTTCCGAAATTAAGATTATTTTAGACTTTGTAGTATTTTTATTTGGAAGGCGGGTGGTTTTTTATAATAAAGTTTTTGGTAAACGCTATTGTGTTTAAAACCACGACGGCATGAAACAAGGCTGACAAAGATTTTGCTGTTCGTGTTGATTTGATACAATTGTACGTTGTTAACTTCCAAGCTATTCTAGGGAGACATTTAGTTAGAGTAGTAGTTAGATTAATCAATTTTTATCGTTTACCAACATTCATAAAACGCCGCATTCTTTCTTGCTACAATAAACGTAGTGTTTAATACCTTACATTAGGAATTAAATGCTAGTGCTTTACTTTACTTGTTGTAGGAGGCAAGACCGATTCTTCAGGTTTTTTCTTGATAAACAGGTTGCATATAAATAAGCGTTGACAGACTGATTATATTATTTAATCTCAGTTCAGACAAGTGCTTTTTCGAGCCAAAGCCTGAATTAATTCAACTCTTCTGTCGACTGTCGTGGTCTGCTAAATCAGAAGCTTTCAAGTAAACTTGGCAAAAAGGCTCATAAATTAGTAAAGATAAATATAATCCCTCAAATATTTACACATATTAGTATTTGACAAGTATAATCCCTCAATATATTTACACGTAGGTACAAAATACACTAGGTAACTTATTATCAGGAAATTTGCCACTGCTACCTCTAGGGAGACTGGTATGCTCAGAAAATATGGATGTACAAACCCGGACCATGATAAATTTCCCTATACATCATTATTAAGAAAATGAAACAGTATATTAAACTATCCTACATGAATTGTGCGTATTATGTACTTATACCCTATGTTGTCTTTATATTTTTTTTCGATCGAAACGTTTTCTTCCATACAAATGTCCGTTGTTTTTTGTATAACCTATTTCATCTCACCGCTGGGAAAAGGGCTCCCCCATGTCATTCCAAACACTGTTTTCTTGCGCGAATCAATGTCCAATTGGATATTATTAATTAATCATGATTATAATTAATAATCTTAATTTAATATAATTAATAATAATAATGATTAATCAATATAAAATCTCTAATATCTATTAGAGTAAAAATATTTGTCATTTTTAGAGCTACTTTAATTAAAACAAAAGGACAGAAAAAATCCGAATCGACGTATGCCATGGACCCATGAATTCCTAGGTACATACCTACCTATGTTAATTTTTTTTTAAATGACGTTTTAGCTGCAACTGAGAATGATCCTTGTTTTAAGTGACATGGCGTGTGTATTTGTACAACCTTTCAATATCTACCAAGTGGCGCCTTGTAGGTACGAATGTGAGTCACGCCGTCAAAGCAAAACATCCGTCCGTGAGCTTGTCTATGTCATCCAATTTAGTGTTTCTGTGTCTATAATATTATGTTAACGACACTTACTGCATCGGTATAACAATAGAATCATTGAAATATTTAGCTAAACCTAGCAAATAATACACTGGCAGCCGTTATAGTTATACTTCTAGGAAGAATGGGAAAATCCCGCCTTCGACATGAGACGGAAAACTTGCTTTCCACCTAGCACCTAGCACCATTTTACATAAATAAGATATCATAGAAGCTTAAAAAAAAACGAATTATATTTTAAACTAGTTTTACTTTGGCAAGCCATTTTTTATTTTTCAAAAACGCTTAAATATAAAAATACAAAAGTTCAAAGTTTATCTTCAGTAATGATGGACTCCCATACAAAATTCCACGCCTCTTCACCCCCTGAAAGGATGGTTTCTGGGATGAAAACTATCTTATGTCCTTTCCCGGGTCTCAAACTATCTCTATTTCACATTTCATCTATATCGGTTCAGCGGTTTAAGCGTGAAGAGGTAACAGACAGACATACCGACACACTTTCGCATTTATAATACATATTATAGTATGGATCGAAGGAGCTTTGCAAGGGCATGCTTAAATTTTGCCGTTTTGGGCCCGTCGACCTAGCCAAGGAACCAAACATTTTTGTCCCTCTCATTGCTATCGTTACTATTTTATTATTTTGTAAATTGTAACTGTCCCTGAACTACTGCGAAATCGACGAGTTTCTTTATCGTTTACTGACCTCACTTCGATAAACTTGAATGCATTCGACGATGGATTTGATTAATATAATTAAAACTTTGAAACTCACTATCAACTTCTTCTGCACATGAAAGTTCATAACAAAAGTTCTTTCACTATGTAATAAAAGCAAGCTTCATTTCAGCAGTTTTATTTCCCATTGCCACAAAAATTATCAGCGCATTAGACTCAGGGGAGAAACATCACAATAGATTAATCAAATGTGTCTCATCGTTGGTCAAAATATCGACTTAACTTGGGATAAATCAATAAATGTTTATCTGTACCTACGGTGTGTTAAAAGGTCCTAAAAGCACTGAATAGTTGTTGCGCCAAACATGGCAAGTTAAACTTTATGCTCGTGACATTAAAAGTTACAAGACGCGTTTGTGATTAACAACAACTACATAATATTACAGGGTAGGTGCTTACTGTCATACGCGCTATTTCTGTCACTAACAGCTGTGACGCTACTTTCATTTGCTAGTCCGCTCGATCAACACGCATTTCAGCAAATAAACTTATTTCCAGTGCGATTCGCAATTTCACAACGAAAATAAAGCGCGTCCTAGCGCCTACTAGCGCTGCACCGCTGTGTCTTCCAGTGCAAGCCAGGTATGTAAGTAAGCGTTTGTTACTTGATATATAAACATGAATCAAACATATGCAGATCTTTACATATCATCGTTGGACGCTAACTAGAGTTCTGAACCCAAAGTTGTATCGTCTATTTGTAGCTAGGTCACTGAAATAATCTACGTGCGACCAAACCGATATACAAAATCAATCGTACCAGTTTTTGAAAAGCTCTATTTTATTGACGGAACCGTTCACGATAGGTAATTTTACTGATGAGGGCTTATAAGTTATATTATAACTTTTATAACTCACATAAAATGTGAGTTATAAAGTTGTCATTCCCTCCACTCGACTCAACCACCTTCAATCAAGTTGACTTTATTTATTGATATTAAGGGGGCGTTCAAGTATTACGTAACGCATTTGGGGGGAGGAGGGGTCTTGTAAAACGTTACGATGCGTTACAGGGGCGGGAGGGGTGTTCGAACAACGCATTACATAACATTGTTTTTTTATTTAACGCTAGCTCACTAAACATATTTTCGACTTACACAGTCACTAAACTGTAGTCATTTTGCCAAAAAAAAATAAACATCAATATTTTTCTTGAAATGACAATTATTAATTAGAAAATTTGGTAACATGAGAGTAATAGACATAATTGTGACTTTTAGGTAAAAATTGTCACTTGGATGATACGTAACGTTTAGGGAGGGGGAGGGGGGTACAGATATACGTTACGGCGCGTTACATGGGGGGGAGAGAGGGTCAAGAATCTTCAAAAATTGCGTAACGTAATACTTGAACGCTCCCTAACGACGAAAGTTTTCTTTGATATGAAACATCCAACTAGGCGGGTAAGACCGACTGTTGGTGCGGTGCGCCGGCGTCGCATCGCCGCGCTACCTATATGTATGTCGCAGCCAATTGGCTTAATCAGCCAGTTAATTGGCTATTGGCCTAAATTACATCCAGCCAATGTGTCTTATACAATATTTAATTAACGGGCTGGCAGATGCTTAGGCCGTTCATAAAAGGGTAACCGTGTGTCGAAAATTTATGAAATATTTAATTTTGGGAATTCTAAATTCAAACAACAATCAATTTCAACATTCAAACCTCGATGACGGAGCCCCACTGCGCGGGGCTCCCATATCGGCTCCATATCATTCCTCATTCCATTCGATACTAACCTATCCGTGGGCACCCCGAGCCCTAAGCTCCCTGTGCCTTATGTTCCGCTACTTGTCTAGGCAAGTCATTAAACGATATTGAACCAAGTCATTTGCCTAGTTATTCAATTAAATGCCGCGATCTCACTTAGGCCGCTGATAAAATGGCGTCATTCAATTAAAAGGCTAGACCGACGAAACGGCTGATTAAGCTAGTTGGCTGCGACATGTCATGAGTAACATTTGTCTCAATAAAAAAAAATAACAACTTTTGTATAAATTAATATAAATGTCATGTTTATTAAATAAACAATCATCTTTTTCTTTAAAAAAATCTCAATATTTTATGTTTTATTATGCCCATTTTTTTTCCTCACATAAACTATCCTTTTATGCATATTATCTGCACCTACAAAATACTGTCTATGTTTCACATTTGCCAGGCGTCTCGCGACGGCTCTCCTTTTATCCCGATGCGAAGTGGATTGGAGGAAGTTTAAAAAGAAACATTAAAATTCAACAAGTCGGACTTTACATCATATACATTATTGTATGGCCTATTTATTGGCCAGTTATAATTGAGTAATAATTTTTACAACTGTTATTAAAACATTAGGGATGTTACTATGATCAGTAGAAAAAATGAAATAGGCCGTTATTTAAATGTCTGGTGGTTGGTAAATTACTATAGCAGTAATTAACAATATAATAAAGAGAAAATGCAGCGGTTATTTCATCCTACAAATTCAGGTTCACAAATTATTCAAGCAGTGTAATAAATTAATGACCAGTAAAATGATGGAATGGGCAGTAAAATGATGGAATGGGTAGTTCAATAATGGAATGTTTTTGGAATATTTATTACAAACCATTTCTATTTAGTTTACTGCTCAGTGTTTACTGCCGAACTTGTTAATTAACATGCATTTTATAATTTTTATTTTACTAATTCTACAATATACAACTGCTGTTTTAAATCAGTGCCGTTATATTTATTATCGGTTAGCCGGAAACTGAGTCATGCTACAACTAACTAGAGAAGATTATCACATCAGCAATGTCGGAATAAATGGATGCAACATTTATCTGACAGTTCGGTAGCTGGAACATCAACAACTTTCCACGATATAAGTACTCGACGATAAGATAAACACTTTTTATATTAAACTTGTAATGGGTTTGTTGAATATTGTTATCAAATTCGTAATCAATAAACCAACTGGGTTTATTTATGACTCACAATTTATATTGTTAGGTATGCATAATACTATTTAAATAGGTCACAATTTCCTAAAGCCAATATGCGATAGCGCAATATTATATTTAATTTTGCCACAACGGATATTGCGTTAAAAACGTTACAAAAGCAAGTTCATAAATCTATAATGCAGAAGTTAGACATGTCATGACCATATCGTAGAATTGGCCATTTTACTGATACACTATCACACAACAATGACGAGAACTGAGCAATTGCAGACATGAAACCCTTAAATGTTACCAAACAATGTTAAGATAACATTCCAAGCAGGTCTCCAATCAACCCAGGCAATATTAAAAGCCAGTATTTAAAGATTTGGTAACCCTGGCCAAGGGGTGTAGGTATTTAAAGAGTTGGTCTATACATGAACGCATCAAAGACAAAAATAATAATAATAATTAGTATGTGGACAATCTGGGCAAAATGGTCTCTTTCGAATAATAACGAAAATGAAGTAGACAGAAGAATAAAAAATACTTGGAAAAAATATTGGTCGAATAAAGAAATACAGAAAAGAAACTATGACCCAAGAACTAAAAAGATAGCAATGGATATTTTGATTTGAAGTAAGAACGCAGGAAGTTCTCCTATGGCTGCCAATGCCAAACATGTATACACTGAAAAAGTTAAAAACAAAAAATCTTATCCTGCCAACATGCAAGGAAAGAAGCCTCTTAAAACTGAGAAGGTTACACAAAACAAGAAATACTGACATCCGGAAGAAACTCTTTAGCCTGAGGCAGAAGTGGCGATGGGCTAGACCTGTACAAGGACAAGCGGTGGGCTCTTTGAACAACTAAATGGCAAGGCCGGCTAGGCAAAGGGTGCGTGGGAAGACAAAGGAAAAGATGGACCGACGATATCATAGAGATTGCGGGAAGAAATTGGATCAATATTGCCACGGACAAATGCAAACGGAAACAGATGGAGGAGGCACCCACAAGGGATCAGACCTAATAAAATAATAACTAATCCTTTTTTAAATGTCAATTTATATGTAGTTATGGTGTGAAAATTAAAGCTGAAATAAAATACCCTGGCCAAATAATTATCCGGCGCAAAATGAAATAGACGAAAAGGTCCCTTTGCTGTGGTAATTGAAAGAGGTGAAAATACCACATCAGTTAGATTACGATGTAGACTTACACATAAAAGCATCGGAGCAAATCTAGCTTGAAAATAGTCTCTGGAAGGTTCAGCTTTCCTTTTTAGCCGGCTGGTAAATATCCTACTGTGTCAATCTGAACACTTATCCCTTTTGCCTTCAGTACTAAAGTAAAGGCTTAGCTAGTTATTAAATAAGAATTAAGAATGTTCTCTGACTAAGTTAAAGTTAAGCACGAAGTACCTACAGGTAACTCGAGCGTTTAATATCAACACACTCTTTAATCGCTTGCTTGAAACTTCGTCTACTCGAGATGAAATAATCTTAATTAGGGAACTTCCACACATTATTTGCACGCTAAACTTTTTGGTGGCGAATATGTATTGGACAGTAACCTTGTTTATTTATTTTTGTTAATTGAACGGGTTTTTAAAAATAAGAAGAAGAGAGAGATGTTTAATGATACTTGCGCATCGAACATCAAAGTACATACGTGTAGACGGACCTACCTGGCTTCTAGTAAAAATATTTAAATTCCAGGAGGGAATAGATTGAATCCAGGGGTATCCCTGCCAGGGTTGTGGATTTTTTTTTTTGAGATGGTTTTCTCTTAACTCTAGTCTACGTCATAGATGACAGAGACAAAGTCGACGATGGAGCGAATTTAATCAGAAGAATTGCTGAAAAAAGAGTAACCGCGGCCCTGGGAAGCAAAAGGCATTTTGAAGGAACAAGGGTTTTAGTCATTAAGAGTCTGACACTCCCTCCCACTCCGCCTAGAGAAGAAATAACTTCTTCATTTGATAATTTCCCACCCAAACAAAAAGTAGGTTCATTCCAGCACAACTTACTTTGTTGTAGTTCCGATATTGGTGTTCCTCTTGATGAAACCATTAGTTACTGCTTGTTTACTCTAATATCTAAATTTTGGTGATTTGATTCTTCGAATAGCCATGCTAGGACTAGGAACATAGTAACCCTACCATGGTCCAAGTCCTAACGTGACTATTCGAAGAACGAAATGTGTGCAACCCATACAAACATTAACGTAACACAACATTACGAGAGAGAATAAAATTAAAACTTAAAAAAAAAACAAAAGTAATCCCATACTTATTAATTTGAACTAATTAAACAAACAGGAGTGCCACACCTGAATAAATAATATTTGAGTTAAATATATGTTCTTCAGTATTAAGTAGTTAAGAGTTTAGTAGTCATGATACTTTAAATGTCCTTCAGACTATTGCCTAGAACATGTATTTCTCTATTAAATATATATTGTGTATCGTGTGTTTTATGCCCGAATTGGTACACAAATATGCAGACGCTAAATAAATAATACCGAATGAACAGTCATAGTTTATTTGGATGAAATTGGTTAATTCAGCGAATCTCTCATTATTTGTACCATCATCATCATATCAGCCGGAAGTCTTTCACGGCCACTGCTGGACATACCTAGGCCTCCACCAAGTGACACCTCAACGGTCCTGTGCGTTTCGTATCCATCGGCTACCCGCGACGCTCACCAGGTCATCGGTCCACCTTGTGGCCTTTCAACGCTGCGTCTTCCGTTACCACTCTAGAACTTTTCGGCCTTAATGTGCCCTGCACACCGCCAATTCAGTTTGGCGAAGCTTCGGGCTATGTCGGTAACCGAGGTTCTCTTGCAGATATCGTCATTCTTGATTCGATCACGCTAGAAAACTCCTTGCATTGCCCTCACCCCTTTGGGTGACTTTAAGCCTTCTGATGAAGCCGATTGTGAGCGAACACACTTCGGTCCCGTAAGTCATCACTGGCAACACGCACTGGTCATAGACTTTCGTCTTGAGAAACTGTGGTATGTGTTACGAGAAGATACCACGCAACTTCCCGAACGCCGCCCAGCCGACTCGGATTCTACGGTTGTCCTCATTCTCAAAGTTAGCCTTACCTATCTGTCCCAGGTAGACGTACTCGTCTACAACTTCGAGTGAAGAGTCTCTGATCTTGATAGGAGTGGGTGCTACATGGGTATTTACCATGAACTTGGTTTTGTCCATGTTCATTTTAAGACCCACTCTTTCTTAAGCTCTACTGAGGTCATTGAGCATTGTACTGAGGCCCTCCATAGTCTCAGCCATGACGACAATATCGTTGGCATCTAAGATGAGTTATGTTCTCGCCATTGACATTAACGCCTAGCCTTCTCCAGTCCAAAACCTTGAAAACATTCTCCATTGCGGCCATGAACAGTTTCGGAGAAATGACGTCTACCTGCCTTACAACCCGGGATAGGTTTCGAAGTCTGATCCTGAAGTCAGACTGACACGGTGGCATTTTCGTACAAAAAAGCGATCAATGAAACGCTAATGCAATCTAATTGATTTCCATATCTCCGGAACCCTGCATCTTACGCAAAAATGAACCGCAGAAACGTAATCAGCGCAAGGCAAGAAACCATGCTTTATGTGATCGCATGGTCCACTGAACCAGAAATGTACCCTTCGAGGTCGTAAATCATACCAACCAAAAAAATCAAGAACAAATAGAAACAAACCTCAATCTTGTTCCCAGCGCTAAATTTACCCTTGAAGCTCTTCAAACTGGTAGAATTGATGAATTCTATGAAGACGAGCTCAGGATAGTGGTGCTGCAGGTGGGCAACGTTGAAGCAATCCCCTGGCCAGTTCTGCAACCGCAGGTGAGTTATCTCCCGCCTAGAAAAAAAATGCATAGTGAAAAAATATGGTACGGGATCAAAACTATTCATGTTCGTGTGTCCAGCTGACGTATTATCCACCACTTAATAGTCAGCTAGGAGCTAGGAGTTGGCATGGTGGGTGGCTGCCAAGGGCGCAAGCCTCAGGGGGCGCACTTTGCAGACCCATACCTAGCCTATAAGCCGCTGGGCACAGGCATAGTTACACGATGTGTTTAACAAAAATAACTAAAAGTTAATTCTTTTCACACTGAATTTAGGTGATGTTAGTGAGCTTTAAGAGACCTGTCATTTCACCCTATGCTTGTGATTGTCATCTCACTCCAAACTTAGGTGAAGTGACCTAAGTTTTCACGGCGAATTTTGCAGAATACTAACACTACAGTGATTCCACCTTGATTGGATGGATTGACAGCCCACTTCATGTTAACTTCACCTATGTTTTCTCGGTAATTTTTTTTACGGCATAGCGTTTCATATCCAACCCCTCTGGGTTTGGGGCTCTATCTAGAGCGAAAACATCAAACGATCTCTTAAACTTTACCAAACAACACCAAAGCAAATAAAAACAAATTACGAATACACCATTTACTCTAAGTACGCTTCAGAGAATACATTGAAATATCGGGAATTTCAGGCTCGAAAATCTAGGGTAACCTTGAGCGTCAAGTAAACTTGAATAGATTATGATCCACCATTATATTTTTCAGAACGTCTGCTTCTGGGAAAGTTGTATACGTTCTCCTGGTGAGTGGTATGGACACTGTTGTTCGATTTATTATGTTTCAGCTCGCTGAACATATTTACCAAGAAAATCGTTTTGGAAAATATTAAAACAAAGTAGAGTTCCACTGGTTTACAGGGGGAATTCAGCTGATCTGTATGGCAATTTAGGATGCAGGTTCTGATATATAGCCGGATGGTCGCGCCACAGGGTACATTGAATAGGGTCACGCTTTGCTCGTGATATGCAGAGCGCGTGGCCGGTGCTTGAGGGTTTTGCTATAACGAATACCCGTTGCTCGCAGCCGCAGACTGATTGAGTTGCCGCCTATTGACTGAAAGCCGTGTTCCTGAATTGTGTCAAGGTAAGACCCAAAAGGTTCTGCTCTGCTCTATTGAGTTCTTGTTTCAGATTAGGGGGAATATTGTTGCAGGCCTGGCTCTTTTCGCTAGCCTGAAGAGGGACGCTGATAGACGTGACGTCTTGGTGTGTGCTGAGGTTAGACCTGACGAGTGTACTGACAGTGTGGCCAACCCATAGCAGCGGTTTGCACACAGACTCCAACCTCATTCGAGAAATTGCCATCAGGTATATACGTCGTACGTTGTTATGTGTTCCGGACCAGAGGGCTTGGAACGAATGTTTTTGACGTATAGTAACGTAACGTAAAATTTGACTATAACTGTAATACTCGTTTCTCTACCACTACGAGACTAGACTGTCTCGGAATGTAACTAGAGTGAGTGATTATTATTTCGATGTTGAATTTTCAGAATACAGAACAAACCAGAAAGAGTGTTCAATCACATTTGTATGCAGCGCATTGTGTCCAAAATAACTCCCCGCCCGCGCCTCACCTACCAGCATGGTGTTTCTTTTAGGGTAAAATTAAAATGACGATTACTTCATTTGATAAAAACGTTAAATAAGTGAAGAGTAAGTAATTTATGGATTTGATATAATTTCAAAGACTTCATTTTTTTTTACTTTTTTATTTGTTTGAAAAAGGTGGGTAAGTTATTTCATTATTCTGTGGCAACACTTATAACAGGAACGTGTGAGTTTTAATAGGCAATTATAATTCAATAAAAAAATTAAAAAAATGGGTTGTTAAAGTATTCGGTTATTGTTTGCCAACTTATGAAATGGACGCGTGATTTTCGTTGACAAATAAGTTACGTAAAGTCAATTCAAACTTTTAATAAAGTGGATTGGAAATGTGCTAATTACAGATGAAGCATGATCCCATCCAATTAATTCGTATATCCAGTAGCATTTTAGCAAGTGGGAACGATACATGATGGCATAATTATTTAAAAACTGACAACTGCAACTACATGTAAACAGTAGGTACGCGCGTCGGCCATTGTCAATTTAACGAACCACGCCATTCCGGCGTGGTTTACACGACCTCACATTTTTGCGCGTTAACGGTTTCTGGTCTGTTCTGTATTCTGAGGTTGAATTACATAACTAGGTAGACGCTATGTAGCTAACTAAGCTATCGTTTGTCTAGACATTAGCTTGCTAACCTAGCAGTTATCTTTATGTTGAGTTACATTTTGAGAGAGATTGAACCTTTTGGTCACTTATGGAAAGAAAGATTTAGTAATTGAATGGTTGTTATAACTTAAAGTGTACATTTGTTGTGTCTCTAAGATTTAAGCATAACATGCTATTTTCTACACCGAACACAATCTACATACTTACAGGGTAAATTTTTAAAGTATGCGTGGATGGCCAAATCTGAAATTGAGGAATATCGAAAAATACTGAAAGGAGTCTCGAGCCCGATTTTGAATTGAATGAATTTGAAAACTTAAATTGTATCATCGGATTTTTGAAAAATTTATATTCCTATACAGGTATCGAACCCGTTGATTTTGAAAAAAAAAACACAACCTGTATTATATAACACCATCCGAACGCGTCGCTACTAAGGATCAAATTCTGGGAAGTAATAACGCATGGCAAACTAAAGAAAAGCGCTCATTTTTAAAAATAACTTTTGAATTTCTGACTTAACCTACCTACCTAAACCGTAACTGATACTTTTTTCAAAAATTCATTTTTTTTTTCGATATTCTTCATAGTTTCGAATTTGGCCATCCACGCACACTTTCAAAATTTACCCTGAATGTATGTACCCTCTATGAGCTAAAGTTGCCAACAGTTCACCGATTCCACTCATGCGACCCTAAGTTTGTGTAGGTAGGTATTTATATTTCCGATGCACGTTTTCCCACTCTAAAATACCTCGATACGGACTTACGGAGACGAGGTGAGCTAGGATTGGAATAGCGTTTCAGAGTTTTAGGGAATATGGTAATGAACCTTTGTATTCGATGTAAGTATCTGCCCAATGTTTGATTTATAATAAGCTTTGTATTGTATAGAATGGTACTTGTTCAATTGAATTTCTCCCTAACCTTATATACCTTACATATTGACGGTTAGGTGTTTTCTCACATGAACACGGCCGGGTTACAAAATATTGTAAGGATTTGGATTACGTCTCAAATGTTACAAGGGTATGACAAATAGAAATGAATCTCTCGCTCTTCAATGTGTCTGAGAAAAAATGTCGTGACTGACCGACAGACGGGAAACGAAGTGATCCTACAAGGGTTCCTTTTTTTTTAAGTGAAACATCTTTAACATCTTTGTTGGAAAAAAAAAACCGTCACATTTCTCGGTTACGCGTCACATTTTTCCGTTACGCGCCATATTTTTCTTGTCCCTACCACGGTTGATTCGAAGAGTACTTTCTCCAGCGGAGTAGGGATAGCATGTCTTTTCAATAAAAAAAATACCAGCAGAGGTACACTAATTAATTTTCTAAATAAGGCTACTCACATATTTACAAATATTGCAAACAATTAATTTCACAGTTTGTGAATTAAATATAGAATTTAAAAAAACACAAAAACTATATATTTATATACACTTCTCATCAAAAAAATCGAAACACTTTCGTTTTTATTGTTTTTGTCCTAATTTTTTACAAAAGAGAATTAATTCCATGAAAAAAAAAACATTATTGTGTAGCTGGCAGTTTGGTCATTACAGTAAGAAGAAAAAAATCAAAATTCGAAATTAGAATTTCATTTGTTTATCCTATAAATGAAATTAATCACTGTTTTGAGACAAATGTGTATTTAGGGTTGGAGTACGTTTCTCGTTTAAAAACTAAAATTAGCGCTTGTCTTTAAACTTTTTGTTTCTTATTTCATTTACTGTGACTTTGGGACGTCTGAAAAAACTTTTTTTTCTAAAACATATGGATACTTCGCCCGCAGAAGCCGCCCAAGTGGTGGCATTGCTGGATTCTGGACTTAGTCAGCGTGTTGTGGCTGCAAGATTGCATCTAAGCTTATCATCTGTTCATAGAGTCTACAAACGCTATCGGGAGACTGGTTCGTTCACGCGCCGTTCAGGATCTGGCAGGAATCGGGTCACTTCTGAGCGAGATGATCGATTTATTGTAACAACCTCTTTACGAAATCGACGCCTTAACGCTTTTCAACTGCAGCAGCAGCTTCGCGTTGTACGAAGAGTAGCTGTAAGTGACTCTACAATAAGAAGAAGGTTGAAGGAACGCGGATTGGCACCGCATAAGCCAGCGAATGGGCCGAAATTAACTGCAGACCATCGAAGAGCGCGCCTTAACTTTGCACGCGAGCACCTAACTTGGTCATACCTTCAGTGGAGCAAAGTACTGTTTTCTGATGAGTGTAAAATTATCCTGTATGGTAACGACGGAAGGAACAAGGTCTACAGAAGAGATGGAGAACGCTTTGCACAATGCTGCATTGAAGAAAAGGTCAGCTATGGTGGCGGTTCGTGGACGGTTTGGGGAGGAATCAGCGCCGACGGTAAGACAGAACTTGCCTTTGTATCTGGGCCACGGCTGCCTGCACTAAACTCTCATCGGTACATCGAACAGTGTCTTGAACCTCATGTGATGCCCTATGCACATTTTATTGGCAACGACTTCATATTCATGCACGACAATGCTAGAGCTCACACCGCGGGCGTCGTACGAGATTATCTTACCGAAGTCGGTATCTCCATTATGGTATGGCCAGCAAGAAGCCCGGACATGAATCCCATTGAACATCTATGGGATGAATTAAAGAGACGAATTCGAGCAAGAGATCCAGCCCCAGAAACACTTAGCCAGCTGCAAAATGCAATCCAAGAGGAATGGGATAATATACCACAACATGTGATCGTGACTCTCATCCGATCGATGAAGAACCGTATGGAAGCAGTAATAAGAGCTCGCGGAGGGAATACAAGTTATTAAATAAACGTTTCTTACATTTTTTTTCATTTACGCGTGTTGTTTTACCCATTTCCTTCATATTCCATACAGGGTAAAAATTACTCATTATACAAAATACGAAACCTATGAAGACTTAATTTGAATTTAGAACATTAACATTAGGATTTAAAAACCTCATACTACTCACTATTAAATGACATTTTACATTTATTCAAATCAATCAATCAATCAAATCATAAACTGTGAGGTGTTTCGATTTTTTTGATGAGAAGTGTATATATATATACAGGTGTTCCAGAAGTGCGTGGTCATATTTAAAGGTGATGTTGGGTAGCTAGTTGGGGACCAAAAAGTTCCGAACAAATTACTTCACTAGCCGCATCAGACTGCTTGAAAAGTTATTTTTTGGTGCTTTTCGATTTGAACAAAAGAACTGTGTTTCATAAGTTCCGGAAATACTCCTTGGTCTACACTTGTATTAAATATGACAGCTAAGTAGGGGGCAGTAGTTTCAATGACAGATCTATGGACTTTTACAGACAGTCCCCACAGATCTTCTGTTGATTTAATTTTAAGATCTTTTACAGGTTTTATAATGGCCTGGGGGTATGTTGAAACTGAAATTCGATGGACATACCTTGACATGCGTTCAAATTAAGGCAGCAGAGAGCGCGGGTGACGAGTCGAGAATTTCTGTAGTTTTATGAGGAATATCAGCAAAGAAGTTTTTAAATTCCTCAGCTATCTCTGTATCTGAGCTTATTTGAATAGTAGCTAAATTAAATTAAGTTTCCCGCTGTTTCTTTCTGCCTGTGATTATTATTATTGTCCATGTAGTTTTTATTTTGTCGTCTTTATTTTTATTATAACTTTTTTCAACCATTACAGAATCAAATACAGATAGATTCTGGTAACTTGGAGGTCTCTACAGACCTCCAAGTTGCTTGATAAGCATGCTGATAAGCATGCAAGCTTTATAAGCATGTTGTGGTATGCGTGTAGACACGCTCAATACAGGACAATTCAGTGGTGTGTTCAACCGACATTCTAACAATATCCTTTCTTGCTTTAGATTTAATCGAAGTTTTAATTAAATTAATGAACCACCATGTATCATATTCATAAACGTTGTCGGTTGAAATGGCTACCTACACAATCATTTTCATAATTAATGTAACTTACATGGTGGTCTTTTAACCAATGTTCTGTTAAGTAAACAATTTTTTTTTTAACAATTATATTTCTCGCAATTTGGAAAGGCAGCCTTGAATATTCTGATTTAATCATTTTAAGGTGTGTTGCCCTCCCTTAGGTTTTTTTACAATTAACCAAAATTTCCAGAAGATGCCTTGTTATCACTAATATAATTGGTTATTTCAAAGGGCGTCTAACGTCTGTTGTCTTGCAGTTGAGTTTAAGGAATTGTCCGGAATGATCTCCACAGCTACAATTGCGGAGTCTAAATTGCTGTATGGGTTCCATCAGGAAGAGAATACTTAATCTGATTGGTACTGGCCTTCAAGAATGTTGATGTAGTATGTGGGTCCTCCTTCGTACAACACAAGGAATCATAATAATAAGTCCCAGTTGTTAGTGCAACTAGACAAGTCTCAGGCTCGTCACTTTTCATAATATTTGTTATATGAGTTAAAACCTCGTGAATATTATAGTATTAATATTATTAGTTAATATAATAATATTTAGCGGACAGAGATAAAGCTCCCTGAGTTGACTTAAAACCACTAACAAAGTAATTAGTGTCAAAATACAATAATTTGCTTTTATAACAATATATCAGCAAATGAATAGTATTATTCAACTTTAAAATATGAATATTTATATCAACTGATAGATTACATCAGAAAAAGGAAAATCACACAACATCAACTTTCTTTTAGCTTTAACTTTAATAAGAAGTCAACACCATCGACTATGTCCTTTCTGGTAACACCTACCATTACTATTACCTAGCAGAAGAACCATTGATGAATAATCATCAAGATTTGAATCCATAATTCTTTTAACCATTTGTTCAAAATAATATTATGATAAATTGCCCAAGGTTTCCTCAAATTCTAATAATTTTAGGATCTATAATCGCATTATCCAGTATCCGTCTGGATTCAAGAGCTCGGAGGTAACGGGTTGAGCCAGTTGAACTGATTTCATAAAGTACCCCACAATTAATAAAACAAACAACGTAACTAAATTGAACCCCCACTCCCTCTCCCCGTCCCTTTGGTTATTAAAATGATACTCAGTTTTTGAAGTTTAATTGCGATATCAAATTCTAGCTTTATAACTTTTACAGATATTTTTAAACTCAAAAGTTTGAGGCTAAGTTGACAACGGTATCAATTTTTTGTTTTGGTAGTTGTTTTTATTTTTACGACACAGGTTCATAAATAATTTTAAAATAACCCTGTTGTTCGATAAGGGTGTGTAATGTATGTAACCTTTATGTAGTTATAACTACACTTCTGGACACATCTATTGGCCCACCTTAGAGTTTAGGTTTCGATGGCCCCTACCGAAATATGATTGCTAGATTGAACAAAAACTGTTGATGCAGTTTTAAACCTGATACATTTTACCATCTTTTTCGATCGTATTGTTTTAAATTTGAATTCAGAATACCATACGACATGGAGCTACGCCTTTTTTTTTTTTTTTTTAAGGATGGGAAATCATCAAATGACTTCTTCCGCTCTGGGTGGAGCGGAAGGGCGTGTCAGACTCTTACTGACTAAAACTCATCCGTGTTCCTTCTAAAGCCCTTTGCTTTCCAGGGCCGCGGTGACTCTTTCGAACAAATTCCGCAACCCTGGCAGGCTCTGGCCCTAGCGGGCCCCGTCCTCTATGCTGACATCTCTTTGAGGCGCGCGTGAAACACAACGCGCCATCGACCCGGGCCTGGTGGTGATCGGACAGCGAGCCACTCAACGCTCGCCGTCCGCAGGCCCGCACCTACGGTGGCCGGGGATCGCCCTGCGACTCCCGACGCCCGGGGCGTCTTCTCCTGTTGCGGCGGTTGGGACGAAGGCCTTGCCTTTCCCTCGCGCGGTCCGCCGCCTCCTTCACTAGCATTACTGCTTCGCAGAAGGAGGTGACCGCTTCCCAAGCCTCCTCGCTCCGGACCATGGATTCAACCAGGGCCGGACGCGAGAGGTTGCCGCCGCCGATCGCCTCGACGAGAACACGGCGGTGCTCAGCCCAAGCAGGGCAGACCTCCACCGTATGCTCCACCGTGTCCTCCGGGCGATCCTCACAGTGCTGACACCCGGGCGTTTCCTCCCGCTTAATCCGAAACAGGTACCTCCCGAAACAGCCGTGTCCGGTAAGTACCTGCGTCAGGCGGAAGGTGAGGACGCCGTGGCGCCTCTCCAGCCACTCCTCAAAGAGGGGCCTTACCGCGTAGCAGACTACGCTGACGCCGCTAGGGAGGTCGGCACGCAGCACCCAATCGTAGCCGATGTCCCACAGGAGCGGCCCCAGAACCGAAACCCTGTGGAACACCGCACGACATTTCTCGCCGGTTCCACTCTCCCCGGTGACCGGGGTAGATGACGGCCCTGTCCGTCAAATAGGCCTCGACCACGCGACGGAGGTAGGTCGGCATCCGGTGGTACCGGAGCGCCTCCCTAATGCAACTCCAGGGCAGGGAGTTAAAGGCATTGGCGATGTCAAGAGACACCGCCAAGACGACCCTGCCCCGTGACACCGCATCCCCCGTCGTGAGGGCTCTCACGCGCATGATGGCATCCACCGTTGAGCGCCCCGTGCGGAAACCGAACTGGTTCTCCGCCAGATTCGGCCCCACCCTCACCAATGGAGCTACGCCTAACAAGTCGGATATGCGCCTTGTTAAAGGCAATTGATTTTTGAATAAAAAACATGTTTTATCAAATAAAGGTTTAATTTAATAACGCGTGTTGCCTCCATGGGCATCTACCACAGCTCTCATACGATTAGGCATAGAGTTTATCAACCGCTCTATGCAATTTTGAGGGATCATCTCCCATTCCTCTTCTATGGCAGTTTTCAACTCCTGCATCGTCTGGGCAACTGGATGACGAGCCCTAACACGTCTTTTTAGCTCGTCCCACATGTGCTCAATGGGGTTCATGTCTGGGCTCCTGGCTGGCCAGTCCATAACTGTGATGTTCACATCCCGAAGATATTCCCTGACGATGCCGGCCGCATGGGCTCTTGCATTATCATGCATAAAAAGGAAATTTGGGCCCACATAGTCCGCGTATGGTATCACGTGAGGTTCTAAGCACTCACGAATGTACCTTTCAGCATTTAATGTTGGCAGCCATGGTCCTGTAACAACCTCAAGTTGAGTTTTGCCGCTCGCGGATATACCGCCCCAGACAGTCCATGAGCCACCGCCATAAGCAACCCTCTCTTCAAAGCAGCATTGTGCGAAACGCTCTCCCTTACGTCGGTAGACCTTCTTCCTTCCATCATTGCCATGTAACACAATTTTAGACTCATCAGAAAAGAGTACACGGCTCCAATCTTGCTGTGTCCAATTTAAATGACTGCGTGCGAAATGAAGGCGCGCTGTTCGGTGGGCTCGCGTTAGTTTGGGCCCATTAGCTGGCTTGTGTGGTACCATATCGCGTTCTTTTAACCTTCTCCGAACAGTTCGAGCGCTCACAGATACTCCGTGGAAGTCGCAAAGTTGGTTTTGTATCTCAATGGAGGTAAGGTGACGATTTCTCAAGCTGGTCGTCACGATGAATCGATCCTGCCTTTCAGTTGTGACCCGAGATCGTGGCCTTCCTTGGCGACGAACAAAGCCGCCAGTCTCTAGGTACCTCCGATAAACATTTCGGACCGCAGATCGACTTAAATTAAGTTGAGCACTCACGTTTCTTTGGCTGTGTCCGGCCTGAATAAGTGCCACAGCTTGGGCGGCGACTTCAGGTGAAGTATCCATAGATTATTGATAGAACCTCACCTTAATGTTAAGAATAAGTAATGTTTGTTGCAAAACCAAAGATATCAATCACTTTTTCAAGAATTAAATCCAAGTAAACCAATAAAACCAAGTTTTCTTAGTATTCGATTGTTTGATATCAACAAACAGGCTCCAAATTGTCTTTTGTTTCTTTAAATTCTGTGTTCGAAATTCAAAAAAAGACTAATGAATGAAATTGTGAATGTGCCAGGTTCAAAACTGCATAAAACTTTTTGCTCGACCTAATATAAAATTTTAGCTAGGACCAAACGAAACTGAACATACAAGGTGGGCCAATAGATGTGTCCAGAAGTGTATTTTGAGTATAACAACGAACGAGATAATTTCTTTTGATATTGTAACACCAGCGACTCCCTTAGCGGGAGTCGCTGGTGTTACTTATTGTTATTATTATAAATAAAACAATATTGGAGATTTGAACTTTAAAATATATTAGGCGTCTGCCTTCAAAGAACGTTGGTACCGGAGTCCCAGATAAAAACAAAACATATTTTAACATTCCTATTGCAAATACTTTTAGTTTTCGCCAGACGCTTCCAAAGGCTACCTTGTCTGCCAGAGACCTGCATACAAGGATATCCTCTTTACAATATCATTTTTAATTTGTTATAATAATCTATTGTTATATCAACTTATGATATTTGTACATCGAAGACATATAATTTCATTTTACATAAGTTTCAGTTGACATATCATACAACTAAACTAATTATTAAAAGTTATACTGTTCATATTGAATCCGACTTCTTTCGAACCGTCAACATGACATATACGGAATTAGTAAATGCGTCCTGCGTACTTATTGTTGCCATCTCGAACAAGATGTGACATTTGGAAACGTCACAGATCTAATGATCATAAATTTTATCGAATATACTTTCGGCATAAATTACTGTCGTGACTAAGGGAAGTAGACGAAGCCGGCTGCGCCAGCCAGCCAGTTCCCGAGCTGGCGCGGTCGCTCTTTGTTCAGCGGTAAAATAAAAAATGTCGATTATATAAAATAATGATTAGATCAAAAGAACGTTGTACTAAATTAGAACATACTAAACGAACGAAAGAGAAAGTGTTCTCATAACATATAATGTTATACATACTGACCGTTATAATAAATGAAAATGATGTACTTAATGTGTTGTTAGATGAATTAAACGTTATGTCATTTGAGCGTTTTCGGTTTTGAAAATAAAGCAAATGATCTTATGTTAAATGAACGGTACCCATTCGGTAGAGTATGGAAATAAAACCGTTATCTATTTAGGGCCAACTTGGTAACCCTTCCTTCACCACAGGACACAGGTCGTTTGTTAAGAAAATTTCCTGGAAACACCACCTACCTTTAAGGAGGGACAGAGATCTAATAGAATCATCAAAGGTAACGCAAATTTTTGTGGTCGTCCCAATTCCTATTACCTACCCAATGCGTGTTATTGGATCCTAATAATAATAGGTCTGGTTAATATGCTCCAATAGTTACGCTTCGAGCCTAAATGATAACAAAGTTCAGGTAAATGCTAATACTCTCTTGAATAAGTATGTATTTTGAACTCAAGTGCGCAACGATATAAAGCCAATAATATTTCATAGCTCCAGGCTTGTATCGCATCAGTACACATCTTACAAGGCTCTAGACATGGTAACTCAGCGCTGGACATGCCTCAATTGCGGCGATAACTTCCGTCTTTGAGGAGTGGCTGGAGAGGCACCATGACGTCCTCATCTTCCACCTGACGCAGGTACTCACCGGACACGGCTGTTTCGGGAGATACCTGTTTCAGATTCGGCGGGAGGACACGCCCGGGTGTCAGCACTGTGAGGATCGCCTGGAGGACACGGTGGACCATACGGTGGAGGTTTGCCCTGCTTGGGCGGAGCACCGCCGTGTCCTCGTCGAGGCAATCGGCGGCAGCGACCTCTCGCGTCCGGCCCTGGTTGAATCCATGGTCCGGAGTGAGGAGGCATGGGAAGCGGTCACCTCCTTCTGCCAAGCAGTATTGCTAGTGAAGGAGAAGGCGGACCGCTTGAGGGCGAGACTAATCTCACGCCCCAGCCGCTGCAACGTAAGATGTCCCGGGCGTTGGGAGTCGCAGGGCGAGTCCCAGTCACCGTAGGCGCGGGCCTTCAGAACCAGGATAGGGTCGATGGCACATTGTGTTCCACGTGCACCTCAAAGAGATATCAGCATAGGAAACGGGGCCCACTAGGGCCAGTGCCTGCCAGGGTTGCCGAACTTGTTCGAAAGAGTCACTGGGTCCCTGGAACGCAAAGGGCTTCAGAAGGAACATGGATGGGTTTTAGTCAGTAAGAGTCTGAAACTCCCTACCGCTTTACCCAGAGCAGAAGGAGACATTTGATAATTTCCCATCCATAAAAAATGTCTCGACAAGGTGCCAGTCAAATGCGATTGTCGTAGTGCCATATTAAAGGATGATTGATCACTTGACATTTCGACAGCGTTGGTCAATCCCATTTTTTTTGACATTTTTAACCAATTACAAAAGGAGGAGGTTATCAAATCGGATGTTTAGGTACTTTTTTATGTATGTTCATAACTCCGTCATATATATAGACGGATTTGCAAAATTCTTGTTTTTTTTCATTTGAAAGAGGTTTATTCCGAAATTATTCGGAGATACACAGCTAAATAGATATGTCCATATCTTGGTTGGAATTTTGGGGTGTAGCACTAAAAAGTGAAAAATTAAAAACTTAAAAAACCAGTACAAAGTACAATATAATTTTAATTTTGGAAGTCGGTGTCAAGAAACGAAGAAACCACACGACAAATACTGACTTTTAATTTAATTTTTTTTAACTACCGCTGACAGAAACACAGAACTTTAATTTTCTATAGGGCCTCTAATCGGGAAGTAAGCTTTCTCAATCCTTACTAATGGCAATTTTATATGCGAAAGTAACTCTGTCTCTCTGTTTTACGTTATCACGCCTTAACTGCTTATCGATCGATGGCTGATAGAATACCTATCTCTATTCTATCAGCCATAGATCGGTTTTGGACCACGAAATAGACCATAGGACACTTTTACCCCGAGAGAACGTTCCCCTGGGATCATTTCCGACATTCGCGCAGGCGAAGTTGTTGGCAAGAGCAAGCAGAAAAATGAAATCAGAACGGACATTTAAAATTAATAACGTCATACGTCTTAAACATGACGTCAGAACTTATTGTTCATGTGACGTCATGTATACCCTTTTGTTATCTTTAAACTCCGTGTTAATTACTTACACGAGGTTAAATATCAAATATCATAGGTACATACATAACAGCCCCGGCTCGTCATGCCCCCATACATGACGTCACACGAACGGATAGCTCTGACGCCACGAAATGGACGGACACGCCTGACGCCAAAGTGCCATTCTGCGTTCAGCTCATATGGACGCAGTTTCCGCTTGGCCTATCTAGACATTCGACTTGTTCACTGTGAAAAGATCCGACCCAGGGCTAATAACGACTGTCAAAAAATTCGATCCAAACCGGATTGCTGTTATGTGCTATCAGCCATGTGGTCAATCCCAGACATTTTCGGTCTTTTGACAAACTTTTGACATTTTAGAATGTCAGAGTTCCAGAACCGTAACTAACGAATGCCGAGATATAACTTAGTGCACTTGATGCGATTTTTGAAGATGACTTAAACTGTCCGCTTTTTAGGTTGGAAAGGGCAACCATAGAAACCTTATTACTTACTAACTTACTAAGTCTCAGCTGTCTGTACGTCCCCGTGGAAGGGGTCTTAGCCACAGTAATTTTACTAATACAATATAAAGATAAAAGCTCACTCAGAAGGAATGTAAAATTAATTAAAGAAAAATAAGTGAAGAAACGCCGCCCCAAGAACCACAATAGCCACTTTCCCTAATTAACGTTGACTGTAACAATTGGCGTAGAAAGTAACAAACATAAACACAAATTCTGAACAAAGGGTATATTTCTGACATACCAGTAACATTCAATATTGAAACATATTTTCAATTAATCTGAACACGAGGCTTTGCGAATTTATGTTAAAAAAATTGCTTTATTATAAAATTTTACTAGTTCGTTAAACCCACAACAAAGGCGTTGTTTTCCGAATAAATTGTCTTCGTTTAATTATTATTGTAGTTTGTAGATATACGATTCCTCTGAAAGTCGCAGTTTCATCTCAAACGGTTACAGAAGCCACGAAGCTAGATAAATACTCTTTGAACAAGAAATTGGAAGTGATTTCCGCCAGACAACGACAAAGTTATGAGGTTTACATAAAGGCATCAAGCCATAATTATATCCATAACCTTAGCGAAAACGATAGATAGATAGGGTGAAACCACTTATAATTTCATAGTACTGTTATCGATCGCCTTCTTTTTATGAAAACCATGTGTTTACTAAAAACAAAGTTGGCCTAAACACAACAACCAATCTTTATAGTCTACTAGCTTTTGCCCGCGACTTTGTCCGCATGGAATAGTTACTTGGGGCAGCTATTTTTTATTTTCCAAAAACGCTTAAACATATGCTTAGTTATTTTTACCAAGTGCCTCAATACAAAGGTTCGGTTTGATTTTCAATAATACCTTTTCACCCTCTTAAAGGATGATTTATGGGATAAAAACTATCCTATGTAAGGTCTCGGGACTCGAACTATCTCTGTACCAAATTTCATCTATATCGGTTCAGCAGTTTCAGCGTGAAGAGACACACTTCTCCATTTATAATATTAGTATGGATTTTGTCTCACTGCTGGGTAAAGGCCTCCCGACCTTTTTCACACAACCTTCCCCCTTTACTAATACGGGCCAGTCTCTTCGGTAGGAGTCGAACTCGTCCCGCCATCTTCGTCTTGGTCTACCGCGATATCGCCTGACATTTTGGGAGCCATTCGGATTTCATTCTTATTAATAAATAAAACCTTTCAAGCAGAACAGTTTGGCCAAAAAACATGAATGACGTAGGTGTAAATGTCAATAATATTCACTAAACTGGAATACTGATCTTCCGTGTTTATATAAAATACAAAATATAATTAATGAGTGGGTTCCGCCTTCATAAAATTACTTAACATAATGTCTTGTAAATACGGGTATTACTCAATTTTGCTGCTTTGAATAAAATCCAATTGGTGAAAGAGTAAAATCTATCCTAGCTGGGTTTAGTTCAAGGCAGGTTTACAGCTGAAATTTCTCACGAACACGTAAAAGTTTTCATCCATTTAATATTCCAGACAATGTTACATGTATATTAAAGTAAAAGGTGTCAAAACGAGAACAGAACACATTAATAATAAAAAAAAATCGTCCTCATATTAATGACAAAAGTGCACAAAAAGCTGATTCTTTAGCGACTAGTTATTGACTAGTTATTACAGGCGACTAGATATTAACTAGTTATTAGAGGCGACTAGTTATTGACTAGTTATTAGCTTTTGCCAGCGGCTTCGCTCGTGTTCTAGTTGCCTATATCTGTCTCCAGGATCCCATCTATCTCTGTTCCAAAATTCATCAAAACCCGATCAGTAATTTAGGCGTGAAAGGATAACAAATAAACAAACTCAATTTCGCGTTTATAATGTGTATTAAGTTAGGACTACCCACTTTATTCCTCTTGTCCAGTAGCTGGCGATTCCATCCTTGCATACAAGACGATACTGTGACTGCATACACTGGGCCTTCGCCGTGTACTCTCCTAGCGAACAAGACTTGCTGACTGCAGCGTCCGAGGCATTTCTGGCACGGTTCGGATGCCCTGGTTTTATCACCGTTACCACCGTCACCACGCTGAGTAGGACCAGAGCCTCAGGGAATCCTGGGGACAAAGAAAAGACAATTCATGTTTTTTTTTAAGGACAAGCAAGCTCTTAACGTATAATTTAAAGAGGAAATGAGTAGACCGTAGGTAACCAAGTTAATACAGATTTTATTCCCGTATTCCGCGTCAACAAAATATTTAAGAAATTAAACTCCTCTTTTTTATAGGTATAGTAGGCGCCATATAAATGTGGAATAAAGTATATTGACCTTTCCCTAATAACTGTTCATAGGTACCTAAACAATAAAATATAAATCGTTTTTATTATTAAACAATGTTAAGGATCACGAGAGATGATGATTCGGGACAGCTTTGTGTCATTAATTCCGTTTTTCAAATTAAAAATTTCAATAAATGTAGTTGGGTCAATGACCGTTATTCCACGATTATCTGGCGTCAACTATAGTTTATTTTTTTTAACAGATGTTATAAGTTTTTGATAGACTTTAATAAATACCTAATTGTTAATGGAAACTGTTGTCTGCGTGCGTCTTTTATAACGTTAGGCAAGTTCGTGACCTATTTATGTCAGTCGCCAACTAGGCTCTTTTCAATTCAAATAAAAAAAAGCAAAAAGATACGACCAACTAAGCTTATTACTTCTTTTTCAACAGCCGCCGAATACATTTTAATATTTAAGAAGAATTTTGTAATACAGGCTACTTTTTAACTGTTCCAAGCTTTTAGTTGAATAGTATTTACTAGTTGATTAATATATTTGCAGGTAAAGGCTCAGTAGTAAATTAATAAGAACAAATTTATGTGTATTTTTTTTACTATGTTATCCCATCCCATTACTGAACAATGCATGCCCCACAATTACCTTAGTTACCAACATTTAATGTATGATGTAGTAAAAGTGTATTGTAATGCAGAGTTTGATTAAATGAAAAAGAATGTCATCTTTTATTACTTGCAATTATTAGTTTATTATTTCTGCAATTTTACAATGTTGAAGCAGCATCAGTAGATAGATACAAGATGGGTAACCTATTTACTGGTTCGTGTGTACAATGTATTACCATTTAATACTAGGTCAGCATGTGTAGCTGCTACGTCATTCGCTCTCAATACGGTGCACCAATACAATTACAGTTAATGAAATTACAACTGTTTGGCCATAGATACAGGGCATAATTCTACTCGCTCGTTGTTGGTTAGGGAAAAGTCTCGTTCAAACCATGTGCATCGTCGTTTTTGTTGCTACATTTATGATTAGCAACGTACTCGATATTTTCTTTTTAACGGACTTCAAAAAAGGAGATTATCAATTCGACCCGTATGTACCGGTACCTATGTAAAATTGTTGGAATTGCGCAAAAGTTTATGTTAGTCTATGAGGGCTTTTAAAAACGTGTGCCATTTCATTAGTGTTTGCTTGTATGTATTATGTTAATTTTAGGGTTCCGAACGTCCGTATGGAAATACATAACCCTTGTAGGATCACTCGTGTGTCTGTCCGTCTGTCACAGCCTATTTTCTCCGAATCTACTGGACCGATTCAGTTAGAATTTGGTAAAAAAAATCGGATACGTTTATGGGTCACAGAAGTATGAACTTTTGTGACCCATAAACGTATCCGAATCTACTGGACCGATTCAGTCAGTTCAAACGTATATGTAACATACATATTAGGTCATTTTTGGGGGATGAAATAGAAAAAAATAAGATTTTCCAACTGTGCCATTTCAAATGAAAGAACTTGTCGAGGCTCAACGCATACAAGACCATATGCTTTTTACAACTAACGCACCCACCTTCCAACCAAAACTAAAGTTAGTTAGAAAGAAACAGACTTTCGAAAAAAATCACAAGTGTGATTTGATTTTTTAAAAAGTCAATTTCTTTCTGTAAAAAGCTTTTTATTGCAAACGTAGCGTATATGGGAAGACCAATCATACTTCTGCCTTCTTGTTAGATGCGAGTCTCCCACCACGATTATTGACCACGTTTTCCCTCCCTCCTCAATACTAACAATACCTACGTATTTTCTATTTGAAAATGGCGATACTACACTCTGAACTTAGCTAATTGAAAGACTGTCGTTCATCGATATTGCCTTGCCTTTCAGGTGAGATTGATTTGCAACCTTCGCAACACTGTAAAGTCATTGAATTAGCATAGTGCCACTCATCAAATTAATGTCAATGTGGGTTGTTGAATGGGAAAGGAACACCATAGAAACGATGGTCGATGATGATGATAGATGATGATATGTGAAAAACATGGCTAAAAAGAGGTGACTGTTTCAATGACAGGAAAAAGAGATATACCTACGTACTACCTACAACGCACAGCCGAAACTACAGCAGCCCTACTATGACGTGCTAATGCCATCCTTAACCGATGATGTAAACGGGATAGTGCTATTCGCTATGTATAGCTCCGTCTCCCTCTTAGAGCGGAATCATGATCGTTTTAAGACTCGTATGATCGTTTTAAGAGTCGTAGAAAGAAATGAAATTTGGCATGTACGTTCCTTGGGGAGTGTAGGGAGCACTAAAAGAGGAGTTCTCAAAATTCCGGGAACGGGAAAAAACGGGATATGCGCTTACGCAGCCGCGGGCAAATGTTAGTTTACCTATAAGAGAAAAGGGATGCCGCTCATTTAGTACACTTAATCAAATATGCTCCAATTTCAAAAGACATACCTAATGCTCAAATGACATATTTTTTACTCAATCTAAAAATATTTTAAAAGCGTAGTTTAGTACATTTACCTAAAGTTCAGTTTGCATAAATGATAAAACAATATTTTCTGTAACGTTCGTTCACATATTGTCATTTTGTATACGCTCTTTTAACATAATAATAATTTTCTATAAATTACATTTGACCTACTTGTTGATCGTTTCTAGGTATTATTAACGATATTAGTGTCAATGACAACTTGATTCAGAAACCTTTTACACTAATTAGTTCAAGAGCGAAGCGTGCTCGGGAACTTCTTGGGGCTTGTGACAATAAACACTTTTTCTTTATTTCTACTCTTTACTCCAACATGGAAATGTTAGGTTCGAAATGGATGAAAGGTGCTAGAGGGAGCGAGCATCACACCCCGAACAAAGACATGCTGCGCCAACCACAAATATATTCATTAGAAACTAGCTGTTGCCCGTGACTTTGTCTGCGTGGAATTTGGTTTTATTACACACTGGTTAATATATATTTTTAATAAAATATATTTTTTTCTCATCACGGACAGATAAGTTTACGTTTATACTATGACTAATTTGAAGTAGTAGTAAGAAAGTCTAAGAAGTAAGTTTGTTTGTTTCATATATTGATAAATAATAATCTACATCAAAACACATTTTTTTGTTCTTAGTGGAACTTTTAATAAGTCTTAAAAAAAGTGAGTATTTAATACCTAGAAAAATTAAAACATTGAATGGATAAATTATTCCTATTTTAAGCTTTGACTTTAAGCGGTCATGTTTCTATGATTTGACAAAAGATAAACCTTTGGTAATTGGCAAGAATCATCATCCGCGCTTTATATATGATCTATACTAATATTATAAATGCGAAAGTTTAGATGTTTAGATGGATAGATGGATGGATGTTTGTTACTCAATCACGTCAGAACGGCTGAACGGATCTTGATCAAATTTGGCACAGAGGTAGATTATAGTCTGGAATAACATAAACAATAATTTTAAGCCCAAGGAGTTACATCGTAATTTATTATTAATTATTGTTGATTGACACTTCGCGTGACCCAAGGGCCGGCCCTTGGGTCACCCTATTACCTTGGACAAAGGATAAGCATTGCCAAACAACGTGGCAATGCTGCCAGCCTTTTGGGTACATTACCAGTGGCCAGTGATGCGGAGGAAGTTCTCGACGACGATTTTAGAGAATTTTAGTTAGTTAAGAGTTTTTTATTTAAGTGTTTAATTTACATATTATAGTAATAGTTAGTTGTACATAAATAGATAATCATTTAAAATTAATAAATAATTTACTTATTTTAGGAAAACAAACAACAGCTAAACAAATACAGTAAGTGAAAGTTTAAATAAAATATGGCCAATTACAAGTTTCTACATGTATCACATGAAACAGAAAATAAGGAAAAAAGGAAACTATACATATAAAATAAAACAGAAAAACAAATAAATTTACGCTCGAAGATTCTTCAAATTTTCTTCAAATTAGCAACATTAGAAGAAATGTCGATATCAGCTTCCCGGCAGGTTGCATTGTACAATGTACACATACTCTCATACTATTCCTTTCTCGCATAGATAACTTTTCTATTTAAAAAAAAAACGAGCTTTTCACTCGCAGCTTCCGGTATGTCACGCGGAAAAGTCTTGAAAAGTTAGCAGAAAGCAAAGTACAAAGTCATTGTTGTTGTTCCTGATACATCTTTGTTGCACATGAACTCTCCACATCCTCCTTTAGCTGTCTATTTAAGGCATTTTATTAGCACATCCGTGAGATGTCAATGTTTTGTCTAAACATTAGGTCGTGACAGACCAATTCACAGAAAATTATTCCAATTGACCTTCGTAACAATCGCATACTTAGCTCTGGTTAGCATTGTACTGAAAATAGCCCAATACATAATAAGTACACAAATTTTTTGTTACAAAATATATTATAGGCTATGTTTTATTGCTTCAAAATAGATCGTTTCTAAGCAGAGGGCAATTCTCGAATATTAAAGGTCGGATCTACACATATCAGGGCCAAGCCCAGGACTTAGCCGGGCCGTGGTCCGTCACGACGTGGTCATACGCATTCCGGGCACGACCCAGACACGGACGTGTGTGAAGGAGTGTGTGTGGAGGAGCGTTTGCATTTGCACCGCAATCGCAAACTGTCAAAAGATCCTCTTTGCTGCATCATCATCATATCAGCCGAAAGACGTCCACTGCTGGACCCATGTCCAGCAGTGGACGTCACAGGACCGGTTGTTGTGGCGACACTTTAGGTAAACCTATGCCTACCCAAAGTGTCGCCACAACAACCGGTCCTGTGCGTCTCGCATCCATCGGCTACCCGCGACCCTCACCAGGTCATCGGTCACGCTGCGTCTTCCGGTACGCGGCCGCCATCGACCATCTGTTCTGCGAGCAATGTGCCCTGCCCACTGCCACTTCAGTTTGGCGATCCTTCGGGCTTGGTTTTCTTACGGATATCGTCATTCCTGATTCGATCACGCAAGGAGCTCCGAGCATTGCCCCCTCCATTGCCTATTGGGTGACTTTAAGGCTTCAGATGAGACCCATTGTGAGCGATTACTTATCGCTGAGATGATAATGCGACTTAAATTTGAACGACTGTACTGATAATAATCGCCCGGATGCTAACTGTATTTACAAGCTTTTATTTCATTGTCAGCCAATCAAACAGTGCCAAATAGAGTAAGACTGTTAAAACAAGATACAGTATACATTCAAGAACTAATTAGCTCGTTCCTCGCTAATCTGCCGTAATTACGATGCAGTACGACGTGGAGAGGAAAACGGTTTATTTGTTTTGCTGGTTCTGTCAAAGGATTGAGCCGGAAACATGGGAGCATTCATTTGTGGCATTGGCTTATTTATTTAGTTCTGTGTCTGTTACATGGATTTATATATTTAGTTTCGTTGGCTTAATAACGTCCTTTAACCAAATGTCAAATTAACTACCAACAGTAGCTGAAACGTCATGTTTGCCCTTCAAACAGACCGGCCGTTAAAGATAATCTGAATTCATTTGAATTAGCTCGTGCTAAATCCTGCAACATACTGCCATTGGTCGCAGACTTCATTTTCGTGAAAAACAACATAACTATTATAGTCTACTAGTGCGATTTTTGGCGATAAAACAACCGATGTGATTGAACAAAACCGTACATTGATTTTATTTTTTTTTTGAAGTTATACTTCTTTTGGCGCGATGGAAAAAACTGATGAGAGTGAATTTTTACGATGCGCGCGCACACCGACACCTGAATTCTACATCGTGAAGTTAGTTCTAGGTGGCATGAAAATCGATAACTATGTTGAAGTTGTAAAATGATTTTTTGATTGTCTTTTGTTTCTTTTATGTTTGAATTTCGGAGAAGAATGTGGTTTTAATTTCGAAATAAAGCGCCAAAATATAAGATACAAATATTTTGATAAAAGTAATTGATTAGAGACTATTTTTTCCCGCGGCTCAGTTCCTTTTATTCTATCCTAGAAAATTTTATTGGAATATGATGATTTTTCGAAGACAAAAAACAGCCTCTTCATGAATGAGTTTTCTTAATCGGATTTGTATCTACAGTAGAACGGAACAAAGAATTTTACCGTTCATAATAATTATTAGTATTGACTATTTTGAAAAAAGGAGTCTCGTAACTTATATGTCATTGTAAGTAGGTACCTATAAACTTCTCAGGTACAAACCATCCAGAATAGAAAGTTGGTATTAATTTCAAATACTACTAACAAAACATTGCATTGCATGATATCTGCCCTATTTTATGAACAAACAGTTTTAAAACTATGAAACGTATCAGTTTTTTAGCGTAATAGACTTAATTGGCGATCGTTCGAACGAAACAATATAAATATTTTAAAACTTTTATATTTTTTTAGTTGTGAATGTTATTTTTTTCCATACGCCAAAGAAGTATAACTTCTAACGCATGGACATAAGTACACACACTCTTTTTTTTTTGTTCAGCCGTATAGAAATCAATAGAATTGAATGATTTTTGTCAAATATATTTATGAACACCACATCAATATTTAAGTGCACCAAAACGGTTTATATCTAGATACTAGCGCTTTCCAGCGGCTTCGCTCGCGTAAATGACGAAAATTACTTCCAGGATAAAAACTATCCCATTCCTTATTCCACATGGTTTATCTTAGTGCAAAGTTTCATCCAAATCCGTTCAGTAGTTTTTACGAGAAATAGTAACAAACAACCATCCATCGTCACATTTATATTAGTAGGAAGTATAGATGTCCTTTATGCCGCATTGAATATTGAGTGAAATACTCGTGTTCAATGCAACTCACGTCTGAATACGAAATCATTAGGCGCAAACGATTGGGAGGCTTTAAACTGTACGATAGTAGACGAAAACTTTTTTTTACAGACACTAACACTGGTGTTCAAAGGAACTGCATCAAAGTTTATTTTTGAATATTGCCAAGTTAAATACAAGTATTTATTTGTATATTAGTTGTGGCGTAAAGTCTGTTTATAAAAAACGAATTTGAAAATGGAATTATCACTACATAAAAGTGTTTAATAGCCTTAAAAAAAAGTCACGCATAAACTTAGAGAAACATGTTATTAGGGCAGTGTTTTAAATCGATTCGTTTAGTAATTTTCTTTTTTTTATAACTAGTTTAAGTGTCGGAAAATAATACAGGTGTTTGATTTGTTATATAAACACCAGTTCCTCATCGTAACAAGGTCGATATGGCCACCATATCGACCGAGAAGGCAATTGAATATACTTTGATGCAAATATTATGTCGTCTATTTTCATTTCATTTAAATTTATTTCGCAAAACTCGCTGCTACAGGAATAATACCTATTTTCTTAAACCTAGACAGTAGCTGAAACGTCATGTTGCCATGATGCCTTTCGAACATGACGTTTCAGCTACTACTGGCTACTGTTGGCAGCTTATTTAACAGTTGGTTAAAGGTAGATACGTTATTAAAACCGGCCGAAACAGTGGCACCGGTAACCGAAAAATTGAGTGGAAATCAGGTGTCGTAGTGTGTGAAGGAAAGAGGAACATGTTGAGAGATGTTTTTGAGCGTAACGTGGAATTGTGGATGGATACCGGTTACGACAGGAGAAGAATCAAAGAAGCGAAAGCTTGAAAAATGATTTGCCTAGAAAAGAGTTGACTGTCGAGATAACGGCAAATAGAAAAAAACATGCTGCGCTGGGCTCAAACAAATAAAAATGTGGCAGATAAACGATGATGACATTACTTGACCCGAATAAACTTTCAGAAAGAATACAAAGTATGTTCATAACAGAAAACATATCAAAAACTACCTTTTTTGTGTGTTAAAATAATTGGCCAGTCATCTTTTTGAGACCGCATTGGATTTAGAATTTAAGAATTATATCACTTAGCCAGCCGTGCAGCACCGCTAGCTCAACCAATACATATTTTAAAATTCAGTTGCAAGAAGTGACCCATCGGCGGCGATCTCTGGCGTCCGGCCCTGATTAAATCCATGGTCCGGAGCGAGGAGGCTTGGAAAGCGGTCACCTCCTTCAGCGAAGCAGTAATGTTAACGAAGGAGGAAGCAGGCCGCGCGAGACAAAGACAAGTCCTTCCCCCAACCGCCGCTACAGAAGAAGACGCCCCGGCCACCGTAGGCGCGGGCCTGCGGACGGCGAGCGTTGGATGGCTTGCTGTCCGATCACCACCAGGCCCGGGTCGATGGCGCGTTGTGTTTCACGCGCGAGAGATGTCAGCATAGAATACGGGGCCCGCTAGGGCCAGAGTCTGCCAGGTTTACGGAATTCTTTCGAAAGAGTCACCGCAGCCCTGGAACACAAAGGGCTTTAGAAGGAACACGGATGGATTTGAGTCAGTAAGAGTCTGACACGCCCTTCCGCTCCACCCAGAGCGGAAAAAGATTTGATGATTTCCCATCCTGATTCATACATACCTATTATCTGAATAACACAGCAAGCTTGTAAAATACTAGAGATAGGTAGCTAATTAGCTATTACGAAAGTTCTGTATCTCAGACTCTCGGTTTGAGCTTTATTTCCAACCGAGGTGCATTCAAAACCGCATTCTCATCGTGTCGTATGGAAGAAATTCGGTCGACGAACCGGAATCGACCCTGATACCGTAAATAAGTAGGTACGTAGAATGTTCATTCCTTTCGTATTCCCTTTCAGTATAATACATCACTGATCCAAATAAAATGGAATTCCTGATGTTAAAACAATCCTTTGTCAAAAGACTCAATCAAATGGCCTTACGTTTGTACGAGGCAATATTCTAAGCTTAGAACATTCGTTTTGTGTCTGCCAGGGTTGCGGAATCTATTCGAAAGAGGCCCTGGAACGGAAATGGCATTTGGAGAAATACGTATGGGTTTCCGCTCCGCTCAGTCATTTGATGATTTCCCATCCAAAGAAAAAGGATATTCGTTTTGTAGGTAAATTATTCTATTTAAGACACTTTCTCGCAATGTGGGGCTACCTTGACGGATCAGCAGCAGGGTGTAGATGTGGAGCCGAGTCACAAGCTACGCTCCACCTCCTATCCTTCCCTCTGTGTCCCACAACATGCAGTCAAAGTGACCTGCCGAAGTCGAAGATGCCGCGGAAGTGGCTATTTTTTGGGCCACTGAAATCTAAGTTTCTGACGCGCCAGCGAGACGAAGAAGAACAAGAAAGGTCTGCGATTCTGTTGAATTCTGTATTTCGAACAACAATAGGTATCTACCTAATGTAACCATCGTAACTTTGTTATTAGAATAGCATTGCATGGTACGTTCACAGTTCATTCTCCGTCCACGTCCAGAGTCTAGAGGACAACAGCCAACATCATGGGAACGGTAATATTCACGTACCTACAATGTTAGCCTTATTTCCCGCCGTAAAAATGATGAGTAACATTTCTTTGTGTTACTGAAAACATGTTGCTGGCAAAGCAACATCAATCTTCATGTGTTTGCAACATTATTATGTCAGATTAGAATTGAATAAATGTTAAATACCAGCGACACTTACGCTTATTGCATTCATTATGTTCCGTCCGAGACTTTAAGTTTTAGAACTACCTACCTACTCCTCACACTGAAGCCAATCAGGTTTTTTTACCAACAAAACAATATTTTTCATGTTTAAAACAAGATATCTTGTTTAACAACGTTATTACTTATTCTTAAAAGAGTCCAAAACCTCACACTTATTTAAAGTGAATGTAGGTAACTAATGAAAATAAATATTTGTGATGATTACGTAGTTACCACGAAGTGATAATGATTTACACTTATACTAGCTTCTTGCCAGCGGCGCGCGGCGTCGCCCACATAAAATTCGAGAATCATCCCAAGTGAACACACTTCCGGGATAAAAAGTATCTTATGGGTAGGCATGATCTACACGTGTGCCAAGTTTCATCGAAATCCGTTCAGCAGTTAAGAAGTGAAGAGGTTGAATTCAAAATATTATATAAATGCATTTTTCATGAACCGCTAGATAAATTACTATTCTTGTGATGCTTAGCTAGATGGTTGATATAATTATAACAAAAACATCACCAACCTTCTGGGGCAGTCGGGAAAAGTTTTTATTTAGTATGTAGATCATGAAAATTTAAATCGCCTAGGTAATGCTACATAAAGAAAATTACAAATGTACAAACAAACAATAAAAAGAACAAAATTCCAGAGCATAAACGCATCGGCGTACCCCCGACGCCAAGCCGCAAATACGCCGTATGTTTTGTCACATACTTGTGACGTTTGGCGTATAGGGCACGCGCTTGCTTGTCACATATATGTGACAATGGCGTTAAAAAGGTTAAAAGCGATTATAATAATAATAATATAATAATAATAAAATTTATTTTCTCACCACAATATTATGGATACAAATTTATGTAGAAAATGAAATAACTAAAAAGATAAAAGTACGTAAGCGAGAGCATAATAAATAATACATGTAGTCGAAGGCTACGTAAATATGTTTTAAATCAGTTAGGGCGACTTTCGCAAAAATAAACTAACTAACTTGCCTGAGTTAACTATTTGGTAAGTTCCAGAGACGCACCAAAAACATACAAGTTTATGATTTTTCTAACATTGTGCTATTATATTTATCACCAAAAAATATTCGAAACGCATTTTATTTATGATTCCGCATTTTATAAAATCGGTAGAAGGCCTAAGTTACTTCTGCACTATCGGGGATCTTTATAAATATGTGATACGAAGCAGCTATCCACCAAATTTTTGTCAATCAATCAATCAATAAAATCTTTTATGTGCATAATACAAGTTGATAAAGGTGTTACATATAATGGTCGATAGATACACTGTGTTATTACCTGTTGGTGTGCTTATTTATAATATGGCAAGCTGTTGACTCTTCAACACTATATATACTAATAACGGGGATACTTGTGGAAGAGTAATCTCTTCCACAAGTATCCCCGTTATTACAAGTATTCCGTATTCCCGTTGCATAGAATCTCAAAGCGTAAAATACTTGATTTATAAAATAGTTGATACTACTTCTTGTGTGTAACAATAAAGTAGGTACTACTAGGATACTATTTGGCATTTTGTATACGTATTTGTCATACTAACACTACTTTATACCACACATTTTCTTACTGAGAAAATAAATAGGGACTTGAGGGCTCTGGGATCCTAGACCTTAAAAAGTTATTTTTTTATTTGACATAACTGTTTTATATATAGTTGCCATGGTAATTAGAAAGTCCCCTGGACTAGACCGCTAACCCAGTGCTACGCGGAGCAGCGCAAGAGAAGAGGGCATTCGTTTGTAACAGTATCTATAGAGAATACAAATTCTCCATAGATAATTTGGATGAAGTATTTACACTAATCATGTGATTTTTTATTTGTGTAAGTATATGAAAAAGAATAATAATATTTTTGAAATTTTAAAATTTATTTCCACATAATGCTTCTGCCATCTTCTGAAAATAAACCACATTCACACTTACTAATTACTTCAGTCAAGTCTGCGGTCAATCAATAATCTTATTCGTGATCAGCATATTATGTTTACTAACTTCACCAGGAAAGATGATGATATCTTTGAATATTCACGAAAAATATATTATTCGTCATAATTGATTTTATTCACATTTAAGACTACTTTGAATGTATATAAGTATGTCAATCGGTCTGGGTTCCGCAATTCCACGACTATGCGCGTATTTCGCGTGCAGGTGGGACAAATGTGTCATTCGATCCACCACAGCTCCCCAAGGAAGGCCAGCAACGCCTTGGTGTTACCAAACCAACTATCTCACAGAGGGTACCTGGACGAAGGCTACTTTATCTACAAGCCTATAATAATAAATATGTATACAGGGTGTCCCAAAACTCAACGTCAAGCCGAAACGGGGTGACAGGATTGATCATAACCATCACGAGAAAAATCTGAAAAAAAATCTATCCCATGCAGTTTAAAAATTATGGGCATTTTAAGAAAAACCTAGAAATTTGATCAAACTGTACCATTTTTCGGTTATTGTGGTTATTCTTTTTTATTTTTGTTCATTTGAACTTTGGAAACGTAATCCTAAATAACATTTCTAGAATCCCAATAAAAAATAATGACACAATTGCCTCAAGTTTCCGAGAATTGAGACTATTTGTAAAACTACGAATTTAAAATTTTCAAGATTCGTCGACTTTGACAGGCCCTCCTATAAAAAAAATGTACTAGAGTGCCTTGGCAAGTGGCATTAAAAGTTGGCGCATTTAATCAGAATTCTAAAATGGTACAATACTTGTTAGTTCCATACAATAGAAAAGAGTAAAAAAATTAAAACCTCAAGTAACCCGATTTTTGCTATCTCATTTTACTCAGTTAAAATGTTTTTAATTCACACAAGCTCTAGGTAGGTTCTTAATTTTAAGACAAAATGATGAGAGAGATGGATAATGGGTATGTTCGCCATGAGTGAGCGTGACAGATAGTGACGCCACTTTTACCAAAGTGAAAAAAAGTTAGTAAAATTAGTAAAATAATTAATACGAATACGAACGTGCGCAGTAGACGAATGAGCGAAACGTACTAACTGGTTGGTGTCGGACTGGTAGCGTAGCCATTTGCTTGGCTGAAACTAGTGCGAATGAAACAGATAGATGCCATAGCATCTATCTGTTTCATTCGCACTCGTTTAAACGACGCATCTCCGTCTCAATGCGTGGCGTCACTATCTGTCTCGCTCACTCATGGCAAACATACCCATTATCCATCTCTCTCATCATTTTGCCTTAAAATTAAGAACCTACCTAGAGCTTGTGCGAATTAAAAACATTTTAACTGAGTAAAATCTGATAGCAAAAATCGGGTTACTTGAGGTTTTAATTTTTTTACTCTTTTCTATTGTATGGAACTAACAAGTATTGTACCATTTTAGAATTCTGATTAAATGCGCCAACTTGTAATGCTACTTGCCAAGGCACTCTAGTACATTTTTTTTATAGGAGGGCCTGTCAAAGTCGACGAATCTTGAAAATTTTAAATTCGTAGTTTAACAAATAGTCTCAATTCTCGGGAACTTGAGGCAATTGTGTCATTATTTTTTATTGGGATTCTAGAAATGTTATTTAGGATTACGTTTCTAAAGTTCAAATGAACAAAAATAAAAAATAATAACCACAATAACCGAAAAATGGTACAGTTTGATCAAATTTCTAGGTTTTTCTTAAAATGCCCATAATTTTCAAACTGCATGGGATAGATTTTTTTTCAGATTTTTCTCGTGATGGTTATGATCAATCCTGTCACCCCGTTTCGGCTTGACGTTGAATTTTGGGACACCCTGTATATGTCACCGGAAAATGGCAAACGCCGTAAGATTGTAAAATATCGCGTGAAATTGTAAACTATTTTTTTAAATAAGACACGGATATATTGGAAACTTTTAAATTTGGATGAGATTTATTGTATACAAAACGATTTTTTCATAATACATCGAGAAATTATAATCTAATCAAGATTTATTACAATCTTACGGAGTCTGCAATTTTCCGGTGACATATATGTATATTAAAAGGGCGGAGAACTCATTGAGCACCAAAATATTCATCCGTAAGGGAAAAGTGACCCAAAACTGGTAGCGTAGCTAAACAAAAAAAATAACACAGTTTAAGAACATAAAAGTCCCTTTGATCGGTCAGAATGTTATTAGAATAAGGTTTAAAGATAAACAAGGGCTTGTTTGTCCCACTTACCTCTCATTTTCATTCTCTTCCGTTTTCTCCTTTGGCGTGTTTTCTTATATAAACAGAGATAGAATTTACTTTCATTTTACCATTTACTTTGTTTTATTTTTCACGGAAGTTGACCAATTTACCTATTATTTTACTGTTATTTTTTTCTAACTTTTCAGGCCGTTAAAATGTTGTTCAATGGTCAAAATACTAACAATTACATTAAATTTACTAATACAGATTTGCTTCAACTATATAGGTAGAAACAAATAACATTAGTATTTTTTATTTACTTGTATTTGTCTCTGTCATCTATGACCTAGACTAGAGTCAAGAGCAAACCCATATTAAATAAAAAAAAAATAAAAAAATTACAATCAGGAATAAATAGTCCTATCGTCATCTCGACATCAGATTCTCTAACAAGCCTGAATGTCAAATCAATTTACTGAAAATGTACTTGTTTTAATTATAAGCATTCTAGATAACAGATTTTGTTCCTTAATGGAATAAAATGTGATTCAGAGTACGACTAATTATCTGGCAAACTTCTTCAAATTGGAAATCAGAAAATATTCCCAAAGTAAGCTCTTAGTTAACCAAATAATTATATGTTAAAATTTTGTAACTAATTTTTTTCCGGAAAACGGTACAGATTGATTAAAATATATTAAAAGTTACTCTGTTCTAGTAATTACATCACTTCACACAAAAACGTACAATAATTTTACAGTCGCCAACTTTTTCAGTAGTACGTACGCGGGAAATCGGCGCGCTTTTCCTCAAACCCTGAAAACCGTGAGGCGCGCCCGAGCCGCCCGACGACCGAAACACGACTGAAAGCCTGAAAACGATAAAAATCGCACCTTCTATCTCGATCTTATTAGCGAGATCACTTTAACAGGTGTTTGTGTACCTTTGGTATTTTCATGGGAGATAACTCGGTTTTGGTGAAAATTCTTTACACTGTGTGGTAGTTTTTTGTATAATGAGACAAATAAATATTATTTGATTAAAAGTCTGTCGTAGGAAAATCTGTGTAGGTATATTGGTGGCTTTATCCACCAATCCAGATAATTATCTAAAAAACTGATATTACTTTTGGTTTTGTGGAAAATTCTTTAGACTGTATGGTAGATTTTTTGTAAAATAATATTGATGTTTTAGTTGATTAAGGATTGGCGAGAGATTGATTGATTGAGATATATCTACATATATCTTGGTTTTGGGGAATATTCTTAAGATAGTATGGTAGAGTTTATTGTAAAAGGCAATTAATTCTTGTTCTGTGCCCGCGACTTCGTCCGCGTGGAATAGTGCCTTTGGCTAGCATTTTTAATTATTTAGGCTAATTATTTTACAAATAAGACACATACATATAAATACTTTAAGTAGCTATTTGCAGTGTTTCACTGCAAAAAGGTATTTAAATTATTTAAGTACAAACTTTAAACATCATATTCATTTATATTGAATCAACAGCCCAAAAAATAAGTTTCAAGCTCACGCAAAAATGACGATACTTCCAAACAACTTTTCATCCCCCCTTTCAACCCCTTACAACCCTTTTTTCGCATTAAAAAGTAGCACTTGTCCTTTCTCAGGCTCTAGACTATCTGTGTACCCAATTAAATTTAAATCGGTTTAGTAGTTTTGGCGTGAAAGTGCGATAGACATACGGAGTTACTTTCGCAATTTTAATATAAATAAAATATAATATAATATATCATAATATATATATATATTTTTTTTTTCTTTTTAATGATGGGAAATCATCGAATGACTTCTTCCGCTCTGGGTGGAGTGGAAGGGCGTGTCAGACTCTTACTGACTAAAACCCATCCGTGTTCCTTCTAAAGCCCTTTGCGTTCCAGGGCAACGGTGACTCTTTCGAACAAATTTCGCAACCCTGGCAGGCTCTGGCCCTAGCGGGCCCCGTCTTCTATGCTGACATCTCTCGCGCTTGAAACACAACGCGCCATCGACCCGGGCCTGGTGGTGATCGGACAGCAAGCCATCCAACGCTCGCCGTCCGCAGGCCCGCGCCTACGGTGGCCGGGGATCGCCCTGCGACTCCCGACGCCTGGGGCGTCTTCTCCTGTTGCGTCGGTTGGGGCGAAGGCCTTGCTTTTCCCTCGCGCGGCCCGCCTCCTCCTTCACTAGCATTACTGCTTCGCAGAAGGAGGTGACCGCTTCCCAAGCCTCCTCGCTCCGGACCATGGATTCAACCAGGGCCGGACGCGAGAGGTTGACCCCGCCGATCGCCTAGACGAGGACACGGCGGTGCTCAGCCCAAGCACGGCAGACCTCCACCGTATGCTCCACCGTATCCTCCGAGCGCTCCTCATAGTGCTGACAACCGGGCGTGTCCTCCCGCTTAATCCGAAACAGATACCTCCCGAAACAGTCGTGTCCGGTAAGTACCTGCGTCAGGCGGAAGGTGAGGACGCCGTGGCGCCTCTCCAGCCACTCCCCAAAGAGGGGTCTTATCACCGCAATTGTGACGTGCCCAGCGCTGGGTTGCGATAGTCGCCGTTTCCATATCGCCTTGGTATCCTGCCGGAGCTCCGTCCGTCGCGAATTCCCGATGCAATTTGCCGCGGCAGCGGAGTTTCGCCCCGGCGAAGCGCCTCCACGCGCCACGCGTAAATATATATATAGTAAGGATTTCCGCCCTGTACCTATTAACTTAGAGAATAAGACTGTAGGGAGATAAATATTACACGAAGAAAATATTTTTCAATGTCTCTGGATAATTGTAAACTACGTTATAATATAAGTAAGGATTTGGAAGATTGTTAAAAGCACAAACAACGTGTAGGTTTACTATACTGATGTTTTAAACAGAGAGTGTGAATTTTGTAAGTTCGTGTACATGTGGAGAGTAATCTGTGTTATCTGCACCTACATATTTATAAAATCTCTCACCATTGACGAGGTACAGATAGTCTTTAGGTAAGGACACGTTACTTATATTATGGAGGATATTCAAGATAGATATTGTTCAACACGGGCAAACTTGGGGTGGGCCGCTTGTTAAGTCATAAATACATTCATTCATTAATATTAATTACTTTATGACTTCCGCTACAGGTTGGCACCTACCTACCCAAAATATGTGTTTCTATATGTTTATACGTTATTTTAAACAATCATTTTACAAGACAAGAACCGCTAGGCAGAAGATTCCCTTTTTAGGTGCTATTGTTAGCACCTGGCGTCAGCAATATTTAACCCATCAGACCGAGAGGATGGCGTGTCATAAAGTAATTTCTCAGAAATATTTTAACTGTTTGTTTTTTTTCGAGCAGTTGTGTTGAAAACTTCGTTTGATACATTGTCGGTGCAGTATCACGGCTCCATAACGACATCATCTTTGACTACGGAAGATAAAAATTGCTTACTTGCATCGAAATACTATTTTTAATTTCATCATATCAATGTAATGCGAATTAATCTTAGCAAGCAATCAGACTCCGCCTACGGAATGGCAAATTAATTTATTTACAAAATTACAATTAAATTAATTTTATATAATCGCTCCTCGACTTTGGAATTAAAAAACAAAGATATACCTCTTGACTCATAATTATTAGCTCGTTAGATACTTATCATAAATTAAACAAATTCAGAGTTACAGTAATGGCCGGTCAAGTGTCAATGTTTTATAGGCATACTTTTTATCTGGACAAGCTTATTTTAGACTCGGAATTGCCCATATTGCTCCACTGCGCAGTACCGAACCAGAGTGCCAATTCTGTTAATTTTCAGTTTTTTGACAGATTTGACAGTTTTTTTAACGGATTGCAACTGAGATGCGAATGCGAACGTTGCTTAAAAGTAGTAGAATTAGCCCTGTTACTTTTTTTTTAGCATGGGACATCATTACATTACTTCTTCCGCTCACAGCCCTCAGTTACTTAGGTAAATCGTATTATAATGTCAGAATCGCTATGTTTAACCTTATAGGCATACACATTTTGGGTACATTTAATACTTATTATTCCAGTTAAATAATTTACATTAAAAAAATCATAAGGCCTTATATGTATTAGAAAATGTATTATAAAATTATATTTAATGTAAACGTGATTTTTCCAAAAGAATCACGTCACTGACTGTTGTTGGACTACTGGTTCTGGATCGAACAAGTAGTTTAACAACAGTCAGAGACTCAGGCTCAGCGACGCTCTAAGCCGAGATCTGTACCCCACAGCGGGTGTCCTTAGCGTGTAGTTTGTAAGTTTTTAAAAGGCCCTAGGCCCAAGTCTGGTTAAGCAGACAACAACTTCTCAGGTAGACATGAAAGAGGCCCCTATAAAAAAAATACCGTTACATATTAAACATTTCTTACCACTATAATAGGTACTCCTAAGTAACTAAAATGCATCGACGGTAAAACCTCCAACTAATAATATTGCATTCGGAATGAGAGTTCCACTTCTATAGGTTATAGTGAGTATGTCTATTAATTAGGGGGGGGGGGGGGAGTTTACATTGTTAGATTTAAAATAAGTTACCTACCAAGTTGCCTGTTTTTCAGACTTTTTTCCCCATCTCCATTGTCTGAACAAGACAAAAGAATTCAAGTCTGGTTACATCAATGCCGTCGGGTGAAACCCTGATTCTCTTTCTCAACAATAACCTGTATCCCATTGTTCCCCACCCAACAAAATGGGTTCGTTGCAGCTGCAGATTTATTTGTCCAAATAATATCCAGCCCCCTTCACGGCTTCACCCTTAATTTTTTAACTGTCCGAGTCTAATAAAAAACGTTTACATTTGCATATTAAAGGATAGCCTCGTATCCACTAGGCAAAATTTGACGCACAACATGTTCAGCAACTTTGCACAACAACGCGCGACGTTGCCAGCAGGCGCACAAGATTGACACTATGTAATACCAAAAAAAAGTATCTCATTGCCGTTCAACATGATTAGCAACATGAAGTGCATCATGTCGCGCGTCAAATGTTGCCTAGTGTATACGAGGCTATCATCGAAATGAACTTTGCTAGAGCGGCCACACTTCAGAGAGCGCACAGAAATCAAGCGAGGCGTCATCAATCGATCAAGTTTGGCGTTTATTTGCCTTTGAAGAACGTTTCCGCTCACTTAACTCTATTATTTTACTAGCTTTTGCCCGCGATTTCGTCCGCGTGGAAAAGTTACTTTGGGCAGCCATTTTTATTTTTAAAATACCATATTTATAAAAACGCTTGAAAATGTTTATTTCGACGCTCCCAAGCAATAACCCGGTAATCGAAAAATCAAAATTTTACAGGAGAAAAGATTTACTGATTTTATCAAATATCTTTTCAACAAGTGGGACTATTGAAGTCATTGATGTATTAAATGAAAGGTATTTTTTTGCTTAATTTAACTGTACCATTATTATGAAATCCCGTTTAGTCAAAACCAAGTAATTTATGAAAACAAATAATACCTAAAATTGTTTACATCAAATATTACAGTAATAGTAATTACGTGATTATTGCCGGAAATTTGTCAAATAAAATATTTCATAACATTATGTTATGGACTTCTACGGCGTTATTTTTTATGGTAGGGCTGATATGTAACGTGTTTTTACGGAGTTATTGTGGTGATTTCAAATAATTTTGAATACGGTATTGATATATAACATTATTATTACGATGATAATTAGAAAACCAGTGTTATCGTTACCAGTCAATACCGATTTTTTTTCGTTATATTTAAATGTAATATTAGAAGGTAATAAACGAAAGAAATACAATAATTTCGATTATTAGTAATATTTATTAAACAACAGAATGAAATTTAACACTTTAATTTTATGCTAACATTTATTAATAAAAAGAATTCAATAAATCAAATCCTGCAATCAACTTTGAGCTACATAAACTCATCAAAGTAGCTCTTCTTCAGAGATATTTTCGTTTTCCACTTGAGAACAGGATAAGGATTGGTAAAAAGAATGGTAACTCTGTGGAATGGCTCCACTTCTACATAAACTCAAAAGGTCTGTGTGCAAAGCTTTGCTTATCGGTATACGTTGGTGGTACGCACGTTGCAACTGCACATTATCAATATATACAGCTGCGTCTTGAGTACTCGTACGCTTTCGTCCTCTTCGTCTAGCTGAGGTAGAGGGAGTGATGTTTATATCAAGCTCTGAATAAGTGTCTTCAAAATTATATTTGAAAAGCAACTTATTTTCTTGTGAATCGACCACGGTTACCTCCATGACGTCAGCCCAGCGGATTACATTTCCGTCTTTATCACAACGCCAATACTTGTCTTCTACGAGTGGTTTTAAATCGTAAATTTCGGACTGCTCTAATTCTTTCATACGATATTTTTCGCCAGTTATCTTTGAATTTAAAATAATGCTATAAATTTGGTCAGGGGTATATAAAACTTTATTTTTTAAGTTTTTCTCTATGCATGCATGCATGGAATCTCCTTCATTTTGACTATGTCCAGTTTCAAAAAAACGATGGGTTATGGTAATACCAAAAAGTTTAGCAGCATATACATAAAGGGCGAAAATATATCGATTTTTGTTCTGTCCATAACATCCATCCGAATATAGTGAAAACTTTGTTATGCCTTTCTCACGTTCAGTTTTAAAAAAAGATAGCAAAGCGCTTCCGATTTCGGAACTACCTCTTTTAGCGATTTGGTAGTGCCATACATAACAATATCCTATTTTTTGTACTGCATCAAAAACGGTAAAATTGTAGCATGGATATTTTCTTTTGTAATGAAATACGCCTACTTCAGATTGAGGCACACTCAATACTTTTTGCAAATCAAATATTGCTACTGTCATATTACTTCTGTCAGCTGTCTCTATTTCTTCTTTTTTTATTGATCTTACTTTTTCTTTTCTCTGTAAATGGAGTCTTTGTTTTTCCTCAAGGGTGGCTTTCATCGTTTCGTCTGATTGTTCATAAATGGAGCATGAAAGGCACTGGTCTTTTTTGGGTTTGAAAAATGAGTAGTTATATTGGGAGTTAAAAACTGTTTCGTATTGTCGTTTTGTTGCCATTACAATATCAGTGTAATTTTGTTCTGTAAACCAGGCAGTATAAAAGCGATACATTTTTGAAATATTCAAGTTTTCTGAAAGATATTCTCGGTTTGTCGTCGCTCTCGTATAGTGCGACTGTACTTTAGGAAATAATTCAATGTGCGTTTTAATAGTGGTTTCTGTCATAGTATTCATTTTGTTAGGCCTATTATCATGTTTTCCCCGTTTATCTTGAAGTCCTTCGTCTGCTTTCATAACTTTTTCCATTGCTGTATAAACCACATATTCTCCGATTTGTAACGTACTCAAAAAAAATTTTTTACATACAGGAATTTTTACATCGTTTGAATTAGAGAAAAAATAATTCAAAGTTTGTGTGCGGTTGTTTTTACGGTCTAACGTCATTCGTTTAATAGTTTGTGCTTGGACATATCTACTGATATACAACCACTGATGTTCACGATCAGCCAGACTATAAAATTTGTCAAATATAGCTTGTCTTTCTGCCGGACCGAACTTTTGGCTACAACCCTTTTTACACGCACATGGGGAGCCTATAGTTTTTTCAGGATATTTTTTTTTGGAATTGCACCCTTCGTAAGCTTTGCCAGAATTTTTGAGGATTTTATTTTTCTTACTACGCCACTCAGTTCTATTCTGCTTGCGTTTCCTAGTCAGTTTTTTTTCGCTTTCTACTGCCTCCATCTGTAAGCAATCACTTGAAGTTCTACCGCTCATTGTTGTGTCATTGTTACTTTCTGACTGCTCTTCTGGTCTAGTCTCAATGTTTTCTTTTTCGCTACTAATTTCCTGCATTATGCTTGGACTATCCTCAATGTCGGTTACAACTTCCTTAGCATGTGAGCAATCATTTAAAGTTCTACCGGTCAATGTTGTGCCATTGTTACTTTCTGACTGCTCTTCTGGTCTTAAAGTTTCATTGTTTTCTTCTTCGCTACTAATTTCCCGCATTATGCTTGGACTATCCTCATTGTCGGTTTCAACTTCCTTGGCATGTGAGCAATCATTTAAAGTGGTACCGGTCAATGTTTCATTGTGATTAATTTCTGAAGTTTCATCTGGTTTTAACGTGTCATCTACATCTTCTTGGCTACTTATTGTTCTTGTTATGTTTGGTCTTGATTGGTTTTCCTTTTTAAGATTCGGTTCAGATAAATCTAAGGTTGCTATATATATTTCTGATGAAGAAGCCACGAAATCAGCATTGGTTAAATACAAAGATAGATTAGAAATTGTTGATGGAGTGCTAATCATTTCTGGAAATGCTATAATTTTATTAATACATGCAGAGTCTCCGCTTAGACTTGAAACGCTACTTAAAGGACTTTTCAACATGTTTGGGCTTGGACTCGGAGCATATTCCGAGACGTCTGGCGAAAAATCTTCATCGGATTCTTGATCAGCATCAACGTATTTTTTTTTAATTCTGTCTGTAATCAATAAAATTACCTGCGTTATTATTTAGTTGTTAATTCATCAGGAATTATGAAATAAATTGAAAATTGTGTTACGCATTGATAAAAATAAAAATTATGATGATTCAAATTATCTACGATTAGGTTCTAATACATACCTCGTAACTCATATCGTGACAGAACTTGATTAGGAAAAGTTTCTTTTACACTACGTTCTGTATCAACTGCAATAAAATCGCAATCTGTATCTGAAATGATAAAGATTAAAATTAAAAAAAAAAACTAAAACCGCCCCTAAAAATATCAGCTTGCACATAGGTACCTACATAACCCTGCATTTATGTACCTATTCGTTAGATTTAAGAATCCTTTTATATGAATGGAAGGTAGATATTGATGTATCGTGTAAAACTACACTATAATAATTGAAAACCTCTACTTTTTGAAGAAAAAAACTTTCAAAAATTTATTACACTTGACTTAGATAGTACGACCCGAAATAAAGACGAATTCACGAATGAAAACAACCATGTCACATTTACAATACAACTTATTATTCTTTAGTAGTAGTGAGTAATTACTAATTAGGGATTACAAAAAATCAATAAACCTTTTGATAATGCTTGGACGTCAGACTTTGCACTGGTAGATATTTCTTCACTTTGCTTCGGAGGTATTTCTGAACATTCTACCTCTTGATCGGCGCCTATCAAATAGTGAACAAAAATGTTACAAAATACACAATCATAAACAACTTCAATAAGCGGTCCTAAGTTGTAGTAGGTACTTACCTGTAATTATTGAGTCATTTGTGTCCTTAACCATTAGTGGTACTAAGTAATAGTAGGTACTTACTTGTAATAATTGTGTCATTTGTGTCCTCCACCATTTGAAGCATTCGTTTCACACGTTCATTTATTAATGGTCTATTTCTTCTAAAACTCATTATCACTAATTACACTCAATAACTTCACAGCTAAACTATCCGTTTTTCACTAAAACTTAAATAATATCGAGCGTGACGCAAATATCTGCTTGCAAATCCAGAGATCTAAATGCAACTGTTTACGTAAACAAACTTTACGCACCGGGCCGACGATCAAGGACACTTATTGGGGGCGTGGCATATATCTATTACTGTCTATTAGCTTTCAAAAGAAAGAGACAATTGCACTTTGCAAACTATTGCGCGGCTAGACAAAAACAGTAATATCCAGAACAGAGCTAGGTGTATTGAAATTTGAAATAAATTGACCGTATTGAAATATTACGTACATTAATGAGCAAACACCAATCTTAAATAACATTGTTAGTGCGTATTACGGGATACGTATTTTAAAATTAATTCAACAATAACCTCATAAACACGTTTACCAAAACCTTCATGAAAATTATTTACGCCAATAACCCGGTATTCGCAACTTACCAAAATAAAATATAAATAGTTTTTTCCGTACCGATCTATAACAGGTTTATTGGCGGAAAATTATTGTGCCTTATTTCCCAACAATAAACACGTGTGTCATGATTTCTTTGTAAATATGATTAGGAAAAATCAGAAAAAAATTGGTAAGGTGTATTCCAGTCTACAGATGCCGATTTTGACATAACAGCATAAAACCCATAATAGCACATTACCGAGTTCTTGGTTGGGGGGATCGATTTATTTTTTATCAAGTGCCTAAAAACAAAGGTTTATGTTTTTACCTTCAATAATGACGGACTCCTATACAAACTTTCATCCCCTATTTCAAACCCTTCAAGCCCTTTTCACGCGACAAAAGGTAGCCTATGTCCTTCTCCGAGGTCTAATCTATCTCTGTACCAAATATCATCTAAATCGGTTCAGCGTTTCAGACAGACACGCTTTCGCATGTATAATATTAGGATAATGGATTTGGACCAAAATCTACAAAGAACATAAGGGGCAGGACATTATTCACAAAAAAAAATTTGCTGCAAGGAACCCATTGTTGGTTGGAAATTGTTTCCAACCAACACCCCCGATTTTTAAGATAAAACCGGTGTGCTCCCTTACCGGCATCAAAATTGAAAAGCCGAATCACCCGGCCGTAGTTGGCCAGTGTCACCCCTGCCGACTATATGAACACTGACAGTGCAATTGTTATGCGACGCCCAAATGCGTTAAGTGTCTGGGTGAGCATGGCACCAGCAGTGCCACTGTCCCAAAGTTCGCTCACATTATGCAGAACCTCCCAGCTGCGTATTATGCGGCCAGTCCGGTCACCCGGCAAACTACCGGGGATGCCCTAAGGCCCCCAAAATCGCTCCCAAACTGGCTACGCGTCACAACGTCCGCCAGCAACGCGAATATCCATCAGAAAAGATTCCATCCTCCCAGGTGCCCGAACAGCTCGCTCCACAGAGCCTGGCCTGGAACTGGCCTGGCGTGGATGAAACAATCCTCGAAGCATACGGATTGTTTATGACCCACGCGGCAAGGACCATGTACACTTATTATGGGCTTTTGCATCTGTCAACAAAAAAGGCGTTTCAAAACTTCACCGCCTACAAGTCCATTACGGACGAGTTAGACGCAATGGCTGCGATTGATGATTAATCAAGGGATAAGTCACGCATAAACTCAATCAGGCCACGATCCCTAAAATTAGGGTTTCTTTATACCAATGGCATTAGCAACCAAAGAGATGAGATCGCCAAATTCCTCCACGACCATCAGCTAGACGTCCTCCTCATTCAGGAAACCTTTTTTTATAACCCCACCGCAACGATCCTAAAATTGCCAAGTATCGTATAGTTCGCAACTATAGGTCGCATTGTCACAGCGGTGGTACCCTGATTTACTACAAAAGAAGCTGTACTGCATCCCCTTGATCCCTGCCGCCCCCACTCGCTACTCGAGTACTCAGCCTGTCGGCTAGGTATGACTGGTCATCAACCAATCACCATCATCTCCGCCTATTACCCACCGCCCTCAACCTCGTCTCCCACGCCTGACAACCCCATCGCACTCCTTAACGACTTCACCACCTTCTTTGGCTTGAATGACTCCGTTATCTTAGCGGGTGATCTCAATGCCAAGCATCCCGCTAGAAATTGAAACACCACCAAAGCAGGGTAATGTTAAACCTAGGAGCAACCCTTAACTTTGAAGTGATCACCCCGATGACGCCGACTCACTTCCCACACGATCCCAACCAAAGGCCTGATTTTCTCGTTGCTAAAGAATGTAAACCTCCGTTTTCAATCTATAGAAACGGTACACGAGCTCAATTCCGACCACCGTTCAGTGATCATGCACCTAGGCTGGGGTCAGGTCGATCCCGACCAACCTCCCTCGTCTCAGGTGATCACCGACTAAAGGAAAGTAAGCGAAAGGCTGAAATCCACTACGTCGCCTCACCTAGATAACATCCCCGACCATATGTGTGTGGCGGAAGACCACCGCTGGAAACCACAGCTCTCAACAAGTAGACAAAGTTCACCTCGATATGGTGGATGCTGAAGTCGAACGTAGAGCTTTCCTCCCAACATCCCCTCACCCTAACCGAGCAGGAGTCTCCCAGGGCTCAGTGCTATCCGCCCTAGTCATTACGCTGTTCACCAGCGACATCCCAAAAAGTAAAAAAGCGCAGTTGGCCCTGTTTGCCGACGACACGGCCATTTAGTACACCGATCGCGACATTGACTCTATCGCTCGCACTCTCCAAACTTCTACAAACATCCTAGGCAGATGGTTCAGGAAATGGAGAATCGAGGTAAACCCCGATAAGAGCCAGGCTTCTCTTTACAAAACTTCGGCATAAACCCCGATAGTCCGATCACCATGTATGGCAAGCTGATCTCCTGGGAGAAGCAAACCAAATACGTGGGGGTCATCCTGGATAGCCACCTCACCTTCGCTGAGCACATAAGGCGGGCCCGTTCTCGCGCTGCCTTCGCTCAGAGAAGGCTTCACTTTATCACGACCACGACGTAGCAAATTGTCACTCAGGTGCAAATTGCGACTCTTCACCGCGGTCATCCGTCCCATCATAACGTACGCTTGTGAGGTCTTTGCACACGCAAAGCCTCGTCACCTCCACAGGATGCAGACGCTCCAAAACCGTTTCCTCCGTAAAATAACGGGAGCTCCCTACTATGTCCGCAATGAGACTTTACATGTAGATCTCAAATTGCCCACCATGCAGCAGTTCATAAAACGCATAGCCAAACGTTTTTTCGACACTTCTGTAAAACACCGTAACCACCTTATCGCATCGGCCGCCCGATACGAACCCTCCCGCATCGCCAAGGTTACGCCCGATGACTCCACCACTCCCCTCCAAGAGAGCCGCAAAGAGACCAGCACTTTACGCAAACCACGACCGCCGTCCTTCCACCCTCGCCGCCCATCGCGACGTGCACGTCAAAGTCCACCCCGACCCTAACTCGAGCCAGCTCGCGCCGCTGAGCCTGTAGTTTAATCCGTCCCTAATTAGTAATCCTACTTCGATCCAGCCAGTCCCTAGCTGTCCTCTCCCCAACGACGCCTTAAGCCGAGACCCGTACCTCACAGGGGTTGCCCTTAGCATGTAGTTGCTTAGTTTGTAAGTTTTTAATAAGCCCTGACTGGAGGCTTTGACATTTATATTAAGGCTGCTACAGGCAAATCCTCCTAGGTTGAACTGCGAGAGGCCACTCACAAAAAAAAAACTGGCACGCAAAGGGCATTATGAGGAACACGGGGGGTTTTGGTCAGTAAGAGTCTGACACTCCTTTCCGCTCCACCCAGAGTGGAAGGAGTCATTAGATGATATCCCATCCATAAATGTTGTACGTCTATGTATGTGATTCACTTGGCAAAATACTCTTTTTAATGGATGATGGGAAATCCTTCAAATGCCCTTAGCGTTCCAGGGCCGCGGTACCTCTTTCAAACAATCCTGCAACCTTGGGAACAATAGCAACCGTCCTTGGGCAAGCGCAGGCGCCGGTAGCAGAAGAGTCGTAGGTGGTAAGTGGTATCTATAGTCTATGCTGAATAGAGGAGTGGGTATAACTGCTCAGAGTTCTTCGAAACTAACATATTAACCCATTGTTCCCTTCATTGCATAAAACAAACCGTTATTCACAGCTTTCAAATGAGAAACAAAATACATTGTTACCCTACACATTCCAATGCTCACAAGGTATCTTTTTCAAAGATCTTTTTTTTTAATAGAAACTTAAGCCTTTGGACCCGTGGTATTTAAAACCTGGCGGTACAACAAGACGGTCTGTTAAAATTTGGTACAGACGCCAGCACATCAAGCTACAACAATCTGTCAAATTCATTTAATAGATTTTCAACTTGATGCCAAAGCGTTAGGTTCAATGTTGAATACGAAAATTTTACAGTTTCGGATAGCTTGATGTGCTGGCGTACATAAACGTGCTTTTTAAACGTAAGCTTTTGGAAGTGATTTATCCATAAAAAATAGAAATTGAAAGTTCTGTTTTGTAAGCACTTGAAATACTCGATTTTTTCAAAAATACATCGATTCAAACCATTCAATGAAAACACTGTTGAAAGAATCAAATGGTTTAAATTAAATCTGTAGATTTAATTTAAACCATTTGATTCTTTGACACGCAGCGTACGTATGCATACGTTGAAAGGTCGAATTTTATGGATTAATCTAGCCGCGCCGCCGCCGCCGCCGCTACGCGCCATAGTCTGGCGATATTATTCATAAAGAGCTGTGCGTTGAATTTAATACATACATTATTTTCTGGGAAAACATAAGGACAAGGAGCATCTTTCTAAGTATAGGTTTTTTCTTCCCCCAGTAGCGATACAATTTTTTTGTGATAAATCGACGACATCGACGCTGTGCCGTTCGTCTGTAAGAACCACGAACCACCACGTAACATGTAAAGTGGCGATATTTTTTTTTACTCACCATTTTTTTACCACATGTTGGCGTGATTAATATGTACATAATAGTACCTATATCCATCCTAAAACAATATGGTATTAAGATAGTGGAGCAGATTCGCTCATTCTCCTTTGCCTATGTGACCTTGGCTCTAAATTGTACAAAATTACATAAAGGTCAATGGCATGCATTTATGTACAGCGGCGAGTCCGTGACGATGACGTCACAGTCTCGTCGCCGGCCTCATGGCCGGCGGCGGCGCACGCGCCTCACCCTGTCTCCCCCCAACATGCATTTTAATGTCTTGAGCCGGTGTTTGTTCGTTCCCCCTACTCGAATTAGTTTCACGTCGCACTCGCTCATCGCTGACGTCCCGCGGCGTCCATTAATACACGAAGTGTTCACTCAATTAAGGACGTTTAGGTTAAATAAAATGGTGCTGCGCAAAAGAACAGTTTTCGTGAATTTAAAGTGATAGTGACACAGTATAAAGTGCATTTTCAGAATTTGCGTGGCACTACATTCCTGGCGGTTGGCGAGGGTATTACTTGCGATTTTGCCGCCTACAGGACAACAATCTAAAGGTATCGTTTATTAATAGCACGGGCATGCATGAAAAAGAAGACTTCTTAACTCCTTTTTTTGTTGTTTTTAATGTATTGGATCAAATAGGGGCCTATAGTTCATAACATACGACATTTGTGAAGTGAAAGTCGCAAAACATTTAATTTGTTTTCCCTAATGTTTGATTTATAATATTTTTTCGTATTTTTCTTTTAATTTTCTTTTGCAAAAAAAATATTTGTGATTAGGTACTTAAAATTAAAAAATACGCTAACCGTCTGTTATTATTGACATAAACTCAAGTCTAAGATCTTATATTATGTAGGTAGATATAAAAAATACTACCTTCTGCCAGCGGCTTCGCCCGTGTGAAAGTTGGAAATTCTCTCAAGGAAACATGCTCTCGGTATAAAAAGTATTGTGCATATATGTGCTATTCCCGAATTTCCGAGAAAAAAAAAGAAACTATTATACTATGCCAAATTTCATCCATATCCGTACAGCCGTTCTGCCATGGTCGAGTAAAAAACGTGCATCAATCCTTCCAAACTGCAACCGTAAAAGCGACCCGGCGGCGGCGCGGCGGTGCGTCGCCAATGCTGTGCAACTAATCATAAGCACAAATGTAGTGTTCACTATGATCACTAGTTAAAGGCTTAAGGTTTTAATTGAAAATCAACTTTTTTTTTATATATATTTTAAGGCTCGACCGAGATCTCGGTCTCGGTCTCGGTCTCGGCATTCTCGGCTACAAATCCAACCGAGAAATTTGTCTCGGTTCTCGGCTAATTACAGCCGAGAATCTCGGTCATGACCGAGATTGTAACTTTGTTCGGATCGGCATACAAATTTTACTGTGCGCCACGCGCCGCAGCGCGAAGTCGATTGGTGTAAGTGCGTGAGAAAGCTGATTGTGATTAGTTGAAGTCCCGGCTGGCGAACTGCAGCCGGCCGTCTTCGCCCCATTCGAGCAGTATTTGTAATTGTTTATGTTTACAATAGTAATGAATGGAAGTTTGTTTAAAATATCTAACTGAAAGTGAAGTTAACTCAGCCAAACTTCATATTATCGACACTCTCACTCTCAATAAAAATGTAGGATCAGATTCTCATGAGACGACATGGGCATCTTCAACTAACTCGTCAAACATGGCTGCAACAAATCAATCCAACTTATGGGCAGCTCATGATTCGATAGAGTTGGAAGACGAGCCAATGACCAATGACGAATACAGTTCAAGCTCTGTGATCGAAATAGCGCTAGAAAGCTTCCTTAGAGAGCCAAGACTGCAAAGAAATGCTAATATTTTTGAGTATTGGTTTTCGTCACCTTATAAGGTGCTTAAGCCTGCATCAAATAAGTTTTATCTGCGCCGCCTACTAGCGTAGCAAGTCAACAACTGTTTAGCAAAGCTGGACAATTGTATGACGAGAGGCGACACTCTTTGAAGGGCGAAAATGCCGAATAATTGCTTTTTTATGTTATAATATAATGTTATTTAACTTTGATTATTAAAACAGTTAATTTTGTTAAACAATTAGTAGTGTATTAAAAAGTTAACAGTATTAAAAAAAAAATTCACGCTTTGTCTATTCTCGGTTTCGGCTCTCGGTCTCGGCCGAGAACGAAAAACCCATCTCGGTCGAGCCTTAATATATTTATTTTTATACCTATTTTATTTCTCGCCACAATACACATTAGATTTTATAGGTTTTCCAAGAAACAATAGTACACAAAAAGTATATTGTGGGAGACTGGTGCCTAAACTAGGCTTGGGGCCTGTATTTCAGACCACCAGGTCTCCCCCTTTAGGACATCCATAATATTTTTCTTGTCTATTTATTTAGCAGACAGTGGTCGCGAATAATTGAACAATAACTTTAGATTAATTTAATTGAAAATACATTTATTTTTGTCTTTTGATACCGTGTAAGTAGTTCTGAACACTTTAAACATGTGTTAGTGTTTGATTTTTTAATATTTCATGATGTAGCTCGCTGCTCGACTGGTCGCTCAAGCCCAGTCGTGGTCGTGGCTGCAAACTTGATCGCAGCTTGATCGGAGCTTCTTCGCACAAGGAAGCGACCACGATAACAACTGTCATAGCCGTTTGTGGGCGAGAACCCTAACTGAATACGATAATTTTGGTTTGTAATGGGTACATTTAAACCCTTCATTGGGCGTCACAGACTTTGGAATCTTACACCACTCTAAAGGTGTTTTACCATAAAAGCTGTGCGAGGAGCTTGCGCTTTGCGAAGATGTGTAGCAACGTTGTAAAACGATGTTTTACAGCGTTATTTTTGCTAAACTTATCTGAACTATTTCGATTACTGAAGGTTATTTTTACCCGACTGCCAATGATGGGTTATGTTTTTTTAATTAAAATAAAAAAGTGAAATAATCGAATTTTGTAACATTTTCGAGTTTCGTATTTTTGTGGCTAAAGCTATTCTGTGGAACTTTTAGATGCTCATTGCATTTTGTCGCTGACTGTTCCTACTTATAACCATGAAACGTTAATTATCCATTTTTTTAATATAATTTTTTGGTTTAGTAAGACAGCTTTTTTTGCTGGGGGGTTTGTTGCGCCACTTCTTCTTCCCAGCAAAACCCTAGGAAGTGGTGACGGGCGGGCGTTTTGGAGGACTATCATTATGTAGAACTTTGACGTTCAAAAAGTGCTGGCACTCAGCCTAATTTGAATAAATGACTTTTGATTTCGAGTTTTTGGTTTTGAGCTTTTTGAAGAGACAACCTTAAAAGTGAGTAGGTACGTATAAAATGTATTTACTGGATCTTGCCGTATCTTGTTTGTTTGTTTGTTACCTCTTCACGACTTAATGGCTGAATGGATTTGCATGAAACTAGGCACACAGGTAGACCATGTCCTGGAATAGGTCAAAGGATACTTTTCATTCCAGGAGTAGGTATGCTACCTTAGATTATTTTATTTAAGGAAGCGAGTATCTATCTATATATTCTAATAAGAAAGCTAAATTGTTTGTTTGATCGCGCTGATCTCTGGAACTGCCAGTCGGATTTGGTGAATTGTTTTTGTATGTGATGCCAAAAGTTAGATAGTACTCTGTGTCTCTTTCATAGATACAATTGACTCAGCTGAACGACAACGTCGCTTAGCGAGAATGATAAATCCTTTTCGCTTATTTAACATTGACAGGACAAATCTTTGTGTGATGAGCATGATCGTTTGTTCTGTGTCTGGGTGTAATTTGTCTATAATATGTATTTAGAAATATATAAGAATGTTTATCCGTTGTCTGATTTATTTATTTATTAAAAATTTTGCACAAGTAAAATCACTGTACAAAGGCGGACTTAATGCCTTAGGCATTTTCTACCAGTGGACCTTAGGGTGGTGCAGAGATAACATGGCAGGTGCAACTTAAAAAAAAATAACTAAAACTAGAGAGAAGTAAAATAAAATAAAATTATAAACACATAGATACATACATACACTTAAACAAAGTTATTAAGAAAAAACGAATCCAACGAATTAACGCTGTGATGATTCTACCAACTTCTTGCGAATGTGCTCACGTGCCTTCACCTTAAAGGACAACCGACTTGTTGCCGTCCTGATGTTCAGAGGGAGCCAGGGTTCCCAACCGTCCGGTTTTCGACCGGAATGTTGGGTTTTAGAATGATTCGTTGGGGTCAGGTCGCTAACTTCCGACCGGACGCAATTTGTCCGGTCAGATAGAATTATTGTGGACGCGACACGTTGCCAACGCGCCGGCGACGCGGCAGCGTAGTTGCCGGCACGAGGGGCCCGCGGGCGGCGCGGTGCGCCCCGCGTGGTATCATTTCGTTCAGTATATCCTCTGTATTCCTGTGTAACGCCCACGTGCGTCTGTGCGTGTGATAGTGATTCATTAACCTTTTGCGTGTCTTAACAGATTTTTATCGTCCAATCCTGACCAAGCCCTTATGTGTAACTGTCCGACTTAAGACATTTGGAGCATTTTTTCTTATGTCGAACTGTGTAACTTAAGACACGCAAAAGGTTAACTGCCAATATGAGTGATACTCCCCCAAAAGTTAAAAAACGGTATTGTTGTTTTCACGACGAATGGCTAACCAACGAAAGTTTTTCGCAGTGGCTTACCAAAGAAGACGATACAACGGCTTCTTGTAAAATGTGTAGCACCTCATTTACTGTTAAACACGATGGGGTGAAAGCTGTTAAACACCATCAGCAAACCGAGGGACATGCTCGAAAGTGCCAATCAGCCAGTCATTCGTCGCTTCTGAGTAAATTTTTCATTAAGATTGGTACTGCAGAAGAAGAAAACGTCGCGTTTGCTGAGCTGGCATTAACCTATCACGGTTTAAAGCATCATCATAGCTATTTATCGCAAGATTGTGGAAATAAGCTTTTACCACGTATATTGCCAGACTCTAAAATCGCTCCCAAAATTCATTGCGGTCGTACAAAGGCCGAAGCGATCGTTGAAAATGTACTCGCACCTCACGCACTATCGTTGGTTCTAAAAGACGTAGACCAAGCGCCGTATTCGATAGCTCTCTCCTAAGCCCTCAATTAAGGACGTTTAGGTTAAATAAAATGGTGCTGCGCAAAAGAACAGTTTTCGTGAATTTAAAGTGATAGTGACACAGTATAAAGTGCATTTTCAGAATTTGCGTGGCACTACATTCCTGGCGGTTGGCGAGGGTATTACTTGCGATTTTGCCGCCTACAGGACAACAATCTAAAGGTATCGTTTATTAATAGCACGGGCATGCATGAAAAAGAAGACTTCTTAACTCCTTTTTTTGTTGTTTTTAATGTATTGGATCAAATAGGGGCCTATAGTTCATAACATACGACATTTGTGAAGTGAAAGTCGCAAAACATTTAATTTGTTTTCCCTAATGTTTGATTTATAATATTTTTTCGTATTTTTCTTTTAATTTTCTTTTGCAAAAAAAATATTTGTGATTAGGTACTTAAAATTAAAAAATACGCTAACCGTCTGTTATTATTGACATAAACTCAAGTCTAAGATCTTATATTATGTAGGTAGATATAAAAAATACTACCTTCTGCCAGCGGCTTCGCCCGTGTGAAAGTTGGAAATTCTCTCAAGGAAACATGCTCTCGGTATAAAAAGTATTGTGCATATATGTGCTATTCCCGAATTTCCGAGAAAAAAAAAGAAACTATTATACTATGCCAAATTTCATCCATATCCGTACAGCCGTTCTGCCATGGTCGAGTAAAAAACGTGCATCAATCCTTCCAAACTGCAACCGTAAAAGCGACCCGGCGGCGGCGCGGCGGTGCGTCGCCAATGCTGTGCAACTAATCATAAGCACAAATGTAGTGTTCACTATGATCACTAGTTAAAGGCTTAAGGTTTTAATTGAAAATCAACTTTTTTTTTATATATATTTTAAGGCTCGACCGAGATCTCGGTCTCGGTCTCGGTCTCGGCATTCTCGGCTACAAATCCAACCGAGAAATTTGTCTCGGTTCTCGGCTAATTACAGCCGAGAATCTCGGTCATGACCGAGATTGTAACTTTGTTCGGATCGGCATACAAATTTTACTGTGCGCCACGCGCCGCAGCGCGAAGTCGATTGGTGTAAGTGCGTGAGAAAGCTGATTGTGATTAGTTGAAGTCCCGGCTGGCGAACTGCAGCCGGCCGTCTTCGCCCCATTCGAGCAGTATTTGTAATTGTTTATGTTTACAATAGTAATGAATGGAAGTTTGTTTAAAATATCTAACTGAAAGTGAAGTTAACTCAGCCAAACTTCATATTATCGACACTCTCACTCTCAATAAAAATGTAGGATCAGATTCTCATGAGACGACATGGGCATCTTCAACTAACTCGTCAAACATGGCTGCAACAAATCAATCCAACTTATGGGCAGCTCATGATTCGATAGAGTTGGAAGACGAGCCAATGACCAATGACGAATACAGTTCAAGCTCTGTGATCGAAATAGCGCTAGAAAGCTTCCTTAGAGAGCCAAGACTGCAAAGAAATGCTAATATTTTTGAGTATTGGTTTTCGTCACCTTATAAGGTGCTTAAGCCTGCATCAAATAAGTTTTATCTGCGCCGCCTACTAGCGTAGCAAGTCAACAACTGTTTAGCAAAGCTGGACAATTGTATGACGAGAGGCGACACTCTTTGAAGGGCGAAAATGCCGAATAATTGCTTTTTTATGTTATAATATAATGTTATTTAACTTTGATTATTAAAACAGTTAATTTTGTTAAACAATTAGTAGTGTATTAAAAAGTTAACAGTATTAAAAAAAAAATTCACGCTTTGTCTATTCTCGGTTTCGGCTCTCGGTCTCGGCCGAGAACGAAAAACCCATCTCGGTCGAGCCTTAATATATTTATTTTTATACCTATTTTATTTCTCGCCACAATACACATTAGATTTTATAGGTTTTCCAAGAAACAATAGTACACAAAAAGTATATTGTGGGAGACTGGTGCCTAAACTAGGCTTGGGGCCTGTATTTCAGACCACCAGGTCTCCCCCTTTAGGACATCCATAATATTTTTCTTGTCTATTTATTTAGCAGACAGTGGTCGCGAATAATTGAACAATAACTTTAGATTAATTTAATTGAAAATACATTTATTTTTGTCTTTTGATACCGTGTAAGTAGTTCTGAACACTTTAAACATGTGTTAGTGTTTGATTTTTTAATATTTCATGATGTAGCTCGCTGCTCGACTGGTCGCTCAAGCCCAGTCGTGGTCGTGGCTGCAAACTTGATCGCAGCTTGATCGGAGCTTCTTCGCACAAGGAAGCGACCACGATAACAACTGTCATAGCCGTTTGTGGGCGAGAACCCTAACTGAATACGATAATTTTGGTTTGTAATGGGTACATTTAAACCCTTCATTGGGCGTCACAGACTTTGGAATCTTACACCACTCTAAAGGTGTTTTACCATAAAAGCTGTGCGAGGAGCTTGCGCTTTGCGAAGATGTGTAGCAACGTTGTAAAACGATGTTTTACAGCGTTATTTTTGCTAAACTTATCTGAACTATTTCGATTACTGAAGGTTATTTTTACCCGACTGCCAATGATGGGTTATGTTTTTTTAATTAAAATAAAAAAGTGAAATAATCGAATTTTGTAACATTTTCGAGTTTCGTATTTTTGTGGCTAAAGCTATTCTGTGGAACTTTTAGATGCTCATTGCATTTTGTCGCTGACTGTTCCTACTTATAACCATGAAACGTTAATTATCCATTTTTTTAATATAATTTTTTGGTTTAGTAAGACAGCTTTTTTTGCTGGGGGGTTTGTTGCGCCACTTCTTCTTCCCAGCAAAACCCTAGGAAGTGGTGACGGGCGGGCGTTTTGGAGGACTATCATTATGTAGAACTTTGACGTTCAAAAAGTGCTGGCACTCAGCCTAATTTGAATAAATGACTTTTGATTTCGAGTTTTTGGTTTTGAGCTTTTTGAAGAGACAACCTTAAAAGTGAGTAGGTACGTATAAAATGTATTTACTGGATCTTGCCGTATCTTGTTTGTTTGTTTGTTACCTCTTCACGACTTAATGGCTGAATGGATTTGCATGAAACTAGGCACACAGGTAGACCATGTCCTGGAATAGGTCAAAGGATACTTTTCATTCCAGGAGTAGGTATGCTACCTTAGATTATTTTATTTAAGGAAGCGAGTATCTATCTATATATTCTAATAAGAAAGCTAAATTGTTTGTTTGATCGCGCTGATCTCTGGAACTGCCAGTCGGATTTGGTGAATTGTTTTTGTATGTGATGCCAAAAGTTAGATAGTACTCTGTGTCTCTTTCATAGATACAATTGACTCAGCTGAACGACAACGTCGCTTAGCGAGAATGATAAATCCTTTTCGCTTATTTAACATTGACAGGACAAATCTTTGTGTGATGAGCATGATCGTTTGTTCTGTGTCTGGGTGTAATTTGTCTATAATATGTATTTAGAAATATATAAGAATGTTTATCCGTTGTCTGATTTATTTATTTATTAAAAATTTTGCACAAGTAAAATCACTGTACAAAGGCGGACTTAATGCCTTAGGCATTTTCTACCAGTGGACCTTAGGGTGGTGCAGAGATAACATGGCAGGTGCAACTTAAAAAAAAATAACTAAAACTAGAGAGAAGTAAAATAAAATAAAATTATAAACACATAGATACATACATACACTTAAACAAAGTTATTAAGAAAAAACGAATCCAACGAATTAACGCTGTGATGATTCTACCAACTTCTTGCGAATGTGCTCACGTGCCTTCACCTTAAAGGACAACCGACTTGTTGCCGTCCTGATGTTCAGAGGGAGCCAGGGTTCCCAACCGTCCGGTTTTCGACCGGAATGTTGGGTTTTAGAATGATTCGTTGGGGTCAGGTCGCTAACTTCCGACCGGACGCAATTTGTCCGGTCAGATAGAATTATTGTGGACGCGACACGTTGCCAACGCGCCGGCGACGCGGCAGCGTAGTTGCCGGCACGAGGGGCCCGCGGGCGGCGCGGTGCGCCCCGCGTGGTATCATTTCGTTCAGTATATCCTCTGTATTCCTGTGTAACGCCCACGTGCGTCTGTGCGTGTGATAGTGATTCATTAACCTTTTGCGTGTCTTAACAGATTTTTATCGTCCAATCCTGACCAAGCCCTTATGTGTAACTGTCCGACTTAAGACATTTGGAGCATTTTTTCTTATGTCGAACTGTGTAACTTAAGACACGCAAAAGGTTAACTGCCAATATGAGTGATACTCCCCCAAAAGTTAAAAAACGGTATTGTTGTTTTCACGACGAATGGCTAACCAACGAAAGTTTTTCGCAGTGGCTTACCAAAGAAGACGATACAACGGCTTCTTGTAAAATGTGTAGCACCTCATTTACTGTTAAACACGATGGGGTGAAAGCTGTTAAACACCATCAGCAAACCGAGGGACATGCTCGAAAGTGCCAATCAGCCAGTCATTCGTCGCTTCTGAGTAAATTTTTCATTAAGATTGGTACTGCAGAAGAAGAAAACGTCGCGTTTGCTGAGCTGGCATTAACCTATCACGGTTTAAAGCATCATCATAGCTATTTATCGCAAGATTGTGGAAATAAGCTTTTACCACGTATATTGCCAGACTCTAAAATCGCTCCCAAAATTCATTGCGGTCGTACAAAGGCCGAAGCGATCGTTGAAAATGTACTCGCACCTCACGCACTATCGTTGGTTCTAAAAGACGTAGACCAAGCGCCGTATTCGATAGCTCTCTCCTAAGCCCTCAATTAAGGACGTTTAGGTTAAATAAAATGGTGCTGCGCAAAAGAACAGTTTTCGTGAATTTAAAGTGATAGTGACACAGTATAAAGTGCATTTTCAGAATTTGCGTGGCACTACATTCCTGGCGGTTGGCGAGGGTATTACTTGCGATTTTGCCGCCTACAGGACAACAATCTAAAGGTATCGTTTATTAATAGCACGGGCATGCATGAAAAAGAAGACTTCTTAACTCCTTTTTTTGTTGTTTTTAATGTATTGGATCAAATAGGGGCCTATAGTTCATAACATACGACATTTGTGAAGTGAAAGTCGCAAAACATTTAATTTGTTTTCCCTAATGTTTGATTTATAATATTTTTTCGTATTTTTCTTTTAATTTTCTTTTGCAAAAAAAATATTTGTGATTAGGTACTTAAAATTAAAAAATACGCTAACCGTCTGTTATTATTGACATAAACTCAAGTCTAAGATCTTATATTATGTAGGTAGATATAAAAAATACTACCTTCTGCCAGCGGCTTCGCCCGTGTGAAAGTTGGAAATTCTCTCAAGGAAACATGCTCTCGGTATAAAAAGTATTGTGCATATATGTGCTATTCCCGAATTTCCGAGAAAAAAAAAGAAACTATTATACTATGCCAAATTTCATCCATATCCGTACAGCCGTTCTGCCATGGTCGAGTAAAAAACGTGCATCAATCCTTCCAAACTGCAACCGTAAAAGCGACCCGGCGGCGGCGCGGCGGTGCGTCGCCAATGCTGTGCAACTAATCATAAGCACAAATGTAGTGTTCACTATGATCACTAGTTAAAGGCTTAAGGTTTTAATTGAAAATCAACTTTTTTTTTATATATATTTTAAGGCTCGACCGAGATCTCGGTCTCGGTCTCGGTCTCGGCATTCTCGGCTACAAATCCAACCGAGAAATTTGTCTCGGTTCTCGGCTAATTACAGCCGAGAATCTCGGTCATGACCGAGATTGTAACTTTGTTCGGATCGGCATACAAATTTTACTGTGCGCCACGCGCCGCAGCGCGAAGTCGATTGGTGTAAGTGCGTGAGAAAGCTGATTGTGATTAGTTGAAGTCCCGGCTGGCGAACTGCAGCCGGCCGTCTTCGCCCCATTCGAGCAGTATTTGTAATTGTTTATGTTTACAATAGTAATGAATGGAAGTTTGTTTAAAATATCTAACTGAAAGTGAAGTTAACTCAGCCAAACTTCATATTATCGACACTCTCACTCTCAATAAAAATGTAGGATCAGATTCTCATGAGACGACATGGGCATCTTCAACTAACTCGTCAAACATGGCTGCAACAAATCAATCCAACTTATGGGCAGCTCATGATTCGATAGAGTTGGAAGACGAGCCAATGACCAATGACGAATACAGTTCAAGCTCTGTGATCGAAATAGCGCTAGAAAGCTTCCTTAGAGAGCCAAGACTGCAAAGAAATGCTAATATTTTTGAGTATTGGTTTTCGTCACCTTATAAGGTGCTTAAGCCTGCATCAAATAAGTTTTATCTGCGCCGCCTACTAGCGTAGCAAGTCAACAACTGTTTAGCAAAGCTGGACAATTGTATGACGAGAGGCGACACTCTTTGAAGGGCGAAAATGCCGAATAATTGCTTTTTTATGTTATAATATAATGTTATTTAACTTTGATTATTAAAACAGTTAATTTTGTTAAACAATTAGTAGTGTATTAAAAAGTTAACAGTATTAAAAAAAAAATTCACGCTTTGTCTATTCTCGGTTTCGGCTCTCGGTCTCGGCCGAGAACGAAAAACCCATCTCGGTCGAGCCTTAATATATTTATTTTTATACCTATTTTATTTCTCGCCACAATACACATTAGATTTTATAGGTTTTCCAAGAAACAATAGTACACAAAAAGTATATTGTGGGAGACTGGTGCCTAAACTAGGCTTGGGGCCTGTATTTCAGACCACCAGGTCTCCCCCTTTAGGACATCCATAATATTTTTCTTGTCTATTTATTTAGCAGACAGTGGTCGCGAATAATTGAACAATAACTTTAGATTAATTTAATTGAAAATACATTTATTTTTGTCTTTTGATACCGTGTAAGTAGTTCTGAACACTTTAAACATGTGTTAGTGTTTGATTTTTTAATATTTCATGATGTAGCTCGCTGCTCGACTGGTCGCTCAAGCCCAGTCGTGGTCGTGGCTGCAAACTTGATCGCAGCTTGATCGGAGCTTCTTCGCACAAGGAAGCGACCACGATAACAACTGTCATAGCCGTTTGTGGGCGAGAACCCTAACTGAATACGATAATTTTGGTTTGTAATGGGTACATTTAAACCCTTCATTGGGCGTCACAGACTTTGGAATCTTACACCACTCTAAAGGTGTTTTACCATAAAAGCTGTGCGAGGAGCTTGCGCTTTGCGAAGATGTGTAGCAACGTTGTAAAACGATGTTTTACAGCGTTATTTTTGCTAAACTTATCTGAACTATTTCGATTACTGAAGGTTATTTTTACCCGACTGCCAATGATGGGTTATGTTTTTTTAATTAAAATAAAAAAGTGAAATAATCGAATTTTGTAACATTTTCGAGTTTCGTATTTTTGTGGCTAAAGCTATTCTGTGGAACTTTTAGATGCTCATTGCATTTTGTCGCTGACTGTTCCTACTTATAACCATGAAACGTTAATTATCCATTTTTTTAATATAATTTTTTGGTTTAGTAAGACAGCTTTTTTTGCTGGGGGGTTTGTTGCGCCACTTCTTCTTCCCAGCAAAACCCTAGGAAGTGGTGACGGGCGGGCGTTTTGGAGGACTATCATTATGTAGAACTTTGACGTTCAAAAAGTGCTGGCACTCAGCCTAATTTGAATAAATGACTTTTGATTTCGAGTTTTTGGTTTTGAGCTTTTTGAAGAGACAACCTTAAAAGTGAGTAGGTACGTATAAAATGTATTTACTGGATCTTGCCGTATCTTGTTTGTTTGTTTGTTACCTCTTCACGACTTAATGGCTGAATGGATTTGCATGAAACTAGGCACACAGGTAGACCATGTCCTGGAATAGGTCAAAGGATACTTTTCATTCCAGGAGTAGGTATGCTACCTTAGATTATTTTATTTAAGGAAGCGAGTATCTATCTATATATTCTAATAAGAAAGCTAAATTGTTTGTTTGATCGCGCTGATCTCTGGAACTGCCAGTCGGATTTGGTGAATTGTTTTTGTATGTGATGCCAAAAGTTAGATAGTACTCTGTGTCTCTTTCATAGATACAATTGACTCAGCTGAACGACAACGTCGCTTAGCGAGAATGATAAATCCTTTTCGCTTATTTAACATTGACAGGACAAATCTTTGTGTGATGAGCATGATCGTTTGTTCTGTGTCTGGGTGTAATTTGTCTATAATATGTATTTAGAAATATATAAGAATGTTTATCCGTTGTCTGATTTATTTATTTATTAAAAATTTTGCACAAGTAAAATCACTGTACAAAGGCGGACTTAATGCCTTAGGCATTTTCTACCAGTGGACCTTAGGGTGGTGCAGAGATAACATGGCAGGTGCAACTTAAAAAAAAATAACTAAAACTAGAGAGAAGTAAAATAAAATAAAATTATAAACACATAGATACATACATACACTTAAACAAAGTTATTAAGAAAAAACGAATCCAACGAATTAACGCTGTGATGATTCTACCAACTTCTTGCGAATGTGCTCACGTGCCTTCACCTTAAAGGACAACCGACTTGTTGCCGTCCTGATGTTCAGAGGGAGCCAGGGTTCCCAACCGTCCGGTTTTCGACCGGAATGTTGGGTTTTAGAATGATTCGTTGGGGTCAGGTCGCTAACTTCCGACCGGACGCAATTTGTCCGGTCAGATAGAATTATTGTGGACGCGACACGTTGCCAACGCGCCGGCGACGCGGCAGCGTAGTTGCCGGCACGAGGGGCCCGCGGGCGGCGCGGTGCGCCCCGCGTGGTATCATTTCGTTCAGTATATCCTCTGTATTCCTGTGTAACGCCCACGTGCGTCTGTGCGTGTGATAGTGATTCATTAACCTTTTGCGTGTCTTAACAGATTTTTATCGTCCAATCCTGACCAAGCCCTTATGTGTAACTGTCCGACTTAAGACATTTGGAGCATTTTTTCTTATGTCGAACTGTGTAACTTAAGACACGCAAAAGGTTAACTGCCAATATGAGTGATACTCCCCCAAAAGTTAAAAAACGGTATTGTTGTTTTCACGACGAATGGCTAACCAACGAAAGTTTTTCGCAGTGGCTTACCAAAGAAGACGATACAACGGCTTCTTGTAAAATGTGTAGCACCTCATTTACTGTTAAACACGATGGGGTGAAAGCTGTTAAACACCATCAGCAAACCGAGGGACATGCTCGAAAGTGCCAATCAGCCAGTCATTCGTCGCTTCTGAGTAAATTTTTCATTAAGATTGGTACTGCAGAAGAAGAAAACGTCGCGTTTGCTGAGCTGGCATTAACCTATCACGGTTTAAAGCATCATCATAGCTATTTATCGCAAGATTGTGGAAATAAGCTTTTACCACGTATATTGCCAGACTCTAAAATCGCTCCCAAAATTCATTGCGGTCGTACAAAGGCCGAAGCGATCGTTGAAAATGTACTCGCACCTCACGCACTATCGTTGGTTCTAAAAGACGTAGACCAAGCGCCGTATTCGATAGCTTGCGACGCTTCAAATAAGGGCAACTGCAAGTTATATCCTGTTGTAATTCAGTTCTTCAGTGCAGACAAAGGTACGACATCTTCTATCATCGACTTCTACGAAGATTCAGATGAGACTTCCGCTGCCATAGCCGAAAATATGATAGTTTAGTAGTTTCGTATGGAGCTGATAATTGTTCGGTAAACTATGGTAAAAACAAATCTGTATTTGTCAACCTAAAGAATACGTTGAATCTATCAGAACTTGTGGCTGGACATTGTCAGATGCATATTTTGCATAACACCGCTAAGTTTGCACTAAAAATGCTGTCTTATGACGTTGAATCATTCGTCATAAAAGTGTTCAATGAGTTTTCATCAAGTGCGAAGAAGTTGGCGCACTTCAAGCAAATATTCGACTTTTTAGAAGTGGAATACAAAAATTTACTCCGTCATGTTCCGACCAGATTCTGCACTCTGTTCCCTGCCGTAGATAGACTATTGTTAGACTGGCCGGCGGTAAAAACATACTTCTTAGAGCAAGGAAAAGACGAAGTCAATCCTCTGATCTGGAGTTTCCTTTTTCAAGAATCGGCGGCGGGAGATAATCTTCATCAGCTTTCTAAGGAACTGTCGCTCCCGGAAATATATTTTGTCCACAACATAATGGGACTCATAACCAAGTATATAAATATCATACAAAGTAACTATGTCCAAATAACAGAAGTGTACACGATCTTCGAAAACTTACGAAGTGAAATCGCCACCAGAAAAGATAAACAATTCTACGGATTCAGGATACAGCAATCACTGTCGATACTTTCACCCGGAGATCGCATAAAGTTTATAGATGAAGCGCAGAATGTGTATGACCGAATATTACAATATTTGACGAAGTGGTTTGATTTCAGTGACACTTCTTTTTATAAACTGTGTACTCCATTCAATTTGAATGAAGAGCTGGAATTCACGGACGTAGTCACGCTTGCGGAGAAGCTAGGTGTTAAATTTGATGGCGACCAACTATTCTCAGAAATTTGTTTGCTGAATAAAGTAGTTCAGGAGCTAAATCACAACCAAAAATCCGAAGAACCTGGACCTAGTACTAGAACTAGCAAGGACCAACGGAGTCAGGAAACAAAATTTGCCCTAAATCTTCTTACAATCGTTCAGACTATATTGCGGTTCCCCTTCAAATGCGTTTGTAGAACGCATTTTTAGCGTCATGAAAAATATTTGGCAGGACGAAAGAAATCGTCTGAAAGTTGAAATGGTGAAGGCGGAATTGATAGTGATGTACAACTATAACATAACCTGTTCAGCGTTTGAAGAATTTCTAAGAACAGATGCAGGAAAATTACTTGTCAAAAATGTTAAAAGCGAGAGCAAGTACAATTTTAAGAAAAAATAATTTTCCTACACCTTATGTTTTTTTACCTAGCTGTTAAGTTAATACCTACATGTGTGTTTTTCTTAATAAACCTCTTTGATTGATACTTGACGTGTTTTTTATTTTATTTAGCATAATGACCAGAATAAATTTGTTGTCCGGTTATGGCGGCAGAAAAGTTGGCAACCCTGGAGGGAGCGCATTCCAAAGGAAAATTGCTTGAACAATGAAAGAGGAGCGGATAAACCCAGAGCGGTGAGAGGGACATCGTAGAAGGCGATTATTGGTAGAGCGAAGATTTTTACTGTGGGCAGAACAAATGAATTGAATTTGTGAAGTTACATAAGAGGGAGACGAAGGATTATTAAAAAAGAAAACAGACTAGTTAAGGCCCTCAGCGCTCTCCGCTGACGAATGGGCAACCATTTTAATAGTGAGCGATGCGCGGATACATGATCATACTTACGGAGATTGAAGACAAATGGAATGCAGTTATTTAGAAGGCGGTCAAGTTTATTGAGGAGATCTGCATTCAGGTCGTAGTAGCACACATCACCATAGTCAATCATGGGGAAAATTAGGGACTGTACTAGCATTGCCTTTATGTGAGCTGATTTCCTTAGCACAGGCTCTGCCTAGTTTGGGATCGGATGACCGTGTGTGTGTTGTCCCAAGATATTATTATTATTGATCAGAGGATTCAGAGGCCTTTTTTTTTAAGGGCGGGAAATCATCAAATGACTTCTTCCGTTCTGGGTGGAACGGAAGGGTGTGTCAGACTCTTACTAACTAAAACCCATCCGTGTTCCTTCTAAAGCCTTTGGCATTCCAGTTCCGCGGTGGCTCTTTCGAACAAATTCCGCAACCCTGGCATGCTCTGGCCCTAGCGGGCCCCGTCTTCTATGCTGACATCTCTTTGAGGCGCACGTGGAACATAACGCGTCATCGACCCGGGCCTGGTGGTGATCGAAATGTTGAATCTCATTCGCTTATTTAACATTGATCAGAGGATTCAGAGGGCCTAGCACGAACAGTATCATTACAGTACAGTATCGTTAACGTTAGTGACTTTTGAGTTTAAACTATAAACTACAACCCTTTAGTATTTTGGTTTAGTTTTATGTGACTTTCACAATTTGTATCATACAAAATTTGATTATAGGGAAATTATTTATTTATTTACCAACAGTTGTTACAGATATTATACATATAAGTAAATGTGTCTTAAAAAAATAAAGTAAATTATACAAAGTAAGTCGTTTTCAACCGACTTCCAAAAGAAGGAGGTTATATTGGCACCAAATCAGAATCTGATGATGGGATCCTAGGGAAATCCAGGGCAACCCTCAAATTTTAAAGGCACATATAATGTTTTTCATATACTTTCTAACGCAATTCAGATAATTGTGCCTGGTAATCAACGTCTCATTTTGCTGAGCTGATGATGGAAGGTATAAGTTAGGATCTGATGCTGGGATCCCAGGACATATGTTTGATCAGCGATATTCTCTCCAATTGTCAAACGATTTGGATGATTCTTTTTTGTTTGAAAGAGTATTTTTTCAAACTGGCTCCATTTGGTGAAGATCTGATGAAGGATTTCGGCGGTATGCAACTGAACTCTTCAATAAATGATAGCAAATCTCCCGAGATTGCTGGAATTGCATGTCTGGTTATTGATTACACCAGTTCATAACATAACATCACGCCGGTACGCTGTGAAGGACTACGCAGGTGCAATCAAGTCAACCTGAATTAACATGTTTTTGGGGTTATCAATTGGGCATAACTTTATTATTCATTAACCGATCTTGATGATTCTTTTCGCATTAGGTTTAGTTATAGCTATATTGCATTTGCACTGTACTGTGAACTTTAAAGGTAAACCAGTGACCTCCCCAACTTAAAATCAGTAAAAAGTAGTACCAAAGCAAAGTAGATATTTAACTATGAGCTGGTGTGGACTTGGACTGCGAAGGCACTCAAAGAAACTCCTTAACGGCAAATAGTACAACCACTCATTATGGGAATAATATCACTTAGTTGTGGGGTATTATCACTAAAAAGTGGAAAATAAAAAACTTTTTTACAAAAAAAAAACCGACTTCCAAATAAAAAACACTACAACGTATAAAATAACTTTAATTTCGGAAGTCGGTGTCAACAAAACGAAAAATCAAACAAAAAAACGCCGACTTCCGAAATTAAAGTTATTTTATACTTTGTAGTGTTTTTTATTTGGAAGTCGGTTTTTTTTAACAATATTTTCATGATGTTTAAGCTGGGATACCGAAAATTCCCCAGTTTGTAGAACTACCCATTTATTACAATCGGTGTCCCGTGACATACAGGGTGTCCCAAAACTCAACGTCAAGCCGAAACGGGGTGACAGGATTGATCATAACCATCACGAGAAAAATCTGAAAAAAAATCTATCCCATGCAGTTTAAAAATTATGGACATTTTAAGAAAAACCTATAAATTTGATCAAACTGTACCATTTTTCGGTTATTGTGGTTATTCTTTTTTATTTTTGTTCATTTGAACTTTGGAAACGTAATCCTAAATAACATTTCTAGAATCCCAATAAAAAATAATGACACAATTGCCTCAAGTTTCCGAGAATTGAGACTATTTGTTAAACTACGAATTTAAAATTTTCAAGATTCGTCGACTTTGACAGGCCCTCCTATAAAAAAAATGTACTAGAGTGCCTTGGCAAGTGGCATTAAAAGTTGGCGCATTTAATCAGAATTCTAAAATGGTACAATACTTGTTAGTTCCATACAATAGAAAAGAGTAAAAAAAATAAAAACTCAAGTAACCCGATTTTTGCTATCTCATTTTACTCAGTTAAAATGTTTTTAATTCACACAAGCTCTAGGTAGGTTCTTAATTTTAAGACAAAATGATGAGAGAGATGGATAATGGGTATGTTCGCCATGAGTGAGCGAGACAGATAGTGACGCCACTTTTACCAAAGTGAAAAAAAGTTAGTAAAATTAGTAAAATAATTAATACGAATACGAACGTGCGCAGTAGACGAATGAGCGAAACGTACTAACTGGTTGGTGTCGGACTGGTAGCGTAGCCATTTGCTTGGCTGAAACTAGTGCGAATGAAACAGATAGATGCCATAGCATCTATCTGTTTCATTCGCACTCGTTTAAACGACGCATCTCCGTCTCAATGCGTGGCGTCACTATCTGTCTCGCTCACTCATGGCAAACATACCCATTATCCATCTCTCTCATCATTTTGCCTTAAAATTAAGAACCTACCTAGAGCTTGTGCGAATTAAAAACATTTTAACTGAGTAAAATCTGATAGCAAAAATCGGGTTACTTGAGGTTTTAATTTTTTTACTCTTTTCTATTGTATGGAACTAACAAGTATTGTACCATTTTAGAATTCTGATTAAATGCGCCAACTTTTAATGCTACTTGCCAAGGCACTCTAGTACATTTTTTTTATAGGAGGGCCTGTCAAAGTCGACGAATCTTGAAAATTTTAAATTCGTAGTTTAACAAATAGTCTCAATTCTCGGGAACTTGAGGCAATTGTGTCATTATTTTTTATTGGGATTCTAGAAATGTTATTTAGGATTACGTTTCTAAAGTTCAAATGAACAAAAATAAAAAATAATAACCACAATAACCGAAAAATGGTACAGTTTGATCAAATTTCTAGGTTTTTCTTAAAATGCCCATAATTTTCAAACTGCATGGGATAGATTTTTTTTCAGATTTTTCTCGTGATGGTTATGATCAATCCTGTCACCCCGTTTCGGCTTGACGTTGAGTTTTGGGACACCCTTATAATAGGTATATGAAGCAGTCAAAACTCATTACCAGACAAAAGTACTTTTGACTGTTCACGTCAATAGTACTTTTGACTGAAAATATAGTCAAAACTAGTTTTGCCCGTAGTTTTGACTGACTAATTTCGTTAAAATTAATGTGGTCGACATAAATGACAAAAAATCGCACAAATATAGTTTTTTAAGGGTACATAAATTTGAACGTCGAAAATTAAAATACCTACGGGTGAAATATCATTGTTGTTAAAATGTCTAATATATGTACTTTTCATTCGGGCCCGGTCGACTATTTCTGGGTGGTTTAAAAAAAAACCGCGATGGGGATGGCAGGGTCTTTCAGATCCGCTATCCCCTTCTAACCTAACCTGTCCGAGTCAGGGTGCCCCAAGTCCCAAGCTCGTAAACATTCGTTATAAAATTTTTGGTTTTATGGTCGTTCGCTATTCAAGTTTTCGATGTTTTGAACATTGATATTTTACCCGTAAGTATTTTAACTTTCGACGTTCAAGTATGTACCCTCCCGGCATTTAATTGTACAGCTAGGCAAATGCCTTATAACATGATTGTTTAATGACTGGCCTAGCCAATAAGCGGAACATAGGGCACAGGGAGCTTAGGGCAACCCGACACGGAGAGGTTATGTTAGGCTATGATGTAATTGCCGGGGATTGCGGAAGTCGCATACGTTTCCGCGATTCCCGGCGTAGGTGGGAGATGGAACACCAGGGTGGTTTTAGTCAGTAAGAGTCTGACAGACAAAGGGTGGAGGATTTCCATGAGGATTTCCCCCCGACATAAAAAAAAAGGCTATGATGTAATTAGGACTGGCAAATATTCGACAAATTTAGGTATTCGAATATTTTTGGTAATGATTATTTGAATATTATTCGACATATTGTGAAATCTGGAATCGGGGTTTTAAGCGGTTATCCTACTGAAATCCTCGTGAAATGAAATATATTTATTTTAATTAAGAGATGATCATTTATTGGCGATAAAGTAATTATAAATACTCTAGCAGCAGTGGTATAGAGTATTTTTTAGATAATATTAACTAAACTTTTTAATTTTGGACACAACAAATATCGCATTTAAATTTTAAAAGAAAAAATACGTATATAATAACATGACATTATATTAAAATATCATGAACACACACAGAAATTGAAAGATCGGTGGCATTAAAAAAAGAAGCATAAAATAATAGTTTTTTTTTTTAAATTTGGAAATTTCTCCTGTATCGTGGGTGCGTTTACAAATATACAAACTCACGTACATAAACAGCCAGACCCGGAACAACTATCTGTAGGCCATACAAATATTTATTCCGTGCGAGAATCGAACCCGCGACATGCAGCGCAGCAGCCAATCGCTCAACCACTGCGCCAACCGTGTCACACCTGTGGTCATACTCCTAATTTGACGTCCTCTAGGGAGCATCTTAGGTGATTGCATAAATATTTACTCGAAGAAAAAGCTCTCACGACACTAGTTGGGGGTACGCAAAGCAAAAAATTATAGACCTGTTCCAAGTTCTTCTTTATCCGATAGATTTGAGGTTAATGTAGATGACACTCATGAAATAGTGTGAGTAATTATTTTTTCAGCTGTTTCTTGAGACTTTTGCTAGTATCTATAGTTTTACATATTCTCATATGGACTGACAAATTCTCATATCGATCAAAGGCACATTATCCTCTTCCTCGTCTGAATTGCAACTTTTACTGCTAAAATATTTATTAATTTCAACAATGGTTTTTGCAATAACATCATTTCCCGGAGTTGTAAAAACACTTATGGGTATCTCGGTATAATACTTTTATTTGTTAATTCAGATGATTTAAAAATATGCGAATTTTACTTACATTACTATTCGAATATTAAAGCTTGCAAGCCCTACATGTAATGTTGACTGATGCTCTAGTGATAAGTGATAGTTTTGACTAAAAGCGTTATTTAAAATCACTTCTGACCACATATTGTCAGTTGAAATTACTATTGACTACAAATTTTCTGACAAAACTACTTTTGACCATCGTGTTCAGTCAAAAGTAGTTTTGGCTGATTTTTTCAGTTTAAGCACCTTTGACCGATTAAGCCTTTTGACTGTAACAAATGACAGGACGTGCCGAGATTTGTAAGAGTAGCGCAAAATCTAATTGAAAACGGTCTAGCCATATAAATAATGATTAAGGTATCTGATGTATTGTATTATATGTTTAATATGTACCTAAGTTATAACATCGCCTTGGATGTATCTGTAAAGGTGTTATAATAATGAATGAATAATAAAATAAAAAAATGAAATACATGGTGGCGTTAGTAATAATAATAATAAATTATTTATTAAGAGCAACAATGTGAGTCATTGTTGCTCTCAATCTCATAGTGTTAGTAACAATAAATAAACTTATAACTATGTTAGTGATACAATTACAACAACAATTACATGACCACACACCACAAGTAATCATTACTTCAGCATTCCAGCTGAGATACTGGAGCAACTATTGACAATACGGCAATCCAGCCTGTCAGCAATCATGCCCAGAATGCTGTTGGAACTGGCTCGCACACTGCGCACCAAGGACGCACATCTTTTACGCGTTAATGTATAAAAGCAATCAATACGCATTTCCGCAAACATCCCTGATGCGCTACAGAAGCGAGGCAGCCCCATCAAAATCCTGAAAGCATTATTGAACTGTATGCGAAGGGCACTGTTCGATCTCTGCGTATAATGTACCCACAGGCTACAGGAGTAAAATGAGGAACAGAAGGTTCTAAAAAGTATTTATAACCTCCGCCCATTCCCCGCCTATTCTAAATTAAAACCTAAATGGCGACTGATTATGTGAGACCTAGTTGCGAATTTACACAAATAAAAAAAAACCCATTTGGCTCAGGAATGACGGCAAAAAACTCGATGCACGCAAAACATCTTAACCGAAGTCTGCTATAAAAAGCTCAAGGTTCCTTAAGGCCACGTCTCCACATGCAAGCAATAGAAGTTTATTTACATTGCCAGGCAAGAATGAACATTGCGGGCAACTGAGATATAATGTGATCAAGCACATTATATCTCAGTAGGCCGCAATGTAACGCAATGTATATTATCAAAACATATTGTACTTATCAGAAAAAGAGCAGCGAAATTAAAGTTAATTCAGTCAAATAATACTTTACACGAATCTCCAATTGATAAGTCCGAAACAACGTTTTTAGTGCTACAATCTTTGTTTTTTAATGTATATAGGACGGCACCCGGTGACGTGGAGAAACAATTCTTATCACCCCGTTATTATTATTGAAATAATTAAATCTAGACACGCGGCAGCGTGTCCAGCCAAGTTCAAAGAAAAAGGAACTGGCGACGAACTATTTCGAGCTACTTTTGACCCCTTCACAACTCGAAACATTTTTTAACCTGCATCTCGAGCCTTAATTTATCTAATTTCAGGATTATCTACTGAATTTGGCACCCATCTAGATCTCAATTATTTTGTCGCTGAAGTCGACAATCACGCATATTATTAACATTGACCTTGGCACCCATTTTCACATTTATGTTTTTGATGGGACACATTATTCTCCTGTCGATTTGCGCCGCAGTCGGTTAGTTAAAGCCTCGTATTCACAAGGCAACTATTGACGCGCGACATGTTGCTCATCATGTTGAACCGCAACATGAAACTTTTGTTTAGCAACGTTGTCTTTCCACATCGTCTTCAACATATTGCTAGAGGAACTAGTGTTGATTTCGTAATTTAATCCCTGTAGGTACTGTTATTCAACCTATTTTATATTCTTGGTAAGTGGTAGATATCCCACAAATATTCACAGATAGATATTAAACAATTCGATTAATTTAAGAACATTTTCATAAGACCACACCTGCACAACTAATTTCCTTCATTCATTTCATTCGCGTCACGTCTTCTTGTTATATAATGAGTTAATGACTATTAACATAGGTTAATCTCATTAACTAACCTTATCAAGTTATCACCTATTTAGACATTAAGTATATCAACAAACCATTTGACACAGTAGTAACCTTATCTTGCTTATTCTCAACATTATAATTAACATCCTTTGTTCTGATCAGTTTTGACTTCATTTTAGACTTTATCCATACTATAATATTATAAAGAGGAATGATCTGTTTGTTTGTTACGATTTGGCTCAAAAACTCCTATCGCGATTTTAAAGATACTTTCACCGTTAGAAAGCTACATCTTTACAGAGTAACATAGGCTATATTAATTTCCAGAAATAATTAGGGATCCCTACTAAAACTTGAATAATGTAACACAAGGTGTTAAAAAAATTGTCATAAAATGTCTTTTATCGCATGCGCTGCGAAAACTATTGATGACAGAACTAATCAATGTATTACAATATTAAAGAACATATCAATATCTATAAAAATAGTCCGCGATAGCATATGCCTATCTCCGACGGATAACTGACAATAACTGCTTTTACTATTAAAATTTTAGATTAAAAAGTATGAATTTTTGCGAAGTTTATTCAGCCTATATGGTATTAATCTATATCTTAATAAATCTGTTTGTTAGAGCGGAAATTTAATATAGAATCTTTGTGCCCTTTGCTCTATATACTTAGTTTAAACAAATATCTTAGAAGATATCGCAAAATAAAAATATTCGGGTGACAAAATAATTACGCGCGGCGGCGGTCATTCGGTCCGGCCTCCGGGCAATCCAAATACAAAATTTTTATTGCACCACAATGTTTACAAGTACACGGTCTTATTGTATATAATCTAAACTAATATTATGAAGAGGAAAGATTTATTTGTTTGTTTGTTACGATTTTACGGCTCAAAAACTACTCAACCGATTTAAAAAAATCTTTCACCATTACACTGCTACTAGCTACATCTTCACCGAGTAACATAGGCTATATTATATTTTCAAAAAAGTTAGAGATCCCTACCTAAATTGCAACAATGTAACCCAAGGTGTCAAAATGTTAGCCAATAAAAGTAATTATTTTGCGTGCAGTGCGAGAACTATTGACGATATATAGAATTGTGTTCTATATAATAATAGTACTCATTATTGCTCATAAAAAAGGTTGCGATGGCATATGTCTAACTATAATAGTAACGCCACAATAACAGTCTGTTTAAATTATTAAGTTCAAATACGGGTGGAATCAAATAGTGTTGATATTAATATCATGATACTAATCCTTATCCGTTTAAATGGTTTGATATTAAGGTTAATTATGTACGTACATGTAAATTACACTTTTAACTATTCAAATCGGGCCTTTCATTTAAAAGTTACGACGGATATAAAAATGCTCTAAGTAAGAAAAATGTTGCGGTTTGAGCGAACTGGGGAGAATCTTAAGGCTTGGTCCGATGAAGTTGAAACTCGGCATTAATGATTTGGAAAAAAAAGAAGAATAACAAATGTTTGGATTTTTCGAAAACAAACCCCTAAATGGGTGAAAACGGGTGATGAAGTTTTTAGGGGAGGACATTATTGCTTACTAAAAGTGAGATATTTCAATCACATCCAATAATTTTTTAATCAACCCTTGACGGGGTGAACGGGGTGAATAGTAGGTTGATCCTGAGACCGTTAAATGAATATCGTAGTGCTTAATTTTCCATAACGAAACTTAAAAAAGGGTTAGAGGGGGCGTTGAAGTTTGCGGAGTACCACCTTAATCCGCGCGGACGAAGTCGCGGGCGAAGTGCTAGTTATAAATAAAGGTCATTGGGCACCTTAGCATGGAAACCATACCCATGGCGGACACAAACGAAATATAGCAGAATGTATTGATATATAGCAGAATGTATTGAATGTATATTAATGTGAGCCACGGAAATCTCGAAAAAATCAAGTTTTAAAAACTGATATAGGGCAGATGAATAAAATGTTTATTCATTAAAATATTTTTTATTCAATTTGATCCAAATCAAGCATAAGATTATTTAAAAAGGCAGCGGGTGCGTCTTGCTTCCTGATGTCCTAAGACAAAATAATTACCTATGCTAGCGATATGGGCGCAGCTCGCGACAGTGCGGCGGCCGTGTACACATGAGCAGTAGTCTCGAGACTCTTCTATACTTTGTCTTCCGTGTTGTGTTGGGTTTAACAAAATATATGTATAGTAATGTTTCATTCGGATATATGACGTGACTGGATTCGCCCCCTTATCAATTTCTTATTATAAATTAAATGTTGGTGTCGATACGTTTCTATGATATAATTCCCGTTTGGTCGTATGTGCTCGTGATAATAAGACCTTGCGATTCACAAATGGTATGAGTCCAACGTGAATAAGATTAAATGTTCTAAGGTCAACTGTGGAAAATCCAATCCAAATAACCAGAGTCAATGAAACACGCTAATGTAGTCGATAAAACAATAAAACGTACAGATCGCAATGATAGCTAACGAAGGACTGCGTGGAGGGCGGTGAGTGCGCGAGCGCAACGAAAGTTGTTCTACCTGTCTAATGTGAGAAAGAGACAGCGTATACATGGCGTCGGGAGTCGCAGGGCGATCCCCGGCCACCGTAGGCACGGGCCTGAGGACGGCGAGCGTTGGGTGGCTCACTGTCCGATCACCACCAGGCTCGGGTCGATGGCGCGTTGTGTTTCACGCGCGCCTCAAAGAGATGTCAGCATAGAAGACGGGGCCCCTAGGGCCAGAGCCTGCCAGGGTTGCGGAATTTGTTCGAAAGAGTCACCTCGGCCCTGGAACGCAAAGGGCTTTAGAAGGAACACGGATGGGTTTGAGTCAGTAAGAGTCTGACACGCCCTTCCGCTCCACCCAGAGCGGAAGAAGTCATTTGATGATTTCCCATCCTTAAAAAATAAAAAAATAAACATGGCCCTGAACATTGGCTCATCCGTGCACCATGCTGTATGGTATCGACATTTTTTTTATGTCTATAGGCATAAAAAAATGATGAAATAGAATCCTCTGAATCCGTTTGTTTTTTATTCTTTTAAACGATCCTATGCATTTTTCTCCATAGATTTTTATTTAAATTATTATATGCAATGAAAGGTCATAATATTCCCCTTAGTTTAAAACTATTTTGGTTAATGTCCGCAACTCTTCGCAAAGCGGGTCAGATATGCCCAATGACCTTTATAATTTTTAGTAAAGTGTGTGTTTATCACGTAATAGCGTCACGTCCTCTCAATTCTTATCAGTCCATTTATTGTTTTTGAAACATTATTCTCCTCTTAAGTTGCACCGCAGACGGCTATTTAAAGCCTCGTATCCACTTGACAACATTTGACGCTCAACTTCATGTTGCACGTACACAAATGTCATGTTGCGCGTCAGCTTGCAACGTCGCGCGCTGTTGTCATCGTCCAACATTTTGAGCGCCACGTGTTGCTCGTCAAACATTGCCTAGTGAATACGAGGCTTTCATTAAACCTACCTCACCTGGAGTTCTGTTATGTAGGTACCTACTTGCTACTTCGCAATGCTGTTTTCCGACTTCTACGCGAACAGTCACCGGCCGGGTTATTTGCATAACACAGTACCTACGTCGATATAGGTATCTAGGTATATATAAGTTTATAATCTGACGTGTTTATTTTGGCGCAGCAGGTCGACGTCCTACATTCACATTGAACCGGACCGTTCCGACAATTTTTATTATTGTTTGTTTAGGCAACCTTGAAATCTATGTATACTTAGTTGTTTTATATCTTAAGTGTCTCTACATTATAACATTACGTATGTATAAACTGACTCAGTCACATCTTAACACATTTGTAGAGCGTTTGTGTATTTACTCGTATTTTTTCACATTCCTGATTTTTCTAAGTACCTACCTAAAGGGTAACCAAAACAACCTCACCGAGAGAAAAATCAACAGTCCCAAACAAATGTATGTTCGCTTAACTTGACAAAATGTATATAGTTATCTACTGAACAGCTTATTCTTTTCATTTAAGGTTGCTCACATAGTAAAAATTGTTCATTGTACATTGACTCCTTTTCAGGTTTTGCTTTGTATAGGTACGTGCTTATGTAATGTGTAACATATAAATATTTAATTGTATTCACCTGACCTTTTTTTACAGGCATTCATAGGGGAGCAAGAATATTCTTCCAAAAAAAAACAGAAAAATTAACAATAATGGCAACCGGTAAGTTTTAACGAAAATGTATTAAACATTCTGCTGACTATATTGGGTGCAAATCATTAAAATTCAATCTCAACGAAACTTAGTCCGTCCTAAAGAGAGAAAGAGGAGACTCTTCTTTTTAACAGAGAATGAGCCGAAAACTGGGATTCATACTTTTAACGAAGTGCAATTCTTTTTTTTGCTCACGTTGTTTTAATGACTTGTGACTAATGAACAATGGTGTTCGTAGCAACACGTTTGTCTAAACGAATATTGATATTATCTATTGGTACTTTGTAAACAAATTATGAGAAGGTTTTTCTTCTGTTTCAGTGAACGTTCTGAACCAGATGGCGGAGTATGACTTCAATTCACCAATTGATGTAGAAATGATATTCGAAGACAGCGATAATGATGACCCATCAATTCAAAGCGCACTGAGTGAACAAGAAAATATAAACAGTAACAACAAACTGGTTCCTGTGGAGCAATGTGTAACGAAATCCAAAACAGATAACAAACAATCTGAAAACCAAATCAACACTAGAAGTTTAAATGAGTCCATGTTAAGTTTAAATCAGAATAGTAGGGTTCTGCAAAGGAAACCCAGTAATGGAAAAACTGAAGACAATGAAAACAATATTCTAAAAAACAAGAAAAATGCAGAAACAAGAATGAACCCAAATGACGTGGAACATGATCATAATCAAAATGGATCCAATGCTAATCAACATGCATTAATTTTATTCGAAAATAACACAGTCAGAGAAGAGAGATTACCCAGTACATGTCAAATTAATGATCGTCCTGAGCCTGTTACTACGTTCATTGAAGATTTATTAAACAAGTTATCTGAACATATAGTTCTTATAATGCAATCCTTTTACCATTACGGGGTTAAAAGGAACAATCCAGATAATAAAAAAAGGGAAGACATATTCCATTTTATAAAAACTCATTTTTTTGAATTGTCTTATTCCACAGTTGAGTCAATATTTCTGCCACAAGAACAAAATGAGAGTTTTATAAATCAATTTTTAGATAACACTGTACTAATTGCCAATAGTAAAGCATTGCGGTGGAAATGCCACAAAGGCCACGTCCTACCATTTTTTAAAGAATTAATGACATGGACCAAACAAAAAAGAGAGTTCACTAAAAGTAATCACCCGCCGAATCCTTCTAATGAAAATATATTGTTAAAGCAACAGCTGGTCAGACCGCTACTACCATTGAATCTCCCACAGGCTGAAATCGTTGCAAACAGTAACATTGTAACTCAAAACATACAAAATAATCTATGCATATTTTCTTCTGGACCTCCTGGCAGCGAAATTAGTATAAATATTGATGCAAATACATTAATACAAATTAACGAACGACAGCAGAGTACAGTCACAGTGGAGCAGAATGGAAGTACCAATAATAATGCCCAAACTTGTGACTCTACTAGAAGAAAGAAACCAGTTGCAAAGCCAACAAACCGAGATCATGTTACAGATATCCAAAAGAGAAACCCACAATATGTTCGACCTCCACCACCACCATACTATTTAAGTCACAGTGCAAATAGATTACCTTATAGGCCACCACAGCAGTATAATCCAAGAAATGTGACTCCGATTTGGAATCATTATGCCAACATGGGACCACCTTACCAAAATCATCAGAACATAAGACTGCCAATTAACAGCTATCCAACTCAAGTGCACTATATTAATACCAATCACACATCGCCACCACACAACGATCGTTTAAATAATTTGTATGATAACACGAATAACAATATTTCTATGGTAATATTTGGAACAACAGAATTCTTTGTTTCATTTTATTATTGAAATAGACACTATGTTACTAATTAAATAATGATGATTACAGCACCCGACGCGGTCAGAAAATCAAGGTACCAGTAGTCCAGTCATAAGCAATGTGATTTCATTGGATCCGAATGCGCAGATGAATACTGCTCGTTGTTATATGTGCGGCAAGAGGACTCCAGCGCCGTGCTACCCTTACAATCCCCCCTGTAGACAAGTTTATTGCAGTTATCTCTGTCAGGTAAATACATATAACGTTACTATAATTAATACAACGTGTAACAGACTTATAGCAATACCTGAAAAGGGGTTATGAGATTATCCATATTTTGTGGAGAGTCCCAAACTACCAATTCATTTTACCTTACGGCATGCAAAATTGTTTAACAAATACCAAAAGAAGTAAAAGCCAAGTGCGAGTCGGACTTGCGTGCAAAGGTTCCGAACGAATTTAATTTTTGTAACATGTTACTTTAACACTACAGACGTCATAAAAGTTTTCTTGTAATCTACAGGTAAAGAACTGCATTACTTTCAAAATTTTAGACTCAGTAGTTTCGAAGATAAGAGTAAATAACTTCAAACTATTTATTTTAAAATTATGAAAAAAATATAATTATAACCCTCACAACATGGTACAGTTTGAAAGACATTTATTTTTTCTAGTTGGCCCCCAAAGTAGACCCCCATGCTCAAAATTTTACTTATTTACATAACGCGTGCGTGTTTGGGTCATAAAAGTTCATATGTGTAGGTACCAAATTTCAACAGAATCAGTCCAGGAGATTCGGAGAAAATTGGCTGTGACAGACGTTCAGACAGACAATCGAGTGATCCTTTAAGATCCGTTTTTTACGGATCTTTGGAACTCTAAAAAGGACATAATACAATAAATACTATGAAATTTAACAAATAGCAAAATTATTGTTTTAACACAAAACACTATTTATTCATTATCATTCACTCAAAATGATACTTCACAGATATCAATAATATTAGTGCCCATTAAAATAGATGGACAAATTTTAACACTGCGTTCATTTCGTCTAACCAAAGATATCCAAGCAAAAAAAACACTGATTAGAATGAATTTATTTAGACCTAAAATAATAAATTGCCGGCACACTAGAATAAACACTTCCATTATAGGTAGGTACTTAACGTGGTCACGTGCGCCTGCACATTTGTAGTATCAGAATTAAGAGATAACAAAGACATGGATGTGTTTTGTTTATGCATTGGGTAACCAACATTTTTAGTGTTTTTTCATTAGCAAATTTTTCTTCTTGTAAGTCTCTAATGCTTTTTTTCTATTATTTTTTTACCATTGTCCTTATTTTAGTGGTCTGAATATTTTTTAAAAGTTCGTCCATCTATTTTAATGGGGCTTTAAATAGAGACGTCAATAATACAGAGATGTCAATAGTAAGAATGTCGATGATATTATTAGCGCAAGATGTCAACAATAGGAATTTCGATAGTAATAAAGTTAAACATAGAACAAAAACCTGCGGATTTACAAATTATTCTGTCAACAAACTACTACACCAAACATTTTAATAATGTAATTCTTTGAACGTTTTGGGTAGTTTGTTATAAAGAAGAGGACCCATGGACCATATCCTTAAAAGTTGTCTTTTTTAAGCCAATTTATCATTATTTTAAAGTGTGCTGTTTATATCTTTATCGTATTTTGTTTTATCTTCGCATTCAAATTATGGCTGTGCTGTCGTCCGCAAATAATGCCATTGAATGATTGATATGGTGAAGTACATAGGTCTCCGTTTCCATCCATCCACATTTATATTCATAACTCTTTTAGTAGCATGCATTTCATCCCTCCTTTTCACATGACCTTACCAAGATAAGCGGTTCCCTTTCAACTTTTCCGTCACTGGCGCTTCTTTTAAACTACCTCTAATGTACTCATTCCTCACTTTATCCATTCTCGATACTCCGCACATCCATCTCTTATAGATTTTCCCCTTTCCAGTGACCTGTCGCCATTTCTGTCAGCCATCCTGAGTTGATCCAGTACGTTACGTCTCGGTCTATATCACCGTCCCCCTGGACAAGCGACCCGAGGTACTGAAAGTCGGAGCAGATCGGTATAGGCGTTCCGGTGAGACTAATAACTTATAATGCATAGGACTGGAACGACCGCCGAAATCGCAGAACAGGTATTCTGGTTTGGTTCTGCTCAATTTTAGACTAATACTCTCCAGTCTTTGCCACCACGGCTCCAATCTACTCTGGACCTCTAGGCCGCCTTCGGCAACCAGCACAATGTCATCAGCAAACAGCATGCACCAGGGAGCCTCTTCCTGAATGACCGACGTCAGAGCGCCCATTATCATCAGGAAGAGGCTGAGAGACGACCCTTGGTACAAACCGACTGCCACGCTGAAGCTGTCAGTGGTGCCCACTACAGACCGAACTTGGGAACTGCATCGACTGTAAATCGCTCGAATCAACTGTACATACTTGCCAGGCACACTTTTCCCTTTAAGGACCCACCGCAAAACCTAGAGGTAGGTCGTTGATATAAAGTAAAAATAATAATGGTCTAAGGATCACACTACCTTGCGGAACCCTAAATTTTGTTATTCTGCTAAGTGGATAGATATTTGAATTCGCTTTTAGTTTTAGTGCATGCTCTCGATATTTCTGTGTATTGTTAACTATCCGTAAGATAAGACTTTATTAAATTTAATACATTGGCTCTTATACCGTAGTCGTTAAGTTTAGTCAAAAGGGTGTTTACAAAATTGGAATGATTCATTGTACTCATAATCATGAACATTTTTTACTACGGGAGCAACACTGAAATCGCGAAAAAAAATCTACTTCCCCATACATATTTTATATGCGTAAAACTCGGCAAAATGTACTGGACAGCTGATTTTTTTTTCTGAACAACAAACAAAAATTTTTAAAAGTTTTTCATAATGATGAGTTAAATGAGCCCTTTTCAGATATGGCGTTTATTCTGTTACACGTTGTATAATGTAACAAACGTTGTAAAATCGACTAACTGTACATTCGACATTGTTGTGACAGGCATTTGTAAAATTATGTTAGGCACACAGTTTGACATTAATTTATTAATTAATCAATTATTTATCAATTGACATAATCATTAATAAAATATTATTTAATCTATCTCAAAACTTTGACATCTCATACCACGTTTTTCGACATACTACTGCCTGATGTTATAATTGTGATTAAATCAATGTATTTGTGAACTGGTTTAATTTGACATGCCATATCCAATTCAAATTGTATTTATTTATTGTGTGTTTTTAAAGTGTAGTCATGTGATAGCTATGGGCTATGCCTGAAATAAATTATTTTATTTTATTTTTTATTTTATGTGTAAACTATTTTTAAAACAACGTAACATAACCTAACAAAAGATTGACACAGGTGCATTTTTCCGCAAAATATTTTTGATTGTAGTCGCCATCAGATATATTGAAGCAGACACACAAACAGTTTTCAATGTGATTGAGGTCTGAACTTTTTGGCGGTAATTTGATTAGGGTGCCTTTGCTCTCTCTGTTCATTAATCCATTCTTGTACAATAGGAGCATTATGCACTGAGCTGTTGTCTTGAATTAATGTTATGGGTTCATCCTGATAAAATACTTTAGCAGTTGGAAGAAAAGTATTTTCAAGGAGTTTCTTATAATTCATTGAATTCATTCGTCCACGTATTTCTATTAGCTCACCAGGTCCATTTTTGCATATCCATCCCCAAAAACCAATTGTAATACGACCACTCCGACGATGTGTTCAGATATTTTCGGTAAGTTGTGTGTATGTCACTGGAAAATAGCGAACTTAGTAAGATTTTTGACAATTTATCGAGAGTATCTCTCAAGTTATTTTATATAACTTGAGAGATTGTAAACACTCGATAAATTGTCAACTGAATTGGAATACTTTTTACGCATCAAAATTTGATAGTCTATAATTTCCGTGTCGGTTCGAGAAATTGTGGACTGACATAAACTGGCGACCAATAAGCCCTCTGGTTTACAATTTATCCGCTTTGGTGTGATAGTTAAATTGGAAACATGGCCTTCATTGTTCTTTGTTGGTGTGAGCTCATACTTGTACTCTAATCAGTCCACAATTTATCGGAATGACTTCGAGATATTATAGACTATATAATTTTGATGCGTTTAAAAGTATCCCAAATGTTCAGTTGACAATTAATCGAAAGTTTATAATCTCTCAAGTTATTTTATAATGTTACGGAGTTTGCCATTTTCCGGCACATGCGTATAAATTATTGACAAGCATCTACTCAGATATTAATGAAGTAATGAATGTTCAGATATTAATTTAATCTTTTATTTCAGGCATCTAGAGCCCATAAAATAAAATACATAATCAATAACTATTAATTAATTAATACATATTACAATAAATTGAAAACTATAAATTACTGCCCACGAAATTACGGCGTTGTATTTCGCTGATTGGTGTCTCGCAGCTGGCCGCGGAAACGTCTTTACACGACATCCTTCGGTCAAAACTCTGCTTTGCGGAACATCTCGAGCTGATGAGTTGGAACCCGCACCACAAACGACTTGAAGTTGTGTTGTAGCGCGACTCTAACTTCTCAACCCTCAAAGTCCAGTTAGTCTTCACTCTCATGTACTCCACGATCTCCTCAACTTTCGTGGAGTGATATAGCCGGGACACGTGCAGCGGTATCGTATGAGTTGCTGGACGGAGCAGCATGTTTGGTCCTGCCAGCGCGGTGCCGCACTGGTTCCAACAAGTAGGCTTCTTCTTATTTTTCTTCTCCACCTTGATAAAGCCAACCTTGTTACAAGTCTCCTTGTCGGGATCCCGCTGTTTCGAACACGTGTTGGATGTAAAGCGGCTCTGTTTAGCCCCTTCGTTATGATCGCTGTGATTGCCTGCGACTTTTGCGACTCAGCAGGTTTGGAAGCGGCGACGATGTCTGAGTAAGCACGTTTAGGGGTCGACGTACCTACACGAGTCGTTTGCTCTACCGGTGACGAGGCAGAGACGACGGTGGCGGCGGAACACTATGCAACGCATGCAATTTTGGCAGCTAGTGACGCAGTTGAGCTCGCCGACTCAAAACTGCCAATAGAAGCGTTTTGCGCTCCACGACGCGTGTTCACTCGAGAGGCGTCCTATTTACCGAAACAGTGCTGCGCAATAACACTAAGCACGAAGTTCATCTATGGTGTTATTCGACACCTCCAACTTTGACTGCACTTCTATATTATTGACATTTTAAATTGTTCAGAAGTATTTGATCACCTTGTCTGCTACAATATATCTGACGGCGACTGTACCTCTGTGTTAAGGAAACGCTCTGAAATAATGCCAACGAATTCAGTGTCACATGCAGTAGGGTGTATTGACAAGATTATTAAATTAGGCATAACACTTTCTTAACTAAAATTATAAAGAGAAAAAGAAATGTTTGTTTGTTTAAATGTTTAGGTAATGTAACCTCTGGAAATACTGAAGCGATTACGAAAGTTCGTTTACTGATAGCAAGTTAAATTCAAGTTCTGCGGGAAAGGCTACGGAAAGGGAGGCGCGGGATAAAGCTAGTCATTGATATATGAAACAGTAATACAAAGACAGACAAATTAATAATTTGTAACCTTCGGTATGGTATGGTTTACTCATACACTTTTCATATGGTTGGATAAAGGATAAATTATCCTTGATATATGCTGGTGTAATCTCCCTCTTATGGTAAAGTGAAATCGTTTATCTGATGATTGTGAGGAAATGGTTGGGTAACTTGGATGTCTGGATCTACGAACGGTTTATTGCTCCTAGGCATCGTCCGGCCGTCATCGAAGGGCATCATCGTTGAAATATGCGATCGTCGCGTTCATTTGATCAGTCTAAAGCCGATCTCGTCATCGCGCCGATAGAGGGCGTCTTCCGGTTTTACCGAACATATGAACACGTCTATTGCGTAAAATCGCGTACCTAATGATCGGTTTCTAGGACAAAGTCATGTGTCCGTTTTCACTAACACTATGAAACACCTAAAGGATCACCGACACGTTCTCGCATTGTTTGATTTCCAACTATCGCTACCGAGCCGCTAGAAACTGAAACCACAATGCACAGTTTGGATATTTCGCTTAAGTGTCATATTTTTTTCTTAGTAAATTAAGCAATATTGAATTTTTGTGACACCATCCTAAACCCTTATAAACCATACTGTAATGCGATTTTTATAAAAATTGTTTAACTGTATTATCTTTCTTTCAAACCTTTTTTATTTCCAGGAATTGAACAGCCAGTTTTACAAACCAGCGTGGGGTAATACGTAGCAGCCGAAGTGATACAAAAAAATAAAAAAATGTACTAAACATTTTATTAAAATTTCATTCAAATCTAAACATTTTGTCTTATTTTGTTTCTTTTACATATACATATATGGACCAATAACTTCTAATACAATTGAAGAAGTTCTATTCCAATAGAATTGAAAACGCCCCAATTTTTTGGTTAACGAACTTCCTGCAAACTCACGAAATTCAAAGAATGCTAAATGTTGGTTGGAGTCTCTTGAATACTAAAAGCAGAATATTTTGTAATGTTACAACGAAAAATTGATGAAAATCACAACACAAAGATAATCATTTTTATAATAGAAAAAATAGGCAATCTAGTCTCAGGAGAAATCATAAATGCTAACTACGGTCCAGAGAAAAATCCCACTTCAATTTTGTAAACCTTCTGACGAGTCCTAAAATAAGATAGCCAAAGAAATTAAATATATATATCACCAAAACGGTAATCAATGGTTCAGTGCCAGAGTTGCCTTGTTGGCACATGTAGTATGAAGTGTGCCGAATCACTCAAAATATACGATTGTACACACTTTATATACTTCGCATCCTTTAAAATTAGTCCTGGGCAGTCTAATTTTAAAGGATGTGAAGTAAATAAAATTTCCAAATCACAATCCCTTCATAAAAACCACAGTTAAAGCCACAAGAAAATACTTCCAATGTTAGACATCCATCACAACCACTTAGTCAAGTACCTACCTGAGAACAAATCCTATGCCAATGTATTAAAAAACAAAGATGACCAAACTACTCAAAATTACAAGAATCTGACAGAGACCTACTCTCAAACTTCTTTAGAGCAAATTCTAGTAAAACAAAATGAAAAGTTTGACATAGTCCTACAACAAATGAGTACTCTTATGAATCTCATAGCAACACGTATTTAACTAAGCTTGCAAAATGACTGGGCTTCTTATAGAAATCTGGAACATAAATAGTTTGGCTCCAAACAAGTAAGAAAAAAAAGGGAAAATGATCAAATAAGTGAAGAAATGTTTACTCAACTGTTTTCACAATTTAGAGCATACTTTGTTGCTGGGGGAGCCTGGAACCCGAAACACACTTTTTGGGGATCCCGAATTCCCGACTAATAACAACTAAAGGAAGGCAACTCAAAAATGTGTTGACAGTAATCATCTGGCAACAATTACTACATCTGAACCCACTAACTGGCCAACAGATGCCGAACAAGCCGAGAAAGCAAATGTTTTTGCAGAACACCTCTCAGAAGTAAAGTATTCACCCCAAACGAATCTAATGACATTGATTTTGAGAATTATGTACAAGCTACTGTTGACCAGGATTACCAAGTTGACCCTTGCACCCCCAGATATTCCTTGTTTCTCGATGGCTTCGCCCCACCAGTGCGAGACATCGAAGAAGAAGAAGATCAGCAACTAAGTGTTCAGTACCGTTTCCATAACCTTGCACAAAATGGAGGTAATGGCGATCGGATGGTAATGAGCAGGATTTGCATGGTCGCCCTTTTTGCCAAAAAAAAACACACACAAATACAAATGTATATATAACCTGTGCCTTTTTTTTTATGGATGGGAAATTATCAAATGACTTCTTCCGCTCTGAGTGGAGCGGAAGGGCGTGTCAGACTCTTACTGACTAAAACCCATCCGTGCTCCTTCCAAAGCCCTTTGCGTTCCAGGGCCGCGGTGACTCTTTCGAACAAATTCCGCAACCCTGGCAGGCTCTGGCCCTAGCGGGCCCCGTCTTCTATGCTGACATCTCTTTGAGGTGCGCGGGAAACACACGCGCCATCGACCCGAGCCTGGTGGTGATCGGACAGCGAGCCACCCAACGCTCGCCGTCCACAGGCCCGCGCCTACGGTGGCCGGGGATCGCCCTGCGACTCCCGACGCCCGGGGCGTCTTCTCCTGTAGCAGTGGTTGGGGCGAAGGCCTTGCCTTTCCCTCGCGCGGCCCGCCTCCTCCTTCGCTAGCATTACTGCTTCGCAGAAGGAGGTGACCGCTTCCCAAGCCCCCTCGCTCCGGACCATGTATTCAAGCAGGGCCGGACGCGAGAGGTTGCCGCCGCCGATCGCCTCGACGAGGACACGGCGGTGCCCAGCCCAAGCAGGGCAGACCTCCACTGTATGCTCCACCGTGTCCTCCGGGCGATTCTCACAGTGCTGACACCCGGGCGTATCCTCCCGCTTAATCCGAAACAGGTACCTCCTGAAACAGCCGTGTCCGGTAAGTACCTGCGTCAAACGGAAGGTGAGGACGCCGTAGCGCCTCTCCAGCCACTCCTCAAAGAGGGGCCTTACCGCCGCAATAGTGGCGTGCCCAGTATAACCTGTGCCTACAGGTTATACATTTGTAAGCGTCCAGGATTTTGGCACCGTTCTTTTTTCAAGAGAGAGGCGGAACAAGCGTGTCAACACAGGATACAGTTCAGGCGCACACTGCCTCAACACTCTCGCTTAAATGCCGTCAGGCCCGCTGGACTTGTTCACGTCTAGACTGCGCAATACTCTTCGGACCTCTTTAATATGAACTGCGATCTCCGGCATCGAAGATTCGCAACGAGGTACAGTTGGTGCTTAGCCGGCGTCCAGACGTGAATTGCTTGTAAAGAGAGATGCAAACAAATTTGCTTTCTCACTTGCAGAGTGAGCCAGCGACCAATCAGATTTCAACATTGGTGGTAAAGTGGGACGACAGAAATCCATTTCAACCGCTTTCGACAGGGACCTTGACAGTTAATCGTTGAACACTGCCAAGTGATCTTCACTAAACGCCGATGTAGAGAGATTTCTCCACGCCAGTGTCCACAAGTAGTAATATGGCAGAAAAACCCGATTTCTCAAAGCAACGGAAACGACGACATCAAATGTCATCGCGGACGTACACACAGACCCCAGCCTGCTTCTTGAACTTGTGTTCCAGAGAGTAACTCGCATAGTTGAGGTACGCCACCTCTGACGGGGTTGTTGTCTTTCTCTCCGTTAGGAAAAACAGGTGCGGCTTCTCGGTGTCTAGGTGATGATAGACCGAAACGACATTTGGGTGCAACTCCAGTTGTACTCAAATCTCGTTTCGGAGCACCTCACTAACACCAGGATGTTAGTGAGGTGCACTCTTAGTGAGAGGATGTGCATCCGTTGCTTTATCTAAGTCTTCTTTGCTTTGGTCATGTGGTAAGTTAAGAGTAGTTGGGGAAAAAAGTCGAACTGTCGAGGCGCTGCTCAGTGAACCAAGTGGAGCACTAGAGCTATCCAACCTATGGGGAACTCATTTGGAGACTGCGGGGACGCCCCAACCCCCCGGATACGGCCACCGTGTGTTCCCATCCAGTCGCCGGCTGGCACGGTGGAGTATACCGGGATGTTTAGCGAGGCAGTCTTTGGTACGTACAGTCGGCCAACGGCTAGCACCGTGCTTTGCATCCCACTACCCTCCAAAATGAGTTACCTGGCAAGTCTTGCCTAACGACCAAGACCAATTCTGAACAGCGGAACTGACAACTTCCTTCTCCCCCAGAGGCACTGGCACTACAGCACACCTTGGACCCCTTGTACCCCTTCCAAGGGGTTAAGGTTATGTAGTGGCACCTCATTTGTTCGTATCTATCAAACAGTTGTCTACCAAAAGTGGCAAAAAAAAACATTACCCTCCTTTTGGAGCAGTCGGGTAAAAATAAGAATGGGGCGCAAAAGTAAAAAAAAAGGCGCTCAGGACCCTAGCTACGACGCTGCCGGGACGGCTTATCTCGCTCTCCGACGATGTTATAAATGGTCAGTGGTCTCTGACCTCGGTAAGCGCCGTAGGATCATTCTGTTGCATGACACAGATTCTTTCTTATCAGCAGTGTGGATAAAGTGACTAAAACTAAAATTACAAAACTTGGCAAAATCATATACAAACCAATAATGAGATGCATGCAAATCGAGCTGAAATGTAACACGGCACATGGAACGACTGTCTGTTTTTTGACCTTCAAACATGACATCATACACCAACAGTTTATAGGTAATTCAGTCTTCGATCAAGAAAATGGTTGAATTCCCGTTTTCTTTGAACATTGAGCACGATGATACCTAAATAATACGATGTGAAGTACCTAGCGATGAGTGAAGTAATACGAACAAGAAAATTAGAAAACTCAATTTATAATTTAATTTAACTATTAAGCTTCCTTTTTTATATTTTGTCTTTTATTTTCGTCACGGGTATCACCAATTTCGGTGACAAAATTGTGTCGCAGTCTGTTCGAACAGAGCAGCAGCAATGATAGGGAGTCGCTTAGGTTTTGTGCCAAAGTCAAGGTAAGAAATCTTTCATCGAAAAAGCTTGGCTACACGGGATATGCCGCCAGATCTACATCGGTTATTAGAGGACGTAATCCAAATTATAAAACTTTATAAATGGGCGCGCTTTGATATTTCGATTGATGTGCGAAGAAATGGCTTCCTACGCATTATTGTACCACCAGTGTTGACAGCAAATGGATGGCCAAATTAGTATATTTAAGTAATATTTTCCACCACTTCACAAATCAGTTGCAAAACATTTTTCTGATCCACTCGGTGGTCGACGCCCATTTTACCCCAGTGTCAAGCTACATCTGGGTCGTCTGGCGCATTTTCGACGCGTGTGATTAAAATGACGATATTTCTAAAGTTATGTTTTGGATCAACATAAATCTTATGTCGTTAGCATCGTTATGAAATAAGCTAACACATTTAAAACGAATTAGTCCAGTTTTGTCTTTTATTGTATTTGTTCGCGACGAGCGTCACAAACAGTTTTTTATTATATAAACTCGCGTAGGTATATATATGTTTATGTAATAGAATAATTTACCCTAAGTTCTTGTGTAACGATGATAAAAATTAAAATAATTTTGCTATAGTTGTTTCCCCCTTGAAACATAAGGTATTCTTGGGGCTTTTCATTCTACGGTTTAAATAAAATAGACAGGAAGGGGGACACACATTCCCTATGGTAATTTAGATAAGGCATTCCCGGAAAGGTATGGTAAGGTATGATAAGGTAAAATGGAGGTAAACAGACTTTGAAAATTTCACACATACCCACACAGGACAATAACACGTAAAAGGTAATCGGGTAGACAAAGAAACCACCATTTACAGACACCTTCATTTACTAAACATAATAAATATCTAGGTTTTCAGACTTTAAACAATCTGAACTAACACCACTGACCTAACTTGGCACTGAGCTCTATCCAGACAATATATAAACATGTCTATAGAAACATAAGGCATAACGAACGCCGCAAAATAGGATTTTATAAAAATGAAGGTTATTTTTCTTCCGGGTTTTTGAGCTCATAGTGTTGCCATCCTTCAAGGGGCGGTTTTACAGTTGTGTGTCTGGACAGGGCAATGATGCACCTACCCTGAGGTAAATAGTATAAATAGTAAATAGTACAGCCCCCGAGGCTCAGATTTTCTGGAAACCAACCGCAAACAGTAAATAAGTTCACACACATAGATAATTTCGTAGTTCCGTTGAACTAACCCCTCAGTGGACATGGACAAGATTGCAGGAATCCCTAAATCCTAGTTCGATCCAGCCCGTCCCTAACTGTCCTCCCCCCAGCGACGCCCTAAGCTGAGGTGCGTACCCCACAGGGGGTGCCCTTAGCGTGTAGTCGCTTAGTTTATAAGTTTTAATAAGCCCTGGCTGGAGGCTTTAATAATTATATTAAGGCACTCAAAAAAAGGTTGCAGGGATGGTTTTAACCCCATTAGACGGGGAATCCCACTGGCTTTACAGAGAGGTGCATCAACCCCAATCCCGGAGAAAAGGTTTAAGTATTTGTTTTGTTTGTTACGATTTGGCTCAAAAACTACTCAACCGATTTTAAAAATTCCTTCGCCATTAGAAAACTACATTATTAACTAAGAAAAGCAATTTTCGTATCTCTTTTTTTTTTCGAAATTAAAACAAAGGGTAGGTACTTATATCTATTTCATTTTCGAAAAAAAAATAGAGATACGCAAATTGCAATAATGTAACCCAAAGTAGCAAAATATTGCCTAATAAATTCATTATTTGGCGTGCGCTGAGAAAACTATTGATGATACATACAATACATAATGCACTATATGATTAAAGTAGGTACTCATTATAACCTATGAAAAAGTCCGCGAGGGTGTGTTTATCTATTATGGTTAAGTCACAATGACCGTTTTTCAACCGACTTCCAAAAGAAGGAGGTTATCAATTCTACTGTGTATGTTTTTTTTTTGTGTTTGTTATGCGATCATTCCGTCAATTATGGATTGATTTTGATGATTCTTTTTTTATTCGAAAGCCTATACTCCTTAGGAGGCCCCATTGGCACCAATTCAAAATCTGAGGATGGGATCCTAGGGAAATCGAGGGCAACCCTCAAATTTTAAAGGTACTTACAATGTTTTAATATACTTTCTAACGCAATTCAGATAATTGTGCCCGGTAATCAACATCTCATCTTGCTGAGCTGATGATGGAAGGTATAAGCCAGGATCTAATGCCGGGATCCCAGGACAAATGTTTGATCGATCAGCGAGATTTTCTCCAATTGTCATCCGATTTGGATAATTCTTTTTTGTTTGGAAGAGTATTTTTCTAAACAGGCTCCATTTCAATTTGGTGAAGATCTGATGAAGGATTTCGGAGGTAGACAACGGAACTCTTCAATGATAGCAAACCTCCCGGGATTGCTGAAATTGCATGTCTGTTTATTGATTACACAACATCACGCCGGTTCGCTGTGAAGGGGTACGCAGATGCAAACAAGTCAATCTGAATTAACATGTTTTTGGGGTTATCTATTCGGGTATAACTATTGTTTATTAACCGATCCTAATGATTCTTTTTGCATTGGGTTAAGTTATAGCTATATTGTATTTGCACTGTACTGTGAACTTCAAAGCTAAACCAGTGACCTCCTCACCTTAAAATCAGTAAAAACTAGTACCAAAGCAAAGTAGATATTTAACTATGAGCTGGTCTGGACTTGGACCGCGAAGGCACACAAAGAAACTCCTTAACAGCTAATAGTACCTACAACCACTCATTATGGGAATAATGTCACTATATCACCACTTAAAAGAGAAAAATTTTGGAAGTCGGTGTCAAAAAACGAAAAAACAACCAAAAACACCGACTGCCGAAGTTAAAGTTATTTTATACTTTGTAGTGTTTTTTATTTTGAAGTCGGTTTTTTTTGTAAATTTTTTTTTTTCCATATTATTCATGAAATCAAAACCCAGCTGGAATGGAAAAGAGGTGATTTTGGTGTCATGAATCCTTCCCCATTTAAATAATTAAGGTTGATTATGTACATGTAAATTACACTTTAAATTATTAAAATCGGACCTTTCGTCTAAAAATTACGACGGGTATAAAATGCTGGAGATAATCTTATGTCTGATGGTGATTAAACACGGCATTAGTGATTTTAAAAATGAACCCCTAAAACGGCGCCCTTTCTTTTCCCAAAATTGTTTGTACGAAAATCATTATCCATAACACGTTTGCTATAAAACTTCAGTAAACATAATGTTCAAAAATTCTAAATGTTGTATTACATAATTAGCAAGACGAAGCTGCGGTGTTAAGCGTTAAACCATCTGCGACGATAAGCTTACGTAGGACCGCCAGAGTCCCACAGCGCCGGAGCCGTGACAGAAACCGTGCCTGGTGCATGTTGCATGCTCGCTTGCATGCTGTATGCTTGCTTGCATGCTACATGTTACATGCTCGCTTTCATGCTTGCTTGCATGCTCGCTTGCATGCTGCATGCTTGCTGCAAAGTGTATGCTTGTTTGCATGCTTCTTTCAAATTGCCCACTTTCATAATATATTATAATTCGCATCTACGTAACGCCTGAGAGAAGTTCATAGCAAAAGCTTTTTAATACAAATTTGTTTTAAAAACATTATTAGGATGAATAAACATTAAATAATTTGAATTAAGGACTTATAACTTTTATTTAAAACGGTTTAAAGTCTTGTGTACATTATTGATTGTAATATTTATGACATAGTTTGTCATAAATACTACAATCAATAATGTTCCCATTTAGGGCATATTTTATTTAGGGATTTCAATTTTATAAATGTGATATTATGTGAAAAGTATGTTCGGGCAAGTTATCATTCGGACAAACGATCATTAGGAGACAAAAAATGGCAGATTCGATTATGGATAAAAAAAGTTAGGGAATACAGTATAGAACCGGCAAAAAGGTGTGATGAAGTTTTTAAGGGAGGACATTATTGCTTGCTTTAATTTACGTGGAAATTGGTATGAACAAACTAAAAGTGGGGTAATTGAAACAGATCTAACCATTTTTGCATAATCAACTCCTGACGGGGTGAACGAGGTGAATAATTGCGCTGATCCTGAGACCACAGAATCAGCAGCCGAAATGGCTGGATAATTAACGAAAATCGTTGTGCTTAATTTTCCAAAACTAACCTTTTAAGGGGGTAATCTGTGCGGACGGAGTCGCGGGTGAAGTGCTTGTATGCTATAACTCAGCAAACAAAACGGAAAATCTCATTCCAAAATGTAGGTATCTACTTGTAAATGTACACGCTAACATAACATGGAAATGGCCAATACTGTTACATCCATGTATATAACGGAGGGGGGGTGTCCGGGGGTTCCGGAATCCCCCTAAGCATACGACGGAAATAATAATCGCGGAATATTGGCGTATTCAGACTTAGGGACTACTCACACTTATTCAGCTCTATTCAGCTTATGCCCATAGAAAACAACGATTTTGTATGGAGACGCGTACGCATCCTGTTTAGCTTACCGCGTCTATTCAGCTTTCGCGGCAAACAAGTATAAAATGAGGACAAATCTGTTATCTTATCATCATGTGAGTGCTATAGGTAGAGTTCAGCGCTGTTCTGCCGCGATCAGTACTATTCCGCCGCATTCAGCGTCGAACGCGGAGGAACAGCGCTGTACACGGATGGTTCTCGACTCCTTGTCAACAAGTATGTCCGTGACTACCACCGGACCACCAACGCCAATCGGTTCCATATTTGGTAAATAATTAGTACTCAATTGGAACTAATTACTCGACTTTGAAGGTGGTCCGGCGGTAGTCACGCTCCGTTGAGCCACCACCATGAGCGCCGAAACAGGAGGCATGCTACAGCTATTCTAAGAATATAAATAATTAGTACCCTTAAATGTGATTAATTTCGTAAAAAAATCATTTGTATTTACCAGGTTGTACTTATGTGTCGTAGTTAGTAGTATGGTAGTTTGTATGTACCGGTTTCTGGCAGACAAGGTAGATCTTTGGAAGCGTGCGGTAAAAGTAAAAGAGAATTTGAATTAGGATTATGAAAATATTGTTTTTATATAGGATTCCTGTACCAGCCTTGGTCTAAGGCAGATGCCAAATATATTACGAAGTTTAAATCTCAAACGTGGTTTCATTTATTATAATAATATAAAGTAGCACTTGTATGAGTCCGCATTTTTTTTTCTAGTGTTACAATATTATACCATCATCGTCTTTTACCTTACACGTTGTGCAAGTTAGAGCAATATAGGTATAGGTAGTTTTCATTGAATTATTATCAGTCAAAATGTGACGTCGAAACAGAACCAACTTAATAAGTTGGGCCCGCAAGGCCGCAACGCTCGCGCGGTTTTTGAAGGCAACTTTAATTTTAATGGTTGTTTTCCCGCAGCGAAATGAGTTCGTCTTGGTAATACAAAACTCGAAAGCGGCTTCGAACCAATAGTTATACATTGTGATAGTTTCGCGAAAAGCGGTTGCGGTCGTTGCTCTTCGCGTATCAGCTAGGTATAACATAAATGGATGCCGCGCGCGATGCGCGGGGCCTCACTCGCCGCGTGTTTCCAGGCAAGTTAATGCTGTATTACTACGCGAGAAAGCTTATTTTGCTTTGGACATTTATGAATCGCTTTTCACTTTGTCTGCGCGCCGCCGCTCTGCCAGTAGTACCTACATCACGTCTAGTGAGTTACTATTGCTTCTCACGCTTTCGAGTTAATGAATAATTTTTTTTAATTATTTGATAAATAAAACATTTTTATTTTTAAAGTCTAACTTTTTGTTCCGATAGTACTACTGATGGCTAATCGTTCTGCCGCAGGAAAACAACCATTACCATTTCAGCGTGTATTGTGTATTTACAGATAGCTACTTTGGGCCGCCAGCCAAAAAGGTTAAGAACCGCTGTTTTAAGATGATCTCAGTACCTAGTTCTTTTTTTTTTGCTTGCTGAAAATTTGTAAGCAAAATATGTGAAACTATTTTTACACGAAGATTTCTAACGTTCATGATGTCAAAATAAATGTAAAGAATTTACTGAACTCATTTTTCACGTAAATATTTTGTTAATATTATTATTTATGTTCAGTGAAACAAAATGACTTGAGGTTATGTTTACTTTTTTGAAACTCGTACACACATATTACCTACCTATGTTTTTTACTGCATTTATCCACTTTTGTCGTTTATCACATAATAATTGAAAGTGACTAACATGTGGGAAAGCAACAGAATTTTACACCATTTGACTTTTTTATGAAGTGTTCGAGCATCCAGACATGCAACAATATATTTTGAATCTGTTAAATGTTATTTTTTCACTTATTTATTGTGATTATTTTATAACGTAATTAACGTGAAGCGGATTTGATATCCGGATTTGCGCCACCATGTGGCAGAGCCTTCGTCGTGAACGTTTCCTTTTGCCGAGTGTGAGTCAGAGCCTGAATAGGAATACACGAATTTTGAACGCCGCTTATGTTTTGTCAAAAGATGTCAAATGAATTGTCAGTGTCAAAGTTGAAGTTATCATTCAGTTCAGTATCGTCGAGTCCTATTTCCCAATTAATCAAATCGCAATGTAAACTCGAAACATCCAAACTGGACAAAAATACTATATCTTTATTAAGACAATACACAAAGCATACCAAAAAAAAATTAAATCAATTGTATTGACCCTAAAAGATTTCAGTTAGGTTACTTTTTAGTCATGATGTTTTCGGAGAAAGTGTTGCATTTTACACTACATTCTTATGCCTAAAAATGTTATTATTTTTACATTTATTTCCGCATTATTGTATTCGGTTTCGTAAGTTGAGTGTTAATTACGAGTGTAAAATGTGGTATGCTGCTCTAGTGCGATTTATACGAAGAAGATTAGTGTTGGGCATAATATTTGCGTCTTCGTTAACTTATTGTATTGTCAGTTTTCTAAGAGAGGTTAGTAGTAAAAGTGTTGGGTTGTATCCTTATCAATTATTTATGTATATATGAACTTCCTTATATATGAACTTCCCGTACAAACAAAAATATGGTGAGCTACACCAGGCTAGATTGTGTCCTGACCTTTTAACAGATATAATATAAAATTTCAAATAACCACCTGCTCACTGTTTTATCAACAAATGTGACTCAATTATAATTTGCACTCACCACATCCACTCATAGTTTGAAACAGATTGCGGATAAACCCAAACAAAAAAAAAAGAATAACATTGTTGATTACCTAGAATATCAAAACCAGAATTGAGATATTGTTTTATTTTATTTTTTGTCAAAAAAGTTTTTAATCCAAAGGGTACAGGCAGCTAAAAAGTAAACCTTGGCAGTAGTTCTACTAAATTGTTAAGTTATTGTCAAACAAATTTAATTTTCATTTGTTGATATATTCCTAATTGTCATATAAAATATATTATAATACAAGCGTAAGTGAGTTTGTTTGTTACACCTTCACAATTGAATTGCCAAACCAATTTAGATGAATTTTGCTACAAAGATAGATAAAGCTGTGGAGATTGTTAAGGGTAATTTAACTCAAGCAAAGCCATAGGAAAAAGCTGGTATAAAATAAATCATGATACCATTCCACTTAATAGATACTCATCAGTGCCTTGAAGGCATTTAGTTTGATATTTTGCTGATAATATGATTAACAGTTGTCACCATGAGTCACCAAATATTGAATTTGAATACAGAAAAACTGTCTAAGTGTGAGAGGGACTCATGTGTAAAGGGTTCCGAACGAACAATAAGACCTTTCACTTGATATGTCACACGGTACAGTTTGAATTTTTTTTTCTATATTGACCCCAAACTCAAAATTTATTTTTATCATAAGGTATTTGGGTCACAGATGTTCATATGTGGACCAAATTTAAACTAAATCAGTCCAGTAGATTCATAGAGAATCGGCTGTGACAGATGGACAGCCAGACAACCGAGTGATCCTATTAGGGTTCCATTTTTTACGGATGGTACATTGGGAGCTCTGAACTAACCATAATTAACGCTACTACATCGAATGGTTCATCAAATAAACAATGTTACAATTTCAGGGCAGTAGCAGAGGCATGATATACCAAGATGTGTCATTTGAAAGGAAGCCATTTGTTTGGAGAACACTGCAAGAACACAATGATACTATTGATCACATGATATGCAGGAACTCTGTGCAAGGAAAACAATTACTTGTTGATGATAGAGGTAATCATATCTTAAATCAACACTATTCTTTAATCATTTAGAATCTAAACTTGTAATAAAATGAGTTTCTTTTTTGTTTTTAAATCTGGAAGTACTCATTGTATTATGAAAAATCTTTTTTCCGATGGAAAGCTTAAATGCTATATAGTATTTCCTGTTTTATCCTAGAAAATGTATGGTTCCTGTAGGCTGACCTACTAGACATTCAATTGCTACAGCTCAACTGGAATCTAGTTGCTTTTATGTATAACATACAATCTGTAGGTAGGTTAGTAAGTTGATTTTTAAGTGAATGGTCCTAAAAACAAACCGGCCAAGCAAGTTGGACTCTGTAAAGGGTTTCAAACAAATCATGATTTTTAACATGCATACTTTTAAACCATACTTCTTATAGATTTTCCAGTAATAATAAAGAACCTGTATTTTTTTTATTTTATGCTCATTAGTTGAGATGTGGTCAATTTTTGTCTTATTTTCTTTAAAATTTTGAAAACTATACTTAAATATAGTTTTGAGATCCTTACAACTAGCCCTTTCGTTTGAAATGTCACACGGCCCAGTTTGAAAAACTATTTTTTAATTTTCTAATTTGACCCCAAATGTGGCTCCATTATTCACAACTTATTTATTTACGTCAGATGTGCCTGTCTGAGTCACAGTTGTTCATATGTGATGTGTGTGTGCAATTTTCAAATGATTTGGTCCAATAGATTCAGAGAAAATTGGCTGTGACAAACAGACAGACACACAAGTGTTTTTATAAGGATTTCATTTTGCCATATGGTGGCTTGGAACCTTAAAAATGAAAATTGAAATAGAAATTTAACTGCGTAATTTATCTATGTTTCAAAATTCTAAACTTTATAAAATCTATGATTTTAATTTAATTTACAATTATGTCTATTATTATGGGCCTAAGGATACCCCAGAATACTTCTACACCAAAACATAAATCAGCCGGTTTTGTTCCAACAGCTGCGGCTTGGACGCTGTGGCATAATAATAGTTTTTTTATTTCTTGTTCCAAAGTTAAACGAGATATAACACATAATAATAAGTACTAACTAAGTACTAACTAAGTACACCAAATAAATCCTTGTAATTTTCAAGGTTGGGAAATCTTGACATAGCATTACTTTGTCTAATGTTGAATGCAACTTGGTCTTCATAAAACAATAAGGTCTAATTTTTCTATGTAATGGTAGTTTGAACCCTGAAGACATTGAGAGGGACTAGGAGTTTTGTCCAAAAAGTCAGCTATATAAGTAATATGCCGCACGGGTCGATCTTCGAAGTTAAGCGACGCGTGCCACTGTCGGTCCGTGGATGGGTCATCCATAACATACCGAGACTCTTCTGTGCCTCAGAAAGTCCGCTAAGCCATTAGAGCCGGATGTCATTTTAAAATCTTTGACAGTCGTTTTGGATAGACAGATGCCAGAAAACCAAACAGCAGTCTTGTCTAGGATTGTATTACCCAGTTACTGGATTGTAGAGGTCAGATTGGTCAGGTTGAACGCTAGGCAGATTGAATATATTTTGTCAAACAAACAGTTGTATTTCAGGTTACGTATGCCACAGAAGTGATGTCACAAAGAATGGATGTTGTGACGCCGAAGCTGAGTCCGCTGATAGATACAGTTGTGAAACTTGTACAGATAACAATTGCTGTATAATATATGAATATTGTGTGTCATGTTGCTTGGATCCCAGTAAGGTAAAGACTTAATCATTACATATTTTTTCCATAGAACATTATTAGTTCTCTTCTCTTGCAAACAATTCAATGTTCCAACCGGGCTGAGTTAATAATAATAATATAATATCTTGGGATAACTCACACATGGTCATCCGATCCCAAACTAGGCAGAGCCTGTGCTATGGCAACCAGACCACTGATAAACATACATATATCTTTCTAAATACATACATATTATAGACAAATTACACCCAGACACAGAACAAATGATCATGCTCATCACACAAAGATTTGTCCTGGGTGGGAATCGAACCCACGATACGAAACCGGAGGGATTTAGCAGTCAGGGTCACTAACCACTCGATCAACAGGCCGTATTGTGCATCTGAATATAAACTAAATGACATCAAGGAACAACAGTAATTGGCTAAAATTGTCTATACTTAAATTCATAATTCAAGATAATTAAGTACAATCCATTCGCCACTAACTAAACTAACGACTATGGCGATTTTAAGCCGAATTTTATTAAAAAGGCCTTTATTAAATTAAAGTTTGCTATGGAATTTGAACGTTGTCATGTACCACGTAGAGTATGTTGTATGTTGTTCCAAAATTTAATAATTGGCTGAATTTTGAAATCAACTTATCATCTTCAACATCATATTTGGGGATGGTTAATGCTAGACCGTGGCGCTATCTGAACTGCCCGTGCACCACGAAACGAAGTCGTTTCACAGATTACTAAATACTTACTGTCAATAAAATAGTCGTAAAGTTTTAGATCCGTGCGTGCCTCGTACAGACGTGGCACGATCTTAAAGCTGTTATCAGTATAGACTCTTCTTGGCTGATGGCAAATATTTATATAAAATTTTAAAAACTATCTTAATATTTTGTTTGGGCCCAGTATTCAGTAACGGAATACGGAACAACTTTTACTAGGGGACCACCCCGAAACCGCGAAAAAAAAAAAAATATCAGCTGTTCAGTACATTTTGAAGAGTTATGCGCATAGAAATGTATGGAGGACTCGTTTTTTTTTGGCGATTTCAGTGTTGGTCCCGAAATAAAAGTTGTCCATAATGATCAGTAGGTACAAATACCCCTTAAGAGATATACATATATTGCGTTTATCCTGTTACACGTTGTATATATTGATGATTGTCGTTGTATATTTTATTGTACGGTCCCTTCAATCCCTTATTTCAGGCATCTAACCTGAAATAAAGGATTAAATTTAATTTAATAATATCAAGAAAGTGCGAACTGTTTAGTTTGTGTGAATGGAGAGGGCAAAACTATGTTATTTTTATTATTTACTAGTGATCCGCCCCGGCTTTGCCCGGATGTATTATTTTTTCATACAAACCTTGCCCTGACAATCACAAACACAACAAAATTATTTATAATTAATATTAACAAACTTAAATAATTATTATTTTAATCGTTCAAGTCGTTCTCAAATTATGCGCGTACATACATTTCGGCGGTTCATTTTTATTTATATTATTTACTAGTGGCCCGCCCCGGCTACGCCCGGATGTGTTTTTTTTTAATTTTCATTTATAAGAACCTTCTCCTGACAATAACAAACACAATAAAATAAGAATCAGCGAAATTGGTCCAGCCGTTCACGCGTGGTGCCGTGACCAAGGGAAATAGGGGTTCATTTTTATATATATAGATATAAATGTTCAACATTTACAAAGCCAGGCGCGCAGCTACTTACTAAAATTTATCATTTTCATTTGTTTACAGAGGGACATGCTAGAAGTAGTGCTATCCAAACTCTCGACGGAGAAGAATGTGCTCTTCCGTTCACTGAGTGACGATTACGAACTGTGCTTGACGAAATGTCGCACGAGTTCCCATAGTGTTCTCCATGAGAACTCTTACAAAGACCCTATTAATAAACATTGTTTCGGCGACGACTTGCCGAGATCTAGAACACCGGACTAGTGAACATTAATATAATCTAGCTTAAGTTAGTATTTTTTTACCTTTTATATTTCATTAGAAATATAGTTGGATATGATAAGTTAGTCTTAATGATATTTTTGTGCACGTTCAGGTTATGAAATTGCATAAAAAAGTGAAATTAAAATAATAATATTTGTATGAAAGAGATTATAAAATTGTTGTCACAAAAAATACTAGTTTTAACTGTTTAACAAAATTCCAGTGAACAAGAATATACACCAATATAATGTAAAAATGTGACACCAAGAAAGTGAAATTTCTGGATTAATAATAAAAACTGTTACTAAGTTATATATCATACATTGTGTACTTATACATTTAAAGAGACTTTTACGTAAAGACAGATTATTAAATTGTGTCTTCATATCGGCGTTACTTATTGTAAATAAGCTATAGAGTTGGTGCAGACAGCAGCAATATGATCGAGCATATTTTTATTACTAAAACACTTACTTATTTCTAAAACATTTCATCAGGGTCTTACCTGGGGATTCAAAGGGTGCAGAGTCCTAGGAGGCGCAAGCAGACCCCATGCCATGCAATTCTTGATTACTACTAGCACAATTACACTGTCTAATTCAATTTTGAGCTCGGTTCAGTCGCTCATACATTTTGGTTCTCACTTAAACTTTTTCTCAAAAGTTAAGAAGTTCGGGAGCAGGCAGGAATATGCTGAAGACAGCCCTGCTTTTCAGTGAAAATATGCGTAGGTGATACATAAACACAATCCACAAGATTGTTTCTTACACGCTATTTTAAACTGTATTATTATTGTGATTTTGTACAATATAGTATTTTTTTTATCTAACCAATATTGTTCCACAGCTATTCTAGTGTTAATTATAGAATAAATAATAAAAACCTGCTCGAGCATATTGCCGTTGTCTACCTGATCCTTGGTCGAACATGTTTATATGTAAATTAAATAAATTAATATTTTATTACCGAACATAAAGAATGTAACTGGATTCTACAATCCGGTCGTCACCAACAAGTCAGTCTGAAACAAACTTCCTTTCTATTATTTGCCAAATACTAGAAGACTAATTAAATTGTTTAGATTTTTAGGGAAACAAATTATTTAAATTGTTATTGCACGGGACAGGACAGTTAGTGCTTAAGATCCGGTGTAATAAAATAAAATTATCAATTGTTATAAATTACGGTTATTGGTTCTGATTCTGTGCAGCTACTAAACTTAAGGCTTATTTACACGAATACATTTTCTTATTTCGTATATACCCGAATGACGAAAGAAGATTTATTTCAGTTAAAACAGTTAAAAATACTCGTTCTCGTGTAAATGAGCTTGTTGATAGATACTCAACCTAAAACATAGGACCTAACGCAGTACAAATCGGCACGGTTTGCGGCAAACAAATATGAACCTTATGCTAGTTAAAATGAAGTTCCATATACACTAAACATTTTAATTCATTAAAACAAGAGCACCAAAGCTTACGATTAACTGTTTTAATATTAAGAAGTGTAATGTTGATATTTGCTTGGCAGGGAAAAGCGCGCAGCACTGCACTTCGATAGATCTAGTCTTAATTTAGTTGAGTTGTCGCACAAAAGAATCAGGACCTTAATGTTTGTTCTACGTAACTACCGCGAAAGTTCACAGTCGACCACTTTTGGCCCTTATGCTCTTAGCAATAAGGTTGAAGAATGGTCCACCGGGAGCTTCCGCATCGATTAAATGTTTTGCATGTTTAACATTCGATTATGGTTATAAAAATGGACCAGAGTATTGGACACCACGCCTCTTACATGAATATGATATCATATTCATTAGTTACCAGATTCAATAAAGTTTGAAATATTGTATGGAGGCTATGCTGAATAACAGATATATTTTTTACACATTTACATGTTTTATTTGGAATCTTACCATCTATTAATACGTTAGTGTCAACACAAGTGAGAAGTCATGAAGGTAAAAAAAAACCTCTCTCGCCGAATTCTTGCTCACCCTACAGAAAATCAACCTGCCTAGCTTCCAGTCTAACCCGATGCATCTGAATCCAAAATTCTTCATAGAACGCTGGAAGGAATGGAGGGAGGCCTTAAGTACAGGAACTGGGCAATCATTATCATATCGGCCGAAAGACGTCCGCTGCTGGACGTAGGCCTCCCCCAAAATGAAAGGGAGGGTTGCCATAATCGGCACGCTTTGCAGGCGGGTTGGCGATCGTAGTGTAGCTGTTGCAATGCATAGATAATGCTGCTGCCCATTCTCTGGCGAGTCCCTTAGTCGCCTCTTTCGACACCCACGGGAAGTGATGGAACTGGATAACACTGGACGGATTTAAAAATCAATATTCCTAGTCAGGAATCAAACCCGTTAATTTGGAAAAAAACACACTGTTTTGCTGTGTTTTCATTATTACAGCATCCAAAAAAGTCGCTACTAAGGATAAAGTTCTAGGAATTAAAGAGTTCATTTCAAACAAAGTATTTTTTTTAATTTTCTTACGTAACCTACCTATTAAACCACAACTGAATCAGTGGATTAATAAGTAGGTAACAAAATGTTTCTTAAACTCAAGCATGCAGCTATTTTTCAGATTTGGCTATCCACGGCAACTTGAAAAAGTCACATGGTATATCTGGTAGTAGCTAGGTTACATGCGTATTATAGCCGGCGCCTGCCGATATTATAAGACCCCGCTTTCCAGCAACATTGGGCTACAAACGAACTAAAGGATTGTTTCACCTGCTGTTATAAACCATGATTAAATTACAAATGCAACCAGCAGTGTGATTCTGTAAACATGTCGAAGTGAAGGCTTGGGTGAAGTGATCACGAAGTGAGCTGTCAATCCACATAATCAAGATAGAATGACAGTTCACCTCGCGCACACTGTCTCCATCTGAGTTTTCACGGTGAGAGGTTTACAGAATCGACCGCCAGGTAACCAAATCCGCCCGTCAATCTGACAGTCATGAAATTACTCCAAAATTGCACGTGATAGATATATCTCGGCGAAATTATATAAATGAGACACAAGTCCTTTATTACCACTTTCGTTTGAGAACTCTTATCTAATCTAAATTGCTACCAACTCTTGAGAAAGTAATTTAAATTAATTTGAACAATTTTGTATGCTATGATGTAGGTACGTGTGATTCATAAATGTTCAGAGCAAAATAAGCTCTCGCGCGTAATAACTTGCCTTTTTTTTTAAGGATGGGAAATCATCAAATGACTTCCGCTTTGGGTGGAGCGGAAGGGCGTGTCAGACTATTACTGACTAAAACCCATCCGTGTTCCTTTTAAAGCCCTTTGCGTTCCAGGGCCGCGGTGACTCTTTCGAACAAATTCCGCAACCCTGGCAGGCTCTGGCCTTAGCGGGCCCCGTCTTCTATGCTGACATCTCTTTGAGGCGCGCGTGAAACACAACGCGCCATTGACCCGGGCCTGGTGGTGATCGGACAGCGAGCCACCCAACGCTCGCCGTCCGCAGGCCCGCGCCTACGGTGGCCGGGGCTCGCCCTGCGACTCCAGACGCCCGGGGTGTCTTCTCCTGTAGCGGCGGTTGGGGCGAAAGCCTAGCCTTTCCCTCGCGCGGCCCGCCTCCTCCTTTGCTAGCATTACTGCTTCGCAGAAGGAGGTGACCGCTTCCCAAGCCTCCCCGCTCTGGACCATGGATTCAACCAGGGCCGGACGCGAGAGGTCGCCGCCGCCGATCGTCTCGACGAGGACACGACGGTGCTCCGCCCAAGCAGGGCAGACCTCCACTGTATGCTCCACCGGGTCCTCCGGGCGATCCTCACAGTGCTGACACCCGGGCGTGTCCCCTCGCTTAATCCGAAACAGGTACCTCTCGAAACAGCCGTGTCCGGTAAGTACCTGCGCCAGGTGGAAGGTGAGGACGCCGTGGCGCCTCTTCAGCCACTCTTCGATGTCAAGAGACACCGCCAAGACGACCCTGCCGCGGAACACCGCATCCCCCGTCGTGAGGGCTCTCACGCGCATGATGGCGTCCACCGTTGAGCGCCCTGTGCGGAAAGCGAACTGGTTCTCCGCCAGATCCGGCCCTCCCTCACCAGATGCCCGACGAGGCGGTTTGCAATGACTCTTTCAAAGAGCTTGCCCACCTCGTCGAGCAGCACGATGGGCCGGTATGCGTACGGAGAGTCCGCAGGGTCAAAGTCAAAACGTTTATTTCAATTAGGCCATTAAACGGCACTTTTGAACGTCATCGTTTTCAGTTCAGTAAAAATAATAATATTACATTAATAAAGTGACTCTACTGTCCATTCGGAAAGGTAGATTCTTATGGAGAAGAACGGACAAGAAACTCCATACTCCACCATACTCTGTATTCCTCGTACAGCTCCGCCTCCCTGGCCTGCGCATCCGGAGGGCGAATGCGGAGCCTGCGGTACCTGGTGTAAAGGCGCCGTGCCGCAACGCACGCCTCACACAATGATGCCAACTCCCGCGACCACCAGTACACCAGGCGGCGGGCGCGTCCTGGCCGGACCCGGGGCATTGCCACGTCACATATTTCGGACATGGTCTCCCGGAAACACTCCGCCTTGTCGTTGATGTTAGCAGGCCTGTCCGGTGGTGACACCCAGGCCTGCACGATCGAGGCTTCCAGGAGGAGCTCCCGGTCCAGCTGCTTCAGCGCCCACCGCGGACCACTCGGGGCCTCTCGGACTGGCGCGGTTGAGGTCTGGACGAAGACGTCAAACCGGATGTACCGGTGGTCCGAATACGTCTCCACCTCCTCCATGACGCGCCAGTCGACGACACGCGGTGACAGAGTAGGGCTGGCGAACGAAATGTCCACCACGGACTCACCCTGCATCCGCACACACGTGGGGACAGAACCCCGGTTTAGGACGACCAGGCCTGTATAACGGGAACCCCAAGCCAAATGTTTGGCAAAGAAGTTCCCGAGAACGATCACCGGTAGGGAACGATACCCGGCGACGACGACGATAACCAACTCCAACCAAGGGAGTTGTGGAGTTCCACAACTCCCTTGGTTGGAGTTGGTTATCGTCGTTATCGCCGAGTTCGGCGAGAGATCGGTTCGGAGAGAAGTAGACCCCCACTACCACAATCTCCCCAAACCGTGCTGCTACGCACCCCTGGCCTCTCCTGACACTCTTGAGGGACGGGGTACCGGCAGCGGCCGACGAAATTAAGGCCACTGAGCCGTTGAGGTCCTCCACCCAGTCATCCCTGGGCGGGACAAAGTACGGCTCAGCGACCACGGCGATGTTGACCGACCAATGCGCCATGCTCTGGAGCAACAGGTGCTGAGCGGCGGCGCAGTGATTGATGTTCGCCTGGAGGAGGCGTAATGGGGCCGTTATTGGCATTCCATTTCAGCCTCGTCTTGAGCCCCTTGTGAGGGTTCCTCCGCGGCACTCGTAGTGGTGGCGTCGGCGGTGGCTACGGCGGTGATAGTGGCGGCGAAGGGCATCCCAGCCCAGTGGTCGGCCGGCTTGCCAGCTGCTGCACATACAACGCAGTGCGGCGTGGCGTTACACGAGCCGGCCTTGTGACCCGGCTGACCACAGCAGAAGCAAAGACCACTGCGGTCAACCTCCGAGGTGCAAAGGGCTCCCGTATGGTTGCCCACAAGGCAGCGGAAGCACCTCAGAAGTCTGGGTTCCAGCAGTTTGACCTGCGCAGAAACCCAGCCCACCAGGAGTCTTCGGCCCTATACACTTGGTGGGCCTGGACACTCGAGCATCGTCCGCATTCAACGACGCCCTTAGCCTTTCGGCCAGAGCCTCATCACTGGAAGCCGCCGGAGGGAGAATCTTCCGACCGGTCGCTCCAGGGTGGCACCCCTCCTTGGCGAGCTTAGCGGCACGCTCGGCCCTTACCCCGCCCACTGGTGGGGATTTTTCGGGCCGAGGCCAATTCTCCGTTGGAGGACGACCCTTGGTCATCCTCCGGTCTGGGGCGCTTGCGGAAGAACTTTGAATTCTTCGCAGCAGCCCTTACTCCTTCTTGCTCCGAACTCAGTGTGCTGACGCTCAGGCCAGATGCGGAATCAGAGTCTGACCCCGCATCCCCCCATACGTCTGCGGACTCTTCCTCCATAGTTTGGCGGGAGCACCACGCCCGCCGAACACCTTGTCAGGTCCACTAAAATTAAAACCGATCATTTCCTCAAAGGACGCCTCGGATCGGGAGCCTCCTCGGCTCTTGTTGCCACTAGTAAGTGGTTTGAGACATACGTTGTCTCCCCCAGAATACGAGGGGCTTGACGCTCCCAATGGGAGCGTGGTGGATTCTCCAGCTGCTGAGCAGCTAGTACCGGTCTGGGGTAATTCTATTGCGTCTGCCTTTTTCATTATTTTTGTTCCTTTTAAAGGGTGTGGTCCCTGTCCCCTCCGCCCTTTCACAGGGCCTCTCCTCTGTCACGCTGCTTGCTCACTGTCCTCACAGTCACGTCTGATGAGCAGACGCGTACCAGAGAACAGTGAGCAAGCTTCCTCCCGAAATGCACACCGTCCGAAGACCTAAACACTGCCCAGGTCTCCGAACGGTGTGCCTCTCTCTCCTGTCCCTCTTTGTCTGGTTCATTTGGACCTTTCCGGCATGAGTAACTCTACCGGCAGAGCCCCAAGATCATTGAGACACACAAGCCCCACCACGACGGCAACGTGGGGACACCCTCGGTGGGGGGCATTAATTTGCCTGCAAGCACGCCGGGAGTGAGGCCCCGCGCATCGCGCGCGGCATCCTTTTATATAAACTTATTCGGGACCTATTGTGTTTCATTAATCTGGAGTACCTATCAGCTGGTTGATACGCGAAGGGCAACAACCGCGGCCGCTTTGCGGGAAACTATCGCGAATCGCGATGTATAACTATTGGTTCGAAGTCCCTTTCGAGTTTTGTTCATCACAATTTATTGTTATTCTGCCATTTCTTGTTTTTTTTTTTAAACCGATTGTATTACTAAGACAAACTCATTTCAGGAAATGCGCTGCGGGAAAACAACCATTAAAATTTCACGTTTAAGTAAACCTTATACCTCTGCCTAACCCATCAGGAATTAGGTACAGACTTGATGTTATGTCCTCTATTTTCTCAAAATTATGAATGTTAAAGAAACATGAACGCACCCGACGACCGGACACTCACACTAATTATCGAATACTTACTCGAAATCTGCGTGAAAGTCAAATAGGTGTATCACAAATCCCAGGTGGCCACTGGGATTTGTGATTAAACACACCATTTACAGATTCTTGTGAAAAATCAGTAGGTTCCTTATTCATGATGACTTTTTGAGACCAAAATACCCACAAATAAGCCTCTTCATGCTTTTAGAAATTGAATAGACAAATATATATATTACCTATCCCAGAAGCCAAATCGAACAAGGAGGTACCTACATAATATGTGCTAATACCAACATACCTAATTAATAAGTATAACTACTTAGTAGTTAGTGGTACCTATCTGATGCTGATTTTAGTCCATGGCGGTCAAATGGTGAACAAAGATTCTTAAAATTGACTTAAATACTTCTTAAAGATTTTTTGTACACTATAAGTACCTATACGTATCTATGTGGTATAAATTACCGACGTCCAATCCACGTCTTTGAAAAATAGAACGGCTGCCGACGTAAGACCTATTTGGGCAAAAATTAGGTTTCTCTGATAGAAGTCAGTGCATTACAAAGGCGCGAAGTTAAATCATTATTAAATTAATCGCACGTGCCAATATTTATCAGAACATTACCTCTCTAAATCTGTCTGAAAATATGTCTAGGTACTATCTTAATATATCATCGGCTTTATCTGCTGTTAAGCTAAGATATTATCTACATCAAGGTGTAAGATCGTCAATTCATGGTCCTACGCAATAGGAAAGCGAACGATCGACCTTAAACTATTCAAACAATTCTGCGCTCGCGCAGTTTGTGAGTGACTTCGATCACGGACTGTCGTCGGCATCGATCATGTGGTGAGAAACTTCGACGTTTATTTAAATAACATTATTTTTAAGTGAAATAACATTAGTACCTACCTAGGTAATTTGTCGGTTTTTGTCTTTTACTTGTGTTATAGAAAAAGTGCATTGAGTACCTAGGTATTTACAAACATTTCAAATTTTCTTGTATTAAAGTGATTGTTTGGCCAATTTCGCAGTTTAAAATACCAGTTTGCATCCAATCTAGGGTCGTCTTTTTTTTGTATTTGCTGTTACGATAGTTTTTGGGTTTGTGAAGTCATGTTGCACCAATTCTGAACTAATTTGGATAAAAGTTTAAATAAATAATGATGACGATGAATTGTTTCTATTATTTTACGATGAACTAAAACCAATATATTAGGTACCATGAAACCAGGCTATAAAATCGTGTTAATTTGGGCAGGTGGTTCTATAAATACCTATATTTCTTATTAATAATTGAAACTCGTTATGGTAAAAACAATCATTCATTCATTTCCATAACGTTCCATTTTTGGTTTATCAGCATTCAGCTACTTATTGAGTTTTCAGGTCTTCAAACACCAAAATAAAAGTTTTATTTTAACTATTGTGGTTTTTGTTTACTTATTTGAGTACCTAGTTACTGGGAACAAGAATGTAAGTGTGAAGTAAATTATCTACCTAATCTTAATACCTTTAAATTGCTTAGGTAGGTACTTACTTTATTTTATCAAATGATATGTTACTCTTTATTACTTTGGCACATAAGAAGTTAACGACGTCTTTGTAGGTAATTATTTTCATTCATTCATACCCAATATAATTATGGTTCTTTACCTATCTACATATTTTAACACTAGCTATGCCATGGGCTCTGCTTTTCATAGAATTAGAATAGCTATACGTAACGTAAAAAAGGCGATAGAAAACGCGTTATTTTTCAGCTTGAGTCTTGAACGCGACAAAGCAAGAACCAAATGCTACGCCTGACCAATCATTGATATGCAGATGTCGCAGCCAACTATCTTAATCAGCCGTTTCATTGGCGGCCTAGTTTTTTCATTGACCGGCGCCGTTCAATCAGCGGTCAAAGTGACACCCCGGCATTTAATTGAACAGCTAGGCAAATTACTTGGTTCAACATCGACATGCCTAGTCAAGAAGCAGAACATTGGGCACAGGGAGCTTAGGGACACGGTGGAGGTCTGCCCTGCTTGGGCGAAGCACCGCCGTGTCCTCGTCGAGGCGATCGGCGGCGGCGCACTCTCGCGTCCGGCCCTGGTTGAATCCATGGTCCGGAGCGAGCGATTTGGGAAGCGGCCACCTCCTTCTGCGAAGCAATAATGCTAGCAAAGGAGGAGGCGGGCCGCGCGAGGGAAAGGCTAGGCCTTCGCCCCAACCGCCGCAACAGGAGAAGACGCCCCGGGCGTCGGGAGTCGCAGGGCGATCCCCGGCCACCGTAGGCGCAGGCCTGCGGACGGCGAGCGTTGGGTAGGTTGCTGTCCGATCACCACCAGGCCCGGGTCGATGGCGCGTTGTGTTTCACGCGCGCCTCAAAGAGATGTCAGCATAGAAGACGGGGCCCGCTAGGGCCAGAGCCTGCCAGGGTTGCGGAATTTGTTCGAGAGAGTCACCGCGGCCCTGGAACGCAAAGGGCTTTAGAAGGAACTCGGATGGGTTTTAGTCAGTAAGAGTCTGACACGCCCTTCCGCTCCACCCAGAGCGGAAGAAGTCATTTGATGATTTCCCATCCTTAAAAAAAAAGGGATAGTAATAAAAGCTCCGACAAAAAAAGAAGAATTGTCCTTACTCAAAATATTAAATCTACTGCCTAAAATACTAACTTTCCGACTACTTTTGTCCGAATAAAAATGACGAAACGACCGAATGGGATACTGAAATCGTCGAAAAATAAACTTGACTGTTTATTGCTATAATACTTTTCTACCAGCATAAATTACGTTCTACTGAAAACTATGCTTTGTAATTTTTATCTTTACTTGCCTAGGTAGGTACTATTAATTCATAAATTACCTTTCATATTTCATAGACTGTGGTGCTATTTTAACTGTAACATTATACTGAAAATATTATTCTGAGTGGTTATACAGAAACTTATAAAAAATACAAAAATGTACTTACTTGTAACAATAACTTTTACTTGCATCATTTATCATGAATTTTACTTACCACTGGTATGCTTCGATATCGGTAAGTACCTACATATTTCAGGCGTTAAAAAGTCAGAACAGTCGTATTCATGGTTTTATCTAAAACCAAGTAGACTTTACTATTATCCTGTATGTTTTCAAAAATTATAAAAAATAAGTAATCCTAATCTAAATAGTTCAGTTCCGGGTAACCTACTAAAACAATCTCTTTTTTCTATTAATGCAAGTCGTTTCTGGCGTAGGAGGTCACAGTTTTAACCTAACCTACCCATTTTGTTTAAAAAAGAAATTAACCTAATCTAAATAGTTTATAGTCTGAAGATTATTTGCTGTAATAAATCATTTGATTAAAGACCAAATGCCATAATGACATTATACCTACTTGGTAGGTAATATCTTGCCAAGTAAAACTTGGACCAAATAAAAATATGCGTAGGTACTAAAATCATTCGAAATATTGCAATGGTATAAAAAAAGGTTGCTAAAATTTGTTTGGGTAATGAAATTTTGTCAAAATCTTTTAGGCAAAACGGCAGGATCCCACTAAGTTTCCTTAATAGATGGTAAGTTAGTAGTTTCCTTAGTAAATTTATTAGTTCGTTGACATGATAATATTAAACCAATAGCAACAAAAACTATTTAATTTTGTAACATAAACAGACAAAACACGCAAGGATCGGTTGTTGCAAGCCAAGCACACTGCGCTCGGATCTTTCGAACTCGCACGCGAAAACAGCCGAACGCGACCCGACCCGATCGCGCGGGCCGAACAGTTGAGGTATTTTCATCATTAATGAGAGTTAAAAAATAAATTTGAAAACCAACAAAAGAAATTAAAACAGTTCATGCAAGTTGTAAAAATATGATTATTTAGACAAAACCTCTGTTGTCGGTAACTTAGTAATTTTGTCGGAGGTTCAGTATTCTATTCGGAAGTTTAGTTTTTTTATTCGAAGAACCAATTTTTTTAGGAGAATATGTAATTTGAACATGCTCTTATTTGTTTGTAAAATTGGATATTTTTTTTCGGTATGTTTTGGGTTTTTTTGTCGGTAATTCATTATAACGCTGGTTAATTAGAATAATAGTCGGCCACAGATCGCTGGAGATTAATTTGTTTTTCGGAACCATTAGAGTAAGTGCGCTAAATATGGACTGGGTCCGTAATATGGACTACCTTCGTTTCTCAGAAACCGTCCGTCGTATTAAGCCATCGGTCGCCGCGCGCTTAGCTCCACCCCTCCCGCGGCCCGCTAGTCTCTTGCTGATCGGCAGAGAGCGCGCATGTATTCATGGCAGCCATTTTTGATTTTTATCAAGTCGCGATGTAATTTTTTACCTAACTTCATAAGGTCATAATTTCAGCGAAGATTACTGTTTGGGAAAGTGGATTAATCTAGGAGAAAGGTGAGTTATTTTACATTTATTCATATTAACTTGCGATATCCAATCCTTTTTGTAATTTTCTTAGCAACAATATTAACCTAGAAATGTATGTGTATTGTAATATGGACCACCGGCATGTTTTGAATATAGACTAGTGGTCCATATTCCAAACAGTCACTTACCTATATTTTCAATTAATTCTTTTAGGATGGCATCTACAAATTCTACAACCAAAGGAAAGACCAGACGTCGATACAAAAGAATTTAACAAAGAATACGCCAAAGAGAGCGCCAAAAAAACGCCAAAGAAAATGCCGAAGAAAACAGTTCAAAAGAAAAGAAAGATCTCAAAAGAAAGAAAGTCATCGTCTTCGAGTTCTGATAACAGTGATTGATTCAGTCAATGATAGTACAGATGAAAGTCCTGATCGTTCCCAAAATGGTAAATGTTTGTATTGTAATGGGCTTTTTTCTGAAGACGTTGATGGAGAGAAATGGATCCAATGTGCATCATGTAAGCAGTGGGCTCATGAAGACTGTGCTGGCATAGAAGATATGGTTGATTTCTATGTGTGCGAATTGTGTACCAGTGATTAGTTTAATCATAGTAATGGGCTGATTTAATTTTAGGCAACACGTCCATTTTTTTTAATAATTTTGAAACCATTTTGCTATGGTCCATATTTGAAACCATGTGGTCCATATTTTGTCCATTTTTTTGCAAATACATAATAATGTCAGATTTTAGAAAATGTTGATTATTTCTAAGCTGTTCATGTTTATCAATAATTCTAACAATTATTTTTAATACCAAATAATTATCGAACTGATCAAAGAATATAAGGCTGATTAATCTTTATTATTCTGAGTTTTATTTCACAAAATCCTTATGGTGGTCCATAATTGGCGCACTTACTCTATTATTTCCCAAAAAAAAGGAGCTTAGGGCACCCCGACACGGATAGTTTAGGTTTGAACGGTATAAATTAAGAATTCCAAAATATATTTAATTATTTCATATATTTTCGTCACACGGCTATTCTATGAACGGCCATAGCAATCGGCCAGCCCGTTCATTTAATGTTCTATTAGACGCCGAAGACACAAATGATATCCAGCCAATGGGCTGGATGTCATTTAGGCCGCTGATTAAACGGCTGGCTAAGCCAGTTGGCTGCGACACATCCGTTACGGATACAGCAACATGGGGATATGCACGTACGAAGTCACGGGATAAAACTAGTCTATTATATTTGTAGGATTACCCATAATCAAGGAGCTCAGGTGCTACTCGTACCTTGGTTACTTGGTTCGGCGCCAGCTACGTAAAAACACCTACCTCATACCTGTTATATAATGACTGTGTAAGCTTTCGATTTATTAATCGCCGTTATTTATTCCATCACACAATAATCTGGCTCTGACTGGTGAAAGGCAGTTACTGTGAATTAATTTAGCAGGTTCTTTACCGCCAGATAATTTTATAAACTTGATATTAAAAAATATATAAGTAGGTATTTGATGTAAATGATCATGTTGAACATCACAGGGTGTTTATTTATAGTAAGTACCTATATCTAACACTTTATTTTTCTTTCATGTGAAACTGATTCCATTTCTTGGGATTTCATTAAAAATCCTGTAAGCCGTCTGATACTCCAGTGTTCCTACTCATACTAAGATGGGTTAGGGACACTTAGATTTCAGTCGGAGGATATCCGACAAAGCCCTCTGTAGGTACTCCTCAGAGGTCGGCGCATCTACTTTATCCATAGAAACATCTTTTTTTGCTACTTACTTACTTACATTTAATTTTTTTTTAACAATTTTCCGGTATTTTTCTATTCATTTATTTTAGCCCCTAAGTAAGATTTGGTGACGCATCAGTATATTTTCAATCCTACGCTTCCGATACAGCCCTAACTGACCAACCCCTAGTAACTGGATCTACTTATAACCACTGCTATTGGAATGCTATTATAGCAGTCGATACTAGCTTTAGTAGCTAATGTCGCCTGTTCACTACCTACCTAAAAATGTATATTACTTATAACAATCTCTTCTTTTCTCTTCTTCGTACTTAGTTTTTTTTTATATGGGTTTGCTCTTGACTCTAGTCTAGGTCATAGTTGACAGAGACAAAGTCGACGACGGAGCGAGTTTACCCAAAAGAAGCTTACACTGTAATTTTGAAGAGATTAGGATGCGTTCGGAAACACAGACGCAGGCAGAGAGACTTTATAAAACAAAGTCGCTATTTGCCTGTGCCGGTTTCTCCGCGTACATCTTTTAAACCACGCAACAGATTATGATACGCTATTCACTAATAGAAAGCGGAATTAAACAAGGAAGGTTTGTAAATGTCAGCGGAAAAATTCAAAAACCGTAAGATTGTAAAATTTTATAACTGTAAAAAGTATTCGGATATATCAGAAACTATTCAATTTGGATAGGATTTATTGTTCGCAAAACGATTTTTTCATAATATGTATATCGAGAAATTATAATCTAATAAAGATTTAGTAGCCTACCCACAATCTTACGGAGTCTTGCAATTTTCCGGTGACATATATAAATTGCACCCGTGCGAAACCGGTACGGGCGCTAGTTATTATAAGAATAATATGATTAGGTGCTAAATGCTAATTAATTTAGGTACTTTTATCATTGTATATTAACATAATATGGGTAAATTAGGAACTTTAAATGCTACTGCGCACATATCGACTGAGGTATTTATTCAAAATAATTTATTTTGTCAATGTTTATAAACTTTTCGTAGCTCCAAGAATATCCTACAAATATTTGAATGTTGTCGAACGTGTTTATGAGAATTCTAAATTAGTTAGTAAATATTAATACTAATTACTAGCTGTTGCACGCGACTTCGTACGCGCATATCTCGTTTTTTCTCGTTCCCGTAGGTATTTTCCCACTCCCGTATAGCCTAATATAGCATTCCTCATGAATGTGGCTATCATAATATATCAAATCCGACTGGTAGCTCCAGAGATTAGCGCGTTCAAACAAACAAACAAACTCTTCAGCTTTATTATATTAGCACTAGCTGTCGCTGGAAGGGAACATACTCCAGGGACAAAAATCCAAAATATCCTATGTGTTATTCCAGACTATAATCTACCTCTGTGCCAAATTTCATCAAGATCCGTTCTACCGTTCTGATGTGATAGAAGTATACATTTATTCATCCATCCCAACTTTCGCATTTATAATATTAGTATAGATAGATAATAATTAATAGATAGGTACATCCTGCAACATTGTGCCACTTATAGGCTGACTTCTAGGTACGTACGTACTTAACATAAATTAACGGTTTGGAACTAAATTTTTCACTAGAAGGATTTTCTGATAGCTACATTCTATTTTATTAAGCTTGTTTTCCATTCTAGAAAATCCGAACAAATAAGTACTTAAATATTAATTTTTGTACTTAAACTCTGAACCGTGGAATGGGACCCAGAGCCAGTTACTCTTTGCGAAAATAAAACTTAAACGCGAGGGAGGCTCGACCAAAAGCTACTTATTAAAATAACAATAGTTATTATACATACTTAGTAAGTATTGCAGAGACGTCATTCATGGTCGTGTGCTACAATCTACTTAATTACACTGACAGTTGACAACAAAACAATTCTAAAACAATCGTCGACAACAAAACAAAAGAAAGCTAAAGACTCCCAGTCGCTGGGAAACTTACACATTTATCAGAAACGGTGATCTAAAGAAAAACCGAGCGGTTTTTCTCGGTTAATTCCAATAAAGTAAGGATACAATGAGATAACCTTAGGTAGGCAACTAACTAACTATTCATGGATGTGTACGGGGGTTACCTAAGTTTCATCTAATGTCGTTATTCTGAACTAGGCACTTAGGTGCAAAGTGATCGAAAATCTAAGAGAGTATTAAGTTTAACAGAGTAGCCCACTTATTTTAGAAACAGATTTGCAAGATACATTAGGTACACCATCATAGAAAGATTTTCCTGCAACTCTTGCAAAGCCAAGAATCTGAAACGAAGGAAAACTCATAATTTAGCCCTTTTGTTACATTTTATGCAAATTGCTAAGTAGTTTTGGGCCTACTGATATAATAACAAATTAATTGACTGGCCTGTTGGTCGAGTAGTTAGTGACCCTGGCTGCTAAACCGGAGGTCGTGGGTTCGATTGCCACCCAGGACAAATCTTTGTGTGATGAGCATGATCATTTGTTCTGTGTCTGGGTGTAATTTTTCTATAATATGTATGTATTTAGAAATATATAAGTATGTTTATCAGTTGTCTGGTTGCCATAGCACAGGCTCTGCCTAGTTTAGGATCGGATGACCGTGTGTGAGTTGTCCCAAAATATTATTATTATTAATTGAAAGGTTAAAATTCCTACTGTGTATGGTAGTTAATTATAGGTACTTACGCGTTTACTGGCAGATTGTTCAAGTGCGTCGGCTTGGCTCCTGTTTTCGTAGGTACCTACTGCTTGGGATACCTTTCGTGTAATTAGAAAGGTACCGGTTGCCTGTTTCAGAACCATATCATTCATTCGTTAGGTTAGTTAGAGTAGAGGCCTATTAGCCTCTACTCTGATGACATTATCTTTCCGATGTACCTACCCAGAATTTGTAGAATTGCATTCATTTTAGATACATAATAAAGTACCTACATGCCTTCCTACTCGCCCACTTGATCATTTTTAAGCATATTTAGTAGGTTTTCGTAGTCGTTTCTACAACCGAAAGCACAGCAGAGTTGTAAACAAAGCACCTGCACAAAAAAAAAGAATTCCTAGTGATTGATTTGCGTTCTCTGGATCGGACCGATTATGATTTGATCATCTTTCGGATCGGAGTGCGTGTATAAGAAACGCCCTTTCTGAATGATTGTATCGGAAGTCATTTAAATAAACATACATAAATTCTTTTCATTTACAGGATTAGGCCTGATATTAAAAATTGCAACGTCACATGTTTCGCCGTGTAAACATTCCCGTATCTTTGTTTATCAAGATAATTTAATCATAAAAATACGTTTTTTTTTATCAAATTATCATAGACTTTGTGCTGAAACTGGTTTGTCATTATGCTAATGCATTCTTAAGAAGTTGCTCTAGATTTATTTATTTACCTGCTATTCTTGAATGGGATTTGAGTGATGTTTAACTAACTAAGTAACTAAATGTTCTCAAACACTCATATATTACTAAGCAAGCAAGCAATGTAAGAATTATCTTTGTAAGACTGTAGTGACTACCTACCTATCACAAGCTACGTTAAACTGAATTTTAAAACGTCAAAAAATACTGAAAAAGATACAGTTTTTCCGAAGGTCGTTCCTATCTGTCTGATTTTTCCCTGCTTTGCTATGACAACATGATATGATAACAATTATGTAGTATTTTTGGTAAATAAAGCAATTGTAATAACTGTTATGGGCTTATTTATGGGTGATGTGATGGCTTGATGGGTCTCCAATCCAAAAAAGTATGTAAGACGTATGGGTAAAAAATCAAGAAGAAAGTAGGTAGGTACCCGAACCTTAATAGGTACAACTTGGAATTTACTATTGCAACATATGAAATAATTAAGAAATCGGAAGAATTTTGTCCTAGTGTGAAGGTAGATATGACTCTGCGCAATTACAATCAATAATCCGCTTAGTAATCGTTTTAAACAAATTTATAACATTAATAGGTACCCAACTAAAGGATTAGAATGCATCAGTTGAGTCACAGCAGGACGGCCGGACCTAATTCAAACAAAAAACACGTCTTCATATAGGTAGGTACTTAGAACTTTAGATTCAGGTTACGCACTACCTAACTCTAGACCTGATTTACCTACACGAGCCAAAATATGCCAAAATCCAGAACGAACTAGTACTGAACAATAGTTGCCTGCATAGCCGAAATACAATGGTCTCATTGTGTGCAGAGTAATTACGTCGTAACTTAGAGGTTCAGTAGTTCACGATGACTGACCTTGTCTCATATATTTTCGGACATGTGCATGCATAATTGAATTATCGTGTGGCCGACGAATTACCGTCATATTCTGCCGAGTGTCGTCAACTAGCGCTGCTGCACTGTGTGCGCATTAGTAGGTGGCCTAGTGCGATAGTAGGTATATCTCCCACTGGTACTAGTAGCAGTTATTCAAATCTCGTCTTTAGTTAGTCTCAAATATGGCAACGCCTAGGATTCCTCTGATATTACATAACTATGGTCATTGATCATGAACGCGGTGGCCACTTTACCAACCGTGGTCAACGTGTTTTGCCTTGCACATAAATATTTCAGTTTTCCCCCTTGATAAATAACTTGTTAAAGCGTGGTTTGGGTCAATAGTGCAACGAGGCGGAACAACAAAACATTAAGTACCTACCTCTGCCAATTAAGCCTCTAACGCTAAGCGCTAGATATATAATATGTAGGTGCTCTCATTTAGAGCACCTAAATGAACGCTGATATGGTTAAGATTTTACTATCCATTCATAATGAGAGTTTAATTATGTAATTGCTTGCCTAGTTTAGTTAGTTTGTGATTGTGCTAATGAAAAATTCTTATTGTTTAAGAAATTGCCTTATATTCTTGAACGTCAGTATCTACATGATCATCATTCGTTCCCTTATCCTCAATTATTTGCGCTCTGCTTTGCATGACTTCTTCCATAAATCTTTCAGATTTTTCCTCGGCAGATTTTATCAAGCAGTGAGAATGTGGTACCTACAAATTCCTATTTTCAAGGTAGTTTGAATACTTTGAGTTGGTACTTATCAACACACATCCTTCACATTCTTATAGGTAAGAGAATAATGACAAAAGAAATTGTGTCCAACTGGGATCTCAGTTGGACACAATCTCTTTTATCATTGTTTCAATCAATTGTTTGAACACGAGACATAACTAAAGCCCCTCTAAGATTATTAATAAGACACTAGAGCCACAAGTGGCTCTCGAAGCCTTTAAGTGCTTAGCCGGTGTAGATAAAGACAAACTTGTAATCAAACATATCAGGTCCGTGAAGGGTTGTCAGGTGTGTTAAAACCGAAAAGCCGGACAGACCAGCCAGTTTAGCTGAACATCTGGGTAAAAAGGCCGGACACCCTTAATTTTTTAGTGTCACACGACATAAAGAAAACAATGCTTTTTATCATTTACCATAAAATCTCTAATGAAACAATAACACAATTGAAAGATTCAGTTCTCGTTCTTATTATTTAATAATAGTAGTTAACAATAATAGTAGTACCAACGTAACTAGCTATACAAGGTGTGGCGGGCGGAGCAGAAACAAAAACAAATTCCAAAAGTTAAAAAAAAATTGCTCAAATTTATAAAGCCTAACAAAAGCCGGACAGGCCGGACACCGTCTAATTTGGCCGCACACGCAACCGCCTGACAGTGACCGGCTTTATCGGACCGTGGCGTGGCGTGGGTAACAAGGAGCTCAAAAAAAAACGATGCGTACATTTCTGAACTCGTTCACCCACGTCCTTGTTCGGGCCGAGACACAGACGTGTGTTCATCAGAACCACGGTCCGTTCACGATCCGGACACGGTCCTGATATGTGTAAGTCAACCTTATTGATGATGGAAGAGCTGTTTTGTTGCGGTTGTTGCAAAACGGGTTTACTACAGAAAGAATAGCAAGACCAACCGTAGTTATAAAATTGTCAGTAGCATAAAACCATAGAGAATATTTGCATAAAACGCAGTAGTTACGTTAGTCTTATCGAAATTATAGTGTTTAATGCTAATTTTATAGGAATACCATGACAATCACCTACCACCTACCACGATAACCGTAAGGCCTGCCTATTTCAATGAGAATGGGTAAGTACAGTCTTTTACGCAGATAAAGATACTAATACTCGGTAGACATTCAACATTGTTATGTAGTCAAGTAGGAAGAATTGTAGCCATAGGAATATTGCTACTGATGTAAGGCCAGTCGCCATCAATCACTGGTGGTGATGATCATAAATTCACAAAGTAGGTACGAAGACAAGATGACTTCATTCAACAGTCTTCAGTAACTTTTTTCATTGTGAATAGATAGCTAACTTATTTAGGAAGAAATTTCTCCATTTGCAGTATAACAGTCACATCTTTTCATCGACATAGGTATCTAACAGGTAAATTGTGTTGTTATATTTGTAAGGTACCTACCTACCTGCCTTATATTACTTAGATTCGGTAGGTAGATACTTTCCACCTTGAACATCCGGTTAAGGTAGTATATACCCAAATAGGTCACCTACCAAGTCAGTAGTTGTAAAGGAAAGTGAAATATAAATATTTCCGATATCTATATGTCCGAAATACTTTCACATAAAAGTCCTTTAACGGAAAAAAGGAAAATCAAACCAATAAAACTTGTTTAAGTACCTACCTATATCGTGCCACTCAGTCTAAGCCATGTCTAAACAGTTATTCGTGGGTAATTTTCTAAATAATAAAACAATAGTCAAGCTTCCGTACCGTAGACTCAAATACTTATATTTAAATTTCGTGGCCTTCTACGACGGCAGGTAGGTTTAAATTTATGACTTATCATATAAAATATATCCGTCCTGAATTTACTTACAGAATACGACTGTAGAGAGATAAATATTACCCAACGAAAATATTTTGCAAATGTCACCGGATAATTGAGAGATTGTAAACTCTCGATAAATTTAGATTCGTATAATTGCATGAACATTTGTTCTGCAATTATACGAATCAAAATCTTCTATTTTATAAAATGTTTGCGTGCGTTCCGAGAAATTGTGGACAGACATAAACTGGCAGCTGAACCAATCGGCTGTCTGGTCTACAATTTATCTGTTTTGGTGTGATAGTTAAATTGGAAACTTGGCCCCTCATTGGTCTTTGTTTTCTCTGAATAGACCAATGAGAACCTTGTTTCCAAGTTTACTATAATACGAAAACGGATAAATTATAGAAGTTGTGCTCTGATTGGTCGCCATTTTACGACAGTCCACAATTTCTCGGAATAACTTCGAGAGACTATCAAATTTTGATGCGTAAAAAGTATTCCAAATGTTCAGTTGACAATTTATCGAAGGTTAACAATCTCTCAAGATAAATTAATTATATATTCTTGCGGAGTTTGCCATTTTCCGGTGACATAAACATGACGTGTTTAACAGAACACGAAGGAATGTTTTAATTATCTTTTCTGAGACGTTTGATAATATTTTTTTTCTCATTGCATAAATGATGACTACATCATGGGCAAACTTGCATACAAAAATATTGATTCAGAAATAATATGGAAAAGAATCTAACCTATCCGTGCAGAGGGCAGCTAGAATTGTCGAGCTCGCTTCGCTCGCTCTTCTTACGAGTAGGAGTGATTCCGTGAGACCCGACCGCAAAAAAATTATAAAAGGTTCTAAACTACCTAGTCACTTTTCTACTTGTACTTGTACTTTTTTACTTGCCTTTGACGGCATCAAATCTGTGAATGAACAAAATTAAGACAGCTTGACCAAAGTGGCTTGTTTAGAACTTATTAGTATTTTCCGGGGGGTGGATTTTATCCGCACTCGAGCGGATATAGGAAAGTGCGAAGTCCAGCCCCCACCTATTCAATCTATATCGATATACAGTTTTTACCCGCGAATTCGTACACGCGTATCTTGTTTTCTCCCGTTCCGTAAGAATTTCGGGAAATCCTCTCTTAGTGCTCCCCAACGGAGTGGAGCGGAAGCTACATGACAAATTCAGCTGTCGTTGTCTGTCAGTCACTCACTCAGTTAGTCGGTATTTTATAATATATATTACGATAAAGCACAAACATTATTTCTACCCTTGTCCGTCATAGACTTAGAAACCATCCAACCGATGTGCCCCGAACCGGTTTCATCAGGGGCGGATCCAGGACTGTCCTTTGGGGGAGAGAGTCGGTTTTTAGCAAAGTAAACACAAAAATCTCATATATAAAATTCTCGTGTCATTCACAATGTTAGTTACCATACTCCTCCGAAACGGCTTGACCGATTTTATGAAATTTTATATGCATATTCAGTAGGTCTGAGATTCGGCTACTATCTATTTTTCATACACCTAAGTGATAAGGGTTGTCCAGCTCTAACATTTTTTTTTTTGGACAAAATTTTTATTTTTTTATAATGTGGCATTAAAAATACATACAACCCTAAATTATCACCCTTCTATCACCAACCCCTATTTTTTAATAGTCATTTTAGTAATTTAATCATTTTTCGTCCCGCTCGATAACTGATCAATTACCACTCGACTATCGACACTCGATTCTTGACTATTTGTTTGGTAGAACGCGGTAATCCTAGGACCTACTGGTTCGATTTGATAAAATCGTTTAGTGTTGGGAAGTCTAATTATGGAGGCTATATAACATCACGCTACGACCAATAGGAGCCGAGCATTCAAGAAAAATGTGACGCAGACGAAGTTGCGTGGGTCAGCTAGTAGCACATACAATTTTATTTTGCATAACGCATAACAAGCCTCCTTGAATTACTTGACCACCCGGGTCCCCCTGGATCGACCCATGGGTTTCATTAGCAAGGCAATTTATCAATCAAAAACTTTATTTCGAACAAGAGTCCATATGCGAGTACTTAGAAGCTATGTTAGTACCTACTACTTTACAAGAAAACAGTTTTAATTATTATTATTAAAATCAATTTAAAGTAAACACACAAATATAATTTAATAACATTTAAATAATTAAATGTAATTTAATTTTATCTTATTTCATTTCATTTCACTTAGTCTAATTAATAATAATGAAAGATGGTTAAAGACAAATACTAGTTTATAATATTTCAGAAAGAGGTGACGCATTCTACCTATAAAGCATTTTAAAACTTTTTGGTTCGCCCATGTCTAGCTGTCTGAAAAAAAAATAAAACATACTGACACACAACTGACATTTTTAGGAGACCTTCCAGTTGTGTTCTTTTAGCCAAAAAAGCTTTTCAATTCTATTTTAATAACATTAGGATTCCAAAATTATTCATGATGATGCGAATTTTCAAATGTTTGTAAATAAAACGATAACAGCTGGTATTTTGTAAGGTAATGAATTTATTGTTTACTTCACGTACCTACCTGGATAGTGCTGCAGGAATTTTGTTGAATACTAAACTATTAGCTTGAATGTCAACTGAGCTCTGTTTTGTTATAATATATGGTCTAGACTAGGGCTGCCAACCCCAAATTTCAAAACCGACCAAGTGCATGTTACCCGCACCCGCAAAGGGTTCCGTAGTTACCCGTGTCGTAAACCAAAAATTAAAAGCTAACGTTACTATAAGATTGCAAAGTTACAAATGCAATTAGTCTTAAGTCATTTTCTATAGAATTGTTACGACATTTTTAGTTATCCGGTTACATTTTATACGTTGGTCGACTATTACTCGTTAAGATGTAAATCCTACTTAGCTGTGATAGTTTTCCTTTCAAATATTAACATGCTTTTACCAAGAATTGTTGACGTCTCCACAAAAAAACCTATCCATCTTTCTTTCCATATGTCTCGGTCTATTGCAATGCAATCACCCCAATCCTTCACATAAAAAGAGTTTTAATTGTCGAGCCATCACCTGCCGGACCTGCCACGATGTAGGTCCCTGTTGTTCGGGTCCCACCCAAATGTCTTTCGACATGCGGCAATGGTGGCCTTGCCAGTTCCATTTTAATTTAGCAGCTGTGCTGTCTGCAATTTGCGTTTAGGATCGGAGTTTAATGTTCCGGAATTATTTGAAGTTCTGAACCTATCTTTTAATTTGACTTGCGAGAATGCTTCGTTTTGTTTCATTGACGTTTCCGGATATCCCAGATTTCAATCTTGCTTTGTTTGAACATGTCAGCGCTACGAAAGTGATCGAGTAGAAATTTATAGAATAGAAAACATTTATTCGACACAGACACAACACATCAAAGAGATGAATAACATAACGTAACAGTAAAATTGCGCTGAGCGTGCCCATACCGAAAGATTGTTTGATTGATTCTTTGTAATGTGTGTTGCTAGGAATTTAAAGTCACGGAAGTGGTGTCTGGTGGGCAGCGTGTTGGCGGCGCTGGTCGCGGGAGCGCTGGTGGCCGTGCTGGTGCTGCAGCCGTGGGCCGGCCCCCAGCACCAACGCTACCCGCGCGCTGCCGTCGCCGCCAATGGCCACGAATGTGCCTCTATCGGACGGTAAGCATAAAAAATCAACCTGCCTAGACAAGCGTGCTCCATCGTCGACCACATCATCGATTACCATCAGGTGAATGGTGGTCATTTGCGAGCCAATCAACCAATCTGCTAAATCTTTTCCTACGTATGTTGGAGGGCTTCCAGTCTAACCATATGAAGCTGAAAACCTGTAGTTGAGATGGAGCGACTGCCTATCGGACGCACACAACCAACCGACTAAGTATCCGTAACGACTGTCAAACATGACAGCCGGGACCAAGAACTTGTAATTAACTGTTTACGAACCGACTTCGGCAATTGTTGCTTACCCTTGAATATCCTCCCGTGCGGCTCTTACTATTTAACCACGAGCACTTCACAGTTTGCATCAAGCAGTTCCACTCATTCTTGAAACCTTACGGAAAGAAGTATAATGAAAGTTCAGATTGAACCGGTATGTTTTCGCGTCGCGTTCCTACTGAAATCAATAAAATGGATTAACCAAATCTATTTAATTGACTAATATTTAGTTTCGGTCACATTTAATCTTGACGTAATAAGACTTGAGTGCGTACGTAATACCTATTTCTCTAACGACTTCTTTGATTAAATCTAGTTTTCCTTATCGTAAAATTTTAAATACTCGTGTATGTTTTAGCAAAATCCTGGAACAAAATGGATCAGCTGTGGATGCAGCGATAGCGACATTATTCTGTGAGGGCATCGCGTGCGCGCAATGCATGGGTCTCGGTGGTGGGTTCCTAGCCACGGTGTACGACGCGGCCACGGGACAGGTGCGCGTGATCAACGCTCGCGAGAGGGCGCCCGCGGCGGCGCACGAGGACATGTACAGGAACGCCTCGTCGACCGTCGGCGGCCTCGCCATCGCCGTGCCCGGGGAGCTCGCAGGCTACGGCGCCCTCCATCAGGCGTACGGACGCCTGCAGTGGCGCGCGCTCGTGGAGCCCACGGCCGAGCTCTGCCGCCGAGGACATCTCGTCAACGCCTACATGGGGCGGGTGCTCAGGTCTTACAGCGACAGAATCAAAGCCGAGCCTTCTATGCGGTAAGGACACTATTCCTCTATGTTTTTAATCCTTTGTTTTTCATGGTGCAATCTCCTTTAACAATACGATCCTCATCATTCATGATAAACACATTAGTAAGTCCGCAACTAATTCTTTTACATAGCATTAGCTACTTCTAGATAAAATGCGGAACGATGCGAGTTGCTGCCGTTTTAGTCTGAGAAAACTTTTAAACTATAACTCGACATTATTTTCTAAAAGGGAGCTGTACGTGAATCCGGTGACTGGCGAGGTATGGAACGAGGGCGAATATATAACCGAACCAACTTTGGCCAAAACATTGGACATCATCGCGGAGGAGGGCCCACAGGCGATACACAACGGCTCCTTGACGGCGCGGCTCGTACAAGATATTCAGAGCTTCGGTGGCATAATTACAGAAGAAGACCTCAGGAGTTACAAGTGAGATATTTCATTAACGCAACGCTTATTGCCCTGAAGGTAACTTTTTGTCGTTAAAAGACTTGCCTAGAAAGAAAGTTTGAGAATATCCTGATAATGTTGGTTACTTCATTTTATGAGATAGTACATCAAAGGTGTGACAAAGGAGGCCTCGCAAGCTTTCTTATGCGTAAAATTTTTGCTCCATCGTCTAAAAGTCTGATACAATTTTAGGGTCGAATGGCAAGAACCCATCGAGGTGCCGTTAACGGAGGAGTACACGCTCTATTCAGTGCCTCTACCGGGGTCAGGATCGGTTCTGGCATTCATGCTGAACATGCTGCGCGATTGGGTCGGAGACGGCACGCCGGTCGCGACCGGCTCCAACCTGTACTGGCACCGCATCGTCGAGACCTTCAAGTACGCATACGCCAAACGAACCGGCCTCGGCGACCCTTCACGCTCTAATCTGCCCTATGAAATTCGTGATGTAAGTATTTATACCGGTTTTGTAAGCTCACTTTAATGTGTAAGTTTCGGTTAAGACTTGCGCTATCCATCGTTACTTGAATTGGTAGTGATATGAAGAGAAGATTATTTTCCAACCTTCTGGCTATTTTGGCACAGACCGTTCATTATTATGATTTCTGGTGTAGGTAGTAGAGGTTAATCCGATTAAATTATATTCGAAAATGGATAACGTCACCGATTCGATAAAAGTAGATATTCGTCGCTCCTATGAAGTACCAATGTATACAGACCCCTATTTGGATGTGAGCAGATGTGAGTGAAACCAACTTAGATAATAGATAAGGCCTGCAATGAGGTTAATTCATCGTCGCTGTACTGAGACGGAATTACTGCAGTGTTAGCGATGTCAAGAATCTGGGTAAGGACCCTTTTAGAAATAGAGAAGAAATTAAAAGTGTGTAATTGATCATTTAAGTCTTGGGCGGAGTATAATCTCGTAAAGAAATCTATCCAAATTGTTTTATAAAACTAAACTAACATTCTGTAATACCGTAATATAAGTGTTGACACTGTAAATAGTAGCTGTGCCCGAGTAGTTTGTGTCCATAAACTCGAACCATGGCATTTATAAATACCTACGTATTCTCCACAAAGTATGCCAGCTTTCAGCTGTGACTATTGTTATATAATATTTTTATTACTAAAACAACGGAAACAGTTACGAACGAAGTTACGTCACTAATAAATAATTAACTTGGAGAGATGAGTGTTGGAATCAGAGGAGGAAACTCTTCTCACTGATAAGTATTCTTCAATGTATGCTTGTTTATCATTAAGATGACCGTATAGCATGAGGGTTTGAGGAAACTGTAAGTAATAGCCAGTTTTTTGCAAATGAAGTTGCCATTACAAAAAACCCTGTTTTGCATCGTCGTCGTACGGAAACCAATGACATAATAATAAACGGTGATTAGGTAATGCGTTTATAATACGGCAACAAGCACACGTAAAAACGAGCTGTTTTATAAGAATCGTAGACTGCAATCATAGTAATTGAGGTCCTGAATTTAACTCGAAGACCTGTCTTCACTGACTTTCAAGAACCGTTAGGATCACCTTCAGATTCGTGGGTAGGTAATTCAAGAATGCCAAAGATCTTTTTCTAGCATCAGCTACACTATACTCTAAAATGTCGTCATTTCATTTCAGTTGGAGCGCAATCTCTCAAACCCCGCTTGGGCCCGATCATTCCGGGAACTAGTCAACGACTCGAGCACTTATAATGAGTGGCAGCACTACGGCGCCCTGTTCGAAGGCGCGGATGACCACGGCACCGCTCACATCGTGGTCATCGCCCCCGATGGCAGCGTTGTCTCGGCCACCAGCACCATTAATTATATGTACCTAAACTATGCTTCTTGTTAATTTAAATCAGGATTCGAACGGTGCCAAACTTAGACGGTCATGTTTTCAAATGAGTGGTGATCGCAGCATCTTCTCATCTATATTAGCAAAAAAGAAGATAATGTAAGAAAATCCCCTAAACAATCCTCGTCGACATTTATGGATCCTGTAGGAGATGAGAATCAGCTATAGTCACATGAGTACTACCTATGTTATCATATTTATAGAGTACCTACTCATCATTTAAATCTATTTTTAGCTACTCAAAATATTTTCTTTGAGGACAAAGATGGGACAAAATGATAAACTTGACATTCAGTCTTAACATTGTAAGCGAAAACAAATTCTAGTAAGGAACCAATGTGTAAACAAAACAAACAAGAAGGTTTACCTACTTATTGTTTTCTGTGGATGTTTTGATTTTTTTTCAAAATCTGTTTAAATCGTTTCGCCCGGTCATTTGGGTGTCTGTCACCTTGCTTAAATGTCCTTGAAATGATTCTTTAAAGTTTTTCCTTCCCCGTACAATACTCGTTTTAAATGTTTAGGAAGATACATTCAAGGTTCAAAATTGCAGTAGCAATCATCCAAAGCTAAAGTGTCTTAGCTTAAGCTGTAATTTAAATCTAGAGGAAGTTCAAAGTTTCACGGCTAATTTAATCTATTCTAAATACAAATCAGTCGTGGACAACCTTCTACAAAGATTTTTACAGCACTATCTTTGGGTGATCGCGACTGCATTTTTGTTTGTAGGTACATGATTGTGATTAGATCAAAAATTCAGAGCCATTCAAAAATGAACGACCATTATTTTTTACAGTTGGGGCTCTCAGAGGCGGTCACGAAGCCTGGGTTTCATGTTGAACAACGAGATGGATGACTTCGCGATCCCACACTTGGAGTCGGCCTACGGTCTGCCGCCTTCTCCTGCGAACATGCTGGCCCCGAACTTGCAGCCGCTCAGCTCAATGGTCCCTAGTATTGTGAAGGCCAGGAGTGGAAAGGTAGACCTGGTCCTCGGAGCTGCTGGTGGTACTAAGATCACCACGCAAGTCGCGCTGGTAAGTCTATTATGTACCTTTAAAGTTGAGTTTTAGAATTGTCTTTATCAGTTTACCACGACTTAGTTCTTTTGTTGTTGTATGGGGCCGATGATTATTTTCCTTTGAAAGGGAAAGGGCTTGTGGCTCTTCACAGCTTAGGTAGCAAATCATACCCTCCATGCTGCTGAGTTCAGGTTGATAACAAATAACTCTTATGCTTCAGATAGCTCGGCAAACCTTGGTAGAAGGCAGCGACCTGCCGGATGCTGTTCAGAGACCTCGGCTTCATCATCAGTTGTTGCCTATGGAAGTGCAGCATGAAGCGGACTTCAACCCGGTAAGACAGTCTCCTAATTTCCAGCTGGTTGATAACCAATATGACTTGACACATTTGGACGGCCCTTTCTTGACCTCTGTGTGGGAACTGAAAGATTCTTGATTGTTGAGGTGGTCAAAAAGATTTACTTTCAGTAGGTACCTATTATGTTATGGCATACACAGGGTATGCTGTTGGTTTATTAAAAATGATGAAATTGAAAGGATAGGATGTTTAAGGATTGTTTCAAAATAGGCTGTTGTGTAACCCTTCACCAGAGTCTGGTGTGATCTGTAATAAGAATAACGAGATTTTTTGGCTTTTTCCATGTCACAAATTTTTAGATTAAAATCTCGTCAACTTTCTCGTATCTATATAATAATATAGCATAGAATAGAACCGTTTATTCAAACCACGATGCATGTCAGTGGATGCAATGGTCGAATCGAGATATTGTTATGTCAACCGAAACGGCCTTGACTATGATAGCTGTGTTATAGGTATAAATTATAATAGCTAATGCAATACCATTACAGACGTCGAAATAATAAAAAATCATTTGTGAAAATTATATTTTAATGACGCGGTACATTCATCGACATGTATTCTATGGTTGGAATTATGAAGACGTCAATGAAATGATAGTGGGTAGGTATGAAAGCAGTTAAAAGTAGGTAATTTCCAGTTTTTAAATGGAGGCTAGAGCCAATCGTAACCACTACTAACGACTTAGGTATGTATGTAATTAGTATGTATATCTACATGATGTGGTACTATACGGCTGCTAATTCGTTAGTAGGTACCTAGGTATTCAAAAAGAAGGATCACCTTAGTATACAAATTAATTCAACTCCCTATAGGGTTGCCAACCGTACTTTAAAATAGAGTATTGTACTCTATTTTGCGGAGAAGTACTTTATAATCTACAATAGCTATAGATTACGCTAAAATACTATATTTATCTTAACTATTCATTTCAATTAAACTGAATGAAATCCTGCCATTTCAGTATCGAAGTTTTTGTTAAAAATTGGTGATAAAAGAAATCCATGGCTCCATTGGAATTTTCAAGTTGTCGAAAAATTAATTTAGAAACAACAACATTTTGGTTTCGCAATAAGTAATTATAATAAAAGATCATCTTTTTTCTAAGAGTGTACTCTTCATTTACCCTTTCTAAATTCAGAAATACTCTATTTCTTCTAAAAAAGCTGGCAACCCTAGCTCCCTAGTTTCCTGCGGTACAGAACTACCGTTTTTCCGACTGCAGGGATAATGGCCTCTCTGTCAAAGAGAGTGGGCTATCCACCACGTGGGCTCAGCGTCTACTACCGACACCTACTCTCAAACGTAGCCGTTGGAGGACAAGTCCAAAGTGCGTTAACATTGTACGAGGTACAATTTATTTCCCTTATCTACACAATCTTATTCAAACGTTTCCCTATCTTTTTACCGCGCTTATTCATACATAGCACGTGCCATTTGAATCAGACTTCAATTTATACATACATATTAGTCCAGTCAAATGAGCATAAAATATGGGTCAACCTCTGAATGAGAGATATTATTATCTCTCATTCAACGCCTTAAATGAAGGTGTATACAAAATTCCAGCATAAGGATAATTGTTAACTACGTAAGATTACAAAATATCTTTAGAGATTGTTAACTCTCGAATAATTGTCAAATGTACATTTGTTCTACAATTATACGAATCAAAATCTTGTATTCTATAATATCTCTGTACTGGTCCGAGAAATTTTGGACTGACATAAACCGGCGACCAATCAGCACTCTACTCTGATCTACAATTTTATTTATCTGTTTTGGCGTGATAGTTAAATTGGAAACTTGGTCATTGGTCTTTGTTAACCAATGAGACTGAGAATGAGACCAATGAGAGCCTTGTTTCCAGGTTTAAGTACTATCACGAAAACAAATAAATTGTAGACTTGTGCTGATTTGTCGCCATTTTATGTCAGTATTTTGTGTCAGTCAATTTCTCGGAATGACTTCGAGAGATTATAGAATAACAAATTTTAATGCATAAAAAAGTATTCCAAATGTTCAGCTGACAATTTATCGAGAGTTTGCAAACTCTCAAGTTATTTTATAATCTTCCGTAATTTGCCATTTTTCGGTATAACATACAAAATTCACGTGTAGGTATATATAGATTCTATATATATATAGATTCTTCAGTACCATAGCTAACGAGTCTACTAAATTACGCAATCCACCGTGACCGACATGTGTTTGTGCGATGGACAATATTATAATGTACAGCCTATGCATTGTTCGCGAACAATAATAGTTGATGTATTAAAATGGAAAAAGTTACACTGGATGTTTCCCTCAATGGCGATGTGAAAAGATTTGTTAGCAATGCGATACGCTGTTAGTATACTTTGATTTATTTGCACAGGATAAAATTTATGAGCATAATACGCATTCTTGGTGGGTCTCGATTTCTATAAAGATGAAGCAAAAAAGAGAACATTTTGTTTTAGTCCTTGCAAGGCGAGTGCGCTGTGGAGTCAAGAGGCAATAAGCAATAACAAAATACTCACGTGTATTGAATAATATTTTTAAACACAATACCATGAAAAAAAGCATGCTTATTATGACGGCATTGACGGGACTACGTAGGATACGATTCTTCGGTTTTGTTCTTCTTTATTCAAGGCTAGCACTTCGCCCGCGACTTCGTCCGCGTGGATTTATTAGATACTCTACGAAATACAACGCACTTTAATGGGTAGTTTACTAAAAATTTGATTTTAGGATTTTTATCTATCAGACAGCCATTTTTTTCTGTTGAGACCACAGTATCAGCGCAACTGTTGCGCCCTTCACCCCGCCGGGAGTTGACATGTGTCTGTTGACACAAACTCGTTTGATGCGGTTCTATTATTCCACTGTTAGATTGTTTTTCCAGTTTTTAAGTTATTTACAAATTACCAAAAGCAAGCCTCCCCTAAAAACTTCTTCACCCCCTTATAGGGGTATAAGGGGGTGAAGACGTTTTTAGGGGAGGTTTTTGAAATATCCAAAAAAAGTATTTCTTATTCTTTACCAAGATTGTTAATGCCGAGTTTCACTTAATAGAAACAATCTTTAGGATTCTTCCTTACAAATTGAACACCCCCTAAATCGTGTCTTGGGGTACCTATTTGTAACAAACGAATTACGGCAATCTTTATTATGCACTTAAGCTAGTACTTATGTATACCAAGTTCATTGGCGCAAGGAATAAGATTCTTCCATACAAACTTTGACATCGTCTTTTGGGGGTGGTTGTAGAAAAATAATTATGTCAATCTTAATTATTTACTTAGATTTGTATTCGTGAAATTTCAAGTATATTTTGGGCCAAGGAATAAGATTTTTCATAAACTTTCAACACTCACCTAGGTGATGAATTTCCAAAAATCCCTTCTTTAGTGTGCACCCTTTCGACATTTAAGGAACATAATAATTATGTGCAAAATTTCATGCTTTTGGACCCAGCGGTTTTAGCTATGCGTTGATCGATCAGTCAGTCAGTCAGTCAGTTTCTTCCTTTTTTTAATTGTATTAATATAGATCATTTAGGATTTTTATAAAAATTGGTGGGGACATAGTCATAATGATCTGGTAAAAATGCTGTATTCTAATCGCATCTCCCAACTCTGTCGGGGAATTGATCAAGTAATTATATTGGGTCATTCTCTATGAAGTTGTCGTTTTTTTTCGCTGCTATTCGAACGATGAAACCTTCGGTATACAAAACCTACTCAGAATTTTAAACTTAAGTAAACTTTATCGTTAGCCATGTTACCCGAGACTTCGTACACGTATATCCCGTTTTACCCGTTCCCGTATAGCCTATAGCCTTCCCAGGCCCGGACTGGCCCTATGGCCAGTCCGGGCCTGGGAAGGCTATGAGATTTGCCCAACTTGCCCTATGGCAAGTTGGGCAAATCGTCCCGGGCCGGTCTGGCCGATTGGGAATCGGCTTTTTTGCTATTAAAAAACAAAAACATCGATTAGAGTAACGTCCTCTACCGCCAAGTCGATAACCTAATCCAATTTACGTTATCTTCGTTGGGCTCTAGTAATATCCGTGCATTCTAAAAAAACGACGGTAAAGCGCACGCCACTGTCAATAGGCAAGACTCATCACATCACACGCACAGGTTCGACGGAGGACAGTGTCACTATGGAATTATTTTAGTTTCGAATCTTTTCTTTCTGAAAATCGATGCCTAGCATTACATAAGGTACTCCATACATTCCATTTAAACAGAAAGGAAAACCGGCTAAGTGCGTGTCGGGGCAAGCGCAGTGTAGGGTTTCGTAGTTACACGTCAAAATTGCTGACTTGAAAGGTGCTTTTTGTTTGATTCTATCAATATATTAATTGAGTTCACGGTTTATCGGTTAAAAACGGGCCCACATAGGAAGATGGTAACTGAATAGGAATTTGTACGAAATTATCCTTCTCCAAGTATATTTTAAAGGTTGGTCGACCATTACTCGTTAACTTGTAAAGTCTACTTTGCTGTGATAGTTTTCCTTTTAAATTCGCTACATTACTCTGTCAAGAAAGTACCGGGAAAAGGTAAAAATACACAAAATGTTAGTTATTCTTCCAAATTTATTTTATCACCTTCAAAGCTCCATCATAAATGATACACTTACGCCAACGAAAAATCCAATCATCGAAACATTTTTAAACGCTTTTTCCAGAATTGAGTTGAAATACCGAATGAAAACGAGTGCCACAAAGCGGTAATTTGAGTTTATAAAAATAAAGAAGTCGGCTGGAGCCATATCTGGTGAATTAGGTGGCTGCTCGATGGTATTTGTTAAGTTTTGATCGACTTTGGCGTGTTTTTTTCGGTTTCGGTTCAGTTGGAAGGCGCCACTCCGAAGCTTGTTGGCTGGTTTGGTCAAAGACTAAACTCACGTCTCGTCTTCAGTAACAATGCGCTTCATGAATGTTCGTTCGGAATCTACTCGTTCTAGCACGTCATCAGCGACTATTATGCTTTTGAGATTTTGGAGAAAATTCAGGTCTTTTGGGACTAGTCAAGCGGCAACATGTTTCATATCCCCAAGTGATTGTTTAAAATGGTACGGATTGACTCGTGAGACACAGAAAGTTCAGCAGCTTTCTCTTTCAAACTTGAATGAGGATTGTCAGACACTATTTCCTTCACTTTTGCGATGTTAACTACAGTTAAAAATGTTGATGGCCAAATCTCCCATCATATCTCGACCGCCTTTGAACGCATTGTACCTACCACTTATATAAGCACGTGTTTTTGATAAAGTCGATTCATTTGTGATGCAAAATTTGAAACAAACTCTTTGTTCGATGTTTTGTCCATCATGAAATTCACAACACACAGTACAGATGATCCAACAAAAACGGTACTGTACCTATTTAATCTAAATAAAACTCCGCGTCAAAATGGAAAACAGTTGTGCCAAACTAGCATCAAAAATAAAAATAATAAATTGAATTTAGAACCACAAACAAATGATCCATTCTCGATACTTTTTTGACAGAACGTATTTATGCTTCTATCGTTTTTTTTCACGTCTCCACAAACAACCGTTTAGCTGGCAGAGGGGGGGGGGGGACACTTGACTCTAACAAAAATTTGCACTTACGGCATAAGATTGCGCAAACGGATCCTTGGATGGAAAAATGATTTTAGCAGACCCTCAATATATTTAAACGACCTATCCATCGGCACCCCACACCATGGGTTAGACGATTTTAACAAATCATCGCCACTTTACGTGTTAGTCCAAGTCCTTTACGTTTAGTGCACGTTGCACTAAACGTAAAGTGGCGATGATCTTTTACCCTAAACAATTTTTTTTTCTACATATTATTTTACCACTTTGTCGGCGTGATTAATATGTATAGGTACCCATACCTGCTAAGCGCCTCTGACTGACCTAACCTAAATTGTTGCTATTTTAAGTGATCAGAACCCTAATTATTAAGTGATCAGAACCCTAATTATTAAGTAATGTTTACTTTAGTTCTGTTTATTTTTATATCTTTCTGTCTAACAACTAGTAGATCTTACTTAACAGATCTACTTAGTTGTTAGAAAGAACGATATAAAAATATGTGGATAACGTTGTGAGAAGTGTATTTGTTACGTCTATTGTTAAGTTCCAACCTATGTTTACTTATTATTTCACTGCTGTTTGTTGTCCCTAAATAAATAAATAACCTGGGGACAGACAGACCGGCAGACAAACGGACATGGTGAAACTAAAAGGGTTCCTCGTTTTTTTTTTATTAGCTTGATTTGTACCTACCTACACAAAAATTGAAATATGGAAAATATGCAAAATGTTAACACCCAAAAAAGATGTCGCCGGTCAAGTTTAGATTTGCATGACAGTGACTTTGATTTAAACATATCATATCAAAGTTTACCAAACAACGTAACTAGTAGAAATGAATTGACAGAATTCAACGATAAACTTGAAAAATTAAATGAGGAACTACAAATAGCAAACTCTGAGATAGAAAGTTTGAATATTGAAAATAGCGCCTTAAAAAAAGAGTTGTTATTAGCCCAGCATAAAATTAATCTGTTCAAATCTGTCGGCGCTTTAGAACCAAATAAGAGTGACAAATCGATTGCTTCGCCTATCAAGTTCTATTCTCCACAGTATCGAAAGCGATATAGGTCATTTGGTATAAGAAAAAGCTTAACAAGAACATCTTCTAAAGAAATAGATTTAAACGCAGTAAGAGATAAAAAAAAAAAAGATAACGAAAGCTACAATTTAAGCTACTTTTTTGAACAGCCCCTAACATCAGAATGTGACTTGCAAAACACGAGAATAAGCCACCAGCTTTCCTATCGACAGATTGTAGATCAAGGTAATATTGAAATGGGGACAATAGTTGACACAGTGACAGCTGGAACCCTGACCATAGATATGAATAATATTTCAGACCACGAAAAAAAACACTTAAGTTTAACTAATAATATAAAATCGAATACAGAAACAAGTCAATTAATCGCTAGAAAACATCAGGTGAAGATTTTTGCTGACCAAACAGGACTTGATATGAGGAAAGTGCTTCAGGAGCTTCTAGGAAATTCTTTCCAAGTTACTTCGATGGTTAAACCAGGAGCCCCTATGGCTGAAGTAATAAGTTCATGTGTTGATTTGTGTAAGGATTTTACCCACTCAGACTACATATTAATACTAGGGGGTTCTAACGACTCTAATCCTTTGAATTTGCAGTCAATTTTGTATTACACACTGGGACAAGTGAAACATGCAAACGTCTTAGTTGGCAAACTCTATAAAAATAATTATTTAAATGTTAATATGCTCAATAATTCACTGAAATTAATATGTAGCAACTTTAAAAACACTTCATTTTTGCCGCTGGACCTGAATTATACGAATACTAAAATAGCTTCAAAATACATAAATACAATGAGAGCAAGTAGACTAATCCATAAGGAAATTCTCCATTTAAAGTACAGAAACGACTATTTAGAATATGTTAAAATTAAATCTAATAAATCAAAATGTTATAATAATGCATATTCACAGACAGAGAATGTAACTTCATCTAAGCATTACAAACCAGTAACAGATAGCATTGGCACACAGACAGATGAAAATGATTTTTTTCGATCCTAAATTACCTATTAATTCTTATAGCTTGACAAATGTATCTGATCCCAATAAAAATATTTCCCTTAATATTTATCACCAAAACCTATGTGGAGTTATGAACAAGAAAAATGAACTAGAAGTTTATGTGGAAACTCTTGATCAAAGGCTGGATTACATGTGTATAAGTGAACACTTTTTGAATGAGAGCACTGCGAATATTTTTCATCTAAACAGCTATAAATTAGTAGCTTACAATACTAGAAAAAAAAAATTAAGAGGAGGTAGTTTAATTTTAGGGCATGTGGATAGACAGAACGAAGTTTGTGAACCAATAAACAAATTGTATAAAATGGAATGTTTTGAAATTTGTGGTGCTAAAGATACTATCACTGGTCTTTATATCTGTTGTTGCTATCGAAATCCTGTTGATAAAAATTTCGAACAGTTTTTAGAAAGATTGGAGAAGTTGTTGGACTACTTATTCAATAGGAAATGCATTATATGCGGTGATTTTAATATTGATCTGTTAGTGGACAATAAAAAAAGTACGGAATTCCTTAGTTTGTTAAAGTGTTATAATTTTAGGCATCTTATCTCTTCGGCTACTTTCATCCGTAATAATAGTACTTCATGTATCGACAACATCATAACCAATCTGCCTGATGCATGTGTTTTGGGTTCTGAGGTAGATCACAATGGTTTGGCCGATGGGCATGCAGGTGTTTTTGCTGAGGTTCATTTGAAAAATCGATTCAATCCACATTTGAATGAGAATCGGTTTATTGTAATAAATAAAAGAGTATTCAACAGTAAAAATAATGCAGCATTCGTACAGGGTATTCTTAAAGAATCTTGGACTGACATGGGTATTAATTCTTTTCTTAAAACTTTTTATAAAGTGTTTTGCAATAGCTTCAGGAAGAGGGAATGTAAAACTAATCTTAAGAATAAATCACAATTAAAGTGGATCACTAAAGGGATACGCACCTCCAGCAAAATGAAACGTTTTTTATGTGCACGCAATGGAAATAACCTTGAACCAAGTGTTTTAAAATATAAAAACATGTACGTTAGTCTATATAGAAAGATTGTTTCTAAAGCTAAAAAGCTTGCTATTATGGCACAAATAAACACATCAAAAAATATGGGTAAGGAAATTTGGAAAATTGTAAATAAATGCACTAATAAAGAGAAAGTGATTCAGAGGGAACTTAGGCTTAAGGTTGATGGACGAATTGTAGTGAATCCAGAGGAAATTACTAACTTACTAGTGAATCAATTTGACTATAAAGGTGCTGCTGACGTAAATGAAAGAGACCATGCTACGGGATTTTTACATGCACACACGGACATGGTTAGTGGTGACATGCATATTTCTCCAACCACTCCAAACGAGATTTGTACCATAATTAAAAGAATGGAAAACAAACGTTCCTGTGGGTATGACGAAGTTCCGATTTGTCTGTTCAAGGAGCACATTTTAATATTAGCCGAGCCTCTATCTGACTTCTTCAATAAATGTATTAAAGAGGCTGTCTTCCCAGAACAACTAAAAATGGCGAAAGTAATACCTGTGTATAAAAAGGGAAGTAAGTCTGATTCTAAAAACTATAGACCCATCTCTTTATTACCAGTGCTGTCAAAATTATTTGAAAAGCTACTGAAAATTCGACTATTAGCTCACTTGCGAGTAAATAAAGTTTTAAATAAAAGACAATTTGGATATCAAAACGGTGTTGGCACTTCAGACGCCATATATACTTTGTTAGATGATGTGATAGGCAAAATAAATAGTAAAATGAGAGTTTCAGGGATTTTCTTAGATTTAAGTTCCGCATTTGACACAATTGACCATGAATTACTGCTGACTAAGATGAGACATTACGGAATAAGAGGAAATGCTTTGCGACTATTCTCTTCCTACTTAAAAAATAGGCGGATGTACGTTGAAATTGACAAAACTCAGAATAATTATAAGACAATGTATAAATCTAAAATTGTAAGCATATCAACGGGTGTACCACAGGGATCTATTCTAGGACCTATTTTATTTTTATTATTTATTAATGACTTGATTAATTATCTAAATGCAATTTTACCGGACATCGAAATAGTAATTTTCGCGGATGACACAAATGCCATAGTGGCAGCTAATGACATGATAGAGTTGACAGAAAGGATAAATGCTACGTTGCAAGCATTTCATGTGTGGTTCACGGCAAATAAGTTATTTATTAATAGTAAAAAGACTCAAATAATGTTATTTAAAACTACAGCCCGTAACAAAGATAATTTAAATGTTGCCTTAAATGAAGTCGAAATTGAAACTGTTGCCGAAGTAAAATTTTTAGGTATATATATTGACCAACTGTTAAACTGGAAATCAGAGTTAAAAGCGATTGATGCATCGGTATCGTCTGCATGTTACGCTCTGAGAGCCCTGAGAAATGAAATAAGCATAGAACAGCTAAAAACTGTATATTTGGCGCTAGTAGAGTCTAAAATTAGATATAGTATACTATTTTGGGGAAATAGCTATGAATATAATAGCAGAAGAGCTTTTGTACTACAGAAACGTGCAATCCGTACCATGGTCCGCATCTCACAAAGGGAAAGTTGCCGACAACATTTTATAAATTTAGGCATACTCACAGTACCAAGTCTTTATGTACTGGTACTTTTAAGTAATTTGGCCAAAAACATACAAGGTTTTGAGACAGTAGAAGAACGGCAGATAAGGGAAGGCACCCGTAGACTGGACTTGAAGTCCAAAAATGTTGCTAATCAGAACCTAAGAATTGTTAAACACAGTCCACGATACCAGTCCGTAAAATTATTCAACAGATTGCCTTTACAAATAAAAAGTGTTGTCTACAATAGTGCTTTCAAAATAAAACTAAAGGAATTCCTATTGAATAAGTGTCTATATGCTGTAGAAGAACTGTAATTTTATTGAATTATTTTATTGTTTTTGTTTTAAATTTTAAGGAGTTGACCATATTGTTTTATGTAATTGTCGAAATGCTATTAAAAAAAAAGGTAAAATTATTTTGTAATTGTTGATTTAATTTATAAAATTCAATTGTTATTATTATATTGTAAATACTGTATTGTGTATTTTTATGTGTAAATTCAGATACAAAATTACTTGTTTATGAATAAAATGACTATGACTATGACTATGACTATGACCTAACTTTAACCAAAAATACTGAGATTTAAAAAAAAGTTTTCGATGCAAAAATAGTTGTTTTAATTATTTTTGACCTGGGTAATTTCTTATAAATTTTTAACCGAGGAGTTACGAATACACTTCTCCGAGTAAAGTAAAAAAATAATAATAGCCTCTCCCCGAATAAATAAAGTTAAGCTTACCCCCTCTATGATTACAAAAATATAATTATAATTTAGGGCCGATTGTCTCTAAAATGCCCGGGCCGATTTTGGGTACCAGTCATTGAGCCTTCCTCATGAATGTGGCCATCATATACAAATAGAATTTTCCAAATCCGACTGGTAGTTCTAGAGATTAGCGCATTCAAAAAAACAAACAAACTCTGCTTTATTATATTAGTATGGATGGATATATTATGTAATTAATTATATAGTACTAGCACTTCGCCAGCGACTTCGTCCGCGCGGATATAGGGTACTCCACAAACTTTTTATGGCCCTCTAAACTTACTTTTAAAGGTAAGTTTTGGAAAATTGAACACTACGATTTCTATTCAACGGTCTCAGGATCAGCCTACTATTCACCCCGTTCACCCCGTCAGAGGTTGATTAAGTAAAAATTGTTAGATTGTTAGATCTGTTTCAAATATCCCACTTTTAGTTTGTTCATTCCAATTTCCACGTAAATTGAAGTAAGCAAAAATGTCCTCCTCTAAAAACTTCACCCCTTTTCGAGAAGTCCAAATGTTTGTTATTCTAATTTTTTATCCAAATCATTAATGCCGTGTTTCAACTTCACCGAACCAAGCATTAAGATTCTCCCCAGTTCGCTCAAACCGAAACATTTTTCTTACTTAGAGCATTTTTATACCCGTCGTAACTTTTAAACGAAAGGTCCGATTTGAATAATTTAAAGTGTAATTTACATGTTTAAATCAACCTTAATTATCAAACCATTTCAATTGATATGGATTAATATCATGATACCAAAATCACCACTTTTCTTTCCAAATGCCGCTTTTTGATAAAATTATTCAATCACAGCCTGATTGAATAATTTTAACAAAAAGCGGTCATTGTGACTTAATCATAATAGTTATATAGACATATAGCCTCGCGGACTTTTTTCTAGTTCATAATGAGTACTTTAATTATGAAGTAAATTATTTTCATGTATCATTAATAGTTTTCGCAGCGCATGCGGTGAATGGTTATGACAATTATTTACACCTTGGGTTACATTATTCAAGTTTTCCTAGGGATGAATATATTCATGTTACTCAGTGGAATTAAAAAAAAAGATTTTTTTAAATCGGTCAAGTAGTTTTTGAGTTAAATCGTTAATACAAACAAATATTTCCTCCTAATAATATTAGTTTAGATATGTTTGCTAAAACGTCTTATCTTTTTAAACAACAAACGTGATTTGTGTCTAGTTCAATACGTGTTCGAAGTCCCACAACATGTTCCTTGATTGCTCGGTTACACCATAACAACCATTATCCACTGAGTCACACCCATATTCAATGTCATTTCTCAATATGTTATTGAATCATCCCAAATAGTAATAATAAGTTTGCGGCTTGTGACTGTGAGTCATCATGTGACGAAAACACGATTTAATTGACGACTAGCTTTTGCCCGCGATTTCTTACGCGCATATATCGTATATCGTAGCCTTTAGCATTCCCCATGAATGTGGCTATCATACAGAAAAATATTTTTTAAATCCGACTGGTAGTTCCAGAGATTGGCGCGTTCAAACAAACAAACTCTTCAGGTTTATTAGATTAGTATAGATGTCATTAAAATCTAGATTGACTGTACTAAATACCATATCAGAGACTTGTAGGACCTTTTCGAGACCAAACCTACAGCCCAAACGAACGACAAAGCTGTTAAAAATCGAATAACAGTCATAATCTGACGAAGGATCTTAACACCACCATTCAGAAAAGCGCATCATCAGCGCAACGCCACCTACCGACCATGTAGTAAACTAACAAAATATTTTTGGCAGGGGAAGACGTTAAATAAACGCTCATATGTAACGATAAATAACGATAAGGTACTAAATTTCGGTGTTATTATCAGTCGGCAGTCAGCGCGATGCTTAGCGCTCTATGAAGTTTCTCACTAAACTTAAAAAATCAATATCTTTTGGTTGGTCGATTTTGATGAAATAAACGCCAAATGTCACTCGGGATAACACTTAATATTTTTAAGTACCTAGGTTTCTAATCCAATCAGTGGTTTTTGCGTGATGCTTCCACAAACATAAACAAATAGACAAACCAACAAACAGATAAAAAATTCAAAAATTCAAAAATTGCGTTTTTGCGTTCTATTTCTTTTTCCTAATGTTTCTCTTTTAGTTTTATGCAAAAATATTCAATGTACAGACACGGCAACTCTACGATTTTATTTTATATATAGAAGATAGATAGATATAGAATAGATATCAAAATAAATAGATATGTAGTAATATCTAATGGCTTGGCTACACGCTCAATCTTATAAATGTGTATATTGGCAACATTATTTGACTGGGTTATTTATTCATTTATTTTTTGTCAACAGGCCATCATCGCATCTCTCCGAGATAAGGGTCATGCAACCACCGAGCTGGGACCGACCGCTGGTTTCGCAGCCATGGTGGCTACTGCACGAGACTCCTACGGCTACTTGACACCAGTGACAGACCATAGACGAGTCGGCAGCATCGATGGATTTTAAATTTAAATAGTTTTTAATCATCGACTGATCATAGAATCATAGATTTACACTTTGCAGAGAGGTGTTACGAAAATAGGACATATTTGCTTAATTGTTACATTTATTCAAATAACGTTTATACTTTGATATTTTAGTACTTTTCATTGCGAAGCCACTTCTACTTTAATTCCTAAACTTGGAATTAAATCCGAGTGAAATCGACTAGTTTATAAACGATTTATTTATAGAGTTAGTAATGGGTCACTTTGAAAATTATGCCTATGCCTTTAATTATAAAAAATAGCAAATTGCCTCCATTAGTACTACCATATTTTTATGTAGATATCTAGGTACCTACGATCTTTTTTCTCATCCAAAACTTGCTTATTACCTACATAATTTAGTTAGTTCTTTGGATTGAATCCAAGTGAAAATCGATTGTGATATTATATTTTATGAAGGTGGATCATTCTGGTTGTAAGTATTATTTTGTTATAGAATTGTAATTAAGTTGCTGTGATGTATTCTTATTAGTGAAATAAATGGTTTTGATGGTACACAATGTGTTATTGTTTTCTTAGTTTCGTGGAGCCACTATCGTACTAAGTAGGTAGGTACGGTAAAATATCGATAACCTGCCAGCTCAAGGATCTGCAATAGCGAAGTAAGTACTTTGTTCAGACAGTATTACAAAATGGCGATTTCGGTACACTTCCACAAGTAGGTAACGACGGTCAGAAACTTAATAGTACCTTAAACATGTAATCCTGGGAAACGGTTTATCGAGTCATTTTGTGTCAATTTTGATGACGTATATAAACATGAATCGGACTTTTTTGCTGACCGTAGGTACCTGCAGTACCGAGTTTTAGGAATACAGCATGACGCCAAAATGGCCGCATCGTAGTGGTGCTGAGCCGCTGATTTTTCGATGCATGCCGTAGATTTCAAAAGGCATGGAGTTGCGTTTTTCCGACGCCGCAAAGTGCCATAAATGGTGGAATGCCAGAGTGGTGCCGTAAATTAAAAAAAATAAGTATTTTGCGACGTCCCCGTAAGGAGTCGCGGCAGGCGGGCATAGGCTAAACCTTTTATCTCGCGGAATTGGGTGTTCGTGCCCGTAACTACGGGCACATCATTGTTTGCCATATAGGCGCAACCGTTGGCACGCGCGGCTCTATGTCGCTGCGTGCCTATGAGTGTAACTGTCTATTATGTGTCAGCAGGAGCGCCAAGGCCCTGTCCCACAGTGCCATATCTTAACGACCCTACAGCGGTCTGTCCCCGCCAGGTGAGACCTCCGGTTGCCCGGAGGAGGCCCGGCGAGAGACGACCAGCGATTTAGGCGTCGACTTTAACCGTACCCCCGACGCCAAGCCGCAAATTCGCCGCAAATGTTTTGTCACATAATTGTGACGTTGGGCGTACAGGGCACGCGCTTGCTTGTCACGTATATGTGACAATGGCGTAGATTAAGGCGCGCCTGCTGAGGATGCTGAGCCCCCGTCCGTCACGCTTCCAGATCGAGCCGGTTATGCTCCAGACTAAGGGACAGTTATGAGGACAGGGAACAAGGACAGATTTGAACGGTATTGTTTTGTGTAACACTGTTCATGTCAGCGGATGATACGCACGTCCGCGCCGTACGATCACCGCGTGAGTTTATACTCATGGAGAGTCTTGTGTCTGGGTTCCACGCGCGCTATGCCTTTTTTTTTTTTTTTTTGATCTCGGGGGGAAATCCTCATGGAAATCCAGAGGCGGGTGGAGGGGTCGGTCAGACTCTTACTGACTAAAACCACCCCGGTGTTCCATCTTCCACCTACGCCGGGGATCGCGGGAACGTATGCGACTTCCGCAATCCCCGGCTGGTGCCGGCCCGCCTCTGCGGGCCACCTCGCGTCGGCGAGGGGAGTGAGGTGTTTAACTCCCCTCGCTACGTCAAAGAGGGGCGCACGGGAACACCACGCGCCGCCACCTCGGGTCCGGATGAATGGGGGGCGACGGGCATCCCCAAGTCCGCCGCCCCTGGACCAGTTAGGGGGGCCGGAAGAGGGCAGCGTATGCCCTCCTCCGACGCCCGATGCGCCTGCTGCGGGCAGGGAGAGCGGTCGAGATCTCCCTCTCCCTTTCCGCAGCCTCCTTCTGCGCGATAACTGTCTCGCAGAAGGAGACCACCGCGTCCCAGGACTCCCCACTGCCGACCATAGCATGAACTACGGCCGGCAGCGAGAGGTCACCGCCTACCACAGAGATGAGGGCACGGCGCGGCTCCTCCCATGCTACACACTCTGCTAGCGTATGCCGTGCCGTGTCCTCCCGACAGTCGACGCAGTGGTGGCATCGAGCGTCCGGCTCCCTGCCTATGCGACACAAGAACCTCCCGAAGCAGCCATGCCCCGAGAGGACCTGCGTCGCACGAAACGACAGGGAGCCGTGCCTTCTCCCGAGCCAGAGATCGAGCACTGGCCGGATGGCCTCGATGGTGATGAGGCCGGCGGAAGGGCTCGAAAGCCTGTCCCGCTATTTCGCCACCAGGACCTCGCGCAGCTGCGACCGACGCAACTCCAGGTGTCGCTGCGTCAGTCGCTCGCCGCGCGCCCGCGCGTCCTCGCGCCACCTGTGTAGTGACGCGAGCACTTTCGCCTCCAGGTCCCACGGCGGAGATCCGGCCAGTGCGCAAGCCGCGTCGTAGGAGATCGTGCGATATCCCCTGATGACTCTGACGGCCATCACCCTCTGCGGCCTCCGCAGAACAGTGATGGTGCTGGCCGTCAGGTAAGCCGCCCCGATCGGGGCCCCATAAAGGGCCATCGATCGCACGATCCCCACGTACAACCGCCTACAGGCGGTGCTCGGGTCCCACAGATTGGGAAGCAGCGTTGACAGCGCCCCCGCCGCGCCCAACAACTTGGGCGCCAGCCGCCGGAAGTGGGGGCCGAAATCCCATCGGCTGTCGAGCACCAATCCCAGGTACTTCATGGTGGACTCGACAGCGATACGGGCCCCCCCGACCACGATGTGCGATCCCGGCGGCGGCGCTCGCCGGGGGCCATGAAAAACAATGGCCTCCGACTTGTTGAGGGCCACCTCCAGGCCGAGGCGCCGTATGCGGCTCACCACCTGTGAGACCGCAGCCGTCGCCAGCAACGCTGCCTCCCTGTGCGAGCTCCCCCGGGCAGTGACCAGTGTGTCGTCAGCGTAACACACCAGCTGCACTTCCGGCCGGAGCTCACCCCTCAGCACCCAGTCGTACCCGATGTTCCACAGGAGCGGGCCCAAGACCGAACCCTGCGGAACACCGCACGACATGGGGCGCTGGTATCTGCCATCGCGTCCCAGATAGGTGACACACCTTTCCGCCAAATAAGCCCCGACGACGCGGCGGAGGTAGGAAGGCACTCGATGATATCGTAGTGCCTCCCGAATACAACTCCAGGGCAGGGTGTTGAAGGCGTTGGAGATGTCCAAGGACACCGCCAACAACACACCGCCCCGCGACACCGCTTCCTCCGCCAGGACTCTCACTCGGGATATCGCCGTCACAGTGGAGCGCCCTTGCCGAAAGCCGTACTGGCATTCCGCCAGGTCCGGCCCCTCTCCGCACAAGTGGCTGACGAGGCGGGCTGAGACTATCCGCTCAAACAGCTTTCCCACCTCGTCCAGCAGCACTATGGGCCGGTACGCGGACGGCGAGTCCGCAGGGCGCCGTGAGCAGGACCAGACGACCAGATTTCTACTGAGCGGGAAACTGGCCCTGCTCAAGGCACGCCGAGTAGAGTCCTCTCAGTCGGGGCTCCAGCTCCTTCAGAGCTAGGGCCAACGCGCAGCCGTGAATTCCGTCGGGCCCCGGGGCAGTGTTCTTCGCCCGGAGCCGTGTCACGGCCGCCCTCAACTCTGGTTGTGTCACCTCTGGGACGCTGGCGTCCTCTTCGGGCTCTGCGGCTGTGAGCAGAGCCATCGGCGGTGGAGCGTGCTCCGCTCGTGCCGGGAAGAGGGCTGCGACTACGTCCTCCAGCAATTCGGGTTGGAGACTCTCCGTAAGCGGGGGCGCCCATGGTCCGAGTTTACCTCGGACCGAGCGATAAGGACGCCCCCACGGATCCCCGTTTAGAGTCTCCAACATCTCCTCCCTGGCTCGCGTCTTCGCCTCGCCGATGGCCAGCCACAGAGCCTTCTTAGCCGCGCGGTACACCACATACCGCGCGGCTTCTTCGTCAGGGACCCGACGACGTCTTCTCCGGTACCGGGTGTACTGGCGCCTGACCTCCACGCACAAGTCACGCAACTGTGCGATCTCGGCGGACCACCAGTACACCTGGCGCCTTCTGAGTTGTGTGCGAACCCGGGGCATTGACGCGTCGCAAATTTGCGTCATCGCCCCGTGGAACCACTGCGCCTCCTCTTCGACGTCGACGGGTCCGGTCGTTGCCGACTCCCGGATCCAGGCCTGCACAATAGCAGCCTCCTCGAGTAGCTCCCTGTCGAGGCGCTTTCGCGCCCAACGCGGACCGTCCGTTCGCGGGGCCGTTGGATTGCGGCCGCCCGCGGTCTGGGGGGAGACGTCGAAACAGATGTATCTGTGATCCGACAACGGCTCCACCTCCACGGCGACACGCCAATCGCGGACACGGTTTGCGACAGCGGGGCTAGCGAACGAAACGTCCACTATAGAACCACCCCGCTGTCGCACGCACGTGTAAACCGAACCCCGATTCAGGACGGTCAAGCCGGTCGTGACCGCCTACTCCTCCAACGCCTCACCCTTGGCATCGGTGACCGGGGATCCCCATCCCCATACCAAGGTAAGCAAGGGCGTACCCAGCAATTTCTATTACGGGAAAATAGAACGTGCGTGAGAATTCAAAAAATTTATCTCTGTGCAAATGTTGGAAACATATTTTCACTCGTTAAGATTTTTTATTACACTACTGCCCAAAGAAGGAATGTTATGTTTTTTAAATTAGTTATTGCCCCCACTTCAAATCACTATACACTGTAGCGTGGATCGCCAAATTTGCCAAGCATTTTGCAAGGCCATCATGGCTATCTGTCTTACGGCCGCGATGAGGGGGTTGGCAGTCAGACTTTTCCAATGTGGTTTTATTAGTAGATAAGTGAAATTATTAGGGACATACAAAAAAAATCTTCATCGCAGTTGCTTTATTCTTCAAATTAACTTATGTAATGTTCTTATGTAGGTAAAGGTAATTTTATTGACTGGCTTTTGTTAGGTATTTTAATTTTTGTAAATAAGTACTTTGACTATCTCAGAGGCGGATTATCATTAAGGCAAACTAGGCACGCGAGATTACAAAAGATGCACGTGGAAGTCTTAAATGAAAAAAAGTACCTACTTATATTTACATCAATTAATCCTACTTTGGATGTAGTTTCGGAAGAACGTATTACATCTTCATTACATTACTTCTATATGACCCGATCCCAAAATAATACCAATCATCTGCTAACTGTTTACGGCATTTACAATAGCTGTCTCTTGCTTCTGACCGTCTCATTGGTCTTGTGGTTGCAAACCACAGCTGCTGAGCGGGTCCTGGATTAAATTCCCGGGTTGAACAAGTGTCGTTCTGTTTTCCTATATGTCATTTTTCTCAGTGGCAGCTCGGAGTTTGTAAGTTAGTGGCGACTAGCTGCTAACTCTGTAACTTCTAGTAACAGCTGGTCCAAAAAAACTAATCTACCCAAGGCTGGGTGTTAAAATGTTCTAGTTCGCTTTGCTTGCTCTTTCATTGTTGTAACAAATGGTTTCTTGATAAAGGTTGACAAAGATTATTCTATAGAAGTATTAAAGTAATCTTATCTGATCCCCTCGCATCTGGAATTTAAAAATCCTAAGCTATGCCTACGAGATCAAAAAAATTTCAAGCTCGATACGCCCGCTATAATTTTCTAACGTATATTTTTATCACGACCGCCCGTAGCTAATTGTCACTCAGGTGCAAATTGCGCTATTCACCACGGTCATCCGCATCATGACGTACGCTTGCGCCGTCTTTGCACACGCAAAGCCTCGTCATCTCCATAGGATGCAGACGCTCCAAAACCGTTTCCTCCACAAAATCACGGGAGCTCCCAACTATGGCCGCAAAGAGACTACATGTAGACCTGAAATAGTCCTCCATACAGGAGTTCATGAAACGCATAGCTCAACGTTCCTTCGAACCTTCGAACCTGCTGTACGTGAACCTGCTTCGAACGTGAACCTTCGAAACTGCTGTAGAACACCGTAAAAATCCTCCTTCTTCTCCGTCCTTATCGCATCGGCCGCCCGATGTGAACCCTCCCGCATCTGCAAGGTACGCCGACCGACGCATACTCTCGTCACACCCACATACACACTACACCACCCTCCTCCAAGACAGCCGCAAAGAGTGGTCTCTTTGAGACTCTTTTGGAAGAGAGTGGTGGTGTGTGTAGTGTGGCGGCGGTCGTACGCCGTTCTTCCACCCTCGCCACCAAGGCCCGTCGCAACGTCTCCGTCAATGTCTGCCCCGACCCTTGCTCGAGCCAGCTCGCGCAGTTGAGCCTGTAGTTTTAAATTCGTCCCTAAATAATAGTACTAGTTCGATCCCGTCAGCCATCCCTAGCTGTCCTCCCCCAGCGACGCCCTAAGCCGAGGCTCGTACCCCACAGGGGTTGCCCTTAGCGTGTAGTCGCTTAGTTTGTATGTTTCTAATAAGCCCTGGCTGGTGGCTTTAATGTTTATATTAACCGGACTTGCCTGTGATGGCCACAGGCAAGTCCGGTTAAGCAATTGACAACCTCCTAGGTTGAACTGCGAGAGACTAATCCCAAAAAAATAACGTATAATTTGTTAGGCCCATTTTTTTCAATAATTGCTCCCTCCCCTCTCCGCACAAAGACAAATATTTGCCCCGACCCCCTGAGCGAAGTTCTGGATCCGCGCTTGCTCGTGACCACTTTAGAGGCGCCGATGAGGTGCCTAGGACGCTGGCAACATTTAATCCGCCTCTGGATTATCTGTGATACAAATTTTCCAAACAATATGATGAAAAAAAAAAATATTTGTATGTCCCTAACAATATCACTTAGTTACTAATGAAACCAAATTGGAAAAGTCTGACCGTCAACCCCCTCATTGCGGCCGTGAGACAGATATCGATGAGGGGTTTGGCGATCCACGCCGCAGTGTACAGGGATTTGAAGAGAGGGCTATAACTTCCCGATTTAATTTTATTCCCGATTGCCACCTTGGTACAATCCACGTGGGGGCGGGCGACTGGGAATATTCGGGATGGGCGTGAACGAACAGCCCGTCTGCACCACCCGCACTCGTTGACTGCTCAGTGCATAGTCACAGGCCATGGAGCACAACATCCAGCGATACAGATATGAGCTGCCCCCCCTAGCTCAAATCCTGGGTACGCCCTTGAGCGGCTGTTAAGTATTCGTAAATTTATTCCTAGTGGACATTGTGATGTTAATTGGTGTAGTTTTATTTGTCAACTGTTCACGCACCTGGAAAATATGTAGAATAATTGAAATAGGCGCGATCTCGGTTAACCCACGAGCGCCCAAAGTAGAGCTGAGAATTTTATTGTAGTATTGACTACCTACTCGAAACTTGCCGCAAAGGGCGAATCGGTATATTTGTTACATTCGCATTCTAATGCAAAACACAAGAAATTAAAAACTTATGACCTGGCAATATGGTCAAAAGACTATAGCCTTCCCTTCGGTTCGTGGTAAATTAAAAAAAGGAGTTTTTTGATTGTCAGATTTCGCGCCTCGGCTAAAAAAACGCCGCTCAAGCATTCGTTAGATATACTATTATTTCCATAAATAATATAATACAGTATTGTTTTCACGAATCTATGTTATTGTTATAGTTAAAACAAAACTGGAAAAGTGTTTTTCTTCCAAAATGAGCCACAAACTGTCAGAAGGCTCTCTAGAGGTAAGTTTTTGCACTACAACTTTTTTGCAATTTGAAACACTCCCAAGTTGCACGTTATGTTGATCTAAACTAATTTACAGCGAATTTACTCAAACGTAATTTCAAAAGATTTAGTGCATTGAATTCAATGCACATAAGAAAAAAAAAATAAAGAGTCGACGAGAGCACCAATTTCGGTCAGGTTGTAACTTGTCATAATCAAACAATTGACTCGAATCATGTTGTATTCTTACTTCGTAACATTATTCATCTAAAATCTCTCTCTCATATTGTGATTATATAAAGACCTTGGTGCAATTCAGAATTAATGAATGATGTTACGCACAAACTTTTCGTTGTATAGACTAGTGAGACTGTACAAAGTCAAAGTTTTTATGGCAAATTTTTGTTGCTTGGTACAATTGTATATCATGCAATATGAATTTGGTTTAAAAAATAAAGAAACAAACCTTTCTTAAACCACATATTTACCATTTACTTGCATAATCACTTAAATTTTGATATTTTCACAGGTGTGCACAAAATGATTCAAAGTCTATAATATGGCTTTAGGTACAGTGTCATCTACTAGTTTCAGTAAAAAAGGAAACAACAGATTTTGAAAGTTTTAAAATGTTTATTATTCCCTTTTCCCACACAATAATATATATTTACAGGTGATAATGAATGGTGGAGTATATGATAAGCCCATAATGCAAGTGTTGGGCAGCAAGAAGATCCAAGGAAGCGGTGCTAACGAGAGGTTTCGCCTGCTTGTATCTGATGGCAAGCATTCCCACAGTTTTGCAATGCTTGCCACACAACTCAATGACAAATTAATATCAGGAGAACTCTCAGATTACTCCGTTGTGCAGATTGACCGATTTGTCACATCATTGCTGAAAAACACTGGCAAGGGAGAGAAGTAAGTGGAAACGTTAAACAAAATTATCATTTGGTTGCTCATTCTCAGTCTTGTGCATTCTCATTGTGAGTATATAGGATTTTGAATTACTTTTTTGGACTGAAATAAATTCCAGTAGTCTATAAATCTTATTTCTATCATTTATAAAAAGACCACTTCTTAGCTTTAATGATAAGCCTAATATTTTTATTGTACTAATTTTTTAATAATTTGTGTCCCACAGGCGTGTTATGATCATCTTAGATATCACAATAGTATCTCCTGGTAGTGAGGTGGGCAAGAAGTTGGGCAACCCTCAGACATGGACGGAGGAGTCGACGGGAGCATCACCGGCGCCCGCGCAGACCACGGCCGCACCTGCGCCCCGCCCCATCTCTGCCCCTGCACCCATGTCCTTAGCCCCAACTACATCTGCAAACCTTGATTCCAGCATACTGTCCTCACAGATGACCCATCCTATTGCTAGCCTTAGCCCTTATCAGAATAAGTAAGCAAGCTTTTGTCTATCTATCTATATATATTATATTTACTACTTTGTGTACTGCACACTAAACTAAAGCTCGTTTTTACTAGTCAAAAAGCTTTTTGACTAGTAGTGTTTTTTTTTATAACTTCACTAGCTTCTGCCCATGACTTTGTCTGCGTAGAGTTCAGAATTAAAATACATCTTAGTTGTATCCTGGAGGTTTTTACATTTTTTTTGTGAAGAATTTGAATGTAGTATGAAATATTAGAAAACTTGAAAAAAAAAAAAAGAAATCAGCCGTTCTCAAGTTATGGCATGACCAAGGGAAGTAGTTAATTTTTAGGCTTCTGTATCTCTCGGTGCGTGAGTTTGACTCACACTTTTCCGGTTCTTATATTTATATCCACTAATATAATAAAGCTGAAGAGTTTGTTTGAAAGCGCTAATTTCTGGAAACTGCCAGTCGGATTTGGAAAATTATTTTTATATGATAGCCACATTTGACTGGCCTGTTGGTCGAGTGGTTAGTGACCCTGACTGCTAAACCGGAGGTCGTGGGTTCGATTCCCACTCAGGATAAATCTTTGTGTGATGAGCATGATCATTTGTTCTGTGTCTGGGTGTAATTTGTCTATAATATGTATGTATTTAGAAATATATAAGTATGTTTATCAGTTGTCTGGTTGCCATAGGACAGGCTCTGCCTAGTTTGGGATCAGATGACCGTGTGTGAGTTGTCCCAAGATATTATTATTATTATTCATAAGGAAGGCATACAGGCTATACGGGAACAGGAAAAACGGGATATGCTCGTAAGAAGTCGCGGGAAAGAGCCAGTTACAAAAAAAAGTGGAATCTGGAAGAACAATCCAATCAGTAAAAATCCCTTAGGAAGGCAGTATGGCTGATTATTTTAAGATACTTTTTTTCCCAGATAAATTCATGGTTCTTATTGGATAAGCATGGGAATGAAACCACAGGCAGCTTCTGTGTCATGGGGATACTAAAGAAAATAATAGTTGTACTTTTAAGGATTAAAAAATCATCGTATATTCTCTAGGTGGGTGATAAAAGCTCGGGTGATATCCAAATCAGATATTCGCACCTGGAACAACGCCCGAGGAGAAGGCAAGCTCTTCAGTATGGATCTGTGTGACGACAGCGGGGAAATCAGGGCGACAGCCTTTAAAAACGAATGTGATAAGTTTTATGATATGATACAGGTGAGGCAATATTTGATTTACTTGTTTGGTTTCAAACTTACGACTGCTGGTCTTACCAAGACTTCTCCGGAAGTCCTGAGCTTTATTTGTAAGCAGTGGTATCAAGGGTAATGTTGATGAGTCGCAAATTATGCTGGGCAAAGGAGTCTTTCTCTTTGAATAAGAATGTGATATGGTTCTGGTGCATTCCAAAGTCAAAGTCAATTCATTTATTTCAACTTGACCATTAAAAGGCACTTTTGAACGTCAAATTTACAGTTTGAAATTAAAATATTAGTGACTCTAGTTGTCCATTCGCAAAAAGTAGATTCTTATGGAGAAGAACAGACAAGAAACTCCATAGTTACTATTTTCAAATATAAGTTTTATGATATTTTGTATACATACATTGATCAATTGATTATATTATGTGAGTACAATGCACCCAACATTACACTAATATACAGCATACACTTATATACTAATAGGTACAACAAAGCAATACCAGCAGAGATAAAATTAAGTTTGCTAGCAAGGGACATGGTACTCACATATTTACAATATAATTAACGTGTGTGAGTTAAATAACATATTTAAAAAATAAAATAAAAACAGAAAGTACACCAGTATATATATAGTAAATAAATCAACAAGTTTGAATTTGTCTACTACACCCTAGATCGTCCAATGGAGCAGGACCAGCATGTTTCCAAGCATTCTTATCTTTAATATAATCATCTAGTTTGTTATGCTTGTTTACAAAGTGTGGTTTTAATATAAGTTTTAAATTTTCTTTCATTTAATCCCATGTTGCTAACAAAGCTTTGGACCCTCATTTGTGTGGAAGACAGTCTCTATAGCTAAATGTTTAGTCTTATGTGGAAGCAAATCCATCAATAAAAATTTCCTTAATTGAATTTTCTACAAATAGGTTGTATTGTGTTTCAGGTGGACAAAGTATACTACATAAGTCGTTGTCAACTAAAAACAGCTAACAAGCAGTACACCAGCATGAAGAATGACTATGAGATGACATTCACAGCCAACACAGTGGTTGCTGAGTGTATGGAAGACGCTTCCAGTGTGCCCAGTATTAAGTTTGATTTTGTGCCCATTAACGAGATAGCTGCTAAAAATGTTGATACTTTACTGGGTAAGAAATGCACTTTTAATAAATTTAAAATTTATTTAACAGGAGTTGTAAACAGACTGACCCTTTCTGTGGGCTTTTCGAACATATGGGCAAAGATGCCATTTCTTCATGTGGTGTGCTTCTTCACGCCAATTCTCAAACAATGGCTATATTTTCCAATTTCAGATATTGTTGGAGTTTGCAAGTCGGCCGCCGACCTTCAAGAGCTGACTGCCAGGAGTACAGGAAAATTGCTGAAAAAGAGAGAACTCACCCTTGTGGATAACTCCGGTGGCGCTGTAAGTGTTGACATATTATTTACGGTCATAATTCACTAGCTAGAGAAATATCAATAAGAAGTGTTTTTTGTACTTGTAAAACTTCAACAATGACAATTTCATAGGTATTATTTTCTACGCGAAAAATTGATTGTTTTTCTAAAATAAATGGAAACTAAATTACTCCTCATAACATCGGCTATCTGCCAATGAAAATCCCGTTAAAATCAGTCTAGCCTTTTCGGAGAATAGCCGTCACAAAAAGAAAGGATAAAAGATATGTAATTTTGATATTCCAAACACACTCAAATGTAATTAATTTGAATTGATGATGATTATATTATTGAACTTTTAGGTTGTCTTGACAATGTGGGGAAAGGAAGCTGAAAACTTTGATGGCAACAGCAACCCAGTCATAGCTGTAAAAGTAAGTACCTATTTACAAAATAGTTCATGTAGTATTTCTTAAAGTATTACAATGTGAACCTTATCCTAATATAATGAAAGTCAACATTAATAATAACATTACGTTTTAGGGCGCCCGTTTATCTGAGTTCAACGGAAGTAAGTCCCTGTCGTGTTTGGCGAGCTCCATGATCCGCCTGAACCCGGACTTACCCGAGGCGCACAAACTGAGAGGCTGGTACGACAATGGCGGCGCTGATATGGAGATCGTTAATATTTCTGCCAGGTAAACAAACTTTTAATAAGTTTTTTAGATTTAGGACACACTATTGAAGATGTGTTAACTGTGTTAAATGCAAGTCAAAATTCCTATCCAATTCATGATGATGATGTTTATTGACTAATCAAATGAGCAGGCATTTAATACACCAAACCAAGTTAAAGACAGGCCTTTGACTTGGTTTGGTGTATTATCTCTCTATAATCTCCTTCTTTTAAGCGGATCTTGTCCAACAATAACTTCAAAAGCTAAGTAGAAAGCGGAATGAATGTAGCTTTTATTTGTTCAGGGCTGGAGGCTACACGGGCGGCAGTAACGAATGGATCACATTCTCCGACGCGGAGGCGCGGCAACTCGGCTCAGGCGACAAAGGAGACTACTTCAATCTCCTAGGGGTCCTAACATTCACCTTCGCTGATAACGCAGTCTACAAGGCCTGCCCACAAGAACAGTGCAACAAGAAACTCGTCGATCAAGAAAATGGACTCTACAGATGCGAAAAGTGCAACAGAGAATATCCTAATTATAAATATAGACTTTTATTGGGGGTGAGTGTTCTGTTACTTGTTTTATAATGTACTAGCACTTCGCAGCAGCCGCGACTTCCTACGCGCTGATTTAGTCGGTACTCCACAAATTTCGAGGCCCCCTTTTAAAGGTTTGTTTTGGAAAATTACGCAACTGCACCCTGTCAGGGGTTGATTCAAAAATTGTTAGATCTGTTTCAACTATCCCACTTTTAGTTTGTTCATGCCAATTTCCACGTAAATTGAAGCAAGCAAAATAAATAATGTCCTCCCCTAAAAACTTGATCACACCTTTTCGACCCTTTTATTTTCAAAAAAAGAATTCCGCGGTTTATTTTAAAAAAATCCAAACATGTTATTCTTATTTTTTGTCGAAATCATTAATCAACTTCACCGGACCAAGCATTAAGATTCTCCCCAGTTCACTCAAACTGCAAAATTTTTCTTACTGAGTATTTTTATACCCGTCGTAACTTTAAAACGAACATTACATGAACGTAATCAACCTAATTATGAAACCATTTCAATGGATATGGATTAATAGGATGATACCAAAATCACCACTTTCCCAATAGGGTGGATTGGGAAAGTGGTGATTTTGGTATCAGGTTTTGATTGAATAATTTGGAAAAAAAGTGGTCATTGTTACGTAACCATAATATACTTTTTATAGGTAATAATTAGTACTTTAATCATGTAGTACATTATTTTTAAGCATCATCAATAGTTTTCTCAGCATACGCAAATAATGAATTTATAAGGCAACATTTTGCTACTTACATTATTGCAATTTTTGTATGGATCTCTATATTTTCGAAAATAAAATATAGCCTATGTTTTAAGTTAATAAAGCAGGTTTCCAATGGCGAAATAATTTTTAAAATTGATTCAGTAGTTTTTTGAGCCAAATGGTAACAAGCTAACAAACAAATAAATAAATCTTTCCCCTTTATAATATTACTTTACGATGTTCGAATTCAAAATGATTTGTCAAAAGCAAGCTAATGTGCTTGACAATATCTACTGTATTTGATGCAAGGTTCATAATTCTGTAACAGCAAAATTGTGTATGTATCTTCTATCATACATCAATTCCTGTTATTCCAGGCAAATGTATCGGATGCGACCGGCGACCAGCGCATCACGGCCTTCAACGAGGCGGCCGAAGCGATGCTCGGCACCAACGTGGCCGAGATAGGCCGCTTGTTCGAGTACGACAAGACTGCTTACACGCAGATGTTCGAGGAAGTCAAGTTCAGGACTTTTGTTTTCAAGTTCCGCACAAAAATGGAGACTTATAATGTAAGTATATAATTTATTTGACTTATCATGCCAGTATATTTCTCAAATCGTCTCGTTAGGCAGAGGTGTACCTATTGGGCACAAATCCAGACCTTAGGCTGCTATTGAGAATTTTCTGTTGCAAAAACCCAATTGACCTGCCTGAACTTTTGATTGAACGTAAGCACTAGATCCCCATTCATATCATCACTTCCCCTGGGTGTCGTAAAGAGGCGAGTAAGGGAATCACAAAAGCAGCAGCATTCTCTGTGCATTACAACATCTACACTGTGATCACCAACCCACCTGCCAAGCGTAGCGATTGCCCCCCCCCCCCCCCCCCTTGGGGAGGCCTATGTCAGCAGTGGACATCATTCGGCTGATGATGATGATGACTAGATCCCCAGATCGGACTTTTGACATTAATCTGTTAAGTAAAGTTAGCATGTCATAGGAAGTCTAATAATGTTCATAGGTATATTTCTAATGAAATGCGTTTGTAACACCACATTAACTCGGCAAATTCAATGTACAATCTTTGAATCTCTTGTTGGACCACAAGTACAACAGGTAGGGTGGCTTTGGCAGTAAGTTTGGATATCGTCAACGCTTTTAACTCCCTACCGTGGGATGCGATTAAAGCGGCACTTGTACATCACAGAGTGCCGCCTTACCTGCAGCGCATCTCCGGGCTTACCTACGCGACCGGCACATTCGATATGTGTGCAGGGATAGTAGCGTTCATCGGAGGGAGATTAAGTATGGGGTTTCGCAGGGGTTGGTTTTTAGGTCCATTAGCAGTTCAGGAGTCATGGTTGCGGGTTGTTTGCGGAACGTGTACGCGTAATTGATGTTTATTTTCCATTTTAATGTAAATTTATTTTACAGGATGAAGCGCGCCTAAAAACTACAGTGATGAACGTACAACCGGTCGACTACAAGGACGCTAACAAAAGATTAATCGCAAGCATAAAGGCAATCTCAGGCGTCGAAGTCTAGTTACAACATTTGTAATTTTAGTTTTAAAACCAAACTATCACATGCCCATGTTAAGGTTCTGTATAAAAATATAATTCCAATAATACACCTTGAAATGTGATTAATCAAATTGATCATGTATTTTTTATTAAGATTGAATTTCGTAGTAATGTAATGTTAAATTATGCGAGTATTGAACTCAATATCCTACCTACCCTATGCTATTTTTGTCAATAAATCTTAAGTATTCATACATTCTCTTTTATTTGAATGAATTATCTAAACTAAAATTGTAAAGAGGAAAGATTTGTTTATTTGTTTGTTACGATTTGGCTCAAAAAATAGTGAACCGATTTCAAAAATTCTTTCACCCTTAGAAAGCTATATCTGTACTGAGTAACATAGTTGTAGTAGTTTCGTGTCCTTTTTCATCGCGCGGCCCTCTGCGAGTGGAACTGTCTCCTGCTGTCCACGTGCGTGGTGACGCCGGCGACCGAAGACCGAAAATACGACAGCGGCGTGTCTTCAGCAGTGCCTGTCCTATTTCTCTAACAGAGTTCTTTTGAGAACTGTAGGTACTACTGTTTCTTCTAGACAGAAAGTCGGAACGTGATAAAGAGTTCTTTTCAGAACTGTTTGCTTCTTTGTTTCTTTACGGTGATGTCAAAACGTGCCGTGATGAGTGGTGGCTACAATAATATACACACCGTACTATTGCTCGTTTTATATCTAAGGTCCTCGATTGTTATCTACTGTGGATTTTCATAACGCGCCTGCAAATTAACACACACCGTGTCTACAGTGGATACTTTATTCATCATCCGAAGCTTATAACTGGGGCGTAAAGATTTACACAAAGGCCTCTTGTCAAGACATTCGAAGTGGGCGGAGAAGTCTCAACAGGTGGAACAAACACCTGCACTTACACCAGAAGAATAACAACGACATATACTGTGGAATGCTCCTGCAAAGGACATCTTCAACTTTTCAACGCTAATCTGACTTAAAATGTTATTTTTAACCGGCTTCAAAAAAGGAGGAGGTTCTCAATTCGGTTATGTTTTTCTTTTTGTGTTTTACCTCATAACTTTATGAACCGATTTGGAAAAAATATGTCATCCAAGTAAACGAAATTGCGTATTGTGTTTTCCTGTGACTTTTCAGTGGTGTTGTTTGGTGTGGGGTTCCACTAAAAAAGAAAAAAAAGTATCTATTTAATTGCCACAAAACGACATACACTGCTAGCAAAACATCTTTGCCTCTCTGAAGTTAGGTGTTTGGGGCGACCGCGCAGGTGCAATCGCGTAAAAATATTTTTGTTTTATATGTATAGGTATATTATGTAAGTTCTTGAAGTGTTTTTTTCTCACTTGAATAAAGTTGTAGAAGCAGTTTGCGATTGTAAGATAAGCAGGTAGAAATGCATAAGAAGTAATAAGTATAGGTAATTGAAAGTGAGGGATTGTGTTCGCACCAAATAAATGAAAGCTAAATTAGCTAAATTTAAAGGTACATGCACTTCCTTGAAGTATAGCCAGCTAACTCGTTGTCGCAGGTCGAAGGTGGATCACAAACACAGACACAAGCGGGGGCACAGCGCAGTACCCAAACTAGTTCAATATAAAGTTTATTAGTCAATATAAAGTCTTTTGGTATTTACTCAGTCACTATCGCTTAAAATTTCCGAAACTCCTTCCATAAATAAATTTGTGGGGCCATTAAAGGCATTCATTAATAAGATAACAAAAACAATTAATTAAAAATGAAATGAATGAATGAAATGTGTAACACTTATAGCATCGACAGTCTTATTGCATTGAGCAAGCGACTGAACATGCCACTACACGTAAAAATGAAATGAATGAATGAATGAAATGTGTAACACTTATAGCATCGACAGTCTTATTGCATTGAGCAAGCGACTGAACATGCCACTACACGCGCCAGCTTCCGCGATGCCGCGCAGACGCGGTGTTATGATCGGTTGTAAAATAGACTATACGGCTGCGCTACGGAAAAACAAAGTAATTGCAGTCAAGCAAAATTATCAGGAGGAGCAAAAAACCGAAAATCACAAATTTAAAACGTACTGGCGTCAACTTCAGTACTTTTGTTATTTCATAATTTGTAAAATAATTAGTTCTATCTGTTTCAAAGCAATTTTTTGAGTAATTTTTGGTAACTTTCCTTTAAATTGAAAAAAATATTTTTCTATAGACATAAAATTAATATTAAATAAAAAGAACAATTCAGTAAGAAAGTAACTACAGTCACTTTGTTTTTTAAATAATTTAAAAAGAGATGGACAAGTTAAGTTTTAGTTTTAATAACAAAGCAAATGCATTTAATTGTTTTTAACAAAGACAATGAAGCCATTTAAAAATGAATATGTCTACTATACGATTTGTTGGCTTTTGCTTTTTATGAATCACATAATTTGTAAGAATTGTAAAAACTAGTTCATCTTAGGATTTATTAAGATATTAAGTGTCACTTAAGGAATAGGGCATGTATATGTATAACGGTTACCTAAAATAAATTCAAAAATCATAGGAATAAGTTGTAATCATTTAATGAAGTATTAAATAAAACAAAAAATAAGATACAAAGTACATATTAATAAAAAAAAAGAAATAGGTGTTAATAGTAATTAAACAAACAATTGCTTGAAAACTATTAAAAGCGTCCATCGGCTTAAGTAGCTAGTTACCATAATGTAGACCAATCATTTTTTGTTTTTTTTTAATGCATGTTGAAATTAAGATTTAAATATTTTTACATTTTTCTGTAAGTTTGAAGACTCATAACTTTTTTTCTAGTTAACATTTGAATAAAGCAATAATTTTATGAGAATCTGCCAACATTAAAGATTAAAAAAAATATTGCTTGTTTTACCCATTTTCAAAAAAAAACACTTTAATGTTAAGAAAGTGGTGCAACTAGAAGAAAGCAAAAAATATTTTTTTTAAATATCCAGGGGGCCAGGTCCAAATAAGGCTGAGTAAGTAGCAGATGACCCTGCCTATCCACCTTTTTCGTATGTTCAACGTTCTGCCAAACACCCTGTATATTCTTTAAAATAATAGATTTTATACCTTTTTTCCTGTGTCAATACCTATATCTTCTGGTGTAATCAAGTCTCTGAAAAAAAAATATTATGATTAAAAATTACTAACATAATGAATAACAAGATAACCGCTCTTTTCGTTCATAATAATAGTAGTACAATATGACAGTTCTCAATAATAAAATCTATAATATTCAATAAACTTTTTAGCTATATTTCATTACTAGAATTAGGTTACTTACAATATTTGTGGGGAAACTTCAGAATCATTCTGGTGGTCTGAGTGGGACGATAAACAGTTTTTTGAAGTAGATGGTTGAGCAATAATTGTGTGATGCGACGTAAGGTTATCGTCAGGTATGGCCTCAACAGTATTGGTCTCTTCCTGGAGATTCTTAGGTGATTCGGAGGTCCTAAAAGAAATCATACCCTTAGGGCGTTTGTGCACTACAAGGAATTTTACCGTCCGGCAGTCCGATTTCTTACAATTGTCAATGAAATTCAATGAATTTTAAATGAAAGTTGATGTAAATCTGACTGCCGGACGGTAAAATTCTGTGTAGTGCACAAACGCCCTTATTGGTAATACAAATAACACAAATTGATTAGTATTTCTTATAGACAACCAAATCTAAACAGAAAAATAGGTACTACTTCATGTATGCCTACGATATATCTCGTAAATAGGTATTTACGAAATGTAAACACACAATACAAATAATTGGACATTTGGACTTACATTTGTGCTAACTGCACCATAGTTCTCGAACGTAAACTGCGGCTATTTTGCATTTTAAACGTTTTCCAAACAAAACACACAAGAATCACAGCCTCGGCAAACTTATCGACACAAAGTTGTAACTGACAAGTTTAATTGCGGGAAAAGTGACATTTGAAAGGTGCGTTCAGAAATGTGTTAAAACCGAGTAATGTCAAATAATTTAGACATTTCAAATTTTGAAATAAACGACAGCATATTAAAAACCAAGTAAATGGGATATAGTAATAGCTTGAATTGATTTACAATAAAGAAACAAAGCAACTGTTAATCAGTTGCTTTGTTTTACATTTGTCATTTTACTTGCTTTATTTTTATGTTAACAAATTTGCCATTTTGGCCATTTTTAACAATTCAAAAACAAAGTAAAGTTGTTTGATTTTCTTATAGCTAGATAAAGGGGCTTAAAAAGAAATATAAATGAAATGAAAAGCCAATTAAATCATTTCACAACGTAAAAACAATGTAATCGACGTGCAATTACTTTGTTTTTGCTTAGACATTGTGGTTTACTTTGTTTTACCGTAGATATGTTAGACAAGTACCTGCAGTTACTTTATTTTACAAACTTTTATCTGGAAAAATAAAGCCTTTTCGATGATTCTGTGAATGTAGCAGTGTCCGTTATAGGCAAAATGTTCCAAATATGTAAAAAAACTGATTTTGAAAAATACGTTAGTTGCTTTGTTTTTCCGTAGCACAGCCGTATATACTGCGCTACGAATTGTGACGAACTTCAGAGTGGTAAAGTTGCTTGACGCGTAGTGTAACTACATACATAAGTAAACCCTAAACGATAGTGTTAGTAGTTCTGAAAAAAACAATTCAACCAGGGCCGGACGCGAGGAGGTCGCCGCCGCCGATCACCTCGATGAGGACACGGCGGTGCTCCGCCCAAGCCGGGCAGACCTCCACCGTATGCTCCACCGTGTCCTCCGGGCGATCCTCACAGTGCTGACACCCGGCCGTGTCCGGTCAGTACCTGCGTCAGGCGGAAGGTGAGGACGCCGTGGCGCCTCTCCAGCCACTCCTCAAAGAGGGGCCTTTTTTTTTTTTTTTTTTAAGGATGGGAAATCATCGAATGACTTCTTCCGCTCTGGGTGGAGCGGAAGGGCGTGTCAGACTCTTACTGACTAAAACCCATCCGGTTCCTTCTAAAGCCCTTTGCTTTCCAGGGCCGCGGTGACTCTTTCGAACAAATTCCGCAACCCTGGCAGGCTCTGGCCCTAGCGGGCCCCGTCCTCTTTGCTGACATCTCTTTGAGGCGCGCGCGAAACACAACGCGCCATCGACCCGGGCCTGGTGGTGATCGGACAGCGAGCCACCCAACGCTCGCCGTCCGCAGGCCCGCGCCTACGGTGGCCGGGGATCGCCCTGCGACTCCCGACGCCCGGGGCGTCTTCTTCTGTTGCGGCGGTTGGGGCGAAGGCCTTGCCTTTCCCTCGCGCGGCCCGCCTCCTCCTTCGCAAGCATTACTGCTTCGCAGAAGGAGGTGACCGCTTCCCAAGCCTCCTCGCTCCGGACCATGGATTCAACCAGGGCCGGACGCGAGAGGTTGCCGCCGCCGATCGCCTCGACAAGGACACGGCGGTGCTCTGCCCAAGCAGGACAGACCTCCACCGTATGCTCCACCGTGTCCTCCGGGCGATCCTCACAGTGCTGACACCCGGGCGTGTCCTCCCAAAGAGGGGCCTTACCGCAATAGTGGCATGCCCAACTGGAAAAACACGTATAAAATAACATTAATCACAACATAAATATAAGTTATTTTATTCTTTGTAGTGTTTTTCCCCTAAAGGAGTTTTTGTCTTTTTGATCATAATTGCAAATTGTTGATCCATGAAATCCATGGCTTCATAGGAATTCTCTAATTATTTAAAAGTAAAAATATGACATAAAACTGAATAAAATACACCTCTACCGTCAACGGAACGTGAAATGTCAACTTTGACGTCTACCGTGACAATTTATCCAACCTAAAAATTTGCAAATGGCGTGCTATTTTCCAATTTGTATGGAAAGTTTAAGAAATTATATCGCGTAAACTGTGAATTTCTGCAACTTCAAAATTTGTAAAAAGCTATATATTTATGAGTACTATCTACAAAAAAAAAAAAATGAACTTCCAAATCGACGGTCCATAATGGAAAGTTTATCCCTTTTTTACTGCGTAATTCGGTGTGAAAGTTATTAAATCTAGAGCGGAACTGCTTCGAATGGTTTTGACATATTAATGTAAGTTGATTTTTTCAATCCAAATTCTCTCGCAACAGTTCTTATTTTTCCTACATCTTGTACAGGCACACCTACAGAATCTACCACACAGTCATTTTCACTTTTAAATTTTAAATGTAACACAAAATTTAAGTTTCGAATTTAATTTTTTTTTTTTCTTGTTTTAGTTTTCAAATAATCTATTGCCAGTTTCAAAATTTCCAGACTAACTGCATCTCTCTTCACACCAGCTTTACTCCTCGGCACAATGGACAGTGATACGAGAACATTAAGCAGTATCCATCGGTTAAAACATTGTTTGTACCTGTGGACAAAGTCCTGTCCCAAGGTACAAACAAAACACTTAAAAAAAACTAATTAAATTTTAGGTTAGCAACGGTTTTTTTACTTGTTGATTTGTAAATAAATCTAGCTACAGATATTGAAACCAATTTGTAAAATATAAGCATGCATTATTCAAATAATAGTAATCAGAAAGATCATGTAAAACTTACTTTTTAACAAAAAAATCTTCAAAACTACCTCACACCGTATAAAACACCGGTCACGCCACTCACTGGTGCTGCCAAGTTATAAAAATGCTACCAAATAGTATGATATTATATTTTTAATACTGCCAGTTTTTTTGTTATAATGAACGTCCGAAGGTACAAGCGTCCATAGGGACACTACTGCGGGCTGCGGCGTCTCTACAGACCATGCCTGTCACCAACACCTGAGGATGTAATGTCTTTTTTTTTTTTATATCGGGGGAAATCCTCCACCCTGGGCGGGTGGAGGGGTCTGTCAGACTCTTACTGAGTAAAACCACCCCGGTATTCCATCTCCCACCTACGCCGGGGATCGCGGGAACGTAAGCGACTTCCGTAATCCCCGGAGGATGTAATGTTTGCGCCAACAACAACTACAAAACGGCGGCGGACTGTTGTTAAATTTTGAGCAAAAAAAATTAATGTGATGCTGGCACAATCTTATCGTCATCGCGCTAAAAAGGCTACAAAACCGTGAAACGAAACGCATTCTCATGACATTGACAATTTGGTAATTATTATTTTTTTTTTCGGTGCTGGGCGGAAATTTAAAAGTAGGAATAAACTAAGATCTCGGTTTTTTTATTACTGATAAGACTAACTAACAAAAGCGGTTTTTTTTATCGGTTATCCTAAAAGCTAACGTAACCTACAATTCCGTGTGTTTCCTTGAAGTCTTGTGTTCGTCTGAAAACTAGTAACGATTTAGTTAGGTAAGTTTAACTAGTTAATTAATTAGATACTTACCTACACATTGTATCTATCTAAAAATAAAATAAATACTGATCCCCCTTCAAAAGATTTCAAACTCGTGAGTCACTTCATCCAGGATGTTGTGTTGCTGTCGCAGTCACAAACTATAAAAAATTTAAGACAGTCACAAACTAAAATTTTTGATTTTATTTGGGTCATTAAAATTGTGTCATAAATATTTTTTTTTGGGAACTAGGTACCTAGTGTTAACTTCGCATTTTGAGAGTTTTGTTTCTTAAGGTACGAGTTCGTAGCCGACTGCAGACAGCAGCAGCAGACGACGTGTCGCTGCGCCACTACTGGTTTCTATGTATTTCTATGAAATATCTTTCGTAGCTAGCGACACGTCGCATGCCGCTTTTTCATAGAAATACAAAGACACCAGTGCTGCGCGGCGACACGTCGTCTGCTGCAGCTGATTGCAGTCGGCTACGAACTTGTATATGCCTGGAATATGAAAGTTGTCGTCCAGATAGGTATATAAAATGTTTAATTTCTGTGCTGATTGAAAGACACATCAATCTAGATTCTAGATAAACAAAAGAAGGTACCTGTTTTTTTTTATAAATGAATTGGTTCTTTCAATATTTTTATTTTTTCAAAGATATAAAAAATACCTACCGTGTAGGTACAAAATAACTTCTAAATTAATCAAAATTTGTAAGTACCTTATAGCAAGCTTACCTACTTATACAAATATTTGCAAAATAAGAGTAGTAAACCTTTGGAGCTCATTTCTGTAAAATATGGTTTTAAAACATACCTAAAACCTTCAAACAATTTTTGTTTGGTCTTTTCCAGTTTTTGGCCATGGGGCTTGACGTTAATTTTTTCTATGGTGCTAAAATTCATGAGTGTGAAAGTAAAAAGGAGACAGGTGAAGTGATTTCCATGTGGAAAAGTAAAACAGAGAGAAATGATGGCCATTTTCATATCTCATGTCTTGAAGAGATGGATATGTTCAAAGAAATAACATTTAAAGTGTATGAATGTCCACATTTGGAAGATGGAGCAACAAATACTATTATGAAACTACGTCCAGGATACACTTGTTTACTGTCCAATGGATTTGTTCCTGGAGAAATAGTTGAATACAATCATTGTCGCGGATTTCATTATGGAAGTTATTTTGCTTGGCATCGTGATGTTGGGAACTTGCCTGCAATATTTAATAAATTTTTATCAGATTGTGATGGCTACTACACTGGTAATGGCTTGCTACATCTTCGTAATGAAATGGCCAAATACACAAACGAAAAGTCTGAGAGCTTCAATGAATATTACAGATTTTTGGAAGAAATACCAGAAGAAGCTTTAATTACTTCAACATTAGTACGTCACTGCTAAAAGCAAATAGAAAAATCGGACAAGCACTGTGTGTCAGCGTGTGCGAGGCTTCAACAAGCCTACATGAAAAATGTTCTCACCACCAAGTACCAATTCTGTGCAGTACAAGGTTAATAAGTCTGAACGACAGTAAATTAATAATATACACACAACTTTTACTAGTTACTTTATTCAATCTCATTTGATATGACTCATAATTTGGCTAATGAAATAGAAATTTTATTACTGATGTACTTGGACAACTGGAACTATTTAATATTTTTATTTTACTTGTACCTAACAAGATTTTATTTTTAGATAGATATAATTTATTCATTTGTGAAAACAATATCTTAGAACACTTTTCCTTTAATATAAATATTTGTATGATACATAGAGATATGATAAACAGTGTCCAAGTACTGTTGAGGTCCATAAAATTAAGTAGCTAATGTCATTTAATATCAATTACAAGGGGGTTATCATTTCTATGTAAAATGTACACTTACATTAGGAAATTCAATAATTTAATGTTATTCATTAAAACTACAGTAAAATTATATCACTTACAAAGAAAATGTATGTTAATAGATACATGGCAGTGTGATTTATTCATATTTAACGGACTAATGATAATGATGATAGCAACAGCAGTCACTTTTCAAAACTTAATATCTATTTTAGCCTTGTACTTAAATAAAAAAATGATTTAATTCTTAAGTAAAGCTTAGTGTTTAAGATTATATGATCATGTATTAAAAAATGCCAAAACTTAGAGGAGTTTTAAAGTTAGTATTTCTCATACAAATGTGGATATTATTTTCGTGTAACTTAAAAAGTAGTGACTAAGGGCGAATGAACGGGCTTCGCGAATGAATGGTTCAGGTTAGCTACGAATCTTATATACCGTTATTGGAAGTTTGGAGAGTTAATTATATTATTTATATTTATTTTTACTACTAACAATCATTCCTCATCGACAAGTGAACGTGAAGTACAAATCGAAAACTTTATAAAAAGCGCACAAGCTTCTGCGCCCACAATATGAAAACACGAATTATGCAAAGCCTCTCACATCAACATTACATATAGCTGCTTTTTATCACAAAAAATATTATTTATAACTAAATAAATAGTTGGCGAACGAACGACGGAACTATTAATGATCCTTTGTAGTAATTACCTACTACTTTTCGAAGGTTTTGAAATACTTGTTTAACTTCCACAAATTATATTCGAAAATATTTGAAATTATTTCTCGGAATAAGAGTCGATCATAAATCCACATGAAAAAATTAAAGCCATGACCAAGAACATTCGACAATAAATACAAAGTTTTTATTCCGCATTGTCAGAGCAACACATGGCTTGCCATTATGACAATATCCACAAATATTACACTTGCACATATTACAGCTAGTTAAAAGTTACGAAGTTATTCATCAATTAATTGTTCCATTACTTACATAAATATTAAGAAAATATAATTTTCAAATAATTTTCAATTCCAAACTTTATGAGATTTACAAAAAAAATCTATAAGAGATTCTAGACATCACTAAGACAATTGAAATTAATCTCAAACAAGTATATGAATCTGTGTACATAGACAGACATGATTCCTATGTTTAATATAATCGTTAATAAAATAGTTTTTCAATAATATGAAGTATATCATACTAAAGGGTAACTTTAATCAAAACATATATTTAATTCCTTTAAATATCTCAGTAGTCATAGTCCGTCGATCGCATGTAGCCGTAAGCCGGTACAGCGGACCACGGCGCGGATACGTTGGATACGCACAGTCACTTGTCTGACACCAGTCGTGCACTAACACTAATACGAGTTCGCATTACAAAAGACGCAAGTATACGCGATACGGATATATTGAGCGAGCGGTAGCAGTCAGTGGGTCGCCTGCCCGGCGGGAGGCCCTCCGCGCTCCGTGCGCTCCCAGCGCTCCGAGCGCTCTGCGCGCTCTCCGACCCACGCACGTCTGCACACGCCACCCCAGATGCAACAGAAGCGAAGTACGACATCACATAAAACGATATTTACACAAAAACTAGGGACGATAATAAATTAAAGCGAATAAATAAAAGTAACGCTCTTTGGAACGATTACATTCGAGGTACGCCAGTACACACAGATATCTGAATGCGTTCCGCCCATCGCGGGAGCGAGCTGCGCCGAGGATCGACAACCGGCTGTCGAAAATACCAATCTACACTTAACGATAAAATAACGAAAAAAAATAATCACAAATTATATCCTTGAAAAAGGCGGTTCTCACTCAATAAGTAGATTCAAATTAATATCAAATTATCAGATCTTTTTGTTTTAAACTTTCATCGCTCTCATCGTTACAAAATAAATTGCGAATCAACACAATGCCACAAAATAATTAATAAATCAACCGAGGGAAGTCCTTTAAAACTACGAAATTAACGAAACAAATCAAAACAAACTGGGTGTCTACAAAAGAATCATAGCACTTACACTGGAAATAGCCAAAAAGAATTGCAATTTATGCTATTATCTTTGCACAATAATATATTTAATATTACAGTAATAATTCAGTACGACTCGCAGTTACCGCGATACAATAATTATAATTTTGATCAGCCCAAGTACTATGATATTTTCGAACAACAAAAACAACGGGACCGTCGCTACTGTTGCGATAGGCCCAAAATTGCATCGATAGGTCGCTCCCCGTCGCATCAGACCCGAAGGACGCCCGAGCGACCGGCTCCACCAACAAGTTTATAGTTCAAACGCGTCGACAATCGATACGGATCGAAGGCAAATTGTCCTGAAGAACGGTCTTCCCGCAAGGGAGAGATCCGTCCATCAAGGGAATAAAATGATCTTCAGTAACATAGCGAGTGTCGAGTCTATAAGCGTTTTGGAGATAGTCGGTGCGGGGCGGCGGGGAGCGGGGCTTCGTGCGCGGCGGTGACGGCTAGAGGTGGGTCGCCGTGACGTCAGGCGTGCGGCCGGAGCGCGCGCGCCTCAGATCCAGCGCGCGCGGGGCGGGGTGCGCGGCGTGCGCGGGGGGCGCGGGGAGCGCGGGCGCGGCGCGCTAGCGAGCGCGCGCGCCTCACGGCACCAGGTCGGGCAGGCGCCCGCGGCCCTAGGGGCGCGCCCCGCCGTCCGCGCTCACCACCTGCGGGGGAACCCTTATTACTTACTACCCACCAACATTTAGGTACTGTTCAACATTCCTAGGATGGCCAAGGTAACTACGTCGCTAGCCGCCTCACGTTCGGCCCGTATAACCTATATTGGTCGGAGGCCAAGGGAAGGTATGGAGGGAGTGTTCTACATTCATCATTCCTGTTTTGTGAAGGTAACAGACTGGCTTTAAAGACTAAATACTCGGGATACGATAAAAAAATCATAGAATTTGCAACAATGAAGTACCTACGTGAAGTCATACAGATGAAGCAATGGGTCCGCAGATTATAACTACAAGTGATTAATTAATACCCTCAAGCCTATATTCATAGGTAGTTAACCAAATATGTAGTATTATTTTATTACAAAATCTTGCTAAGTTAGACTAATGGCTTGTAATTAGAAGTGACTCACTTTTCGCTCCTTGTAGTAGAGCTCCTCGCTCTCCTTGTCGCACAGCAGCAGCACGACGGCGCCGAACAGGAAGATAGCGGCGCCCCAGCCCACGCCGTACGCCCAACCGAACTCCCACACCGACCTATTGCCTGTACACACGCATCTTAATAAGTACTGAATAATTAAGACAAATGGCGTCATCCGCGTCAAGATAGTTGCTATGGCAAGGTACTGTAGTGCGATTCTGTAAAAGTCTCGAGGTTAACGGCCAATCTCAATAACTTATCAACCTTTGGCCAACTGTAAAATTAACCAACAGTAGGTAGCTGAAACGTCATGTTTGAAAGGCAAACATGACGTTTCAGCTATTGTTACGTTATTGAAACCGGCCGTAAGTGAACATGAAGTGAGCTGTTAATCGATCCAACCAAAGTTAAACTCATTTTAAGTTTAACTTTAAGTTCACTCCATCAAAGTTTGCACGGTTAGGTGTTTACAGAATAATCCGGATGATGTGGTCTCTGAAACGCTCAATGATGAATTAATGACATAAACTATTTGGCCATAGGCTTATACTTACTCTGAACAATTTCTATCAAGATATTCATTAAGTTTGCTAGCTGGAGCACCGAATAAAGTGAAATTATTGTTGATCAGACCAGTCAAGAAAAGGGAGAAGTTAAGTACATACTTTAATATTTTTTACTTATTTACTTACCCAGATTTAACTCCGCAGCGAAGCAGACTGGGTAGATCACTAATGCTATTAAAATGCACATTACTGAAAAAAAAAAGAAAATTAGTTGATTACAAAGGATTGCAAGTCACAGAAATCACTTGTCATTCTGTCCCTCATTCTTTTTCATGATCCATAAATCCAGGCCCACCGTATTTCGGACCGAGATACCAATAACTAAAGCACTGCTCGAATCAACATAATATTGAATATAAATGGAATAAATAATGTTAAGTACATTCAAGCGCATCCGATACTTATTATTACTATTGAAACACAAATACCTACTTTTCTATTTGACTGATATGTAAATAAATGCAGAGGGATTAAAGATTTCATTAAAATATTAAATTTGGAATCTTCTCTTTTTCGAGTTGATGGTTAACTCGTTAAGATTGTTTGGGCCCAGTAGGTGGTAAGGTTAATTGCAGCATCGGTGGCATTCATTAAATTCCCTAAAGTACAGGTGTATGGGCACTTGAGGCTCTCTCACATGTGGCTCATGTTCTGAACAAGGGATTTGAAATCATATTGGGTATCCGACGGGTCTCGGTCGAACGTTACAATGGAAACTAAACTTCATGTGAAGGAGTTAGTTACTTTTACAAAAATTTTCGTGGATGCAGTTTTTGTGAACACTTACGGGCTAGCGACATAGCGAGCACGGCGAACCGGTAGTAGCGGAACTTGGTGCGGTGGTCGGCGGAGCGCAGGCCGAGCCCGGTCAGCAGCGCGCCGCACACGTCCGCCGCCAGCGTCGCCACGCACAGTCCCGCCGCCGCTCTGACGAACACAGTTAAGAAATTAGCAATTGTCTTACCGGCTTCCGCAAAAAATAAAACTTAAAAACCGGCCAAGTAGGAGTCGGACTCTCACACGAAGGGTACCATAATTAACCCCTTAAATTTACATAAACAGCCTAGCTATCACGGTTCTGGTGACAGACAGACAGTAGAGTCTTAGTAATAGGGTACTGTTTTTACCCTTTGGGTACGGAACCCTAAATACTGTAACCCGACTGCGGTAAACTAAAAGTGATCTAAAATGTTTCAGACAAATAAGAAAATATTTCAGACAGAATCAAGGCAAAGGTACAAAAATGACCACCACGTGGGTAAATACAAACATACATACATAGACAGCTAAAATAATAACCCTTCCTTTTGGCTTTGCCTTATATTCAAAAAGATAATGTTTATGGCCACAGGAAAAACGTGTGCATATTAAAAAAAAGGACAGGAGATTCTATGTTTGATGAGTTTTTTTTTATGAACAACTAATTTTACACGTACATAATACCCACACATAACATATTTAAAACTAGTGTACAAAAGACGCACAAGGTCAACTTTAACAGACAACCTTTGTAAGGACTGAAAAGGTGAGACTATTAGGCTGTCAGTGTACAAAAATAGCATACAATACCCACAATCAGCCTCCTTTATAAAGATTTGAACCATATGATTTTGTTAATAGTGATCGAAACCCATGAGTTTGGGTTTCTGTTACACAAATTAGAATCGAGATCCGAAAACTATTTTTTTTAAATAAATGAGGCAGAATGTCACTTCAGACAATATCATGTTTAATTCGAAAAGTCACCAAATCGACCAGTGGAATGTTATTGGTTAGATCTGAAAACCATGTGTGATGATGATGATGAAACGAACCTACCCAACTAGAAAGATTATATTATTATTACCTTGCTTTTAACAAAGTATAAGTACCAGAAATACATCGTGTAACAGAATAAACGCAATACCTCTTAAGGGGTCATTATAGAATCATCATGAACAACTTTTACTACACACAATGGGACAAACCCCGAAATCAAGAAAAAAAAAACAGCTTTTCAGTACATTTTGTAGAGTTGTGTGCACATAAATGTATGGGACAGTCGTTTCATTTTTCACGATTTCAGTTTTAGTCCCGTAGTCAAAGTTGTTCTTAGTGATTAGTACAATGACCCCTTAAGAGCTTTTACGTTTATGCTGTTACAGGTTGTATATAAATGAAATCCTTTTTTTTCTTATACAGAATGAACTTTTGAAGTGGGAGTGGATGACCAAATCCGAAACTGAAGAATGGCGAAAAATACTCACGAAACCTAAAACCAGTGAGGTTTGTATGGCAGGCAGTTTTATATGTGTGTACATTATATTCATCAAGTCATAAACGACAGGATTAAAAATACTATTTTCGTTCGTTAAAAATGTTTGTTCAAATTAATGTTATCTGTACTACTGTCTTTTTGTACCAAAAGTAAAATCAATAATTTTAACTCAATTGTCAGTCAACACGGCATATTGATGTAAACGAATCCGTCTCCATTAAAATGCCAATATTTAATAGATACAATAATAACAGCATTTTATAATTCCGTATACTGGGAATAATAAAATATTTCAAACCCTTGTTGTCATATCCATTAAAGTGCGACTCGATTCTAAACTTAGAGGGTTAGGAGATTAGACATCAAACTAAAGATGTTAGCAAGCGGATTACAAACTTAGGGTAGAGATGGCAGGATACTTAGCAAGATGGATAAAAGCAGTTTTCGGATCGTCAGCGCGGATCCTTAGATTAACGCTATAGATAACTAAAGTTCTGCTCCCAAAAGATTACAGCTTTTGTAAGGCGGGTTGCCGTTCTTCCTCACAAGAGATCAAAAGGTATTTGACAAAAACGGCTACGCGATTTTGTATCGCGTTAATATGTTGCTGGAGAGTTTGCGCTGCTTATTTCCAGCTTAAAACATAGGAAATGGTGACGGCCGGGAGTTTGAAGGAACTGTCTTTTACAATTTAAAACGTTAAAAAGTTCTTTTTAACGTTTTATTCTCAGCTGATTGGAGTTATAACTTTTGATTTTACGCTTCCACAGACATCCTTGCCTTTGACAAGCTTTGTTTGCCTTGCACAGTCTACATAACACCTGCCCCTTAATACGATAAGATATTGTGATCCACTCACTTGATATAAGGCGCAGGTCTTGCAGCATAGCAGCCGGGCTGTGCAGTGATGTCGAAGGGCAGCGGCGTGGGCGCTTCAGGGTCTATGCAGTGCATGAAGAGGCCTTGCCGCCACCCCGCCGCCATCAGCCAATCTGCTGACGCCAGCCCCAATACCATCAAAATTACCACCAACAACCCACATATTAGCGCGATCACCTGGAACGAAAATGGAAATAATTAGGGTAGCCATTATTGAATTACTTCCATCCTATCACTTCCCGTGGGTGTCGTAAGAGGCGACTAAGGGACTCACCAGAGAATGGGCAGCAGCATTCTCTGTACATTGCTACAGCTACACTGCGATCGCCAACCCGCCAACAAGCGTGGCGATTATGGCAACCCCCCCTCCTTAGGGGGGGAGGCCTATGTCTTTCGACTGATATGATGATGATGATTATCAACTAGTGTGAGTGGTGCAAAAATGATCCATGGTTTACCGAAACTGTCTCGAATGGACGATTATGTCGACCGTAAAATGGACGCAGCGCACGGTATGTTTGGCGAACTGAACCATGCTTTTCAAAATATGGATATAATATATATGGGTGGCAATTCATTGCATCACATTGGACGAGAAATTACAATGGGGGCCTCATATAACATCTCTTGCGGGTCGTCTAAGCTCAGCCGCGTATGCTGTTAGAAAGATAAGACAGTTAACAGACGTAGAAACCGCACGTTTGGTCTACTTTAGTTACTTTCACAGCATTATGTCGTACGGTATTTTGCTGTGGGGTCGGGCTGCTGACATTGAATCCATATTTATTTTACAAAAGAGATCTGTCGGAGCCCTTAATAATCTGCGTCGCCGTGATTCTTTTAGGGAACTTTTTAAAAAGATTAATATCATGACAGTCCCTTGCCAATTCATTTAAGAAAATATTATGTATGTGCCGAAAAATCGTCATCTTTTTAGTAAAATTAGTGATAGACATCATTTTAACACTAGAAATAAAGACAAATTAGATCAACCATTTTTTAGATTAGCTAAAGTCCACACTTCTTTCATGGGGTATTGTGTTAAATATTACAATAAGATACCTTCTGACATATTAAAACTAAATGAAGGAAAATTTAAAACTTATGTTAAAAGTACACTTTGTAAACAAGCATATTACAAATTAGAAGATTACATTCAGGATAAGAATGCTTGGAAACATGCTGGTCCTGCTCCATATGACAATCAAGGGTGTAGACAAAATCCAACTGGTTGATTTATGTATTAACTTTATAGATATACTGTTTCTTTTTTTTTTGTGGTTCTATTTTTCTGTTGACTCACACACTGTTTAATTAATGGTTCCAATGTTTGTAAATATGTGAGTACCATTTACCTAAATTTCTTTAGAAAATGAATAAGTTTACCTCTGCTGGTGATACTTTGTTCTTATAAGTAGAATACTCTGGGTGCATCGTCCTCACATAATATTGAATTAATTTTTGTATACCAAATTTTGTAAATCATTATTTGAACTATGGAGTTTCTTGTCCGTTCTTCTCCATAAGAATCTACCTTTCCGAATGGACAGTAGAGTCACTTTATTAATGTAATTCTATTATTTTTACTGAACTGTAAACGATGACGTTCAAAAGTGCCGTTTAATGGCCTAATTGAAATAAACGTTTTGACTTTGACATTGACTTTGACATTGACTTTGACATACCAAGGATCATCCGAGCCTCGGAAAGCACGTTAACCATATGAACGCCAGAGCATAAACGCATCGGCGTGATTAAATTTTTCTTGTGTTTTTTTTGCAATTTGCAGGTCAGTGTCAGGTCGTAACTTGATCAAAATATGCTACAATAACAAGTTTGTATTTACATAATTATAACCATAAGAATATTCACTGATAATCACTAACTTAGATTTGATGCGTATTAACTAGATTTCAGAAATCGTAACTAATTTGCATCAATTCTAAGTAAGAGCGATTATTCCTATTTTTTTAATTTGTTCCAAATTCACAGTCGCCCCATTTAAATTCTGGTGCATACGGTATTCAGTATTATTCAGCCGCATCCGGTTGGGCTAATAGCCGATCCTAACGTAACTATGTTAATAGCAATACCAATTTACCTTTGATTGCTATGTTGTGTAAGCAAGACAAAAAACAAGTCAACTTTATTTTGGCCACATTTTATAACCGACAAATAATATAACTAATAACACGTGTAAGATAGAGGTATTATTTATTTTAATAACCGATCATAAGATCCTAATTGTGTGACTATAAAATCGCAGTGTCAAACACAATCCCATTTAATTCCAGATCCATTGCTTCATTATGTTAAAAAATAGTATGCTTGACAACTTAACACGCAAGGAATACGTTTGCAATGTCGAAATTAAAGCATTTGCGGCCGATTACCACGGCAAAAATATCGATTAAGTACACTAATTCTTGGGTAACGCAATAACGCTGCGGCTGCGGTGGCTACCTTTTTTTGGGAAAAATACAGTATTTTTAAGAAATCATTGCATAAAATAGTAAAAAAAAATAGTAGTATTGTAATTAGTACATTATTGCTTTGCGTTTTTATTTTTCGTTTCTTATTTTAGACCCTTTTCTATTTTTTGAAAGTTTTTATTTTAAAAGCACAAAATCACGCTTTACAAACCTGAATTATTTGTTTTTTTTTAAGAAAATTATAACTCCCCGCCTCGGAACGGTTACATTTTTTAACCTTTCATAAGAAATAGGGGTCAAATTGTAGGCTCTCGCAGAAAATTTTGTGAAATACGAACGAGAGTTTAGTTCCCAGCTAAACTGTAACGGTCATCGAGTAAAATAAAATGTTATTTACAGTGGTAAAATATTCAATACATATTATGTTTATCACTTTCTTTCTTTATTGAAGCAAATAAATACGTTGTCGAACTATACATGACACGCGTGATGACCACGTCATAGAATTTATACGGTATAGGTACATGTTGTGGCCGTATCTTAGAATTGGCCATTTCATGATGAGGCCCAAAATTTCATGAAATGGTTGTATATGTCACCGGAAAATGCTAACTCCGTAAGAACATATAATATCTCGAGAGTTTGTAAACTTTCGATAATTTGTCAACTGAACATTTGGAATACCTACTTTTTTACGCATCAAAATTTGAAGTCTGTAATCTCTCGAAGTCATTCCGAGAAATTGACTGACATAAAATGGCGACCAATCAGAGCACAAGTCGTCAAGTCTACAATTTATCCGTTTTCGTGTGATAGTTACACTTGGAAGCAAGGCTCTCATTGGTCTGTTCAGATGTGAGCTCACACCAACAAAGGCTAACGATAATGAGGCTGGGCCAAGTTTCCAATTTAACTATCACACCAAAACAGATAAATTGTAGACCAGAGTGCTGATTGGTCGCCAGTTTATGTCATTCCACAATTTCTCGAACCGGCACGGAGATATTATAGAATAGAAGATTTTGAGTCGTATGATTGCAGAACAAATGTTCATTTCACAATTTGTCGAGAGTTTACAATCTCTCAAGATATTTTGTAATCTTACGTAGTTTACAATTATCCGTTGAAATACCTATAGACAATCGAGGATTTAAATTAAAGAAGAATTTTAGCCGAAAACTACCCACCTTCGTGTATACATTTTCTCACTAACGCTATGTCAGTAGCTCAATAATTAGCTGCTTAGAAACTTACTTAATTGTAAGTATACTTCCTTTCCAACCCTAGCTAAAGTGCCTTTAGTTTATAATGCTCATGCGTTGTTGCTCTAAGGTTGGTATAAAAATCAATCCCTCAGAGACAACTAATAACTCGCGACTAAGCCTCGCATTTTCATTTTGGGGAGTGTTTCATCTTTCCCCCTATTCGTCTAAAATGCAATTTAATTAATTCGATAAAAGTAAAAAAAGTTATGTTCTTTGAACAATACAACTGTGTCTGAAGAACAACTGACTGCTAGGTTTTTGTAAAAACGAAGAGCCAAAGTAGTAAAATACCTATTACCTAAATTATTACACACAATTAAGGCACAGTTTTATGAAATTTAGAATTACGTTACGCTACATGAAAGTTCGCTAATCTCGGTAAGGCGGGGTTACCCGAATTAACGTCGTTTTAGATAGTGTTTTATTCGTAGATAACACAGATTTAAATGTTGAAAAAAATATATATCATAATTCACACTTCGATCTAGATATTTCGGCCGTGCGATACACGATTACTTACACTTCACTGCATCCAATTAAATCGCAAAGACAGGTCTAAATTATGATCTATTTTTTATTTCATTTCAGTTATATGAGGCTTTGAAAAATAAAACTTATACCATAATAAAGGTCATAAAAAATGGGATATAAAACGGCCAAAATAATGTGAAATATCAAAATATCCATAACACTAATTCCAAAATTCAGTGTTTTTCTGTATTTACGCGCTCGCTCCGTGTACTCAGTCCCGAGCGGAACGTCATGGAGGTCGGACGCACGCCAATTATTCCAAACCCGCCGCGCGCCGCTCCCGCTAATCTGTTACCGGTCGAGCCAAAAATTGTTTATAAAAATAATAATAAGTACCTTAGTCTTATCTATACTTTACCCTTATTAAAATCTGAGAGTTTAGTTTTAAATACTTTACCTATACTTAGTGGCAATTTTGTGAAACGAAATGGGCAAAACCAAAACATATGAGAAGTTGTCATCGCTGGCTCTACGAAGACTGAATAAAAAAAAGTAAGTAAGGATGCTTTGACAGTATTATTATTTACCTATATTATATTTTTACTTTATTTACTAGGCTTGTGCCTACGCGGAATAGATTTACAAACCGCAAATATGTGTAAAACAGTTGAATTTAACCCCTATGACAATATAAACAAAGACGCCACGCACGAAAGTTATAGGTAAGCAGACTTCTGCAACACCGAGAGTTGAAAATCCAGTGCGCGCAAAATACCAAATAGGTACATAGGTCACCCCGCGGCATTGGTGCGGGTGTTTTTGTAGAATAAAACGCGTATTTCTTACGTGTATTGTAATAATATTTAGTTGTTCATTTAGGAGTAAGATAAGTAATATTAGTTCGTTACTGTTTATTTATTTATTACAAATTAGGTACACAGTCAGTACACACATATCACTCTGTACTTTTCCAGTATAAGCTGACCTGTCATTGTACGGAAATTATATTCAGTGCGAGATCAGCTTATACTGGTAGTGTAGCTCGTATGTATCTACCCACAGCAACCATGTTAGTATTTTTATTCTGTGTCACAACACAAACCACAACACAAAAAAATAATAACATTTATGGTATCTGCAACGTTTGTGTAGGTCTCGTCTAGATGCCAACACGCAGTTTACTAGTGCCATAATGTAGAAATGTGACAGAATGACTACTTCCTACGAATATAATTATTTTGGTACGACTTTCCATTGACGTCGTCGTGTTGAGAGTGGGGGATAGGAGGGGGGGAGGTATACTACCTCTTCTTAAAAGAAAAAGTCGCGGAGACCCCTCTTCGAGGTTTTTTAGTTTTTAATTCTGAGGAAATTTTTCAGAAAATTTAGTGTCGTTTGGCAAGAGGAGGGGGTTGTGGTGGGGAGAGGGGGGGAGGGTTTGCTCCCTCTCCCTTGGCACCACTCCCAAGACAAGGTAACGCACTGTTTCTGAGGAAAACTCATTTAGTAACCTAGCCTCAAAACGTTCAAAAAGTTGCCTAAAAGGCGTAGTAGGGAGCGGGCGGGGCCTGATGGTTTAAAAAAAAACCACGAAGGTGATGGCGATTCTAACCTATCCTGTCCGAGTCGGGGTGCCCCAAGTCCAAGTCAAGGTAAAACGAAACGTTCAACGACGAGAGGTCTAAATAATATGTGATAGGGATTGACATAAATTTTGCTATAATAATTCATTTTCAATAAGTATTTTTTTCTCAAAAAGTACGTGTCTCCGCATGTTGAAACTTTGCGTGCATACTTATAATAATGTAACTTTTCTGTAAAAAAATATCAAATCCTAACTCGACGGACGTCATTGGAAAACTGAGCCAACCCCTTACTTACAGAAAGCACTGTATCAAACTATGACATGCTCTAAATTCATTAAAAAAACTATAAGTATGTCTAGTTAGGCTATACAAACTTTATCCATGGTATGAAAAATGTTTACGTCTGTTTTTAATGTTTTAGAGCAATGCAGTTGCAGGCCAAGAGCAATACGCATGTATCAAGTAATGATACGGTGGATAAAGAGTAAGTTTTTAATTTAATTTTATGGACAAATTTATAAACAGGCTGGTTTAATCGAGATATTTTGTAAAGAAAATTTAAAAAAATAACTTTTTATTACCAACAAGTCATAATCAACTTTTGCGTTACAGGTCAATAGAGCACGCGGAAGGGCGTAACGTGTCTCCATTGATGACTTTAGAGCCTGTTTATTTGAATAACCCTGGGATTGAGGAGTAAGTAACATAAATATTAAATTATATGAAAATTTTCTTATAACTATGAATATTGAAAGCAGGTAAAGGCTCTGAAATAGAGGTGGGCAGGACACTTGGCTAGACGTAATGATAGCAGGTGGAGCGGAGCCCTAATGGTTGGCATGTTTGCCGAGAAACGGTAGAAGGAGCGTTCGCAGACCAATGACCAAGTGGGTATCTACAGAAGATCGTGTGGAAGACTTGTATGAGACTTGCACAGACTAGGGAAGCTTTGCAGAAAAGGGAGGAGGCCTATACTCAGCAGTTGGTGGAACAATGCTGCCGATGATGATGATGAATATTGAAATTTGAAACTGAACATCATTTATTATATTGTTACAGAACGACTAATAATGCTGCCAATGCCCCTGAAATGCCTTTAGATGAAATGTGCCGTTGGGGGACCCCAATCAGGAAAGAAGTTCCTTTTCACGTATGATTTAAAACAAAACAAAATTTTTGCAGCCACTATCTTGGATTTACATTTTGACCTCACTATTAGCTTTACCACCCTCGAAAACTATGAAAACGACACCCATGACAATCGCAACCGCCATCTTGGATTTACATTTTGAGCTCTCTATCGGCTTTAGCACCTGAAAAACATTTAATTATTGCAGCTGTCATCTTGGATCTACGTGAGCCTCACGTAGGAAATTCGCACTTTTATTTCGGTATTATTTTAGGACTGGACTAGTAGTAAATAACTAGGTTACCCTACTGCCCACACTATAAGAATTTATTAATATTGATGAATATTATAAGACTTATACAAAGACTCTTACTTTATTTTTACTGATTATTATATAAAGCAAATAAATTATTTTTATTTCTTAAGTGTTTCATTTATTAGCATATTTTTGACTACAAAATAAAATATTTTATTATTTTTTAACAAAACATGCTTCACATAATGTTTTACACAAAATAACCATTTATACCTTTAAGCCTTACAATATTGACATTGTAATTCAAGAATTGTAAGACAATTCTAAAGTAATTGTGCCTACCTACGGCCTGATTTTTATACTGTAGCATGAAGATTTCGCACCCTTATGTAGGGTCAAATGGCACGCGGTGGCGCGTGGTTTTGAATCTTATTCTGTATTCATGACATTCACAAAAAAAAATAAGTATACCTACTCATTTTCAATTCATTCATTTTTTTTTTCAATCATTTTCAAGTTCATAGAATACGTACCTAACCTATAAACAACCTTAAAAAAGTACATACCAGAAAAATAAAACAAAATAAATTTATAAGTCCATTCAAGTTGATTTACTGCATTTCTCTTTTTTGTGACGCAACTTATTATATATAAAAAAGTTATTCGCCATTGTACTATTATATATTCTGTGGCCATTGTTTGGTTGCGCCATCTTGGATTTGAAATTTGTCATAGTATATAGTATTCTACTACTCAAGCCCTTTTATTTGATACCTATATTGAGAGAGTTGTGAAAAAATATGTAACTTGTCATTTTGTGGCGTCGGCCATTTTGGACCGATTTCCACCAAATATAGCTAAGACCACTCCCGACTAAATCACCTTTCAAACAAAAAAAAAACAAAATCAAAATCGGTTCGTGCGTTCGGGAGCTACGATGCCACAGACAGACACACACACACACGGACACGTCAAACTTATAAAACCCCGTCTTTTTTGCGTCGGGGGTTAAAAATAAAAAAATAAAAAATTATAAATCCATTCGAGTTGATTTACTGCATTTCTCTTTTTTGTGACGCAACTTAGTACCTACTCGAGTTCGTGAACTCATTGAGCGAGCGGTGCGCTGCACGCTGGGCCCGCGCGTCTCCGCGCTTCGTAGTTTGTTTCGTATCGCTACTCGTTGCGGGGGCTGGGGTATGCGTTAAATGCCTACGGCGCTCGGGCTATGCTCGCCTTAACACAAAAAAACAGAAAACGGAGCGGAGTAATAAAACTAATCTAACAGATTGTTAGTCATTAGTAAGGTATTGCTGCAACAATTATTCACGAAGATAAATACATGATACATCACGAGTGTCTCAAATGAGACGTTATAAATAGAAGTCAAAACACGCGGCGTGGTGGGTGTGCGTTAAAGTACATGTAGTACCTATATTTGAAGGAAAGAAAAGCGGGAAAGTGAGACGCACCCGTCCGACGGTGTCTAGAGGTGAGCGGGGCGGGTGGGGGGGTGCGGTCATCGATCGCAGTCCCCGACGGCGGGCTCGGGGCCGCGGGGACCGCCATCAGCTGTTAGAGACGGCGACGATCCGCCTCTCGGACTCCCCAAGCACACTTCACGCGCGCTCCTTATAGCTCCCTATTGCCTCAAGAGTTTTAAAGCTAAGTACGTATCGCGTGCGACACCGGCGCACTTTTACTCCCCTCTCCCATTGTTGTCTACTGGATGCAGTTTAACCATAGGTGACAGCAACAGAGCATTGAACACCACATAGGCTAAAGCTGATTTCACTGCTTTTGATTGAAACTATAGAAAAGTCTAATGTACCTGTATAACAGGTACGTTAGACTTTTCACTCACTATTTTTTTTAAGCTAACAATGGCATGGGTACTTTGTCTTTATTGATGTCTCGATGAATAATTTTAATGTATAATAAACACGACCCCGTCTTTGAACAGTATGCCTTTATAAAATGATTTGGGATCGGACAAAAAGGGTCAAATATATCTTTTAATCAACTGTTCAACCCAGGCGGAAGCATCTGTCATCAAGAGGGACTTCATTCAATAAATTACAAAGCGAATGAGTTTACATTCGGTCCTTCCGGTCATTTGTAAAGAGGGGAAGGACAAAGCAACTTTATTATTCTACTATTTTAATAAGAATACTTTGAGTTTGTTGATTGAAGACAAAGAACTCTCAAATATTGGTAATTTATTTGGGGTCGACACAGCATGCTTTTCCTATAGCGATGTTTCACACAATCCATACATCATACATAACAGTTTCTTTGGGCTTCCCCTCTTCTAAGAGACATTAATACTTAAAACTTTCCTCAGGTTCCACGTTCCTTATGGATCTTGACTAATATAGACTGTCATTCATATTGTTATCACATTAATCATGGTTTAACGTCTCATTCAGCAAACTTAGTGTATCCTTTATGGCAAAAAGCCCCTTAAATAAAATAAAACAAGTAAAACCCAAGAACATACGTATATGTAAGAGGGGAGATCAAAAATCCAATTTCCGCTCTCATATGCGCTACAATGCAAACCAATCCGGTTCAATTGCTCTTAATACTAGCCACTTTCCGCAAGTGACGTTCAAGCTTAAAGGCATACCAGTGCAGCGTATCATAAACGTATGTAAGTATATCAGCCCAAATTTTCGGTCGGCGGTCGAGTCTTCATTTAAACGCTTAATTTTATTTTTTAACAAATCAGGCACTAGGTTTATAGAAGTGCATTCAAAGACATCGCCTGTAATTGGCAATTCGATCATCAGTATAATGAGGTCGATGCAGAGTAGCATACAACGGGATACCACCCAGGTCCACCCCTCGCACTTTCAATCATCAACCTCGCCTTTTATACGCGGTGCAACTTGCCACAGTCGGCTGAGATTCTAACGGCCAATTGGCCAGTATACCAGGGTTCATTAAAACCTCGGCAACAGCAATTTACGGAAAGAAAGAAGTTATGCCATAGAAGTTATATCATGGATATCAATGACATTACTTCTTTGAGAGATGTATGTCTAGAACTGCAATAGTAGTATGTTGATATTCGTGTATGTTGAAATTCGAACCTGTGCAATTTGATTGGCAGGCATCTCGTCTTGCTCAGTGGCGAACTGCGGCGGTGGTGGTAAGACTGGCGGTGGGAGGGCGCGCGGGTTTGAGCGGAGCCCGCCCGGGCCTGCGCCCGCGCGCCCCTGCATGCGCTCGCTACCGGCCCGCCACCACAGCTCGCGAACCCGTGCACAACTCAACACATAACACCACTAACACTAATGCACTTCACTGCTTTAGACACTTGGCTTTAACTCCACGATCTATCACAACATCAGCCTTGCCTTACAATTTTATGGGGTTCAATAGCTTAATATTAGGAAAAAAACATGTTTAATAAACCTTAATTACAAATAATTGCCAAATTACTAAGTAGGTACTATCGTACATTTTCCTACTAAGTAGACTTAGCAACGGACGGTAGAAAGTAATCAATCAAAACCGACTGGGGTACAGACACAACACAGAAAAACCGTCCCTGTCCCTGCGGTTAAGTAAACTACTAATTGAAAGGTGATTGATTGTGTCAACTAAAAGAATTGAAAGGGATCGGAAGCGAAAGCCCGCCAAGTGCTGATAAATGAGTTCAAGCGGCGCCGGCGACCAAGGGATCCCTTAAAATAATTATGTGGATATGGCGAATACATAACGAGAAAAATGACTTCATTCACCGCTTTCATAGAATAAAAATTGTCATCGTCATTAGCAGCATTCGTGATTACGTCCTTCCACATCGGTTCGTTCGTATATAGGTCACAACACCCACTACCCTACGCTTTGGGGAAAGAGTGTGGTGAACGGGGTCACCCGTAGCCCGTAAGCGACAGTGACGGTGGACAATAACATCCATGAAACATGTAGGTAGTGTACTGTCCCGAGAATTTCGAGAAACACACAGGCTTGTATCATCTTCCGTTTGTTTTGAGCCACTCTGGAGAAGAATATTTCAGTGCAGAAAAGTTTGTTGGCAAGTGTTTTCCTACACCTTTTAGAGTAAATTATAACGACTTCCATTTGTTCACATCACCCCTCAGCCTAATCAGTATTTTACAAAATGTTGTAGTAAGTCCCGGATGAGGCTGTTCAAATGAGTAGACGTAGAATATACTTTGTAGAAGTTTGAGTAGACGTAAAGTTTAGTATGAGAATTCCAACCATGTGTCCAACCGTAAAGCGTTATGTCAACTACTTACGAAGACACCAATAAGTTAAAAATAGGTCTGAACCTGTTCATTAATATCTACGAGAAGAACAACCTATTTCAAAGATAATAATAGCAACGACTGTTGTGAATTTGAAAATAAACTTGTAAATAAATAAATGCGGTCAACATTCCGGAGATTCGATAACAAACACGTCACCTTGGAACATTGCAACAGATATCATACTCATCATTCACGGAAGTAAAACCAATACAATTTACGATATAAGGCAATTTTTATTTAATTTAATATAGGTACGCCACTCTACATATTCATTCGTGATAAAGAAAGAACAAGTGCCTCATCATCACTATAAATAACATTTATCAAATAAACTTGTATCATAACTACAAAGCTAAATCAGCGTTTATTTGGATTCGACAACAAACCAAACAAAGCGAGATGAATATTCATTGTCTTAGAAAAATGTTGGTTTTATGGGTTAGTCCGGAAGCATCGGAAACATAAATAATCTGACGAATACCTATTATGAATTGGGAGCAGTCGTCTTATTATGTGAGAATGATGAGTCACAAACCCTCGATTCAAAAATTGAAAGTTAATTTGTGCAAGGCGTTCGAATTTTGCAACAGTTCTGTTTGAATATCAATAGATTAGAGGATTCTCTTAATTATTGAAGTGCATCTTACTACTGCCTTCTGTTCACTAATAAGAACGAAGCTATATAAACTTCTAGTTCTCGTCATTAGCAGATAATATGGCTCAGGTCGATTTTGTTCTGAGAAGTTTTTTCTGTCTCTTCACTATTACGCTGACAGTTTTGCTTTTGCTCGAATATCTAAGTATCTGTTTTGTTCAGAGTGCCTTTCAATTCTGACACTTACAAGCTTCTTTATAAACACTATCTCTATACAAATTATAATTATAAATGCGAAAGTAACTATATCGGTCTATCCGTCTGTTTGTTACCTCTTCACGTTTTCGAATCTGGATGAAACTTTCCACACGGTTAGATCATGTCCTGGAATAGGACATAGGATACTTTTTATCCCGGTCGTATATTCTCTTGGGATAATTTTCGACTTGGACGCGGGTAAAGCCGCAGGCAGAAACTGATCCTTAGTCAATTATAAGTTGACAGTTATTTAATGTATTTCCAAGCTTTAGAGTAACCCTCAACTAGTATTACTATTTGTAACTGTATCAATACTCATAAGTCATAACATCATAAAATTCGTGGCTGTGAGGTATGTATGTATGTTTGTTTCATTGAAGTCATGGCTTCATTAAATTTAACTTGTGTTGAATTAACACCATTCATTTCTGTTTATGTTTCTAAAACATTTTTTTTTTTGCAATAAAGTGTATTATTATATTCTATCTTTTATTGTTTCTTTTAATCAAAAATTCAGCGATGGGTACCTAAGTTGATCAAGAATGCTTAATAAATCATAAAATATTAAATAAAATACATAAACCAACTTTTTCATAATTACCGATTACCTATATAATATATGGTCGTCTTCAATCTTTAATGGTAATAGCGTGATTAGGCCTAGTGGAAAATTTGACTGCGTTAACAAGAATGTCCTATATAAGGCACTTAAAATGAATTATTAAACATTCTTATAAAAATATCGTTTCGACGGTCTAATTTTTACGGCATATTTAATGTAGAACTCATGAAATACACAAAAAAATGTAAAACATTATTTCGTTCTAGATTTCGGTATCATTCGTGAGGTTTGCGCATTGGGTCGCGCCGGTTTTGTGCCTTCACATAAAACAGCACCTTGTACGTATTTACCACATTCAGCAGCTAAAACTTTTGAAATAAATCACTATCAACACTAAAAGGGGGTTTGCTTTGGATATTATAGGCTATGTACGTGGTAGGCTGTTAGGGCGGGATTCGTTATTCGGGCGATAAGACCGGGCGTCGCGGCGCCTGACACGGGACTGCCGCCCGCCTTGCCTTCCCAAACCCCCTTGCATCCACCCGCCCGCCCGTGCGCCAACAAAACACAGATTATGGAAACACATTTATTAGCCAAAAACTCTACTTAAAATTCTATCCTTCTACAAAACGTACACAATTATCGCTTAGCGTTCGATACCATCGTTCGTTTGATGTCAGTTGTAATATTTTATGTTTCCGTCTGAATTATTTTTGACACAACAAAGCACTTAGCGAATTACGCTCACAATCCAGCTACGAGTGTTCTTCATCATCACACCTGCGTGACTTGTAGACGAGGCGGATGAGGCTGGCGTCTGGGAGGGCGCCGAGGGCGGTGTCTGCACCACTCGCTAAAAGCTCGCAGCCGTCGAGAACACGAAGTGCGTGAAGGTAGCTTGCACCAGCTGCGTTTCTTTTCTTCCGCTCCGAAAGTCGTAGTCATCCTGTCGCCAGGTTTTGGCACATGGTAAACAATTTTTGGACTATCCACGGCTTCGGAACCTGGAGCTACCCGATATTTCACTCCAGATATGGCCTTTTTTATTCCATTGAATGCTCGTCGTGCCGAATTTTCATCCTCTTTGATGTCGAAAGTGGTTTCTCTTGGTACTGCAGTTAAACGTCCAGTCGGTGGGCAACTTGCAATGATGGTCTTGTCGGGCTCATCTTGTTGGCGCTTCATAAGAAGCCTCATCCTGGTGAGAATAGTCGGAGGAGGTTCGGTATTCGTTCCGACGGTACACACGCGCGGTCTATTGTGACTACTATACTCATGTTCGGCGTTAATGGTTGCTGGATACATTTGGCAAGGAAGAGTAGCCGCGCGTCTCGGTAATGGCTCATCTTGCAGGTATGCGATGTGCAACGTGCTGATGCTTAAAGGTTGCTGCGGAGGAGGCCACAGCTCCCTTGTGGGTGGCACGGGCGACGGTCGCTCTCCCAGCATGCGGCGGGCGAACTCGCCCGGCTGCCACAAGTAGCTCGCTGTCAAGTTCCCGTGCGTTTGCATCACGATACCAATCTTCACTAACAGTACAAAAACTACGCTCGCTAATCCAATACTAGGCTTTGTGCACTTGTGGGTTTTCGTAGAGATATGTCGGCAAAGGTATTTTAAATTGGATCAAGCATGGCGAATATTTAATAAACAAAGGGCATGAGAATAATCCACTTTGTATCTTTTTTTTGCAGTGTGTGTGCAACTGTGCATGCATTGCTGTAACCGTAAAGTTTATAGCGTTATTGATTAATGATTTTCGCTATTTTTGCTCATATTATTAAGAACTGAGCCAGTTATTTTGATGGTGATGTGGCGAAACAATGTGGAACAACGAAAAACACTGAAAGTAGTCTCCGAGCTCGATTTTGATGAAAACTAAAACTGTATCATTGGATTTTGGTTATTCTTAGCCGGGAATCGAACCGGTTTATTTTGAAAAAAAAAAAACACCCTGTGTCACATCATCTGAAAGTGTCGCTACTAAGGATCGAAGTCTGGGAAGTGTTAGAAGGTACATAGCAAACCGAAGTAAAGAAGTCATTGTTAACAAAATACATTTTTGATTTACAAAAAACAAAACATCAACTGACAAGTTTTTCGTCATTTTCATCATCGGGTTCGAGAATCTACAACTAGACCATTGGATTTTTGAAAAAAAATTAGTTTATGTTTAGGTAGGTAGGTTTAATCAATTTTATCATTAGTAGAATAATGTACACTATATTGAAAGGGAATGAGGAATATTAACTAACGAAATGAAAAAGATTTGTATGTATGTATGTTATGTCTGTCTATACTTATATTATTTGTCTGATCAATGCCCTACATTGATGAGGAAAGTGGAGTGATGACTGGTATCTAGGACCCAACGAGTTATTTTTATATAGCTTTTAGTACATTATACTTAGGTAAATTAAGTTTATAAAGCATGAAATAAAAATTAAAAAACTCCCGCCAAAGAAACTTTAAAAAGTAAAAAATTAAAATGTATTATTATGATTTATGAGTGACTAGGTAACGTGTCGGAGGACCGCTACTGTACTAAGTTTGTAATTGCAAAAATTTGCGGTCTCCCGAGGCGAAGACGCTTGGCCCAAAGAATCGTACCTTTATTAAAGTAAAAGGATCAATACATTTTATTTTATAAGTACTTTTAAAAGTTTTTTTGTTGTTAAAAATATGTCATCCAAGGAAATAAAATTGCGTATTTTGCTTTCCTGTGACTTTCCAGTGGTGTTGTTAGATGTGGGGTAAGTACCTACAACTAAAAAGTTAAAAATAAATTAACTTTTTTCCAAAAAAATACAACCGAAAAAGCACTACAAAAAATAAAATAACTTTAATTTCGGAAGGTTATGTTTTGGTTGTTTCTTTGTATTTCAACACCGACTTCTGAAATTAAAGTAAGTATTTTATTTTTTGTAAGTATTTTTTTTCTTTGGAAGTTTTTTGTATTTTTTCGTAAAAAGTTTTTTAATGTACTGTAATTCATTGGTTCTATCTACATTTACGGGTTCATAATAAAATATGAAATTTATTATTAAATGCAGTGATTAATATTTTACGCAACTCGTTTCATAACAATCGCATTCTGGACAATGAAAAGAGGTAGACCGTACCGTCATCGGCGCTACGCAACGAACGATGACTGTTTGAGTATGAGTCAGCCATAATAATAAAGAAACCAACATAAACAAAAAAATGCATTATCAATCAGGGGTTCATAAAACAAATTTTAGGATTCAAATGTTTGATTTACCCTAAAAATGATACTCTAAGTATACAAGGTACCTGTGTTTAATAACAAGCATAGAGTTGATCATGATTATGGTATGGCCAACAATACTATGTCTGTATGTCAGAAACCACAACAATGAAGGCCACATTATTATCATCTACTCCCACTAACCTTTGTGTTATTTATTAATAACAAGAGGTTTATTTGTAAGCAGAGACACAACATAAATGAAAGAGAATACAGATAATTGCCCTTTCCCTAATATCCCTTCATCAGAACCCAAACAATAAACTTTATCTATTGTTTTTCATTCATTCATAAAAATGTTTAAGGATTCAGGGCATCATTATTTGTTTTTTTTAAATGAAGAATGATACTTAGATTTTTTTTTATCAAATATGGTAAATATGCAAATAGCATAATTATAATTATAGCTTTACAGAAATATTACTATTATCTTGCTGAATTCACTTGGTATGTTCTGTAAAATAATGGTGTTTATGACAGCTACATTTTTTGCTTCATGAAATAAATACAAGAAAATCTTACCTTTAGTGGTCTTGTTATAGTGACAGTCTCAATCACTGTAGTTGATGCCATTGTAAATTATTTTCTCTCCTGCAAAAGGATTTTTTTTTTTTAAATAACAAGGAATTTACATAGCTAACAAAGATTGCTTAATGAAATATTATTCAAATATTTCTTTTACTGGACACAATAATTAGCAGTAAGGCGCACTTCGCTTAATTGATTTAGCTAAGTGGAATTACCTGCTAGATTCTGTGATTCCTGTTAGTTAAAACGTCTTTAAGTCAATAGTGAATAGTTTACTTCTAGGCAAGTGTGCTCCATCGTCAATCACATCATTAACTTAAAATCAGGTGGGACATTGGTCCAATGTGAGCTTATCAATATTAAAAATAAAGTAATATAGTTTTAATTTATTTTAGAGTTTTTCCTTAAAAATGTAAGAAAATATATATTATACTTTTTTTTAATTACTTGTTTTTATCCAAACTTGTATGACCCACACAAATGCTCTCACAATCTGCTATTGTGTTTGTGGTTGATCATAACGCTCATTGTCTCCTTTATACTACTGTCAACAATGTTGAAACCTTCAATACTTCAAGATTGTAAATCAAGTGTTAACTGGTAAACAAAATTGTTGAGAATATAATTGCATCGGGATCCATTATTAGACGAATATGCAGGTTGTTGAGTGCAGATAAAAATAACAAGATTAAAATGAAGTAATCCTTTAAGTATTTCTTAATGAAATATAAGCTTGCTTAGTTTAATAAGAATTAATTAATTTCAATCTTTGTGCACCACAGAGGTTGAAATTCGATTGTATTAAAAAAAAGAAATGCTTTCTCCACTCTTTCTTCATAGAAACTATGCCAAATCTCACACTTCTCCATGCGCACAATATGCTTTAAATTAATAGTCTTCTCTTCACAAATGAAAAAATACAATATTATAAAAGTAATAATAAAAGCCTTATAGTTTACATAGATATAATATGTTTATATTATATCTAAACTACAAGACTTTTACTTTAAGGTAGAAAAAAGCATCAATTGATTGACCATATGGTGTAGTACATTTATACTTTCAAGATCATTTTCAATGCTGACATTTAAACTGTACCTATAGTATTTATACTAAACTGGACATTAGCCTTGACCAAGACACAGATTTATAGTCAGTGATGATTCACAAGCATGAATGAAATATTAATTCAATTTTGTCAAGGACAGGGGTTCTACTTTTCAATGTAGTTTTGTATAATAAGTGCATGGGTTAACAGGCAATGATCCATGGTCGCAACAGAATATTAATTTATACTCAAAAAGAAAAAGCACACAAATAAATTAGTTATTTAATTTCTGAAAGATTCCTGTGTGGAAAAAGTGCTTTTGTAAATGTTAGCACTTTGAGATTATGTTGTTGACTTATTACGATTACGTAAATATTAATAAACATGTAGACTGACTTTAAAATAACAGTGGACAAATTACCAACTTAATTAAATACTTACATGAACGAATTTTATTAAAAATCACACCAAGCCGTGATGTGATCACGATTTCTCCTACTAAAAATAATAATATAAAGGGAAGTTGAGATACGTACGCCAAATTATAAAATGAACTGTCTTTCACAATACATTACGAAAGTAAACAACCAGAAATTAACATAGAACTCGATTTCACAAGTGATCGAACGTTTATTTCACAAATAAATAATATTTCACTTGACATGACAAACAATGAATGACAGATGTAGAGAGAGATGGCCTGCAGGCGGGCGTCGGAAAGCGTGTGCTATAGAGTAGTGCAGGTAGAGAGTCTCATAAAAATCGATATTCTTACATTTTTTTTTCGACTTTCGTCTCAATAGTAGAAAACATGTATAAAACGCGCTTCCTTGAAAATGATAAAATAAGAAACATAAATAAATTTATATAATAGTTAGAGACATCCACTTAGGATACATCCACTTAGATACATCCACTTACAAAAGTCAGTGTCGAACAAAACAGTGGCCGTGATTTTGGTACTATTATTATTAAATTTCATATTATATTGGATATCTACTCGTTATTAAAATATATTTCACTGCTAGCTTCTAACTGCGTCACTGAAACTGCAGTCATGAAACGGCCTCTACTCTCAGCATTTCGATCCACTACGAACGACAGATTTTATCTGGGGTCAAATGTCAATCTTTTATAAAATATCCTTACATATTTTGTCTTCTATCAAAGACATTGTTTGTAGGACATGAAAATGTTTGTCTTCTTTAGAAAACTCTGGTGGCGATAAAGTTAAAATCACGAAAATCGAATAAAATTTTGGAAACTCGATTGTTGCCTGTCCCTGGTCACACTTGTCTAAAGCTTTGGTTTGACAGACGAACAATAAATTTTTTAAATGCAATGTCAAATTTACGGTTGCTATTGCTGTGCCGATCCTAACCTGTCAACGATTGTAATTGAAATATCCTCCTTGTTTGCCGCTTGGCGGTGGTTAAGTTGATCTTCACTTGGCGCGAAATATACTTCATTACATTTTAGTGCAAGCGTCCTCTCATTATGGCGGTTGTTAAATCTTTAATGATACGAGGCATTCGTAGTTTTGGGCCTGATGATTCCGACGAGCAGGGGATTTCTTTTGAAAGTCCCCTAACTCTGATACTGGGACAAAATGGATGTGGTAAAACAACTATTATTGAAGCAGTGCGTTATGCCATCACGTCTCAAATGCCGCCGGGAACGGGTCATGGTGATAGTTTCGTACATGACCCTAAAGTAAACAGAACGACTGAAGTTTTGGCACAAATAAAACTGAAGGTACGTTACTTACACAAGTCCTTCCTACGAGACTTTTATTATTCGTAGAGCTTAAATAACAAAGAAAAACTACGATAATCCCCAAGCGCAGCAACCAAGGAAGAAAATCGATAATCCAACAAGATTCATTGTTCTCTTTGTGGAACTACTTTTTTGCTAGTATTTACTTAGTAAAAGTCATATCCTCCTTTACTAAAGTGAAACAAATATGTTGACTACTCAACTAAATTCTCAAAGGGCTGATAAAAAAAAAACTATGCCTGAGTAATAAAAGGTTCTTTTTTTTTCAATTTCAGCTCACAAATGCAAAAGATAAACACATGGAAGTAACAAGATCTATGAAGGTAGTGTTACAAAAAAAGAAAGCAAGCTTCCGCACTCTGGATTCTTTACTATCAGTTACGGATGAGCATGGGAAGACCAAGGATATTTCTAAAAGATGTGCAGATCTAGATGCTGTTCTACGTGATGAGCTTGGTAAGTTAATTTCTGTGCTTGTTTCGTTGAACTTAAGTTGTAAAAATATAATTTTAATAAAACAAGCAATTTTACAATAATAAGGATTCATAAAAAAATACTGAAGTTTTTTCTTTTTTATACCTTCTCTTAACAACATAGTACAGATTGGGACAATCCAATTAATGCAAACTTTTCACTTGGTTTTCACCAGATTATTGCAAACACATAAGATGGTAATAAATCTCACATGTTTTGATTATGCTATAAACTCTGTCTATTGTAAAAATCAATTTGAATACAATAAATCCCACTAAATCCAATAGTTGACATTATAAGATATGTGTTCTATTGAGAAGAAAGAGTTAACAGTATTATTCATCATCTACCTAGCCTTTTTTCCCAACTATATTGGGGTCGACTTCCAGTCAAACCGGATTCAGCTGAATACCAGTATTTTTTTTTAGTTATTTTACTAGTTAAGTCAGTATTTTATTAGTTAACAGTCTTATTCACTTTATTTAAATTTTACTTTTTTTTGCAGTAATACCACCGGATTACTGCAAAAAAAGTAAAATTTAAATATTTTAGTAGTAGTAGTAGTATTATAGTATTGTTTTAAGGTGCCTATGTCGACATAGGCACCTTAAAACAATACTCTGCAACTACGTGCAGGACTAGGGACACATTTGTCCATTAGTTTCTTTTGATCCCTCATCACAAACATTAACTTTTTATTGATCATCATGAAATTCATCATTTACATCATAGATTCATTAACTTTTATTCCTTTCTTTTTAAATGCTTCCAACACAAGTGCATAACCATAACTTGCAACCCTAGTGGCAATGAACCAAGTAAATATGTTCAGCATTCCGAAGGAAGGCTTGCATCAGGTAAAACATGCATTTTAATCAATAATGCAATATTTTTTGCTTGGTTCTCACACAATTCCATTTATCATTTTTCAAATTTTTTTAACAGGTTTGTTTCGCTATTGTTTTTAATTGCAATTTACGATTTTAAATCATCTTTAGAGATTATAAACTCTTGATAAATTGTGAACTAAACATTATTTTTCTACAACTATACGAAACAAAATTCTATAGTTTATAATGTCTCCCTGTCCTTTAGAGAAATTGTCATTTTGTAGAGAGTAAACAAGAAATGCTCAATAAAACAAAGAATACTGTTTCTATGAATGTGAAACCTCCAGTGCCTTACATAATTAAGTAATTTTCAGGTGTATCAAAGGCAATCCTGGATGCAGTGGTATTTTGCCACCAAGAAGAAGCCAGCTGGCCTCTCGATGAAGGGAAGAAGGTTAAAGAGCGCTTTGATGAAATATTTGATTCAGACAAATACAGCAAATGTTTCGAACATATCAAGAAAATTCGGAAAGGTTATGCCACGGACATCAAAATACTTTGTGAGTAAACATTATCAAATCTAAAAATAAATAATAATAGTAATAATACTAAAAAAGTTATAGTATTTTATTAATAAAAATAATTAAGTAATTGTTTCTTTTTTTAATCTGATTATTCATTTTGGGTGAAATAAAAAGCGAACTTCGAAAATTCTTATGAATTCTGTTTTGTTTTCACATTATAGCCGATAGAGTTGATGTTTTGGAAGAGCAAAAAAAGGAACTTGATAAAAAGAAACTGGATGTCATCAATACAGAAACTAGAATCTCTGAAAATGAATTGAAGCTCTGTGAAATGAAAAAGGAACTAAAGCCTATAGAAGAAAAATTGAACACCATCAAAACACTGGAAACTACATTGAATACCTATGATTCTAAACTAGGGAAATTAAAAGTGAAGTATGTAATTTTTAATTCCGCTCCAAATAAAATAATAAGCCACACATGCAACCTCTGATAACCCTTTGATTGGATTGCAGCTACCAGTGATTGCTTTTCCTGAAGACTGTTTTACTATTGGAAATTTGTAGTTATAAAAATGTTTCCAACTGTCTTTTATTATGAACCCTAAAACATTCAATTAAAATTTCAGGCTGGATAACTGCCATAAAAGAGAGGAAGAACTGAAAAAAGTTATCAAAAATGTATTTGAGGGCTCAGTATCAGAGTTGAAAGAAAAAATTAGTAAGAAATAATATTTTAGCATTAATTAATTAAAATTATTTTGTGCTTTCATTTATTTATAAATATAATGTATTTTTAGGCAACTACGAAGCTACTGTAAAAGCCAACCAAAAGGAACTAAAAGAATCTTACTCAAAAATTACTAATTTCAATAATGAGGAAGAGAGGGTAGCCAATGAAAAGGATGCAAATAAGATAAGGCTTGAAAAATTAATCTTGTTGGACAGTCAAAACGATAAGAAAGTTATTGAGCGAAATGAAATGATTGTGAAAGTTGCACAAATAGCTGGTAAGACCATAGTATTTGTCTCATATTTTATTTTACTAGTTAGGCGTCGTCCTACTACAAAGAGCTCATCGCGCGAATTTGCGATCGAAGCGTTAGAACATTTTAACGCTTCGATCGCAAATTGGATTCGAGCTTAGCTGGCAGGGGCCCTCTGTCAGCGCAACGACGCGATCGGGTTCGTCGTACAGATGAACACGTCGATCGCGTATTCGCGCGATGATCTTTTTGTACTAGGACAACGTCAACGACAAGGGCAAGTGTCAAGTCACACCAAGAAGCCACGCGACGATGCATGAAGAGGCCAGTTGCGTCTACTGGCGAAGCCCTTATGCGCGTCGAACCGCAGGTCGAGGCGCATCTACCCCGCATGACTTATTCAAATTCTCGCACTGAAATTTGAATCTTATTTGTAGTGAATAAAGTTTTAAATTGTATTGCTATCTTAAAATGTTCACGCAGCGTCGCGTCACCTCTCGGTGTTAGCTGACCCCTAGCATACAACTAACGTTTTTTTTTTAATGTATTTGCAGGAGTTGATGATATTGTATCAGTTGAGACTGTTGCGGAAGCAGAACAAGGAATGGCTAAACTTACGCAAAAGATCGAAAGTCTGGAACAGGAACTGAAAGAACTAAAATCAGAAGCTGACAAGGCGGAGAAGCAAAAGCAGTCATTAGCGAACGAAAGTCGGGTGGCTCTTGTGAGTATTATTTTTGTCATGAGCCATAGCCAAAATATGCAATTTGTATTAAGTTAAACTACTAATATTTCAAACACTGTAATCAGTTAATGCTAACCAACTGTCCTGTTTTCGTAAGTTTTCTACCTGCAAACAGCATTAATAGTAGATATTCTGATTTTCAGTCTCGCCACAACCAACAAATAACCAGTAAGGAAAACGACATTGAAAAGAACAAGAAAGAGGTAACCAAATTGGAAAAAGAGATTGTAGCTGCAAACGAATCCAAAGTACGTCTGGAGGCTGCAGAAAACAAATTCAAAGCTGCCGAAGAGTAAGCATTTTTTTTAAATGTTTGGTTACTATATAGGACTGCGATTTTAGAATAATGCAAGTTTATTTTGTGCCGTATGCCTAAGCAGATTCAAAGGACACATACTGAATTGATTACAGAGATTATGAAAGAGTAGAGAAAGAGTTAAACACAGAGGAACATCAGAACCAAATCAACGAGGATGAAAAAGAATTAGAGAAACATGATGATGAACTTGATGTAATCGATAAAAAGGTAAGTAAAAAGTTTAAAATGATTTTTAAATGCGATGTTTCCGCCAAGTCTTAACGATTTCTTTTTCCATATCTGCAGATTGCAAAATTACAAAAACAAAGTGCCAAACTAAAGGAACGCGAGGTAAAAGAAGATTTGCTGAAGCAGAAGGATAAACAGTTAACTGTGCTTAAAAATAAACATAAAACTTCGTTAACAGAACTATTGGGTAGCATGCCGGAGAAGGACTTCGCAATTTCATTGAAGAAGCTAGAATCTTCCTTGAACTCTGAAGTCAATAAATTGAAAAAGACTTTGAACCAAAAGCAGACTCAAGTAAGTAATTGTTTTACAAAAAGTTGTTAAATATTTCCTGAACATGAGTTAAGATTTGTGAATAAAGTCATAATTTTAACTGTATATAATATAACTAGCTTTTTCCCGCGATTTCGTTTTTTCCCGTTCCCGTGTAGCCAAGAGCCTTCCTCATGAATGTGGCTTTCATATACAAAAATAATTTTCCAAGTCCGACTGGTAGTTCCAAAGGTTAGCGCGTTCAAACAAACAAACAAACTCTTCAGCGTTGTATCACTATAGCCGTTTAAGTGGCTGCCTAGCATTTTGAACGGGTCCGTTTGATCAACGGCCTCAATGACATCCGGCCAATGCGTCTAGTACAACATAATAAGCCGTTCATAGAAAAGGGTAATTGTGTGACGAAATATATGAAATATTTAATTTTGGGCTAAATTCAATCTAATTGCTGGGGAATTTGTTGCGCCACTTCTTCCCAGCTAAAACATTAGGAAGTGGGCGGGCGTTTTGGGGGACTGTCTTGATGTAGAACTTTGACGTTCAAAAAGTGCTGGCACTTAGCCTAATCTAAATAAACGAATTTTGATTTTGAATCAATTTCAATATTCTAACCCCGACGACGGAGTCGGGGCTCCTATTTCGGCCGGGTTTAAAGGCACCTAACATATCGGGGTGCCCTAAGCTCCCTGTGCTCTATGTTCCACTACTTGGCTAAGCAAGTCATTAAACGATATTTAACCAACTCAATAACCTGGTCAGGGTTGTGGAATTTGTTCGTAAAAGTCACCGCGGCCCTGGAACGCAAAGGGCATTAGGAGGAACACGGATGGGTTAAAGTCAGTAAGAGTCCGCTCCGCGGTACCCAGTGCAAAACGAGTCATTTGATGTTTTCCCATCCTTAAAAAAGCATCTCATTTAAATGCCGGGATGTTACTTAGGCCGCTGATCAAGCTAGTTGGGTGCGACATATAAAAATCTTATATTGTATCAAAATTGTTGTAAGATCATAGGAAATCATATACTAACTCAATCAACTCATCATAAGCTATTGTAACAAAAGATGTGACAAAATAATGTGACTTAGATAATTTTGTCTACAATTGTGTTAACTATAGCTTTCCAGTAGGTAGTAATCTCAAGTACCACCACAGGGAGGATATTATCGGCTGTTTCATATATTAGTCTTATAATATTATAACAACTCGGGTGCTCAGCGTAAAGGGCTAGGCATTACCAATATCTGAAGTAATTGGAGGGGTTGCTAAATATTCTGTACTTGGTCCAATATTTATTTATTTTATTGGTTCACACTGGTTTTATATTAAAAATATCATGCACTAAATTAAAATACATCAGTGCAACAATCACTTATAGGTAAACACCACATGCATAAGGAAGTTGTACAAAAAAAAAAAACTTTAAATTAAAGTACTAATCTAGTTTTAAGTTAAGTATGAAGATATTTAGATTAATTATTAAAATAAGGATGGCTTGACAAACTAATCATTACATGTATTCTAATCTATTAGCATGAACACATTTCTAATATATAATATGTGGCTCACAATACATACAATTTTACTGAACTCATTGATGGGTGTGTGTATTAAATGTTTAAGACTATAATTTCTTCAAACTAGGTTACTAAATTTGAAGAAGAACGGAGACATGTTCGTAGCACATTAATGGAACGGTTGAAAGAACAAGCGGAGGCTGAAGAACAAATGGAAAATGTTTGCGGCACGTCAACCTACGAAAACACATTGAGTAAAGTTATTGCTAATGTAGAGAAGCTGCAGGTTTGTTATTTTTATGTTTTATTGTCAAATGGACTGCAAGTATTATGTTACTAGCTTTCACCAGTGGCATCGCCCTATTAAAAAACATAGACTATCCTGCGGAAACAGACTATCGCAATAAACAGTGTCCTAATTCCTAATCCAGGTAGTGGTCTAGCTGTGTTCCAAGTCTCGTACAAATCCATTCACCCGTTAGGCGTGCTTAATTGACAATAATCCAGATTACCACACATAATTATATAATAACAGAACAATCTAATATAGGATGGTCCACTTCTAACTTTTTAATATTTCAGGATGATCGCAATGTCCTCGAGTCGTCGATGTTTGTCATCACTAAATATGAAACCCAACTAAAAGCCAACAGTTGTTGCCCTCTATGTAACCGTGGCTTTGACTCGGAAACTGAGGTATTTATTATAATTATGCTAACATTCCCTTTATTTTAAAAGTAACTATTTCTAGATATTATTTTGTCCTTTAATAATTTCAGGTGTCAGATTTAATAAGCCAACTAAACACTAAGGTGTTGAATGTACCAGATGAACTTAAGAAGGTGGCAGAGGAGCTCAAAACAGAATCGGCTAAGAAAGATGAACTACTGAGCATGAAGTCTTTGAACGAAAAGATTAAATCGTTCAAAGAGAAGGACAAACCACAGATAGAGCAACGTATTGCCGATGTCGAAACGGTAATTCTTGGTGATAAAGTTGTGCGACAGTAAATCTCATCCATCATATATGCTTAAAATATTGTTGCAATTTGAGTTTACACTACAGAGCAAATAAAATAACTACACACTAAACTAATCAACTTATAATGTTTCTCACTTTACAGAAAATAAACAAATTGACAGAAGAGGTTGAGGGCTTATCCATGTCACTTATAGAGCCCGAACAGAAACTACAGACAATAAAGCAAATTCAGGGAGATATGCCTTTGCTTGACCGATACAACCAAGAAGTTAAAACTTTCACCAAGGAGGTGAGATAGTTATGAATATCTTTTTTCTTTAGAAAATCCAGAAAGCTATTTTTTTTAACATGCTTAAATTGATCACTTGATTTTGTATATTTACAGTTTGACGCTATAAACGCACAATGTGCGGAAGTTGACACAGACATGACTTTGGAAGAAGCTACTGCTAAACAAGCGGAACTGAAACAAAAGATTGCCGGTCTCAAGGCAAAACTCAAGGATGCTCAAAAGAAACTTAATGCACACAATAAGAAAATGCAGGAGTTGCGCGACAAGAAAAACAAAATTAAGGAAGAGTGCCTGAATTTACAGAAGAAGGTAATTTTCTCATGACACATACATTATGTAGTAGTACTTGCCCTACATAGATAAATTGTTTACCTTTGGCACTTTATAGTTGGTTGGCAGCTTAGTGTAAAGCAATTCTGGTCTTTTAACCTTTAGCTGATATAACATAACCTAGTCTACCACCCTAAAAGCATATATTTATATAAATTGTACTAAATAGTATATGGAAGAATATGACAATTCAATTTTCACAGGTTCAAGCAATATACAACCTTCAAGAAACAAAAAAGCAATTAGAATTGAACAGGGAAAAGTTTATAGAGGAAGTTGCCCAATTAAAAGAAGGCGTAGCACCTTTGAAAGATGCACTCAAAGAGAAAGAAGAAGCTAAAGATGAAGTAGTAAAGGAGAATAGGTAAGACAGAGTACAAAACGCATTTTAATTTGATTATCTTAACACGTTCCGGGACACTTCAATATTTGCAAATGTCATGATATGACTTCAAAATCAACATTTTATCATACTGTCTACAGCAGTCACTATATTATTATTTTTTTACGGAAAATACGACCACATATGTACTTGTATGGATCAGTCGACGCCTGTCGGCGGTGTGAATGTGTTGTTTTGGTGCATAAGCACTGCGTATGTGTGTTGAAAAATTATTCGAAAAGAGTTTGCCGTGACACCTACGAACGAATGAAGTCGCGTGATGTGACACTAGATCATGTGCTTCCTAGGAATGTTATGGGCAAGGAACGGCTAGAAACTGTTTGCCAAATTACATGAAGTCAAGTTCGCCGCCCTTAGCCTTAATAAGTTGGCCTTATCTAGTGTTGCATATTTGGAACATATGAATAAAATATACTTGTCATTTACGCTTCTATGCTGCCACCTATATTTCCTGCACGCTCCATTTAGGAGAACGTGCACGAAGTAGGCTGCCATCTAGCGTTGCAAAATCGAAACTTAAAAGTAAAATATACTTGATAATAACACTTCTATGCTTCCGTGCAGAAACTAAAGGGTTTCTGCACGTTCCGTATCGCGCGATCAGGGTCAAAAATATTTAGTCGTATTTCAACTACTACTATTTCCTACTATTCCAACTTTCTGTGCAATTGAATAATTATTCTATTCTATTCTAACCACTAGGCAACCAGTAGTTTATAGGCAACAACATTCAAATTCCTCTGAATTCTGTAACCGCACGGCCGCGGTTACAGAATTCAGAGGTAGGAAGTAGTAGTTGAAATACGACTAAATATTTTTATTAATTTAAATGTATTTTTAAGCACTATTATAAAAAATATATAAGCTTTCTGCACTCCCTTCTCCATAATTTTAACTGTGCCAAACATAATCCTCCGTCCGCGCAATTTTCGTAAAAAGAGGTACAAAGTTTTTCTTTCATAGTTCAAGTAAATGTATAGATTCAAATTAGCTACGCGCGACTAAGCTTTTCGTCGTGTAACCGATGACTTCAGCTAAAAAGAAGCACTAGAATCGATATAATGGTATCTAACGCTCTTCTTCATCAATTATGTGTTTTACAGGGCTAAGATAGAAACAAAAAACAGTGAGATAATGAAAGTAAAATTAGCATTCGGCAAAGTCAAGTCAATCGATATCGATATTAGACAACATTTAGAAAGAAACATTCCACTGGAAAAGCAAAAGAAAGAGGAAGCGATAAAGAAACTGGAGGACAAACTGAAGCAGATTCAGAGTGATAGACAGACAACTACCAAGAGGATTGAATGTTTGAAGGATAGTATTGCAAAGGAAGAGGTAACAGATTAAATCATTACTGAGATTAATATTAGCTTGCATCATCCCACTGCTGGGCAAAGGCTTAAGCTAAGGCTAAGTCATCCTCCTGATACCAAGCGATCCTCGTGTGAATATGCTCTCGCTACGATCATTTGTTCGACAAAACCAGAAGGCGCCCTCTGTCGGCGAGACGACGCGTTCGGGTTTGCCGAGCAAATGATTGCGTGATTGCTTTCTATGAGGACGACGCCTTACACTGTTGTGTACTTCGTTTCTATGATATTTAATATCTTAAAATATATTTTATAGAAAATTTCTAAGTTCACTAGAACCTTTTTCCTAGCCTTTATTGTACAGATGGCAGCACATCAAGCTACAACAATCTGTCAAATTTCTTTAATAGATTTTCAACTTTATCACTGTTGCATTAGGTCCAAGGTTGATTGGAAAAATTTAACAGTTTTGGGTAGCTTGATGTGCTGGAGTCTGTACTCATCAAAATGAAATTTTTTTGCTACTTACGGGACTAACCCCGAAATCGCCTAAAAACGATTTTTTTTCGCGATTTCAGTGCATATTGTAAAAGTTTATGTTTATTACGGAGTACAATAACCCCTTAAGAGGTATTCCGTTTATTCTGTTACACGTTGTATAATAATGATACGCAACGATTTTCAGATTTACAAACGAGAATTAGACGACAATTTGAATCTGAGAGACGTTCAAAAGGAAACAACAGAATTTGAGGAAGAGGAGGCTGAGATCAAAGAAAAGTTGAGCACAATCAACAGAGATGTTTTGAATGAAAAGAATTCTTTGTCAGTGCAATACAATAAGCTTTCCAGTGAGAAGTTTAAGACTGATGGTATTCTAAATGAACTTCAGGTAGGTAATCGGCGAAAACAAAGCAAACCTATCTAATATATTAAATAGGTTTGCTATTTAAGTACATGAATGAAAAGAAAAGACAATTTGTGAAAAAATAATTAAGATATAAATTATATATCTATATCTATTATTATATAAATAGAGAAAAAAATAAATTCAATAGCTTTTCCATTTCCCCCCAAAGTGGAAAAGTTATTGAATTTATTTTTTTACGCAAACTCTTGAATTATATTAAATGGCGCGAAGTCACTATGGTGTTGCTATCTTGTGCCGTCACTTCGCCAGATGATAGTAGTGCTGTCTGTTTATCTTACAACGTCGCCATTTTTCAAGGTTCTTACTGTGCATTGTTAAGGTTTTTAGAAATGTAGTCAAGTAAATCCAGTCAAAAATCCTACCTGAGCTTTACTTGAATATTACAGAAAACACTTGCCAAAAACAAATCGGACCTCAAAACTGCTTTAGGCAAAGATACTGAAAAGAAATACAGAGAGAAATATTTTGAATTGGAAGTGACAAAAATGTTAGACAAGGATGTAAAGGACTATTTGGTGAATCTAGAAAAATGTCTCATGGAGTTCCACAAAAAGAAAATGGAGAGCATCAATCTCATAATAAAGTAAGTTTTAGTTAATTAAGCTGGCCTTCGTACATGAACTTTTTATCACTGTAATTAATATAAGTTGGTATTGTGTACAATAAAGAATACTTAATTCTTGTTTTAGAGAAAGACATTCGACAGACACTCTAAAAACGCTTTGTTTTGTAAAAAAAATTGCCAAATGTACTAAGTTTGAGGCTGCCGAAAAAACTAATAATGTTAATGCAGACTAGATTTTTGTATTTTTGAGAACTTAGTTGTTTCCGAAACATGTTTTAGTATCTAATAGGAAAGAACTGCTTACTTTTAACTTTTAAAAATATTATCTTTATTCTTATGCCATCATACATGGTTAGATTAAGGTCAGCTTACACTAGGACGCCATAATGTTTGAGGGGTTTTTGCACGCCGCGTTAACATGCGAATCGCTGCGCCGCGGGGCATTGTCGAATTCTCACACTGAAACGTGTACCTTTTTGTGTAGCAAAAAGTTTCGCTATCTTTCGCCAATCCACAAATTCGCCGTCGTGTTTGTCTCATATTTGTGACGTTTGGCGTACAGGGCACGCGCTTGCTTGTCATGTATACGTGTCACTGGCGTCCAAAAGGTTAAATTAAATAAAAAAGACGACGCAGAAACGTGTAGAATTGTTTGAATCGTTTAATTAATAATGGTCTACTTCTGCATTTACAGAGAACTCTGGAGTAAAATCTACAGTGGTAACGATATAGATTACATAGCAATTAAAGCTGAAGGTAGTATGGCTATTGAATCTGAACGTCGTAAATACGAATACAGGTAAGACTTTGTTCATGCTTTTTGTGTCGTCTCGACTTTGAAATCATTCATAACTTTGCCTCCGGGAGCAAACCGCCTAAAATATAAGGACATATCAAATGCAAAAAGCACTTGGATGGGTTTTGCATTTTTGTACCATGAAATGCTATTCAAATGTAAGTACATACTTAACCGAAACAGCTTGGAGACGCTCCTGCGTGACGATTTCGTGCTGAGTGTGAAACAGTATTTTTATCTAAACTAATATTATAAAACAAATAAATCTTTCCGATTTATTTGTTTGTTACGAGTTGGCTCAAAAAATACTAAACCCATTTTAAAAATTCTTTCGCCATTAGAAAGCTACATTATTAACATAAAACATAGGCTATATTTTACTTTCGAAAAAATAGAGATCCCTAGTAAAATTGCAATATAACCCAAAGTAGCAAAATTTTGCCTAATAAATTCGTTATTTGGCGTGCGCTAAGAAAACTATTGATGATACATAAAAATAATGTAAAACACGATAAAAGTAATTATTATTACCTATAAAAATCCGGAAGTCTTAACTATTATGGGTAAGTATAAGAAGTATTCAATCGAAACCCGGGTGGCATAGGTGGTGGAATGGAAAAGTTATGATTTTGGTATCATGATATTAATCCTAACCCATTAAAATTATTTGATAATTAAGGTTGATTATGTACATGTAAATTACACTTTAAATTATTCAAATCAGGCCTTTTGGCTTTTTTCAAAAATGCTCTAAGTAAGAAAAATGTTGCGGTTTTAGCGAACTGGGGAGAATCTTAATGCTTGGCCCTAAATTTGAATGATTTCGATAAAAAAATAAGAATAAAGAATGATTGGATTTTTCGAAAATAGACCCCTAAAGGGGCGAAAAGGGGTCATGAAGTTTTAGGAGAGGACATTATTGCTTGCTTCAATTTACGTGGAAATTGGTATGAACAAAGTAAAAGTGGGATAATTGAAACAGATTTAACAATTTTTGCATATTCAACCCCTTTGGGATGAACGGGGTGAATTGTTGCACTAGTCCTGAGACCACCAGAGGCGGGTCAGCACCAGTCGGAGATTACGGAAGTCGCATCTGTTCCCGCGATCCCCGGCGTAGGTGGGAGATGGAACACCGGGGTGGTTTGAGTCAGTAAGAGTCTGACAGAACCCTCCGCCCGCCCCAGGGCGGAGGACATCCATGAGTATTTCCCCCGACATAAAAAAAAAAAGTCCTGAGACCACAGAATCAGCAGCAGAAATGGCTAGGTAATTGATGAAAATTAATTGTGCTTAATTTAAAGCTTTGGTTTTTGTTGTGAGCATTATAAGATAGCATATAATAGAAGTTTGTGGAGTAACCCGGTAAAATCCGCGCGGACAAAGTAACGGGCGAAGTGCTAGTCTATTATAATCTTATGATGGGTCAAATTCATGATTATCTTCACTCTATGTTATGCTAGGGACGTGAATTTAAAGTCAGCCGGTCTCATACATGATTTGTTTTTCGTTGAAAGATGTTTCAGTGAACTAAACATTTTATTCCAGGGTGGTCCAATGTAAGAACGGTGTTGAAATTGACATGCGAAATAGGTGTAGTGCTGGTCAAAAGGTGTTGGCTTGCCTTATCATAAGACTGGCTCTCGCTGAAACATTCAGTTCTAGGTAAGTGCTACATATGTTGATAAAATTGTCTATTAACCTTTTGTACGCCACAGCATAAATGCATCGGCGTGCCCCCGACGCCAAGCCACAAATTCGCCGTACTTTTTGTCACATATTTATGACGTTTGGCGTACAGGGCACGCGCTGGATTGTCATGTATAAGTGACAATGGCGTTTAAAAGGTCAGCTCACACTAGGACGCCATAATGTTTGAGAGGGTTTTGCTCGCCGCTTAAACTTGCGAATCGCTGCGCCGCGGGGCATATTCGAATTATCACACTGAAACGTGTACCTTTTTGTGAAGTAAAAAGTTTCGCTATCTTTAGTAATGCACGCATCGTCGTGTCTCTGTGTTAGCTGATTGCCTTCATATAGTGTTTAACAAAATCCCATCAATATCATGACTTTCAGATTCGGAGTTCTAGCACTAGACGAGCCCACAACAAATCTAGATCAAGATAATATTAAAAGCCTTTGTATGGCTCTCGGAGAGATCGTTCAAGACCGAATGGCGCAGAAGAACTTCATGTTCATCATCATCACACACGATAGAGAGTTCATCGAGTCCTTAGGACAAATTGATAAGGTCACACACTTCTATGAAGTGTCCAGAAATGATGAAGGAAAATCTAGAATTAAAAGAGTTAAGTTTACATAGTATACTTGTTATAGATAAGAAAAGTATGTATTGTAACCATTCCTACGTTTTGCTAGTTGTTAAGAGGCTGTGCCTTAATTTCTTTTATACAATTAATCACTAATTTTTTATAAGGAGATTAAAAGTAATTTTCTTAATACGTGTTTTATTTTTATACAGTATAATTTTTACATCCTTTACATACTTATTATAATAAATAATTTAATTTACTATGACTCCTGTTATAAAATTCAAGGGTTCACATACATTATTTTGGTCAACTTGTAGAATATTACTCTCTTGTAAAACAGTCAAAGTAACACCCAATAATTCTGCTACTTGCGTGGAAGGAAACGATTGTGCCAGGCACTTGGCTATGTATGGCACCAAGTCTTCAGTGAAACAAATACATAAAGAAATAAAGTTCTGTTTCTCAGTATCAGTGAAGCTTTGTTGTTCTCTGTAGTAGAAAGCTAGTAAAACCTGAACAGCTTTGTTGAAAGAGTCCCTAAAAGCATTATATACTTCCTTCACAATATTCAAAGGTGCTGTTACTCTCATGGAGTTCAAAACTGTAAGCATTCCATTGCAATACTCGGCTAAAGGATAGTAATCTAGCAAGTTTTCTGGTGGCCCTGTGGATATACTTTCGTTTATTGGCCGTGGCACATTTTTCAAGCTCGGTACTTTATACAATCGCATCTGATTCTCAAACTGGCTATTTGCCTTTTCTAGTCCACAATGAAACTGTGTAAGTATGTTGTTGCGGAACAATGGAGTCAGAACGCATCTCATGTCTGCACCAACTCTTCCAAATGATAGGCAGAGATACATGCATTGATTGAGGAGGGACTCGAAACTGGCTTCGTCTTCCTTGGGCAGATCTTGGTTTAATATTTGTGCCAATATTTCCACCTGAAAATCATAGTAATCATGATTAATAAAAAAGTGAATTCTTCTTGTTTCTTTGCTATGCTTTCATGCATATATTATTGTTGAACCAACTTTGATGAATTTTGCGATTGAAGCCCTGGTCATAGCTATAGTGCTAAAAATTGTAGACTTACCTTTAATTTCAACCAACAGGATAAGGCACTTGTGCCACTCAATTCATCATCTTTTATTTTGGACTCTTGAGAGTCCGATAGAAATATAGATTTGTGCTGAGTCAACACATTGAATAGATGTATTCTGTGTAGTTCTACTATTCTTCTTAATAATCTTTCTGGTGCTGAAATGTAATAAAAAATAATATCAATTTGTTATGTTTATTTGTTTTCGACTTTCGTAGAACAAAAATAAAAATTATATAAACTAGAAGAGTAGTTTGGCAAACAAATGTAAACAATACACACCTTCTGTATTCTTGGCATCTTCCAAAGCTTTTTCAAACCAAGCATTTCTGGCTTTTAGAAAATGTACATGTAAACCATCAGCGGTGGCTGTATTATTTGACTTAATGCTACCAGAATATATACTGCTTTCATCATCATCTGTGGATCTATAAACTGTATTTGCTCTTCGGAGATAGCCCAGAATCTGTAAAAAATATTTTAGTTTTTTTTTTTTTCACACAAAGCTAATCCTGACATTTACAAACAACAAAAAATAATTAGAATTGGTTGAGCCATTTTTGAATTATTGTGAGACTAAGGATGCACGAAAATTGATTTTATATATGGCGCAGTGGTATTACGTTTCTTTCTTACTCACTTGCAAACACTGAGGCAGCGGCAAATCATACCGCAGTTGATTGAACAGGTGGTAGAGAGTTTCAAACCATAGTGTCATTATTTCCGAGGTGGTGTTCTGAAAAGCAATAACGCCAATGTGAAACTCCACTGTTCGCACATACAGATAATGTTATTATTATAATGTAAAACATAATATTGTTTTTTGTCATACCTGCACTATGGGTATTTCTGAATATCTTTTAGAGAGGTTACGAACAAACGTAAAAATGTCCAGAGCACTCTCATAGTCCTCAGCATTCAGTGCCTCTCGCATTAGAGAGGGAAGCTCCAGCAACTCCAGTAACTTATCACTTTGGTTACGGATGGTACTGTAGCGACTGAAAATCATTTAGATAGTAGGTATTTAAACTGAGCAAAAAAGTTTATGGCTCCTCATGTGTAATACTTAATATTTTGCTAAGTTAATTTTGAGTTACAATTACCTCTTCTCCTTGACAATATTCCCAGCAATTTGTGAGAATTTATCACACTCTTGTAAAAAGACTGGTGTATTATCCAGGAAGGAAGAAAGTGAGTCTTTGGACTTTGCTAAATCATTTATGATAGTATGTGAAATCTCTGCAGTCTCAACAAATGTCTTGTAATTAGCAAAAGCCAGCTCTTGTGTTTGTTCTGTCAGCTGTTTCATCTCCTCTGTCAATCTCTCTGGCTCTTTCCGAATATGTTCCCAGTTTTGGGATCCAAGTTTTTTAATATAGTCAGTAATATCACTGAAGTATTCTGCATTTTCTGTAAATTATATTTAAAAAATCTTAAAATCTTATGCCAAAGAAACATATTAAAGAAAAGATTTATAACTTCTTCAAAACAGAATAACAGCATCTGTGTTCTTGTGTAGAGCAACATAGGAGACAAGTCTTGATAAAGTAAATAAAGTTGAAGTATGGCCCGGTTTACCTTCAGTGGAATCTGGAAATAGGAGTTGACAAAGTTCTTTTAGTTCCTGAGCCATTTTCAGCACATTAAAACCTTTATTTACAAACGAATTTCAAATCCCATGTACACCAATCCGAGTATTTGCAATGCTATTTGTACACGAAACCAATCCAAGTGTCACAACTCACATCACAATCACCTCTTTGCTGTCATCATGGTTTCATGACTGACATTCGTTGCTCGTTCTGAAACTGAAGAAAAACTATTGTGTCTATTGACCAACTGACTAAGGCCGAATTGCAATGACGTCAATCAAGCAAGATATAATGGAGAGGTGACGATGACACTTGTAAATATTTTTTCATTACTGATCATTCCCATATTTTTAGGAACGTTAATTATAAAGGAAACATGCAGGGCGTTGAGTATGCTATCTGGTGTTGCATATTCGTAACTATAACGTTAAGAATACTTGACATTGACGCTTCTGTGTGCCACTAACGATGTGCCGAGTTGATTTATTGCTAACTCGAGTTGAAACGGTTGCTAACTCTAGTTGCAACTCGGGTTGTCTCGACTCGGTCTTATGAAAGAAAAGGATTGATCGAGTCAATAAAACTCTGCGCGTCGCTCCCTCCTAGGTCCGACACTCGTCAATGGAGGTAAAAACTAAATCGAATCAAGACTAATCTTCTATAATCTAAAAAGCTATAGTGTACTACTCATTGTTGAGAAGCCTTATAATAAATAAATAAATGAAAATCAATCGTCAATCAAAGTATCACAACAAAAAGTAACAAAACTTACTTTTAAGTACATAAATAACATGTTGTAGTTTTTCAAAATCAGATCAAACAACCAATGTAGACATATGCCGAGTTGTCTACCAAGCTGTTATGATTGCTTGCACGCACACCGAGTGGACCGAGTTAACACCGGGTGGAAGCGGGTTTGCGAAACCGTAATATATATATATTTTTTTTAACGGGGGGAAATCCTTATGGATGTCTTGCGCCCTGGGGCGGGTGGAGGGGTTCGTCATACTCTTACTGGCTAAAACCACCCTGGTGTTCGATGTCCCAGCTACGCCGGGGATTGCGGGAACGTATGCGACCTCCGTAATTCCCGGCCGCGCGTCATCGGGGGACTGAGATGTTTGACCCCAAGCGTATGCACTCCTCTGACGCCCGATGCACCTGCTGCAGGCCGGGAGCGGGTTTGAGATTTCCATCTCCCTTTCCGCAGCCTCCTTCTGCGCGATAACTGCTTCGAGACCACCGCGTCCCAGGACTACTCGCCGCCGATAATAGAACGGACTACGGCCGGCAGCGAGAGGTCTCTGCCAACCACAGAGATGAGGGCACGGCGCGGCTCCTCCCAAGCGGCACATGCTGCCAGCGCAAGCGTATGCCGCGCCGTGTCATCATGACAGTCGACGCAGTGGTGACATCGACTCCCTGCCTATGCGACACAGGAATCTCCCGAAGCAGCCATGTCCCGAGAGGACCTGCGTCGCACGAAACGACAGAGAGTCGTGCCTTCTCCCGAAGCAGAGGTCGAGCACCGGCCGGATGGCCTCGATAGTGACGAGGCTGGCGGAAGGGCGCAAGAGCCTGTCCCGCCATTCCGCACCAGCCACGCAGCTCCATGTGTCACTGCATTAGTCGATCGTTGCGCGCCCGCGCGTCCTCACGCCACTGGTACAGGACGCGAGGACTCTCGCCTCCAGGTCCTAGGGAGGAGATCCGGCCAATGCGCAAGCTGCCTCGTAGAAGATCGTACGATAACCCCTGATGACTCTGACGGCCATCACCATCTGCAGAACAGTGACTGCTGGCTGTCAGGTCAGTCGCCCATATCGGGGCCCTGTACAGGGCCATCGATCGCACGATTCCTACGTAGAACCACCTGCAGGCGATGTTCAGGTCCCCCAGATTGGAAATACCGTAACATGGCCTGCCTGAACTGTTGTGGCTCGGTTGGGCTGACTCGGGTTCGCTCGGGCCTCGCGAGTCACAGGCTGGCCCACTGCTCGCGGCCGCGTGCGCTGTTCGAGTGAAAATCTTGACTCGGGTTGACTCGTTTACGGTCTGACTCGAGTAACTCGAGTTCAATAACTCAAATCGCCCATCACTAGCCGCCGCCTATAGTTCCTGCGCGTTCTCTGTTCTAAACTTAGTCCAAACTGTTAAAAAGTGTTAAAAACTAGATTAGTCGTCTAAAGTCTAAAAACTTGGAGCATTTTCATCATTCCACCATTATTACTCTTTCCCCTAGAGATTTCAATATATTATATTGAAATCTCTTTAAAAAAAATACTGATCTGGATCTCTTTAAAAAAAATGTCCAAAAATCCACGATTTCTTTATTCATATATTATATGAATAAAGAAATCGTGGATTTTTGGACATTTTTATTCAGCCTTGGAGCGTCGAGCGTTTGCGTTTGGTTGTCTATGGTACGGTTGGAATAGAAATGGAAGATAGCCATTTGTCCGATAACCAAACATTAGAAAATATTGGCTTTACGAGTGTAATTTTGAGCTTAAAACGGTCAATCTATAAATATTAAACATTATCCAGGTAAGTAATTTCCAAAAAAACGTAATGACTTTGGTTATATTATTGTTTTCATCGATGATGAACTTTCGATAAGTTCTATGATTGCGTCACGTAAACGTATAGATATGTAAAACAGCTATGATTATCGTATTGAACGTGATGTTTCTCGTTATACAAGTGTTAATTATCACTATTTCAATAAATAATTACGAGGTAAAATTATTATTGTAACTAACCTTCTAATTTGACAGGATAACCTAACCGTATTTTTTACATCTTTACATACATACTCCCAAGTTGACACCATTTTTGTTTCGGCTTTCAGTCTTTATTATTAGAACGACTTTTACAGTAATGCATATTTTATTCAGAACGATTGGTCTTTTCGTATAACACTTGATTTGTAACTGCATAAAATGTAACTAGACGATAAGGTTATGTTGATGTTTTGATTCAAGGATGTTTTATGATGTATCGAGAATTAATGACAGGAATGTAATCCGTATTGCAACTTTATCAGTTCAAACATGTCGTTTTTTCAGTTTCTAGTCTTTTAGTGTGAAGTTATTGCATAATTATTCAAATTGATACTTTTAATGAATCTTAATAATTAACCATATTAGCACCATCTGGAAGTACTCATTGTAACCATGTAAGACACTAAATTCTGTCTTGTGTATAGTCTTCATAAACCAGTGAACTATCTATGTCTAAGAAATTCTACATTCTAGACACATTTGTAGAGATTTTTTTTTAAGGGAATATTTGTCCTTAAAAAGATGACAAGTCTTCTATACCAAGGCTCCTAATAAAATTGACTATGTCATAAAAATATATTAAAATTCTAGCATGTGATAGGAAGCCAATACAATATAGTATAGATGGAATTATGAAATGAATTAATGTCTAGTAAAAAGTATCATAGATACTCTTTGATAGGTACTTTTTGAAAGACAGCATTGTATCTTTGCTTTAGTTCCTAAAGCATTGTCATAAGCATTCTACCTTAAACATTATAAACTTTGTTTTTGTGTCAATAAAAACATAAAGAGCATAACTAGAATCAACTTTAAAAAATATCATAATTGTCTAAAATTGTAGGTGATTCCTGGATCCCCCGAGCTGTCAATGGAGTGAAATCAGAAACTAGTTATGGATGGGGAACCCGAAGACTTCAACCTCCAATGGGAGGAAGAAGTTGAAGTTAAGGTAAAGATAAATCACTATCTGTAAACATGTGCATAGTGTTGTAACACATCCTGCTTTGGGCTGACCCTACTTGTTCTACCACTTTGGCAACAATTCACAGTAATAAGGAACTTCATAAAGTTGAAAGCAACTTGAATGAATAAAATTTATTTAGCAGATTCATCAAACACGGACCGCTACATAGAAATAACAAAAAATGGGAAGGCAAAAACTAGTGTAATAATAATATCTAATAATATCTTGGGACAACTCACACACGATCATCCGATCCCAAACTAGGCAGAGCCTGTGCTATAGCAACCAGACAACTGATAAACATACTTATATATTTCTAAATACATTCATATTATATAAAAATAACACCCAGACACAGAACAAATAATCACACAGAGATTTGTACTGGGTGGGAATCTAACCCACAACCTCAGGTTTAGGAGTCAGGGTCACTAACCACTTGACGAACAGGCCAGTCAGTCAGTGTGTTGCACTAAAATCTTAAAGCCTATTTATCTTGAAAGCACAATGTAGCTGGTTGTGTTAAACTGTTTACTTTATACTTTTGTATACTTGCACAAACTAGAGATATCTTTTAACTCAGGAGTTGGTGGTCACTATGTATGAAATGTTTGTTATTTAACCTCGTGTTAGCAACTAAATTGGAATTAAATGTTTGTGCAAGTGAGCCTTATTGTGGTAAAGAAATTATGTGGTTGACTATTTATTATTCACTTCTTATTTAACATTAGTATTATCAATATGAGTCTAATCCCCTAATGGTGGTTATTATTATGTTTTAATTTTTAATTTCGGTCTGATCCCCTTACCCTTTTTGACAGGTAAGTACAGTCAAGCAAAAAACGGTTCATGTAAAAAAATATTTGTTTAAGTGTTTAAAATCATCACATGCCATCAGGCACTTGTCTTTAAATTTGGAAAAACCGTCATAATAAAAAAGATTTCATCATTGAATAATAAAATAGAACTTATAATACTAGTCATCACAGACAATCAAACATTTGGTCTTTTAATTTGGACAAATATAATAAAAAAAAAGATTTTGGCCATCTTAATTAAATAACAAAAACAGAACTTAAAATGAACATATGTTTTTCAATAAACCCTGTACATATATTTTGTTTCTGACTGTCCCAAAAATATGTTAATAGATAACTAGGGTTACCAACCGGAATAAAATATTTAAATTTATTTGTACCCGCACGGTGGATCAGACCGGAATAGAAAACATATTACTGATTCCCCAGGGTATCAAATTTCTGACCAGAATAACTCAATGATATCATTCCACTTTTTCCTTGTGTTGGTCTCAACCATAGATATAATAAACAAGGAGATATGCCCGGTAGACGAAAATGTATCGGAACCCTACATATAATCCCCGCCATACGGCAACTACACATGCAATTCAGTAAAAGCAATAGATACGCAGTCGCGCACACGCCCGCATTTCTTAAAACAGAACGTACTACACAATCAATTATAAACCTTATCTCTTCATACATAGCGTGTATTTACCATGCACCGTACAACTTACTCACACAAAACCAACGGACGCTTTCGATGTTCTGTGCAAAAGCAATTTATTTTACATATACGCTAGTGATTGACTAAATCGGAAAGTTATCGAATCTTCTATTAATTATTGTACAAAAAAATTTTTGGGGTCCTGGAAACAAAATGCCATGTCCAGAAAATATAAAAATAAACAATATGTAGCTAAAAATATACATATTATTAAGTAAATAAAAAAATAAAAATCCGGTTACGTCGGTTAGGCTGTTATGGCGTATTGAAACAGTAGGCATTTTTGAAAGCTGCTATGGTGTTTACTCACTAACCTCATATCAAGATCTGAATGATTTTGAAACATATGGCTAATCCATTGTTTCATTTGTTCAAAAAATTGGTCTGCTCAACAAAGTAAATAACGCAATGAATGTTATTGAACTGTCATAATGAAAGCGATTCCTGCCGTAAGTATATTACGCAATTACCCCGCAGATAATAGTATTTTGTTCTAAAAAAACCCTAGTTAGTAAAGAAATTGTTAAATACATGAAAACGAACACACACCCATGCATAACAAATAAATATCGTGAATATGTTGGACTTATTTTAAGCATAAGTCACTAATATATTATCTGAACCATGCCGATTACTATAACGCATTCGAAGCTTTAACGGAAGTAAATTACAAAACTATAAAAAAGTAAGGAAGTCGCACGAGGATAAGGCCTAATATACGATAATTCAAAGCCAAAAACAGTCCACCGATTATTAAACGAAAGAAGTAAAAAACACTATTTCACATCGATCTTCCAACCGGGTTAAAACGGTTGACAAATTGAAAATAAACTATAATAGCAAATATTTCATTGGTCAATCGACATTGTTGTCGATAGCCTACGTTAGTAGATCTGCACAAGCACATCACTAACTCGTCGCAAGAAGCAGCGGCCGTTCTACGCGATGCATCTGCTTAATAGAGTATCGTTTTGTGATTTTTACATTGCTTGTCCAGTCACTTAGCGGCAAACTTGGTAGTGGTTAAGGAGCAATGTATTTATTGCAAAATAGTACAGTCGAAGGGATTTTTGAAAACAAAAATAACATAGTAATATTTTACGATTTGTTGTTTTTCATGATTTCAAAGACAAATATAGTAAAATACTTATATTTATATATGGTAAGTAATTCCATGATGTACAAAGTTTTGGTTTAGGCTTCAGTTTTTACGAGAAACCACTAAACAACACGGCATTCTTATAATTTGTCTCGATCGCGGTCGAAAGCGCACTAGTTCGCGGAGACGGCCATTTGCCTATGACATGGTCACCTGGCCCATGTCGCGCGGACACCGACACGCCCCCTTGCCACTTCTCCTGTTTTTTATATTTCTATGGTCTCAACCCTATTTTTGGTCCTTAGCTTACCTGTGAGGATTAAGTACTTTCCTCTTCAAACTTCAACCAAAACAATCCTAGGAAGGTTGTTTTGGAAAATGATTCACAATTAAGTATTGTGAAACATTTCAAAACAAAAAAACATTGATTATATTTTATTGCATTTTGCTTTAGTAGTTTGTCATTTTCTTTTAATTTCTTCTTACATTTTCTTTTATTTTCTTCTCCACTGAAGAAAATGTTTGCTTTTCAGCACAGTCCAGGTGGAGTAGTTGGAACGGAGGAAGTGATATCAGGCCTGGAAAATGTACAACATACGGGATATTCCAACATGGTGAGACTACATGCTTTGGGAATAGAATTTTATGACTTGTTTTTTCTGAGTGTGAACAGAATATTGATTTATTTTATGTACCTAAAGCATGGCATTTCATTCTTCCTTTTAACCAGTGTGAGGTAACTTATTTTAGCTGTAAGTTATGGCTTAGATTGGCCCAAAACATGTGGATACACAAAACCGCATGGCTCAGTGTAAAGCAATTAGAATTATGTTTGTTTAGTAAATTGTAGGTATGTGTGTGAAAATAATGCTTTTTTACTTCTATATAATTTTTCTTAAATGACTTTCATTTGCCATATTCAGTTAAAGGTTGAGAATCAATTGTACACACAGACAGAGGAAGAGATGATGAGCACGGACCAAATGGCTGCAGAAAACTTAATGTTTTTATCACAAGACGTAGTGAGCTACACTGAGGCAGCCGATCTTGCTGTTGATCCTAGCGTGGAATGTGTCACGGAAGAGGTCATTACGGACGATTGGGTGATTCCTGGTGGGCAGGAAAGGTACCAGTAAGATCTTTCAGATATTTTCTTACTTTATGGTTCACTTCCTAAATATTATTGCAATTTAGTGTCAATTGTATTGTCTAATATATAAACTATGACCAATATTGTGACCTAACTACTATTTCGCTTAAGTTTCCGATGACTTGTAATAATAATTAAACTAATTTAACAATCAAGACAAAGTTGGTTTGGTAAAAGTCACTATTAAATTGTAACAGCAAATAATTTATTTCAGAGTCGAAGTCCCTATGGATCATTTGAATAACGCTGATGTGGTTCCGAAAGAAGAAAATGACCTTGATGTTCCTTTACCAACAGATCAAGTTAGTCAAATTCCTTTTTTTTATTCAGTGTTCTGCAGTCATATGAATTGTTTTACTGCTATATAAAACAAATAAATCAGGCGTTCTCCCCAAGCAATATTTAGTATCAGTCAACTGTATCAGCTGAAATGTTTTTTATTTTTTGCTTGAGAGTGAAGCAAAACAGTATACCAAAAGTCACTAGCAGCAAGTTTGTTTATTGTTGTTTATTTGCGTTGATATGTGTTGCACAACAGACATAGATTATGTAAGATGCCACCTCCACCAGAGTGTATCTGGCGGCGACTTCCATAACAACTTTATGGACATCTGTACTAATATAATAAAGCTAGTTTGTCTGTTTGTTTGAACGCGTTAAATCTGTAACTACCAGATTTGGTACAATATTTTTGTATATGATAGCCACATTCATAAGGAATGCTATAGGCTATACGGGAACGGGAAATACCAACGAGAATGAGAAATATCTATGGGAACGGGAAATACCTACTGGAATCGTAAAAAACGGGATATGCGCGTACGAAGCTAGTGTCTCAGTAAGTCGATATTATTGCGGCGATTCGACAAGCGAAACGTCAATTCACGGCTTTTCACTCCTTGTGAAGGTGGCACCTAGTTATATGTGCTTAGCCCGCGTGAATATCGGAAATTATCCCTTGGGAAAATACTCCCGGGATATCAAAGTAGCTCATGTGCTATTCTAGACTATATCTGTCTTGGTGCTATTTTTCATCCAGATTATAATAAGTAAGTACATAGTAAGATTAAACACACTTTATCGTTTTTGTATAATTTTCACAGGATGAATACACAGCGATGCGTCCTTGGCCCTGCGACTTCTGTTCGCGGCGGTTCCGAAAGAAGGCGGCTCTAATGAATCACATGGTGGCCCATCAGAACGACCGGCCACACGCGTGTAACTTGTGTGGCGTGCGGTACGTGCGTAAGTGCGACCTCATGAACCATCTCAAGGTTCACGCCTTTGTGCCTGACAACCCCGATTCTATAGACTTTGGTGAGTGTATCTATATATATGATGAAAAAGATAACAAACACGTTATTTACTTAGCCGTATTTCAAGTTTTCCGATCATATACACGCTGAAATTTTTAATGGTTGTTATCCCGCGGCAGAACAATAAGCCATCAGTAGTACTATCAGTCATCAGTAGTACATAGTGACAAGTGAAAAGTGATTCATAATAAATGTTCAGAGAAAAATAAGCTCTCGCGTGTAGTAATACGGCGTTAACATGCAAGCACGCGGCGAGTGACGTCCCGCGCATCGCGCGCGGCATCCTTTTATGTTACCTTATTCGGTACCTTTTGTGTTTCAGTAAATCAGGAGTACCTATCAGCTTTGCGCGAAACTATCGCGATATATAACTATTGGTTGGAAGTCGCTTTCGAGTTTTGTTTATCACAATTGTTATTCTGCCATTTCTTGATTTAAATTTATTATTTAAATCGATTGTATTACCAAGAAAAACTCATTTCGCTGCGGGAAAACAAACATTAAAATTTCACGCTGTATTATTGCTGTGAAGAGTTCAGGGATTAAAAATAACATTAAATTAATATTGTTGCAGAGGATGTTTTAGACAATAACCAAATTGTGAAGCCAAAGAAGAAGCGAGGTCGACGGAAAAAAAATCCTGAACCTGTGGAGGAGGTATGTGACGTTGTATAATGTTAATCTATTTTCTACTTACTAAACAGCAAAAACCACCTTTTGCTTATCGCATATTGTAAATATAATCTATTCTTGGATGAGATAGGACATGTATTATCGTGTCCTCCTACTGGTCCTGTTCTCTGCGCGTTAAAGGAACTGATTGATGCACGCTACCAAGGCATCTTATTCGTTGTCGACGACTCTGTTTTGTTTGCTATGGAAATAATGGACACGTTGAAAAAATAATTGTTCTTGACGTTAAGAGTGTTGACTCACTGCACGTTCAATCCGAGATCTAGGTTCCATGTGAATAAGAAATGTTCTAAATTCTGACACACGAAGTTCAAAACTGTCGCGGAGCCCCACATACAGTAAAGTACAAGAACAGTAACTATAGCTATAGTAACTGTTCTGACTGCTACGCTAAGAACGTTTGCGCACTTCGGAATCCGAGAAATGTCGTCCATGCGAAATCAGGAAATTCCATTTCCCATTTGGAATAGAACTTTAATAAGGGATTTTGTGTGCTAACGCTCTACATACTATGAGATGTTTGTTGTTAGAACGGAATGTGGGAGAACATGACGTCGGCGCGTACGCAGCAGTGGTCGCGGCGCGCACGCTCGCCCGCGCGGCCCCCCCCCACGCCGCCCTCGCCGCCCGCCGCGCCACCGCCCCCCTCGCCGCCGCCGCCGCCCAGCGACCCCTCGCGCCCCTTTGTGTGCCGTCACTGCGGCGTCGGCTTCGCAAGGGAGAAGGCGCTGCAGTCACACGCCAGGGTGCACGGGGGCGACTCCCCGGTGGAGTGCGGCTCGTGCGGCGAGCTGTGCTGGTCGCGCGAGGCGCTCGCGTCGCACACCGCACAGCGACACCCGCACCTGCCGCCGCGCGACCAGCCGCCCGACCCGCCCTACGAAGACTCCGACTCGGGTATGTACACACTAACAACTAGCATAGAGAGACAGTGAGCTGTGCTGGTCGCGCGAGGCGCTCGCGTCGCACACCGCACAGCGACACCCGCACCTGCCGCCGCGCGACCAGCCGCCCGACCCGCCCTACGAAGACTCCGACTCGGGTATGTACACACTAACAACTAGCATAGAGAGACAGTGAGCTGTGCTGGTCGCGCGAGGCGCTCGCGTCGCACACCGCACAGCGACACCCGCACCTGCCGCCGCGCGACCAGCCGCCCGACCCGCCCTACGAAGACTCCGACTCGGGTATGTACACACTAACAACTAGCATAGAGACACAGTGAGCTGTGCTGGTCGCGCGAGGCGCTCGCGTCGCACACCGCACAGCGACACCCGCACCTGCCGCCGCGCGACCAGCCGCCCGACCCGCCCTACGAAGACTCCGACTCGGGTATGTACACACTAACAACTAGCATAGAGACACAGTGAGCTGTGCTGGTCGCGCGAGGCGCTCGCGTCGCACACCGCACAGCGACACCCGCACCTGCCGCCGCGCGACCAGCCGCCCGACCCGCCCTACGAAGACTCCGACTCGGGTATGTACACACTAACAACTAGCATAGAGAGACAGTGAGCTGTGCTGGTCGCGCGAGGCGCTCGCGTCGCACACCGCACAGCGACACCCGCACCTGCCGCCGCGCGACCAGCCGCCCGACCCGCCCTACGAAGACTCCGACTCGGGTATGTACACACTAACAACTAGCATAGAGACACAGTGAGCTGTGCTGGTCGCGCGAGGCGCTCGCGTCGCACACCGCACAGCGACACCCGCACCTGCCGCCGCGCGACCAGCCGCCCGACCCGCCCTACGAAGACTCCGACTCGAGTATGTACACACTAACAACTAGCATAGAGACACAGTGAGCTGTGCTGGTCGCGCGAGGCGCTCGCGTCGCACACCGCACAGCGACACCCGCACCTGCCGCCGCGCGACCAGCCGCCCGACCCGCCCTACGAAGACTCCGACTCGAGTATGTACACACTAACAACTAGCATAGAGACACAGTGAGCTGTGCTGGTCGCGCGAGGCGCTCGCGTCGCACACCGCACAGCGACACCCGCACCTGCCGCCGCGCGACCAGCCGCCCGACCCGCCCTACGAAGACTCCGACTCGGGTATGTACACACTAACAACTAGCATAGAGACACAGTGAGCTGTGCTGGTCGCGCGAGGCGCTCGCGTCGCACACCGCACAGCGACACCCGCACCTGCCGCCGCGCGACCAGCCGCCCGACCCGCCCTACGAAGACTCCGACTCGGGTATGTACACACTAACAACTAGCATAGAGAGACAGTGAGCTGTGCTGGTCGCGCGAGGCGCTCGCGTCGCACACCGCACAGCGACACCCGCACCTGCCGCCGCGCGACCAGCCGCCCGACCCGCCCTACGAAGACTCCGACTCGGGTATGTACACACTAACAACTAGCATAGAGACACAGTGAGCTGTGCTGGTCGCGCGAGGCGCTCGCGTCGCACACCGCACAGCGACACCCGCACCTGCCGCCGCGCGACCAGCCGCCCGACCCGCCCTACGAAGACTCCGACTCGGGTATGTACACACTAACAACTAGCATAGAGACACAGTGAGCTGTGCTGGTCGCGCGAGGCGCTCGCGTCGCACACCGCACAGCGACACCCGCACCTGCCGCCGCGCGACCAGCCGCCCGACCCGCCCTACGAAGACTCCGACTCGGGTATGTACACACTAACAACTAGCATAGAGACACAGTGAGCTGTGCTGGTCGCGCGAGGCGCTCGCGTCGCACACCGCACAGCGACACCCGCACCTGCCGCCGCGCGACCAGCCGCCCGACCCGCCCTACGAAGACTCCGACTCGGGTATGTACACACTAACAACTAGCATAGAGACACAGTGAGCTGTGCTGGTCGCGTCGCACACCGCACTTACCGCTTCTAGGCTTATGTCAGAATTTCAGAAACTTTTGCAAACTCATTTAAAGTTTCCATTTAAACGTGAAAGCAATAGACCGAATTATTTTTCTTACTTCAAGTTTGTTTTTTCCACAGGTGACGACATGGAATTCCGCCTGTCTCCACTATCACATGGCGCTAGCGAGCGCGCGGTGTACGACACGATGCGCGGGCCCGAGCTGTTCTGTCAGGACTGCGGCGTGGCCTTCCAGCGAGCTGACCTGTTGAGGAGACACGTGGCTGCAGCTCACAGGTACCAAACACTTCGCGGATGCGCGGGCCGAGCTGTTCCTTCAAGATTACGAAAATCCATTGACAGACAAAAAATCTACAGTATAGCCGACGTTTTTACCGAAAAAAACTGCGTTTTAGTGGGGGGGATGAAGGGGGAGGCCACGATAGCAAAGTCGCTGCAAGAGCTAGTGTTATATATTGTCAGTAAAAAATATCTCTATTTTTGGCAGTTACAAACGGCACGACAGCTCCAGCAGCACGTGGGCCGAGCACACGTGCGACGTGTGCGGCGAGGGCTTCACGGACGCGCTGCAGCTGCTGGCGCACGCCGAGACGCACGCCGAGCGACACCGCAGCGCGCACTCCCAGCCCCGGTAACACACCGAACCTAGAACTTCTTCGTCTTGCCACCTGCGCCCCCTGGAGTTAGGGGGCTTTAGGAGAGACGCGTGACGCGCGTAGCGTTTTTTGTAGCCGAGCGTCAGCCGCGCGAGGCAAACGCTCGAGTCTTATTTATTACTAGCTGTTGCCCGCAACTTCGTCCGCGTCTGATCACATTTCATGGTTTTTATTTTTATTTTGCGAGAACCCCAAATGTTTTTCTAAAATAGCCTAAATTAGTCCTTATAATATCATTAATTACGTTCGGGATTCAATATGACGCTCGTGGCATAAGACATTGCTTTATCCCCTCGGTGTATAATCTACTATTTCTCAATTGCAGGTTAAAAAGAATGGCTAGAGGTCGAAACAATACGTCTTCATCGAATAGCTCCCGGCAATTCCCTTGCAGAGTGTGTGGTGAGTACTATTTTTCATACCAAAAGTACATTTTAAAAGTTAACTGAGAACCGGTCACAGTCCCTTGAACCACACATGGGCGCCGGGTACAAGGAGGTGCACTGGCACCTCCCTGGCTTTCAATATGACATATGAAAACATGATGAAATAAAAAAATATAAACAAGACAAGTGGAATGTATTAAAAGAGAACCTAGCAAATCCGAGGCGAGGTAGGTACTTCGAGATCCCTTAGATCGGCCTTGCACCTGTCTTCTTTTGTTGTGTTGAATGGGCAAAAGGAAACCTATCCTATTTGATGCGGGGTTGTGAAGATGCCCTGATGTTCATTTTACATATCATTATAATGTACAGGCAAGGTGTTTGGTTCGCGGAGCTCGCAACAGATTCATATCCGCATCCACACGGGCGAGCGGCCCTACGCGTGCCGCTTCTGTTGGAAGGCGTTCGCGGACGGCGGCACGCTGCGGAAACATGAGAGGATACATACGGGTACGTTGCTGGGGTCGTATACAGCACGAGAAATTTCTCGGTAGGCTCGAAAATGATGAAGGTGATATAACAATTTAATAATAGAGATAGACCGACTTGGTGCCGACCATCTCTAATTGAAACATTTTCTATGTTTACAGTATTTTTTTTTATTCAGTGTCATGCAGCTTGGTGGCTTTTATATTTAGTTCAATCACAGATTTGATGACCGCGCTTCTGAAACACCCTGTTTTCTTTAAATTGATATGTCAAATTGGGATAAAAATTCCTCTCCATTTGCGATGTAAAACTTACAACATTCTAGTTGAAGGGAAATTCAAGTCCTACTTGCATCCATCCTCCTTACATCTCTACATATAACGTAATGTTCCAGGAGAGAAGCCGTACGCATGCGCGGTGTGTCCGCGCGCGTTCAACCAGCGCGTCGTGCTGCGCGAGCACGTGCGCTCGCACCACTCCGCACCCGACCGGCGCGCCAACGGTACGTCACGCGCCAACTAACCGCGCCCTCGCCTTCGTCATTCAGCTGATGAGATGTACAAATGTAGAGGATTCCCTCGAACTTCACCACAACGTCGGTACAGCATGTGGAAGGCATAGCGGCTTAGTTCGCTATTACTTTTTGTGGTTACATATTTACAATTCCATACAGTTTTCGTAAGATTCTCTCTCTGCATCCTATTTTATAAAAAAAATTCCGACTGCAAATAATAGTTATTTTGTGTAAATAGGTGGTCCCGCATACTGTTGTGTAGTGTGCGGGCGCACGCTGCACTCGAGCGCGGAGCTGGTGCAGCACCTCATCCAGCACTGCGACGCCAACACGGCGCTCAAGCGTCAACCCCAGGTGAGGAGCACGGCTAAGGTGAATGCTTTTATCGGGGTCTTGATTGTACAACTTTGCTATCTCATTTTACGAACATTTGCAGATTAGAGTAAACGGAATATCCTCAAAACAATTTTGCTTCCAGACAGGGCCGCGGAAGTACAAGAGACGGCGAAAACTGAAGACAGAGTCTCCGGCGACACCGCGCGACTGGGGGCACCACTCTCCCTCCCCGCCGCCCGCGTCCCCCTCACCCTCGCCCTCGCCCTCGCCCTCCGACACGCCGCAGCTGTCGCCCGCGTCGCCGCCCGAGCCCGCGCGCGCCGCCGAATCCGCGCGCGCCGCCGAGCCCGCGCGCCGGCGCCGGCGCCGCGCCCCCGAGCCCGCGCAGCGCCCGCGCATGATACACACGGAGGAGCGCGCGCGCACAAGGCACAGCCCGCCTCCGCGCCGCCGCAGAGCAGTCCGCGCGCCGTCGCCGCCCTCGCCGCCGTCCCCGGCGCGCACGCGGCCGGCCCGCCGCCGGCCGCCGCGTCACCCCGCCGACGACCTGCGCGCCATCCAGCCCCGCCAGGCGTCGGTGGAGCGGCCGACGGACGCAGGCGGCCCCTACAAGTGTGAGATGTGCGCGCTAGAGTTCCCGCGGCGCGACGCGTTGCTGCTGCACGTGCCGGTGCACATCTGACGCTCGGGCACGAGCAGCTGCAGCTCCAGCAGCAGCGACTGAGTGCGGCTCGGTGAGTGGCGCGGTCTTGCCTATCGTCGTGCGATGAATCTCCTCTGATGACCTCGATCCGCGGTAGGGTTGCGGCCGCTCGCAGACGACTGTCTAGACTCTAGACCAGGGGTTCTTAATCTTTAAGTCTTCCCATGAACCACCAACTTTTTAGGGTAAAAGAATTAAAGGCTTTTTTGTGACTGCATACTCTTTACTAACTTCTGAATCCAGCTCAGTGCTGCTCAAAGCCAAACAAATGGCGGCACTGACATCCAACAGATTTCAGTGCTTATTTTTAAAATACGGTTTCTACGTATATGACAATTAAAACAAGGTTTCAACAGTTTCTTGAATCTTTGAAAAAAAAAATTGATTTCAAAATTATTTTTCAACTTCATTTCCTGTCTTAAATATATATCTTCCAAGTTCGTATTGTATGCATTTCTATGACTTCTTCTTTTCTATTTTAAGTTTCAATTTATTCGTGCAAAAATATTGCATTATAGAATGGTTTGCGGACCACTTCTGGTGCTGCCAGGGACCACTTCAAGTGCTGCCATGGACCACCAGTGGTCCACGAACCACCGGTTAAGAACCACTGCTCTAGACGTTGTTGTGAACTGATGTCATCTCGTCGCACTCAACACTCGAGGTACTGGTGACTTACTTTCCATAGTCTGTGACTCGAACTAGAAAGACTTTGTAACCAGAAAATCAAACATCATATTGTATTAAATTAAATCTTAAAGTTTACTATTATTATGGAATACTTATAATATGTTGTATAAAATATAAATGTTAATGTGAACTATGTGAAGCCATTATTTGATGTTTATTATATAGCTGTCTGTTGTGATAGATAAACCATTTGGTATGATGGCAATTCGTTATCCTTTCTATACGTTTTTATGATCACCAATAAATGCAGGTTGTTTATGAATTAACTATAAATGTTGCTTAACACCTATTAAATGATTATAAAATAAATTTCAAAAAACTGTGTTTAGAGGCTACATAAATTGGATATTCATATAGGTGGCTGGTTGCTCATATTGTTATTATCACTCTATGAACATAATGCAACACAACGCGAATAATACGAAGGATGCAAAAATAGAAAAACTCTGAAATGATATGTGAAATATGTATTTTTATTTTACAATGAACTTTTATTTGTATAAAAGTAAAATAATTCAGTTGGTCGAACACTGTTATATGTCAGCTTGCGACATGTACACATTGAATACTTCGTTGCTGTTTGACTAGATATTGACTGCAGGCATGACTGTTCTGTTGCATTACCGAGGTGTGTTGGGTATCGAGTGTAATGTTGTAATATACTAATTGACTGATTTATTGATTAGTTCAATGTGAATTTATTATTATGCTAGTGTAAAATTATGTACATAAAATGTGTATGTAATTGACATTTGTGACAGTTTTAAACTTTTCATTGTTTAGTACAAATACTGTATTTTGGGGTTTTTACGGTTTTTATCAATTTATTGTGATATAGACATAAACTCGTTAATGTAGAATTGTGCCATGTGATGGTTATGGAATGTTTTCATACCTTGTCCTAAAGAGATACCCTGATCAAGTTTAGAAAATTCATATTGTTTGACTTACCTTTAGAACCAAATTTTAATTATCATTTAACATCTAAGCTAGTATTAAATACATTGTGCAATACATTCCCCAAAATGCATGGTAGTGTATGTATGCCTTTCTGAAATGTATGTAAGAAAACTGTTCGTTGTTTTAAAATAAGGATCAATTAATACTTTGTACATATACTGAAATAAAACGTTATGTACGATACGACGTTAATTTCGTCTTTATTTGCCTTGAGAAATCTCACGCAGAAATATTCATGGCTTTGATCAGATCGCATACTCTTTCATCTTTCAATGTTATTTCTAAGTTTGAGGAGCTTGTCGCTTTCCTCAAACGCACATAGAAAATTAGTACCCCAGTAGTTTACGATATATACCATGCCATTGGTGGGGTGGCGGTAGTGACGGTGTTAAATTTTCATTTCAAGATTTCCCTATTAAAATCCGTGATTTATTCCCAAATTTATCCAAAAATTTGTAGGTACTCACATAGAAGTTATAGTGACCGAAAATTCAAGACAAATTACCTTTCATTACTTTGCATACCGGGTAAAATGGGGTGGATAGAAATGCAGGGGTGAATAAAAACGAAACTTTGATTGGAATTTTGACATTATTTAATATGCAGCAATGAAAAACTCCAATTTTTTTAACAATTATTTTATACTAGTCGCCGCCCGCGGCTCCGCCCGCGTGATTGTCGAAAACTATCCTAAGGGAACATATTCCCGGGATAAAAAGTATCCTATGTGTTATTCCAGACTATAATCTACCTCTGTGCCAAATTTCATCAAAATCCATTCAGTAGTTTTTACGTGAAAGAGTAACAAACATCCATACATACATCCATACTTACAAACTTTCGCCTTTATAATAGTAGTAGGATTTAAATGGACGCTTTTTGAGAAACAACTAATATGGTATTAATGTGAAAATAATTTTTCATTAATTCACCCCTGCATTTCTATTCACCCCGTTTTACGGTACCTACTAAATCTCCGCGTATAGCCCGACCAAATTAAGTTGTCAATGGTTTTGAAATATTTAGTAAGTAGATGATTGTAGGTACTCTCGTGCACAAACATACATTTATGGATGTCGGAATAGTAATAACAGTAGCTCAATATCTATAATTTAATACAAACTGTGTACCTAAGTACTTATTAAGAAAAAAAATAACCTGAGTGATCGGAATAGGCTGAGTATATTTACCTACAGTTTGTAGAACAGAGACAAAAATCGGAGACTTCCTTATAACTAAATATTTTTTACCAGTAAATTTACCCGAACTTTAATTACGTGAATCTTATTATAAATATTTAAATTATAAATGCTTTTTGTTTATACACAACTGCTTAAAAAAAGGAGTGCAACGTTTTCATGGTTCACATGATCTTTATTTCTTTAATCCACCATTACTTCTGGTCTACCAAATGGTAGATCAGAAGTTATGAAGTACAAAACGCGACCAAACAACTTGGAGTCTCACAATCGTCTTTTCACTGTTGACTTCAACACGAATTTCTGGGGCTGGGGCTGTTAGGCGTCTATTTCGCTTGCTGGTTACCACAGTAAATTTGTCTTCACTAGAAGTCGTAGCTCTTGGTCTCCCAGTTTGTTTGTACCGCACAATAGTGCGATGAACACAAGTCTTTGGGAATGAGTTGAGATGCAATCTCACGTTCAGATTTGCCTTCATTATGGAGAACAACAATGGCAGATCGTGTTTCAATACAAATTTTGCAAAGTTTTCCCATTTTCGTGACGTCTTGACTGTAGGAATCACAAAATCAGACTAACTGCAGATATTCGTAGATAACCATGCAAATAATATCTGGTTAAAATAAACATTGAAAATATTGTAAGAATTTAGAACATTGTAAGTTGATGTAAAATAAAAGAAATGTCAGCTGCGATAATGCGGTAATCAAAATTTTACAATCGATTTTCGGACTAGCCCTTCTCGGCTCACATTGAAGTTTGGAAACAAACTTGTTTATTGCCCTTTCCTTGGCAATATTTATAAACAGTAGAATATGCAGGCCCTCTAGATAAGATGTCAATCGACTGACGCTAACGCCAATCGAAAAGTCCAAAATGTATGGGAATGACATTTTGAATCGAAAAGTCACGTGGTCGATCAAAAATGGCTAGACAAAGTGTCGTTAATCACAATTCGCTAAGCGAAACGATAGCGCCAGGCCTAGACAAAGCAACAGTCAGCCGTCGAAAACGCCTGTCAAAATATCAATTAATGTATGGAAATGACATTTAGCTAACGAAAAGTCACGTGGTCAAGCGATCGTTGATAGACAAAATGTTCCATCAAACAAAGCGATAGCGTCGAACGCTTGTCAAAATACTTGTCATAGGATTGACATTTCACGTAGCGATTAAGTGAATAACACATTTTGTTGCTATAGCAACGACAAACCACAGAGTTTATAGAGAGCATACGAACAACATTCACAAATGAGGCCTGAATTCAGTTAGTACCTACTTAGAAAACGTTCTTAAAGATATTATTGCTAAGGTAAAATGGTAACGCACAGTCGCACACAAACATGTGCGCACTCCTTTGACTACATATGCTAGCTTGAAAGTGAACTAAAAAAGGGCTGTTGTGTTTTGTAAGTTTGGTTCCAGTCCAGTTTTACCTATGGACGTTGGAGTCCAGTTGTTAGTATCAGACATCTTAATCAGCAGTAGTAATTTGAAGCAAGTGCAGAGCCTTAAGTATCTACGTTTACGGCTGCAATAGAGAATGTCTTCAAGGTTTGGGACTTGAGAAGGCTAGGCATCAATATTAGTGGCGAGTACATTACTCGCCTTCGATTTGCCGATAATTTAGTCGTCATGGCAGAGACTACGGAGGACCCCAGTACAATGCTCAGTGGAGCTTCCCAAAAAGTGGGTCTTAAAATGAACATGGACAAATACCCATGTAGCACCTATCAAGATCGGAGACATTACACTCGAGGTTGTACACGAGTACGTCTACCTGGTACTGGAGACTAACGGTCCAGTTAGGTAGGGGTAACTTCGAGAAACAGGTCAATCGTCGAATTCGACTCCGATCTGACGACAAAGTTACGTGGTTTATTTTCGTCTCAAATACCACAGTGTCTCAAGACGAAAGTCTACGACCAGTGCGTTTTGCCAGTGATGACTCATGGAACTAAAACGTGGTCGCTCACAATATTGGCCTCATCAGAAGGCTTAAAATTACCCAAAGGGCAATGGGAAGGCAATGCTCGGAGTTTACTTGCGTCATTGAATCAGGAATGACGATTTCCACAAAAGAACTAAGGTAACCGACAAAGCCCGGAGGATCGCCAAACTGAAGTGACAGTAGGCAAGACACATTGCTTGCAAAACAGATGGACGATGGGGTCGAAAAGTTCTGGAGTGGCGACCGCGTACCGGAAGACGCAGCGTTCGAAGGCCTCCCTCAAGGTGGACCGATGACCTGGTGAGGGTCGCGGGTAGCCGATGGATGTATGACGCGCAGGACCGGTTCTTGTGGCGACACTTGGAAGAGATGGATGAGTGGCAGTTTTTGGCGACCTACAGCCCATAGGTGGACAAAAAAAGTGAAAGTTTCTGCGTTTCAGGCATGTTCAAAAGAGTTACATAAAGATATGTAAAATTGATCCCTCGATTTGGCAGGAACAGGCTTATGACTGTTCCACCCGGTCCAAATTGAAATTGTGCATTACAGATACAGGCCTGTAAGGAAACAAGGAGCTCAGAATTAGACCAAAAAGTTAATACGGGACGATGGATAAAAACCAACGAACGAAAAGCTTTTTATGTGTAATGATGAAGCCGTGGAGGCAGGAAAAATAATATTTTAGGTTGGTGAGTTGTATATGTATTGCGCCATAAACTTATCTAACTCTGTGATAAAGCGTGTAAAGATTCGTCCACTGCATGGGATTATTAAGTCCATAGTCCCAAGCGATAGCGATTGTCAAAAGTTAAAAATGTAAGGGAAGGATCACGTGACTTTTCGATAGCGCTAACGTCAAATGTATGGAACCGACCACGTGACTTTTCGATACCGCTTGTCAATCACATACATTTGACGTTTTGACAGTCGCCACCGCTTATAGAATGTCACTTGGCTGGCGCCTACATTCATCTGCGAAAACGATTGTCAAAAGTTCAAAATGTTATGTAAATAACTAAAAACTTGTATGAAATTAATCGCAAACACAGAAATATAAGCATTTAATACACAAAATTATAAATACATTATGTATCTATAACATTATACTTGGTTGAATTAGGTGGCCAACGTACGGTTTCTTCGTAGACGAGTATTACCGCTGAAGCTTTCCAAGCACCCAAGGAGTAGTGCAATCCTGTTGGAATAGGTGCAGCTTAGTGGTTTGTGTGATTGAGTTGTTGCCTTAACCCGAGGTACATCGACAGCTAAAGACAACAACTCATTTAATAATGTTTTGACCAAAACATTGCAGGCCAGATGATACGGTGCTACAAGACGACGCTGAGCCCTTCCAGCCGTCTGCGGTCGTATTTCACTTGCTTCGTTTTTAATTAATTATCTCCACTTTTAAATATTGGCAAAAATTAAAAGTGTTTTCTCAACAAATAAAACATCTTTGAAATGTCAGTGTTAACTTTGACAGAATAATTTTGGCAAATTCGATTTTCTTTTTTTTTAATTTATCCCGAAGAGAAGGCTATAGTCTTTTGACCAAATTGCCTAGTCTTACGTCCTTAATTTCTTGTGTTTTGCATAAGAATGCGGATGTAACACATTCTAATGGTTTTTGGAGCATCTGGCAACAAATATATCGATTCGGCCTTCTGCGCAAGTTTCGAGTCAATACTACAATTAAATTCTCAGTTCCACTTAACCGAGATCGCACATTTTTCAATTATTCCACATATTTTCCTGGTGCGTGGATACTTGAGATACAAAACTACACCAATTTACATCACAATATACATCAGGAATCAATTTACGAATAAAAAAAAACAGCGCTAAACTTCACTCGCCAAAATCCCACCAAAAACTCCTTTGGCAAATTCAATAGCCAAGACAAAGACAATATTGTGACAAAAAATAATTTCTCTTTTCAGTTTTCTCCAAAAAGTATTTTACTACATTAATATTTTGTTCAATTAATTGCGGTAACTTTTGCAACTATTGCAAATTGCGTTTGGCACTCTTGCAGCAAAATGTAGCACGTCTAATCTGCACTGTATGTTGTTCGACTTATCTTGCGATAATAATCACTATTAAATATTCTGTAGAAAAAGTACCAACATGTGAGATCCGAGCGAAAAGCTTGTCAAGGCCTTTTAAAAATGAAGAAAGAAATGTTTATCTGTAGCATCAAGTATTATTGATTGCGTTGCTATAGGTGATTTTATTCATGCATTAAAACTAGCTTATGCGTGCGGTTTCATTCGTATAAAATTTTCTATTCTATCTCCACTTCCTACTGTTCCTGTTTTGATTTCGATTGAGAAACAAGAAAATGCGTATATCACAGACTTCTTCTAGGTTGTATTGGAGGCTTCAACCTATTCCTTTAAAATCTTACTATCAAGGCTGTATCTATACTAATACTAATAATAATATACCTAATAATAATATTATTAAATGTTTCGTTTTTAAAGAAATATTTAAAAATATAAACTAGTATGTAAGGTAAATAAATAAAGAGAATAATCGATACTAATATTATAAAGAGGAAAGATTTGTATTTTTGTATGTAACGAATAAACTTAAAAACTACTGGACCGATTTGATTAATTCTTACTTCATTATCAGGGAGTAACATAGGCTTTATTTTATCCCCGTACCCCCACGAGAATGGGGACTACGCGGGTGAATATATATATATAGGTATAGATTATAGGTTTTTTGAACAAACACGCAGACATATAATAAATAGAAATATAATTAGCCGCGCTTAAGTTTTTGGATTAGGGTGTAGGTATTCTATACTTTGAGAAAAATGCATACACTCCGTTTGCTGTGGGCTGCACAAAACGAGACAGTGTACCAAAGGCGCCAGGAAAGGTACCGTCTTCGACAGCTGCAGTGCCTGGAGGAGATGCCTGAACATTTTTTTAGGGAGCAATTCCGATTCAGCAAAGCTGAATTCAAGCGACTTTGCAGCGAATTAAGAGCTCATACAAAATTAACAGGGACTAAGGAGATACCCCTTGAAATAAAGGTATGTGTTAAGTCATATTTGAAATAATAATGATCCTACTGCTGGAGCACAGTAAAGAAGGCCATACTAATATAATAAAATAAATTTACATAGCCAGAGATATAGTTCATTTAAATCCTAGTAGTCCAAACCCACTACCTAATTGTTTCTTTTTTAAGGTGCTTTGTGCTCTAACCTTTTTTGCTAGTGGCTCCTACCAAAGGATTGTGGGAGTCACGCAACACCTAACACAAAGGACGACGAGCCGTTGCATCAGGAAGGTAGCTGATGCTCTAAGTAGCAACTTAATAATAAAAAAGTGGATTTCGTTTCCCCAATCGCTACAGGAAAGATCACAAAACCAAGCTGAGTGAGTGTATTCCAGCACTGTATATCTTCTTACTATGTCATAGATCTATGCTCTCTCTTCATAGCCAAAGACTAATTATAAAAAGGTGAAGCGGTTCGTAAACGTAATCTTGGTAGAAGCCTATAATAATTTATGCGTTACGTGGACGGTAAAGAGGACGACATTTTACAATTCCTATGCCTAATGTTGGTGTCACGATGCGGATGATGTGTCATGATTAAGATAATATTCCTAATTGTTAATATAATAAATAATTTATAGGTTTAGAAGAAAATATAATTTGCCGGGAGTAATAGGGTGCATAGATTGCACCCACATTTCGATTGTTAAACCTAAAGACGACGAACAGCTATTCTTTAACCGTAAGGGTTACCACTCCCTTAACGTTGAAATGGTAAAGTATTGAAATGACTGTATTCACATTAGTATGCTTTTTCTTTTTTTTCTACTTATTATGTAGACCTATGTGTGTTAACAGGTGTGCAATCAAAATTTAGAAATTATTCACGTAAATCCAAAATTTGGCGGAGCCACTCATGACTCCTATGTATGGTCGGCTGGCGAGTTAGAGCCATACATGCGTGCCCTGAATAGAAGTGGGGAACATGTCTGGTTACTTGGTAAGATGAAACATTTCCATGAATCTAATATTGCCCATTTATTGTACCTACAGTAACTGTAGGTAATGTTAAAAGTAGGTCGAGCGATTTAAAAAAATATATCTTCCTCATAGCGACACTATAATTATTAATACTTTCAAAATAAAAACTTCGAATGCAAAGAAAATTAATATATAATTATATCTTTTGAAACAAAGGGATAAAATCAAGTGCATTGCATAAATTGTTTCAGGCGATTCTGCGTATAAAATAGTATTGAGTATTGCGTATTGCGTATAAAATAGTATTGAAATAGTATTGAGCGTTGTTTCGGCTTGCTGAAGACACGTTGGAGGTGTTTGCTGAAGGACCGAACGCTACACTATCATCCTGTTGTCGCTAGCAAAATAACGCTTGCTTGTTGCGTGCTACACAACATTGCAGTGAAAGCAAATTTACCAAGCGATTATTTTGTTATGGATGACAATGGTGATAGTGATGTTGATGGCTCTCAATCAAGCATCTCTGACGAGAACAGCCAATCGGAGTTGATCCGTGGCAGAACAATGCTCAATAATTTGCTCACCAGGCTATAAATTTTAGTATATGTATTAGTTTATTTTTTTGTATGTTTAATTTTTGTATTTTATCTATGAGCCTTAGTTGCCTGAAAATAAAGAATTATTAGTATTATTAATGCACTCTGTGGTTATTGACCTTGACCTTGGAATACAAAAGGTATTTGAAGGAACACGAATGGGTTTTAGTCAGTAACACTGTCTCCCAATCCACCTAGAGCAGGAGGAGTCATTTGATGATTTCCCACCTACAAAAAAAGGTACCTACTTGCGGGTGTGTTCATCGGTAAAGCCAAGTCGATTATATAGGATTCAAAATTGTGTCCTCCAACGAGTCAGAACACTTTTACTTTTAAGAATTTTGATTGATAGAATCAGTCAAAACTAATTTCAACGAAATTAGTTAGTCAAAACTACTTTTAACCAGCACCATTGAGAAAAACCAGTATATACTATAATTTCAGTCAAAACTACAATTGACGAGAGCTTACAGTCATAAGTACTTTTGACTGGTTATTAGTTTTGACTGCAAAATATATAAATAGATAAAATATACATAAGAAAAAGAAGAAGAAGATTTGATACATTCTTGTGATATTATTTACGAAGTAATAATCATTTATTATATGAGTGACAAATACTGGTTTTATTTAATATAGGTACTGGGTTTTAAGACTAGTTTTTGTCCGAGTGTTCTGCTTAAAAATTGATGGGCTGTCTATAAGCTTAATGAAAATATAGGTCTTATTCACCAACGCCACTTGGACTGGTTCCTGCCCAATTTGGTACCGTGTTGTGTTGTGTTGTTGTGTCTGTGAGAAAATTATTCACTCACAATAAATTGCCAAATTGTCTTGCAGCATGTGGCTACATGTTGCTAAATGTTGGTGGACAGTTTAGTCTGACCTACCTATCATAAGAAGTTGGATTCATTCGGTAACTCGATAAGGTAAAATGAGCCTCTCAACTGAATTAAAACAAGAATTAGGTACATCGTCACAATTATTGGTAAATAGGTTAATAACAATTCCTTCTTTTCAATAAGTCTATTATAATATACAAAAATAATAAACAAAAATAATAAACCAAAAACCACCGAGGTACGCGCGATAATTCGGGCGTTGTTCAATAGCGTACCTACGCGATACGCGTGACATTTGAGGGGTTGAAACAAATCTTGTCATGCAGAGTGGTTGAAACGATACAAGCATGGTTGTAAAACTACGTGTTTGGTATGGGTATCCGATGCTAGTGAAAAACAACATTACAATCCCTTATAGACCAGATTCAGTTCAAATTTGGTACTTACACATAATAATATTATGAACTTTTTGACCGAAGTCACTTTTTGATTGCAAATTTAATAAAAGTTTTAAAACTGTGCCTTCTGATTTATCAAATGCTTATTGTGTGAGGCTCTGAAAAATATTGTTTCATGTTTTTAAAATAAATAATTTTGAAGTTATTAATGAAAATAGACGAAGACTAAAGATTTCGCACTAGCAACGCACACCCTTGTGGAACACGGTACAGGTTGATACTGAGTGCGACACCAATCAGTCAGTATCAAGCTGTACTGTGACATCCCTTCCAATGTAATTTTCAAACCATGCTTGCATCAACTGCTCCATCCTAGTCATTGTCCCAACCATGCTCTGCATGACATCAATATGTCTTGCCTCATTCCTCGCTCGCATCTCCTCCACTCGAAGGCGGCGCTCTTCCACATTGACGAACTCAGTAGTCGCCCGGTCGAAGGGTGTCTGAGTCCGTCTGCGACGGACTCTTCCGTCTGGGCGACTTGGTGAGGGCGCCAAAGATAAAAGAGGTGGTTGTGGAGGAGGTAGGAGGTTTCCGACAATTGGATGACACGGAGGTGGAGGCTGATGGAGTGCAGGCCGTGCAGTGGATAGAGGGGTTGAATGCGGTAGCTGTCGTGATGGAGGCGATATTTCTGAAAAACATTCATATTTATCCATAGAAATACAAAAAACTTCTGTATTATTTCATTGTATTTATCAACTATTTTTTTTAAACGACTAAAAAAGGAGAGAAATCTCGATTCGATTGTATTTTTTTTATTGGTACTTTACTACAAATAGTGAATAGTAGTAGAGGATCCCAAGTAAGATCGACCTTCACTTACCTGCTCTCCGGATGAAAATTATATTTCATCAAATAAAATATGTACGACGCCGCAGCGCCATGTACGACGAACTACCAACGAAATCCTGCATCGCGCAAGCAAAGTTTTCCGTGCAATTCCGGAGGATCCTCCCATTTTTCAGTGGTACTTTACACTCTGTATCGCATAAGGTGTAGTGAACTTTTTTCAAATTTTGGTCTCTGACGCAAGGAAAAAATAAGTACATAGTACCTACTATTACATTTTTCTCGGTTTCTCTATCGAGTCCTATTTTTCAAGTTATGGACTAGTCACCTTTCATGAAAAAGACTCGCTTTGGTTAGATTGGGTTAGAAAATTGTTTTTTGCGGTGAAAGCGAAAGCATTCCAGAAGTACAATGCACTTACTAATTCCACAGTTGAACGGGACCTTGCGAGCCTTAGAATTAAAATTAAGTCTATAGTGTTGAAATAACATTTTGCAAAAATTAAATTCATTCCGAACCCTTGGCACGCGAGTCCGACTCGCACTTTTCTTTTCCAGTTTTTTTATAAGAGGTATTTACTCGAAAAGAAGTAGGACATAGTTTAAAAACCAAGAAATAAGTTAAAAGTAGGTACTACTTATTTTAACCATGGCTGTTAATCTATTTCTAATTATGTTACTGTTGGCATATAGAATAGATAATAATGTAGGTACATTTTGCCGCCAAAGTGCCAAACGCAACGAATTCGGTAAAGCATGCGTCTCTAACACTGCAAAAGTTAGATACTTATTTAATTAAACGTAATAGTAATTTAAATAGTAAATACTTTTTGGAAAAAAGCGAAACGAGTAATTTCTTTGTCAAAATATTGTCTTTGTCATGGTTATTAAATTTGATGGTAAATGCCAAAATTATTCTGTCAATGTTAATGCTGGAAGATATTTTTCGATTTTGAGAAAATACTATAAGTTTTTGCCAATATTAAAAAGTGAAGATGATAAATTAAAAACGAAGCAAGTGAAAAACGACCGGGAACGACCGGAAGGGCTCAGCGTCGTCTTGTAGCACCGCATCATACGGCTTGCAATGGTTTGGTCAAAAACAATATTAATTGGATTGTTGCCTTTAGCTGAATATGTACGTCGGCTAAACGCAACAACTCAATTACACCAACCACTAAGCTGCACCTATTCCAACAGGATTGCACTACTCCATGGGTGCAGGAAAACTTCAGCGGTAAAACTCGTGTAAGAAGAAACCGTACGTCGGCCTCCTAATTTAACTAAGTAAAATGTTATAGATACATTATGCATTTATAATTCTGCGTATTAAATGCTTATATTTCTGTGTTTGCAATTAATTTCATACAAGTTTTAAATATTCACATAACATTTTGAACTTTTGACAATCGTTTTTGCTGTCAGCGGTAACGATTGTCAAAATATCAAAAATGTATGAGATTGACAAGCGCTATCGAAAAGTCACGTGGTCAATCCCTTACATTTGACGTGAGCGCTATCGAAAAGTCACGTGATCTGTTAGATTTGACAGCGCTATCGAAAAGTCACATGATCCCTAAAGGTGGGTACTTACTGACCTGTGTTACGGGCCATTATGTTATGTATCCACTATGTTCGCGCACCTCTTGCGCTCCGCGCTCCAGCAACTATTATACATAGTGTGTGTTTGCAAACTTGGTGCGCACTTAGTTCGCAAACGTATCCATTATGTGGAGCAGTTGCAGGAAGGAGCGCGGAGCGCAAGAGGCTCGCGAACATAGTGGATATCCACCAAAACTTACCATTCTAGGCGAGCATGTAACATTAAGCCGTGTGCTACAAACCATGCAACATGCTCGTTTCAAACTCTTTGATCGCCCGTGCTCATGATTCGCAAGACACTAGCATCACGATGTTTGGCGAAGAGGTTGTTGGGATCTTTGATTCTACAAAATTATTGTTGAAATTTTCTTTGTCCTACTCTATAATTTACAAGAAATAAACACAATGTAGCCAAATATCGATGCGTGTGGCTCTTGCACTCGTCACGACTTGTCGCAGTGTACTGACTGAACCACGTAACACTCGAAGAGATTCGCCTAAAAATCGACAACAGGCGGAGCACTCAAAACGAGCAACGATCGGCTCGTTGCTCGCATGTTCTTGCTCGTCTCCACGGTCTGACTTCACAAATGCTCTCTTTGTAACATATACCTAACGCCCCGTAAGACTGGTCAGTACCCACCTTTACATTTTGACGTATGGATAACGTTTGACGTATGTCACCGGAAAATGGCAAACTCCGTAAGATTATAAAATAACTTGAGAGGTTGTAAACTCTCGATAAGTTGTCAACTGAAAATTTGGAATACTTTTTTACGCATCAAAATTTGATAGTCTATATTATTTCCGTGCCGGTCCGAGAAATTTTGGACTGACATAAACTGGCGACTAATCAGCACTCTGGTCATTTATCTGTTTTCGTTAGTAGTAAAACTGGAAACTTGGCGCCACATTGGTCTTTGTTGGTGTGAGCTTACATCTGAACAGACCAATGAGAGCCTTGTTTTCAGGTTTACTATCACACCAAAACAGATAAATTACGAGACTATCAAATTTTGATGCGTAAGAAAGTACTTCAAATATTCAGTGGACAATTATCGAGAGTTTACATTTAATCAAGTTATTTTAAAATCTTACGGAGTTTGCCATTTTCCGGTGACATGGACATTCACTGACGTTTATGGGATGTGGATTTGTGTACGTCGTGGCCATATCGAAGAATTGGTCACTTCATTGTATGGCCGAAGTTAGTTTAGGTTACATTTGAGGGAACTTAGGGCACCCCGACACGGATAGGTTAGCTTCAAATTGGATGGCATCATACCATTCATGTTAGGTTCCTTTAAACCCTTTTGTCGAAGTTAGGATTGAAGCGGTCACATCATGAAATTGCCAAATTCTACGATATGGCGACGACAAATATCTATATTTGTCGTCGCATTGTACGCTTGGAGAATTTTCTATTTTGAGTGGACCCCTCCCCGCTGTTTTAATGTTAATTTTACATACATATTGTTTCATTCGGTTCTATACTTCTAAACAAATACATATATGCAACAATATTATTAAGTGAGTGTCGAACTGCATAAATGGGATCCAGTATCGTGGCCCCTATTTATCTGTCAGGCACCCCGATGCAAATCTGTGTAGACCTCTAGAGGTCCAGGTAGACTATTAGGGAATGACTGAACTAGATTGAATGTTGAATGGTATGATTTTTTTATGGACATTATACTACAACTAACTATGTAGCATGAAAACAATTAAACATTATTTTTTTTATATTTATTTAAAAAAATATAATTGAAAGTATGTAAAGTAAACTAAACCCTTAATACCGATGTTTTCTTAAAGTATCCACTTCAAATGCATTATGAAAATAATTAGGTTTCCAGGAATGAGAAACCTGTAGTTTCTATTAGAGGTTATTCTTGCTGTTATTAATAAATGTGTTTTCACGATATTTGTAATAGCACTAGTATCAGTTACTGACTGGCTGGTGTACTTATGGTAAAGATGGTTGGCACGATTGGTTCAGGTGATGGTAGCGTACACCTGAAAAACAATACAATTTTACAAAGGTTTTTCATGTTCAAGGTTTTTCAGCAAAATTGTTCTGAGATGCACAGCTACAACACGGAAGGAAAGACAGAAACGGTTACAGTTCGGAAGAATGGAATTCCTGACTTTGCAATTAATCTAATCTTTAAAACTAGCACCATTTTACAACTTGTTTAAATAGTAGGTACAAATAACGGAACGCAACCGTTATTAACTTACCTATTCCCCGAAGGGATCATCATCATCATCAGCAGTGTACCAATAGCACGCTTTACACGTACTATGCGAATCAACACTGAATATACGATGGACTATTGCGTTTATAAAATTCACTTACATATATTGGGATAGAACCAGCAACTTAAACGTTTTACCTTCCAGGCTTCAGTGAAAAGACGAAACCAGGCTCCAGTAGATTAATTTTACGAATAGCTGGCGCGTACTTTATATTCCTTTTCTTTCTATAAATAAACAGGCAGAAACTTAGAAAAAATTGGTTTCACAATAAAAGTTTAAGCACATGTACCGCTTTTAAATTATGCACAAACGATTCACTTACCTAGATTATTATATTTAGTATAGGATTTTGTAGACAGTCGGTTCAATTTTGCCAATATAATTATCAATTTCGCAATATAATATAATGTTTTGAACCATGTTTGACATGTCCGTCATCGAAAACCATAAACTAGAACAATAGTTTTTATTGAACAAGCGCAATCGCCAAAATATTGACAAGCGGCATCGAATCGAAGCCGAAGCGATCCTTCGTCACGCCAACGCTATCGAAATCGAAACGCTTCGTAGCGATTGACACTTGTCTAGAGCCCCAGGTGTGCAGATTACTTTTTATCACCAATATTTTGAAAATATTTACTAATAACAAAAGTATTTTATTTGTGGTCTCAAACTTTTGACCGGCAGTGTTTATCGTTAGAATCCTTACAAATATTGCTGTGAGTGACACGAATTTTTTATGATGTCACTTGCGCAAGGCTTCGTTGTTATTAATTGAGTCTACTTATACAATGAAAATTCGATGGTCTTACAATATTCAGCGAGTCTAACAACTGCTAATAGGTTAGTTTGTGCGCCCTACTGGCTGTGGAACAGGACCAGCATCTGTGCATTTAACACAACAAGGGCCATTGTGGTGAAAAGTTGCCCCCAAGGGGGAGTGCTTTCGCCACTACAATGGAACCTCGCCACAGATAACCTAGTTAAAAGACTCAATGATAAAGGATACTTTACCATTGGCTACGCAGATGACATAACCATAATAATAAACGGAAAACACGAAAACACGCTATGCAACCTCATGCGCCAAGCCTGAAAATAGTAGGGAACTGGTGTAAAGAGTATCAGCTAGCAGTGAACCCTACCAAAACTGAACTCAAGAAGAGGAAGTTGCCAACACTGGAATTACCACAGTTCTTCGGAACCACCCTAAGCCTTTCAACTGAAACCATATACCTGGGCATCTATCTGGACAAGCAGCTGAATTGGGCGAAGCACACTGAATACACCGCCACAAAAGCAGGTATAAGCATGAGGCAATGCAAACGCATGCTAGGTAGGAACTGGGACATAAGTCCCAACACAACCCACTGGTTATACACCACAGTTATCAGACCAATAATCACATATGGCTCTCTAGTCTAGTGGCCCAGAACCGACTTGAGCACGGCATAGAAAGACCTTGAAAAGCTGCAACGGCTTGCCTGTGTGGCAATCACTGGCAGTAATTGAACTGCACCCACTGTGGCCCTGAAGGCAATGCTGGGACTGCCACCACTACACCTTATGTATGATGCAGGAGGAAGCGGCCTTAGCAGCCTTCAGGCTCAGCACATCTGGCACTTTAGGAAAAAACTCTAGAATCAAGCACACACGTTTTACGGCATCTTCCAAGGTGAAGATGCCGTAAAACGACAACCCATGATGACATAACGCAATGACAAAGCTCAAAAGACGCACCATTTTCAAAAGCACTATAACATGGTGCTAACACAAGAATCGGATGACCACTTAAGTCCCAAAGAGCTGAGAATCTACACTAATGAATCAAAGTGTCGGAACTGGAGTTTACTCCAGCGACCTCAACATTAAAATATCCAGACCGCTAGGAAAGCTCAACACCGTCTACCAGGCGGAATGCGTGGGCATTATCCTAGCGGTCCATGCCATAGAAGCCAGGGGAGTTACGGATACTCATATTCGTATACTCTCCGACAGCGCCTCAGTTCTCCAATCCCTAGAGAGAACTACACCACCTGGAAAGAAATACAAGAATGCCACAATGCATTAGAACGCGTCACGGTGACAAACCGCAACACTGTGTCGCTGCAGTGGATAAAAGGTCCCAGCGGATCACTAGGAAATGACGCGGCCGATGAGCTGGCCAGGAGGGGCTCTGATACGATGGCTGTTGGACTCGAAACCATAGTGCCAATCCCTTTCACCCAGCTGCGCACTTGGCTACAAGAACATATTCACACACAATCAGAACGCCGGTGGGCCTCGGCATCAGGCTGCAGGCAGTCCAGAGTCTATGCCATTCCTAGAATTTTATACTGGGTTTCATAAACTTCTTAGTATTATGTAACATTCCTTGGTATCAAGTTGATAATGTAGCATTCAAAACATTTTTCGACAAATATTTATGCTGTATTTGCTCAAAAAGGAGTCTCATCTAAATTTGTTACGAAAAAAATACTTAGATACCTATTGTCTTTCAAAATCGATTAAAGTCAATTTATAATACAATAGGAGACAATAAAGTATGGATTTCACTTGACGAAACAACAGATTTAATGGGCAGATAATAATATATAGTGCATTTAATGGAGATGCCTCTCCTAAAAAGGTTGCAACTCAACCATACTTGATTGCTTGTAAAGTAGGTAGGTAGGGGTAAAAAAAATGTTTTAATGCTATGCACTGACAGCATCGCATTATGTTGCGAGCCAGACGTTATTAACACATGATTTTCCCAACATGCTCCATATCACATGTTTGGCACACGCATTAAATAGAGTAAGTATCAGAAAAAGTGCGTTCTCAACACGAAATCAAATATAAAAAAGATATTATTAATCACCCAACAGAGTAAAAATATTCAAAAACATGTAGGGTCAGGTGGCCAACACTGAACCACGAAAAATTTGAAGTTTTCTCATGCAGTCATATTCGAATTTAACGTAATTTTTTTTCATTTATACGATTCAGTGTCTATCAGACTATAAGTTTCTTTACAAATTTAAGCTTAAAAACTGATAGATTTGACATTACACAGTGTTTTAAAAAAAATGGGAAATGGTTCACTGTGTACACTATTGGGTACACACTGATCCATGATGAAGTTCACAGTGAACCACTGTTGGATACAGTGAATCATGTCGTATTAAAACGAAGCTAAGTTATATTTCAACCGTGTTCATTGGAGTAAATGAAAGCTCATTAATTAAAACACAAGATTTTTCATATTTCCAAAAATATTTATTAAAAATGTATCAAAATAATCAACAACTTAACAAAATTAACAATACAGGCACATTGCACATTCTTTTCTAAAAATGAGGTTTTTAAGTAATTGAGATCAACTTAAATGCTGTCAACTTATTAGACACTGTAATTAAAAAAACTACTAAAATTACAAACCTACTATAAAATCAGTCTCAATGTTACGTAGTAACTATTTAGTAATCTGTGGTTGTAGTAATTTATTAGAAAATAATCAATTAATAAAGTGAATCGCTATTTCACTTCTGCTATTACTATAGTAGGCGCCAGATAATCGTGGAATAACGGTCATTGACCCACCTACAATTATTGACATTTTTAATTTGAAAAACGGAATTAATGACACAAAGCTGTCCCGAATCATCATCTCTCGTGATCCTTAACATTGTCTAATAATGAAAAACGATTCATATTTAATTGTTCAGGTACCTATGAACAGTTATTAGGGAAAGGTCAATATACTTTATTCCACATTTATCTGGCGCCTACTATAACTAATAATTAAACTTCAGAAGTGAAATATTGACTGGGAACTTAAACGTCGCTTGGCGACGACTGCTTCCTTCTATTTTTGGTTTAGGCAAAATATATTTAATATCTTTTTTTGTCCCTCCTGCACAATCCGGTTCAATCGGCTCGGAAAACTTATGGTAAATTTTACTTTTAAGTTTTAAATATTACACAATAATGTCATTTTGATCAGTCGTTTCTTCAATTATCTTAGCAATATAAAATATTTTATTTTTCTTCTCGGTTTCTAGCAAAATAATGACATAAGCATATCCCGTTTTTGGGTCCTGAGGTAAAGGCAAAAAATTATCAGTAAAAATTATTTCTCCTTCTTCATTTTCACTCAGAAAAAATATTCTTTTTTGCATGTCTTCTTTGCTGTGCCTTCCTATCTTCCGTTTGGTAACTTTAGTTCGACCCATCCTAAAGCATAAAAGGATATCAATCTTAATAACGAATGTCGATGTAACTGTGGTACACAATGAACCACGGTTCACTGTATACCCTACTATACTGAGTCACTGTGTACCACCTACATCATTTAACAGTTGAGATATAATAAAAAAAATGTGAATTAGGTTATACTAAAAACATAATAACCATAAGATTGGCAAAGAGTAACTTTATATGTGTAGTAAATACAGTAAGAAAATCTAATAAACCACTAGTTTGAGGAACAAAACTCACCGTTTTTTAACTTTTTGCGCGGGAAATCACAAAACGTCCCACCACATGGCCGCTGTTAGCGGGCGCTCGCCGTCAACTGGGGAGCGAGGGACGCGGTACGCGACACGTTTCTAAGTAGTGTCGGTTGCATAAACCGGTAACCACTAGTTTAGGTTATACTAATACTGGTTCTCTGTGTACTACTGGCTCACTGTTGGCCACCTGACCCTACCCTAATATACCTACCACTTCCACCACAACCCGTAATAACAAGATGGGGTACATGGCTGAAGGCAGCGTGTTACTTATCAAAATACTTGCAGGAAATATCAGATGTATTAAACTGTCCTAATGAAGCATTCTATAATTTCATGCATTAACGGCACTTGTGGAGAGTAGGTACCTACTGTGTACAGTACTCACACATGTGCCGTAATTCTGAAGCAAATATTTGAAGTAATTCTATAGCTAATGATGTGCCACATGCCATAAAAGTATTTTAACAACTTTGTGAATTCGCTAGAATTGTGAATCAAGTCACATAAAACTACATTCCAAATTCTAATGAAAAAATATTTATTGCGGAACTGTTACTTGAGAAAGAGGTAAAATTTGTTTTCTCACTCTTTCACAGTAAAATCTATCTTAAAGAAATAAAAAAATGAAAAGAAAAATAAAAAGAATACCTACTGTGGACGGATGAATCCAAATTTACCAAGGATGGGATCCTCAATTTAGGTACACAATTTGCACCACTGGACAACGAAAACGCAAAACCCACGTGTTAAAAGACAGAAATGTTCTCAAAGAAGGTTTAGTGTAAACGTTTGGGCAGGAGTGATTGGGAATCAGGTAATTGGACCGCATTACCTGCCCGATAATCTCAATGGCGAAGACTACCTGGAATTCCTACAAAATGACCTGCCCGAATTAGTGACCGATGTGCCCGTATTTAATGAACGTGTGCCCATTGTATTTCAAAATGACGGCTGTCCCGCGCATTGGCGATTGACTGTGAGGGAATATCTCGACAATGTGTTCCCCAATGCATGGATTGGACGCGATGGCCCTATTCCATGGCCGCCACGTTCCCCAGATCTAACTCCGTTAGACTTTTATGTCTGGGTACGTGCCAAAGAGTTGGTATATGAAATGAAATGAAATGAAATGAAATTGTTTATTGCCAGATTAATATCCAAATAATAATACAC